>JAKEPQ010001005.1:39367500-39967500 GCA_024500445.1 Entomyzon cyanotis | reverse complement strand
AATGTAGGTAGAGGCTTCACCTTCTTTCTTAACCTCTTCTAGGGTCTTCTTTTTGTAAGCATTAATTTCTTAAATTACTTTTGTAGCTTAAATATTTAGAAAAAAAATGGGGGAAGAGAGGCAGACTTTCAATGCAGTTTTTCTCCAAATTGAAACTTGAGTGATGGTACTTCTTGTGAGTTACAAGAATGGAACTGTAAGAATAGAGTCCTTGAGTTATGGTGTGGAACAACACAAACTTTGATAATTTTTCTTAAAATTTAGGGCAGAGAAGAAGCATGATGTCATGATGATATGACCTCTTGTAATTGCAGACCTTTAATTTTCCTCTAGTCAAACTGGACCAGACTTTTAATATTTCATGTCCTAAAATTTTTGTTTGATGAGATGACGAATCTGCCACTCCACTTAGCAGGAGTTCCAGTGACTAAACATTCACATTGTTCATACAAAAACCCCTATGTATTTACTTAAAAGAGAAATGGATGGCAGTTGCTATCAGTTCTGTAAATGAAAATGAAATTTATTTCTAGCTTCATTAGAAAGAAAAACAAACCAATACTGAAGAATTAAAATAAAAATTATAATAATGGTTGAGAGATAAGAAAACCTTGAGAGGAATAGATAGTTTTTTGTCCCAAACTAGGGCAAAAAAAGATGTTTATTAGAATTTTATTAAGCCAGGAATAATCTAAGTTGCTATTAACTCCTTAGTAAGATTTTTTTCTTTCATTCAGTGAATACAGAGTTCTCAGATGTATGTCTTGTATAAAAGTTTCAGTGTTTACTTCTTCTTTGTGTTATTTATTTTGAATTGGTACTCCACAGGATATCCTGAAATGTTAAAAAAAAACCCCCAACAAACAACTAAAAAGTGCTGTTCACTGCAATCCTTCCTTGATCATAGTCAATTATGTTCAATATCACCAAATTCTGAGTGGTCAATAATCCTAATACGAAACCAATGTTGCTAACTCTTACTTATGCACCTTTTTATTCTTTTTGTAGCTTTGCAAGTAAGACATAGTAAAGATATTAAACATCTATTAGGCAATCTAACTGTGCAGAAATATCCTTTCACGGATATTTCACGGAAAAAATTTAAAAATTTTTGTTTTGGTTTGGTTTGTTGGCTTTTTTTTGTTGCAAGCAGTCATCTTGTTTTTAGTTTTAACTGCCTGTTCATGTTTTTTGGCTTTCTAACTATTAATCTCCCTCTGAAACAGACTTTTAATATCTTTCACTGAGTGGAATTTCTCTGTATAAACCCTTGTTCATGCTAACTAGTCCTTTGTCATGTATAATCTGTTCAATCCTCTGATTATTGTTTTTAAATTATTTCATTGAAACCTCAGAGCAGCTTGAAGACAAGTTCAGCAGCATTCATAATCACCACAGTGACAATGACAGTCTCTCAAAATATTAAAAAAATGCACCAAATTGAAATTTTTTTGGAATGCATGTAGCAAGAGATATTAAAAGGGCCCATTCCCTTAAATTTAGCTGTCTTTACAGGACTGGGAATCTTTGTTTTTCCCTTTGTCCTTTTCAGACATATTATTTAGCATCTGGCATATTTGTAAGTTAAAATGTTAGTCAACTACAGTGATGAAATTTAATTACTCTTGGATAAAAGATAAGTGTCAATCATAAAATATATTAAATATACAGGAACTGTTCTAAAATGGTTTTATAAACTACATGCATATTATTGAAATTAAGTTTATGTATAACAGAGGGTAGCATCATAGATGCTCTCAACCAGCTCCACAAATCAAATAATTGCTTCTGAAAAAAATCATCTGTAGCTGTGATATCTATCCAAAGTATAGAAAGGGTTTCATTCTGATAACAAGTACAATTCTTCTGGAAAATACTACATGCCGCAGTTCAGCAAATGTTCTCCAATATTATGGTGAAATCAGATTTTGGTTTGTTTTTTTTTTTTTTTTTTTTAAGTTCAGAGGTGCCTATCCGTGTGAATGCAGATGAGATGGATTTTAATTAAATTCTGTTCTTCATTCTGTGAAGCCTGCCATCTGATTTATATTTGTTTTCTGGACCTACACCCATTTTCAGAGATAGTGTTTGTGCCAAGTGAATTTTTTTGAGACTGCATCTGCAGTGACATGTTTTTAACCCTGCTGTCACATTGAGGATTTTCCCAGTAACTTCACTGAAACTAAATGAGCCTTTTCATGCAGTGAGGATGGAACAGACCTCTCTCTTCATCTAGACATAAACAGCTGTCAATGACCAAATTCAATAAACACTGATCTTTGTTTTTCTTCCTATATTAAAGGTATAGATATTCAGTACCATTAAAAAAATCTATTTTTAAAAATATACACATGCCAATATACACACACATGTATCATTACTGTGTTTCACTATTTAGATTTCTAAAGCTGGAAATTATTTGTGAAAGTAAAAAAAAAAATCAGAAATCTGTGCACTATGTGCAGACATTCTGGGTAACAGAATATACAGGAAAAATGAGGAGCAGAGTGTGCATGTCGACAGCTCTTCATCAGTCTCTTTCAAAAGGGAGTGGCTTAAATGCCCTTACAATGAAGCAGAGAATATTGCTGTATCAGAAAAAGGTCATAAATGTTTCTATTTGAACTAACAAAATTCACACTCAGCTGCAGGCGTCACAAAAGTTCATCCCCTCTCCAGTCAGCAACTTTGATTCCCTTTTACCGCTTCTTCCTAGTAAGTTACTTTCCTTCCAGATCAGAATGATTTTTTGCTCTAATTTTATCTGTTATGTCCAGATTTCTTGTAAAAACATATCTGAAGATAACAGCTAGGTTTTGTAGAGCCAAAGGTGAGGGAAGAAGGGGAATTCTTACCCCACTGTTGTTCCTGGTGTGATCCTGGTACTGAGCAGTACACATCATTGCTTTATTCCACTCCTTAGTAAAAACAGTATTAGCAAAAGTTGCAAGGTCTGAGCTGTCATATTGGAGCTTGCTGCAAAGGTCTTAGGATAGCACTCTGAAACATAACACTAACCTTGTAAGATTACAGAAAAATTTTACATTTAAAGTCTAAAAGTTTTAACTCTTGGAGCTATTAACTTGAAAATTCCAATATGCCCCTTATTTTTCTAATGGGGTATGTAGTACTATGTAAGAGTGTTATACAGACCTTCATGATCTAGATGAGCACATGCTGTGTCAGCAGTAAGATTTTTAGATTTAAATTCTGCGTTAGAAGCCTACTGACTTAATTAGATCTTTCTACCAACAGTCAAAAAACTATAGCAATGACCAGGGTCACCTCCAGCAGAAAGTTTCAGGAGTCCCAAAACAGCTGCATTGTGTGTTTCCAGCAATGCAGCAGTCCTGAGCACCAGCTTGTGCTTTAGTAGTGACTCAGACTTCCTCTTGCTATAGAAACTCAGATATACATCTTCTGATGCATGCAGCCAGGTGGGACACTGTTTGCAGCCAGCTGGACAGAAATAAAGACGCATCAGGGAACTGTGAAGGCTGTAAAGAGAAGACCTGAAGGGACTCTGCCTACATATAATCACAGAATATCTTGTGCCCTCCTCATATTACCTAAGAGCACTTGTGGAAAAACAGGAAAGACAGGGACACCTTGTAAGGCAAAGAGCACTTGATTGGCTTTATATGTCTGTATTCTGCTATCAGTTGTCTTAGGCTGTATATTCAAGAGCCTTTTGAAACTACACTTTTCAGTAGCTGGATTTCATAATTTTTAATTTTCGGTACCAAGTCTTATAAAGAGCTATTAAATTTGGCTATTTTTATTTGAATCCAGAAGTAATCACAAAGCATAAACTCCTTTATATTGACTAGATATAGTGCTACCTAGTGTTTTGAGTTTGTGAAAAAAATTTCAGAGCTTTGAACTGGTCTGGAAATAAGTCCAACCTATTAAATAAATGAAAGTATAATGCTAATAAAAATAATATCAAAACTCTCAGGTCAGCCTAAATTTATGCTGTAGCTTATATTTTTTGATGGAACAGAAATGAAAGTTG
Source organism: Entomyzon cyanotis (assembly GCA_024500445.1). Taxonomy (NCBI): domain Eukaryota; kingdom Metazoa; phylum Chordata; class Aves; order Passeriformes; family Meliphagidae; genus Entomyzon; species Entomyzon cyanotis. Next base: position 39,963,485 of record JAKEPQ010001005.1, on the reverse strand, counting down.
AATGTTAAATCGAACCAGTTTGATAACTCTTGTTTTTAATGGACTACAAAACTTAATATATGCTCTTTTAAAGGCAGTTTCCCATACTATATTGACCATAACATGAGCCTTGAGATGTCCATTTATCCTAGAGTTTAAAAGAAGTTCAGATTCACCATTAATTTAGATCACAGAATTGCAGAATATTGTGTTGGAAGGGACCACCAGGGACCCTCAGGTGCAGCTCTTAAGTCAATGGCTTATATGGGGATCAAACCACACTCCTGGCATTATTAGCACCATGCTGTAACCAACACCTTGCTCAATACCATTGTTTCTTTTTTCTCAATGAATTATGATGATTTATGTGTAGCACTTTTCTTGGGAAGACTGCTGTTCACTTGAGACTTGGCTGAGCTCAAAAAAGTACATTTAATTTAGAACTGCACGTTTCATTTGAATTTCAGGATTGATGTAGCCCAACTCCATTACATATGAGCTGAGAGAATGAAACCTATTTTCTTCAAAAGCATTAGAAACACACCAAGGAACATTAGACACAGGACTCTAAAGCCTGTCCTGTTGTGACAGATAATGCTCCCTACCTAAAGAGGGGAAAATACTGAAGTTGTCCTACTGCACTTACAAATGCATCGTCAAAAGCAGTACATTAACATATCAGTTTGGATGTTCTGTTTAGTATGATGTTTAGGCAGTAACTGCTGTCAGAAAATGTATATTTTTTGTTCCTTGGAAAGACTTGTGTTAGAGCTGAGGTAGCAATGAAAAGTTTGTCTTGAGTAGCCTATTAAGTTTGAGGTTCTGTTTGGAAATAGTTCCTCTAGCTGTGAACTCATAATTTCTTTTCAGATAGGTACTGGTTCCTGGATAACTCAGCTGAGCATAGATCATATAATGATTTCCATCTGAAACTGTCTGTGACAAGCACAATTCCTCTGTGGAGAATACAGGAAAAGAAAGAAAAGGTGGAGGAACATCCTTTTGATGCTTTGGTCTATGGAGAGAGAAATGCATGGGAGAGTGCATTATAGTATAAAAGCTATTTTTTACATTCCTGTTCATTGTGCAAGTTTCTATTAATATTCCTTCAGGCTTTGACTCAGCACTGCTCCAGGAGTGTAACTAAAGGTGAAGTAAAGAAGAGAAAAACTTGTGCATGTCTTACAGGGTCTTCCCATCACCATGCCCTCATCCAGTATCCTAGCCACGCTTGTGCAATAAACTATCTTGACAAATATAAGATCTGCTGTGGCCAAAGTGTCCTCTATTGGTTTTTGTGAGTAGGTGCCTTGCAGATAAATTCTGTGTATCTTCATAATTCCCAAATGAAACTATTGGGGTTATATTAGGAAAGAAAGGAGCATCTTAGTGTACCACTGCTGTGAAAATCACTAGATATACCTTCCTAGATGTGAATTACCTTCCATTTCAAGAAGATGCTCTGAACTAAGTCTCTGCAAAAGACACAAGGTAATGAAATAGAACATTTACATGGAAAGTCTTAATCCACATTATATTAAATGGATGTTGCATGTATTTTGAGGCATCTGAGGTGATGTTAATAAATTCCAGCTCCATTTGCCACAGGACACTGATGTAAAAACAAGCATATTGGTTTTGGTTGGAAAGAATTCTATTAAAGATAAATATAAATTTCCATTTGTTTTGGAGTTTGTGAGGCAAAAAATACAATCAATGAGAGTCATTAACAGCCCTGTAAATACATAGAACTGGATGGTTGGAAGTTGTGTTCAAATAGATTCAGAAGATGAGAAATTATGACAGTTCAAAATTTCACAGTTGAATTCAGCCAGTATATCTTGAAAGGGCCTTTGCTTTTGCTAAGAAGCACAACATTAAAGAGCTGCTTCAAGCATTTTAGAAGGGATTTTTTAAACATGTGAAGTTAAAAACAGATATGTATTACTTTTTTCAGCTGCTCAGTTCTTGAATAAAATAGTGCCATCAGTGCTGAAGAACAATTTATATTTAAGGACTATTAAAAAAATCGAGGATGGGAGGGTGTCCATTACAAGGGTAACCCTTCAGGTGAGTTAATATGGATTCCAATTTGAGGGAGACATTTCTCTCCAAACCAGAGTAAATAATAAAAATCTGGATTTACTTTGATTCATAGCATATGTCCCAGGCCCGTCTGCTACTCAGCTCCCTGCTTAGAGCGATAATTTCTCCTTGGAACTGTGAACTCCTATACATTCTGCACAATCTCAATGCCCCTTCAGAAAGCTATTACAGGACTGGAGACTTTCCATGCTTGGGGGCATGCTGAAGTCCGTTGAAAGTCAGGAGTCCAACCTTTAGATTCAGCATGCTGTATACATATCCACCCTGTGTCAGAGCTGAGACCCTGTCCCCTAAGGAGAGCTGTTGCCTGCTGGGCAGGACCAGGATCAAAGGCTGGAAGGTATTCAGCTCAAGGCAGCAGCCTGTAGCCTGGATGGAGTTCTGTGGGTTTAGCCTGTTCTAGCCATTTCAGCTCACAAATGAAAGAAGCACTGCCGTGTCACTTCATGTCAGCAAGAAATCAGGATCTATTTGCATATGTCCCCCTTGCAATGAAACTGAGCTGTCTAAAATTTGTCGGCTTTTTTTTGTCCCTGACTATGCAAACATTGAATGGCTTCCCAAGTATTTTACATTTATTCAATTAGTCAGATGGATTGTTTTTTTGGTTTGTTTTTCAGTTTCGTCTTGTAGCTGGCTGTTTTTCTCAGAGCCTGGCTGCTAACAGCTTTCACTCCAGACTGGTGGTGCTGCTGGTTTAGCCAGGTGCTGGCTGATGTTGCCAACTGAAGCATCTCAGGGATAAAGCTATGCTTTCCAGAAGTGTGCTCTTAATTCTGACTTCTGAGAATGTTCCCTTGGAGGCTTTGGCATCACTGCTTTCTCTATAAACTTGTTGGCCTGGATACAAATTCCCCCATTCTTTCGTCAATGTGATCCGAGAAATAGTATTTTCATTATCCTCCCCTCTCTTATCTGTTTGTAATGACTTGGGTATTGTAGTTTTCTGCTGTCATCTTACAGAAGATGTGATCATGGCATTGCTGTGGTGTGATGGCTTTTACCAGTTTCCAGCTGCTGGAGTTTTTGAGGTAAATTGTCAGTACAAATTGCTGGTGTTCTGTATTTGTGCTTGACGCTTTTTTTTTGTGTATGCAACAGTATATTCATACCTAAGTATTATTTTGTCAGGATTTTAAAATTTCAAGTGTGATATGTAAGTGGAAAAATATATTTTTATAACTTAGGAGATCAAAGTCTCTTTTAATGAATTAGCTTGATCCGGGAGTTAATCTCTCTCCTGTAAATATTGAAATAAATTATGACCTACTTATTTAGAGTAGCTAATGAGCTTCTGGCCTTTCATATTGTGTTATCTGCAGATCTGTTTATAGTATGTGCTGAACTTTTCAAACACTGATTTGATTTTTTCTGTAAACCAGAAAGCAGTTTTGTCTTTTCAACTTCTTTCAAACAAAAATAGCTGAAAGGAAAAAACCCATGCAACTTCTAGCTAATTTAATTTGTCTTCTCAAGTTCTCTGAAAACCAACAGAGCTATTTATTGAGACACATAAGGTCTCTCCTCCTCTGTTAAAACATTCTTTAAATGATGCCTAAAGATTTTTAGCTGTTACATAATTTCGTATAGTTGTAGCTTTGTAGATTGCTAATACATGTTTGAATCATGAAATCCAGCTCCCTAGCCTTACATTATACTTCCTATATATTCAAAGTGCATTAGTTCCATTTATTACTTCATCCCTACTGGGCAGGTTGAACTGAACTTCATATTCTGCAGCAAATCGACTTCTAGGTTATACCAGCTTAGTCAACATGGCATGTCTAGATTTTATTTAGCCTGGCTACAAAAGATAAAGAGCAAACAAAAATAAAAGTTCATTAGACGTTGTCCTGGTTCTGGCCAGGACAGGGTTAATTTTTGCCAGAAGCAGTCATGGGTAGGACCTGGAGGTTATTTTATATCACCTCACTGTGTTGTGAGTCCATCAGTATGAGAAATATTCTAGTTCATCAAATCCTATTCTTTCAGATTCCATCTGTTTGCAATACTTTCAAAATTGTTTTAGCAAATATTAAAGATTTACTACTGTTAGAGAAGCAGATTGGGCATCTCAATCTCACAGACTTAGGCCTTTAAACAATTTTCTGTACAAAATGCTCTCATCAGAGACCTGAAAGGGGCTGTGTTAGAGTGTAAGTGCATGATAAATTGAATTGTTACTCTATTACTTTTACATTTAAACTAAAGCAGACCTCGTGATTCAAGAGGTTAACAATAAAGAATAGTTTTGCAATCTGTGTGTGTATGTATGGAAATAAATCATCTGATTTCATGGCAAATTTCTGGAGTCATGTATTTTTTCTAAGAACCAAAGGCTATTTTCCTAAAATGCAATTTCAGGTACTGTTTCTTTATAGTATAATCTGCTATCATACCATTTACCAATTTGTATAATGTTTTGCAGTATCAGAATACAGTATTTGGTCTATAAATGTCGCAAATTTGTTGACAAAAGCTCAGATGTTTAATTTACTTCTTGTGCAGGTATTTCAAGCAATTTTGCTTTGTAATAGTTTTATAAATTACTTGATTCAGAGGGAGCCTTCAAATGATCTGTGATAATGTTGTCTTAGATGTACACTTGTATGAACATTTTTCCTGGCTAGCAGTGACCAGAGTGAAGCTGATTACAACATTATTCCACTTAAAAGTGATCTATGAAATTTCAATTGTGTAACAATCAGTCATTCAGATGTTAAAAAGTCCAAACAGTAGGTAAACCATCCTGCTTCTCCACATCATGTGTATATGTGTGTTTTAGTGTTGGAAAGCAAGCAGGATCTCAAAGGAGTGAACCACAGCAACATCCAGCAAGCAGACTGAGGGCTTGGACTGTGGTCTTCCTTGTCTTTTTTCTTCTCTCAGCTGTCCAGCTTCATATACACCAAATACAGTCATCACAAGCTGCAACTGTCACATTCCTTATTACCCTACAAATCCACATCTCATACCATAGTTGAACAAGTGATTGTGTCAGGTAGTAGAGTGGAGGTTGACACAAAGGTAGCTTCTGTGACAAGCTGCCAGAAGCTTTTCCCATGTCCAGCAGAAGAGGGACCTATGATGGAGCAATGAAGAACTGCAGCCTTTGGGAAGGGCTTACATTGGAGAAGTCCATGGAGGAACTCCACACTGAAGCAGGGGAAGAATGTGAAGAGTGCTTGCCCTGAGGAGGAAGAAGGGGCAGACACAAATGCAATGAACCAACCACAACACCTTGTGCTGTTCGGTGGGAGGAGGTTGAGAAAATCAGGAGTGAAGTTGAGTCCTGGAAAAAGGGAGAGGGTGGAGGAAGGCATTCTTTAAGATTTTGTTTTGTTTCTCATTATCCTACTCTGATCTGATTGGCAATAAATTAAACTAATTTTCCTAAGTCATAAACCTGAGGTTGTAGTGAATAGGGCCACTGCTGGAAGATGTCATTCAGTCTGTTCAGAAGTGTCATTGACGGAATTTAGGAAACTGTTGTGACCATGACAGTTCAGCACTGCCTGGTTTCTGGGGCTGTGAATTTACTGTGTGGTGCTAGGAAAATTACATAAATAAAGTGCCTGAAGCAAGTAACTGATGTCTTCCATACATCTGTTTACAGAACTTGGGTTCTGGAATGCATGAATAATTAAACAATTTTAACTTTTGTGTTATGAACATGAGAAGTCTCTTATGCTGTTGAGAACTATAAAAAATCTGATGGCTCAAATTTAATCATGTTCAATGATTTTAGCATAAATTTGTCTATGCCCACCTCTGATATATTAAATAGTGCTAATAATGATCTCAAGTAATTTTCATCTCAGATGGGAATTGCGGTGATAAATGAAGTGATAGGAAAACCACCGAAAAGCCCATGACAAAATTAATATAATTTGGATAATGTGCAGTTAATAATGCATTGATCCACATAGTGAATGATAAAATAATCCCCAACACTAACAGACAGACCCAAAACCCCAGCACTGAATAGTTCCACAGTCAGTGAATACCATCCATCTCAAGATCTGAATTAATTGGGAGCAGTATGTTGGTGACAGTATTCAATTCATGGTGTAAAACTTACACCATAAAACATAAAGCGCTTCAAGGTAGACAGTAATTCTGGAATTTTCTGGCTTTTGAATTTTCAGAGTTAATTATGAATTTTAATATAGTTTTCTTGTGCTTATAAAAAGGAGATAGTTATGTTCTAAGTATATTAAATTACATGTTTGGGAATGGAAACAAATCACTTGTGGTAACCAAACACATATTCTGGATCTCAAAAGAGACAATACAATATGTTCTTAACTCAGTGGATCACATATAATGTTCTGGAAAGATTTTTCCAAAGAGATTTATAGTTAAGAAAATGAGATGAGGCATCAAGATACTCTGAGTCATTAATAATGCTTTATGACTCAGTATTCTTTGCTTCAAAACAATGAAATATCCTTTCAAAAGGTACAACAAAGCAGCCTTTTTGGATTTTTCTTTTAAATAATAGCTCACTTAGCAAGCACATTTTCATCTACAAGGATGTTACTCAGTAGAATTTTGTAAAACTAGATGACAAGCTTTTGTGCCTGAAAATGTTTACTTTGTGTAAAAATATATTAATATATGGAGTAATACATCTGAAGAGCACAATTATATTCACTTATTGCTTGCTTTTCATTCTAAGATGTGGTTTTTTTCTAGATTTTTTCTCAAGTCTTTATCAGAGAATTTAATTTCTTTTATCAGTTTGTTCTCATTATATTATCATATATTATATTATAATTTGTTATATTATATTATCATTTAAAAATTATTTAATTTGTTGGTTTTCTACAGTGCTATACTGTGAGGAAGACAAAATTTAGAAAATAATCTTTGCAGAATAACATAATATTTCAGCCATTGTCCTGCTTCTCTGTAAAGAACAGACTAGTTTTTGTGATTTAAATGGAAGTTCTATTGCCTTTTTATAATTTAGAAATTGATTTTAATTATGGGAAGAGATAGTCCAAAAGTATACACTTAGGGTGTCACTGATTCTTGAATTTTCCAAAAGTGGAAAAAGGGACAAAATGGAGATCCACTAATTCAGAAGTTCCTCAATACCTGAATGAGGATGGAGAAGAGATGAAGTCTGTGAGTCCAGTCACAATCCTCTGCTGGAGCTGGTGGAGCACTCAAACACAGAAAATAAATTTTTATAAAAATTTAACTGTGTCCAAGAAAGCTTGGTGCAGGCCCAAATTTGGCATACTGCCTGTCAACTCCTACCCCTGGAAACATTATCTGCTCCAGTTGATTGGCATATAGCATGTCATGACAGCTGCAACCTCTGCGATAGTGTGGGCATTTGGGTGGTGTGGTTTTTGTCTAAGCAGATTTGAGACACAGGTATAGCCTACAGAAGTGTCTCCACTGCAGCCCTTTCAAACACAAGTAACACTTCTCAAACACTTTTCTGATATTGTTAAATGTACTTTTTTTTTCTTGCAATGGCTAAGAATTCTTTCAATGCGGAATTTTAAATTTGCTGCGTGTGTTTTGGATAATATAACTGTTATTTTTTTTGCATTTCCTATGCTAATGAGATGCTAATTAACTTCTTTAGATGGCAGGGTGTTTTTCAGAAATTATGAGGAATATTGTAGATATTTTATATACAAATTAAATATTTGGATACAGTTTGGCTTAAAGAGTTCCTGTCCCTTCTGTTAAAGTTTTTAAAGAAATACCACTGTCTTGCTATGTATAAAGATTGATGAATTATATTTTTTACTTTTCTAATTTACAGCAGTTCAGGTATGAAGACAGAATTTCAATGTCTCTTTTTTTCCTACTTTGAATCTACGTGGAGATTAATGTCTTACCTGAGTAATGCTAAGTTATCAATCAGTCATGTTGCTAAATGTCAAAGGTAAAGGAACACACTGTGCAGTGACTGAACTCTTGTTCCAAAGAAAAAATATATTCTGTTTCTAAAAGAGAAGGAAAAAATATTTTTATTTTTAAAACATATTTACTTGAAAAATGCTAGACAGTGAAATTCCATGCTGTGTTGTTGAAAAAGCTTATTTAAAAAAAAAGACTGAATTGATTTTAGTTGTACTAATAGTCTGATAAAGAGGAAAACAATCTGCTATCTAATGAGAGAAGGGCATTAAAATAGGAGACTACTAAGACTGATGACTCAAAGAGGCTGTCAGTGAGATAACAGATGAAGAGGCAGAAGAGTGTAAGGCCAGAGGATAAAATATTTCAAGGTTTCTCTGGCTGTAACACAATCAAAGATGCTGGAAACTTTAATTCCTCCCTTCCACTCCCTCTCTGCATGCTGGTGTGCGCCTGATTAATGGAGCTAATACAGTGTTTAATGTTTAAAATAAATGTTCTCCGGCACTTGTGCTTCCTGTTGGCCAGGAGCTAGAGGAAACAACTGAATTACATATAGAACTAGGAAGTAAGACTCTGAAAAGCAGAGTGCTTTCCTGGTACCACTGAGAAAATACTGCTGCTCATATTTGTTATTTTTCTTTCCTCCTCTCTACTGTGTTTTGTTATTGCTTAAACCTCTCTGCAAGAGAGCTCAAAATAACAGGAAATACATTCAAGTGCGGAAAGCTTAGGCAATTTTATGATCCCTCTGTACCACGTAGTGCAGAAAGTACATGTTCACAGTGATATTTGCTAATTCCAAACTTTTTGAGTGTGTTCTGGATGTTAGGAACAGTCATTATTGTGTCATTTGGAGTCATGAAATTAACTGTTCTAAGTGATGTTAGAAGCACAGCCCTGCCCTCCTCTCTACCCCCCTCCTCCCTGACACCTTCCAAATTCACAAGTACACACAGGCAGACAGACCCCTCCAGTGCCACCATGGATTCTCTTTCTGCCTGGCACACCTTCCCAGATTGTGGCTCCTCACCCTGACTCACCAGCTGGTCCAGCTTGTTGCTGGCTGGCAAATTTCTCTCTCTTGAGCTCCACATTCTCAAGTCCTCTGCAGCACATGCACCTCCTGCTGACCTACTACCCTGGCCCAGACCTAAGGGTCCCTTACTTGCCACAGAGTCCAGCTTAAAGTTTGAGAAGAAGTAATCCAGACACCAGCCCACACAGAAGTGCACACTCAACTGGTTTGGGTTAAGAAACAAACACTTGTCAGCCCCCAGCAGCTGGCAGGAGGCACACAGGCTGTGCCCCATGGTCCTGCTCTAGCTGCCCAGGCAGAAACCCTCACTCACACCAGTCTTCCCTGTGGTAGGATTAGGGAACACACATCCCATTCCAGCCCCTGCAGCTGGAAGTTAAAGACCCCAGCTCATTTCACTAAGAGAAGACCCCACTGACAGCAGTAGCTGACACCACAGGCCAGGGGTGCCTATACCCTCAGTGTGGCTCCAGTACTTGACACTCAGTCCACTCAGGTGTGCATGCAGGGCACACATGGGTTTGAGATAATGCAATGAGAGAGCTGGGAAAAACATTATTGAGGTTATAGGACAAACTGATGTTTAGGCACAGGCAAGGGTACTGACTAGTTTAATTCCACGTGAAGCTGGCCCCCTTTTATACCCTTTTCTGGCTACTCCCCTTCCCAGATTCCCTTCATTTAGATGTTGATTCATCAGTTGGAATAGTTCCCCTGCCCTCCCCACCTGCAATATCCTCTTTGCCTCCTTAGCAGTTGATTGCAGTTTCTTGGTAGCCCATCAATTAATGTGCCTAAACAGGTACATTTCTGTTTATTGTCCTCATTAGAGCTAATTGTTCAGGTTTTATATCTCTGTTTGTCTCCCTCCCTTGTCATCCCAATTTTGCAAGGTCATCACTCAGACAATCACACTGAAGAAAAGCAAAACCTTCTCACCTCCACACCAATTAAAGTGATTGGCTGGGTTTATCCTTTTCATGACTTCCTTACCAATTGCCACTCAGGTTTGCTTCTGTAAGGTCTTGTTTATGGCTCCTTTGACCAGACATCCTTAAAAGAGCAGACATTATCCTTCCACATACCCTTAGAGATTGTTTTTTTAATTAGTAAAAGGATTTTACAAAACTTTTTCATTTACTCCAAGTTTTTATAGCAATGGGTAACAATGTCTAAACAGATCTTCCTTTAGAGCTCAAGGTTTGGGTTGTTCAGTGCATCTAATCAGAATAGACATTAAACTAAAATACTACATTCTTTGGGTATGTGTGTGTATATATATATATATATATATATGTATAAAAAGACATATAGTTAATTTGAAATGTTGTTAGTAATATATTGATTATGGGAATACATGTAACTCTGGCTTATATTTTCCTTTTTTCCATGGGACAAACCCAGGATTATGTTTATAGAATTACTCCATATTTATGAAATGTTTCTGAAATCAGGCAATGCCAGTGTTTTTGACCATAGTCAGTGAAAACTGTAAACTTTACCAGCTTGTACTTGATTGACAAAACAAACATTATACTTTCATGCCTAAAATAGTAGATGCATTGTAGGCTACAAGACTCATGGATGCAAAAGTGCTGTGGAAGACTATTCAGCATCCATATTTTGAGCTACAAACCTGAGCGATAACACGGAGTGAGAAGATAAAAAAATCTTTTCGCCTGGTAATGCTAGATTTAATTCTGGCTTTTGAAGAGTGTCAGAAATACTGCCTGACTGAAAAGGTTGACTGACAATGTAATCAGTGATATCTAAAGAATCTACAATTAATTTTTTGTCTGCAGGTCAAGAAAGTATTGCAATTAGAAAAGTGTTTATCATGCTGAGGTAACAAGAGAGACTTGGATAAGATTAGATCAAAAATTTCATTAAAGAAAGCAAAACAAAATACATGCCCCAAGAAAGAAAACCTCAAAAAAACAAACCAACCAATCAAAAGAGCCCAAAACCCGAAAGAAAGAGACACCAAGAAACAGAAAGCCAGAAGTTAAAAAAAGTTTTAGAGCTTGTAGAAGAAAACAAAAATAATGATGTACTCCGTGTTCCTTAGAAGTCAAAGATAAAATCATCACTTCCTTTATTTAGAATTTTATCTCCTCTAAATTGAATTTAGCCTGCCTTTCTGTCCTGTTCAAAGGGTAGACAGAGTAGATAAAAAGAACAGACACTTCCCAACTGGCTGTGAAATCTTCCTGCTTTGTATACAGTGCACATCTTTGTCCATTCCCATGTTCTGCCTGAGCCTGTGGTGCATTTTTCTGTCTATTTGTTCTCTTGTTGATGCCTTTGTCTGATGTATACAAAAGCAGTGTATGATGACTGTGGCATAAAACATGATCAGGAATTAGGAATTGCCTGCTTATATCCAAAGAGCTCTACTTACTTGCCAAGTATGTTCAGTTTGCACTTTTCTTTCGTTGACTCTATTTATGATACTGAACAAGGGAAGCAGAGTTCTCTTCCCGAGAAAGATGCCAAGAGTATTTGGATAGTAATCTAATTTTCTGTGTCTAAGTAAAATCTAAGACTAAATTCATTGGCCCCAAGTACCCCAGATGTTTCAGACCTTGGATTACAGCTCAGAACAGGTAACTTACTGGAGTCCTGGACCTATGTTACAGCTAATTGACAAAAAAGGAAGTCAGTTTGCTTTTCAGTGGGCAAAAATTGTTTTTATAGCTAAAGATTCTTTGGTTTCATGGAAGTCTTCATCTCATGCTACACTGTTTTCTGTATTGTTTCCATTTGACTTATTAAGATAATGAAAGAGGCAAGAAAATAGAATTTGTGGGGTAAATATGATTAAGTAATACATTGGTAAAATTCATTGGTGTTATACCCAAAACCAGGGGTTTTTTCCAGTGGATTCCTGCTTGTCTAAAGGAAATGAAGCCAAGAGAGATAAGTTTTTTCAATATTCTTCAGTGAATTTAATTTTATCAGGCTTTTATCCTACCACTAATAACATCACCTGAAAAAAATGCCTTTTCCTTTCAGAAAGCTTGGAAAGGCTAAGGTGGGGGGTGGCTTCAATTCAATTTCCCTAAATTAATAAAAACAAAAGAACAAAAGAAAGTGGTATCTGCTCTAGCTAAAAAATAGGTTAAAACCCAACCTATTGTACTAATATTTCAGAAACAATATTCTGTTGAAAGAGCTTTCTCTATTATTTTCTCGCTGTGTACAACAGCAGCTAATAAGTTCTGTCTAATGTTTCATTGCTCTGATGTTAGAGAAGGGGAAAAAAGCCTGGGGGTAAGAATTAGATCTTAGAAGTTGTTTACCTTGACTTTAAAAAAGCTTTGGACATGGTCCACAGCAGTCTGTGCTGGGAAGTAACAGTGTGGAGGGGAGTAATACAGAAAGAATGAAAACATGGTTGGACAGTAGAGTAAATGGACTGTGGTTAGTGGCTTTGCCTGGAGGTCAGGAACAACTGGAACACCTCTGGAGTGTCTCCCTGGAGCTGGCGTGTTTCTTATCTCTATCACTGACCCATAGGAGGAAGCAGAAGGTACCCTGGTACATTTTCCCAGTCTAAGGATGGCAACAAATGAGGGGCAGCAGCTGACAAACCTGGAGGCAGGGCTGCTGTACAGAATGTCCTGGGCAGGCTGGAGAAGTGGGCCAACAGACACCTTGTAAAGTCAAGCAAAAACAAGTTCCAGGTGCTGCCCCTGGGACAGAGGAGGCCCTGCAATGGCACAGGTTGTGGACAGACAGGCTGGGAGGAGCCCTGAGGGAAAATCCCTGGGGCCTGATGGGCAGTGAGCTGAGCTCGAGGCAGCAAAGGTAGCAATGAGCTCCCTGGGCTGTAGGGACAGGAGTATGGGCAACCAGTCAGGTGGGAATAATTATCCCCTTCTGCTCAGTGCTCCTTGGACACATGTGAAGAGCTGTGCCCAGCTGTGGGCTCCCTGGGAGAAATAAAATATGTCTGTGGAGGGAATCCTTTGGAGGGGATGCTGAGGGGTGGGTACATTGGCCCCATGAGGCTAAGCTGAAGGAACAGGGCTTGTTCAGCCTGGAGGTGAGTGAGCTCCATGGGCCCTCACAGTCACTTTTGTCAATGTATATATGGACAAGAAAAGGTGGTTAGGAGGACAGAGCCAGACTCTTTCTTGTGGCTGTGAGCAGGAGTTTAGACTGGAGACTTCCCAAAATTTACCTGATCAGCCTAGATTATTTTACGATTTTATGAGCTCCAAAAATACATGGTGACACTAGGTATTTGGATTCTAGGAAATCAGTATTTTTAGGCAAATTTGTGTGCATGACCTCTTGAGCTTTATATGTGAATTCTAGAACTTCCTTTGTCAACAGTAGGCCAGTAGTTTATTTCTACGAGGTTTTTTATACAGTGATAAATTTCACCTACATTATCACCTTCCTTTCTTTGTCATGTACATCACAACAAATGTGGATATGTGTGAGAATTTATCTCTATACTTTTGCACTGTTTAATTTTCTTTTCATGTTATTTTTCCTCTGTTGTCCATTGACATCAGCTGAAGAATGAAGAAGACTTTTTTATAATTTTAAGTAGGAGCCTATTAGTAGGGGTATTTTAATTAGGTAGGTGTATTTCACAGCCAGGTACTTTTGTCCTTTATCTTATAAAAGGTCAACTCTTCCTATTAATGATGACAAAACCATGATTGATTTCTGACAAGAGAAAAAAATTATGCATGACTTGCACTGCAAAGAGTTTTCCTTTGAACTAGAAACTTCTTTAATATAGATGAGAACTGTTCTACTGAAGCTTTAAGATAAAAACTCTAATTAGGGTTCATTTGAATTTTTAGTGCCTACAGTTTGACTAAGGATGTAAATGAAAGGAATATTTTTCATATTTTTAAAGGATACAAGTATGTGTGTGACAAAGAAAGAAAAATATATTTTCTTAATTTAAGTACTATTTTTCTTTCTTTTTTTAAAGTGATTTAGATTAGTTTGGAAGGTTTTAAATGTGCTGTTTCAAGAATTTCATAAGTATATTTGTCATATAGCCCCTATAAAGTAACACATCATCGAAAAATTGAGCAACAACAACAAAAAGAGTTCTGTGATACTCAGTATTGGTGCATGTGGCATTTAAAACTGTTCATAGCACTAGAATAGAAAACGTACTGATCTTGTTGTTATTCAAGTAAGAGGGTCCTTCAGTTCACATTAAAAGAATTGTGTAGGCATGTGGGCAACCTATCCATTATCATTCCTTGAAAAAACAAAATGATGCAACTTGGTTATTAATGGTGTACAATAGCTTGTGTTTAGTGAAAAAAAATCAAGTAATTTAAAAATTAAATTTCTTAGGTTTATCATGTACTGAATTCATCAGCACACTCTGTTGCCAAAGTCTTTGCTAATATCCAGAGAGTAAAAAGCCTGACAACTCAATGGGGTTTCCACAATGTAATGGCTTACTCCATCCATGGACACTTCTCCTGGGATAATTATGCAAGAGCAAATAGAAACAAGGAGTTTCAGCACATCATTATCAGCATGATGCAAGAAATGCACGGCTGGTTAAAGAAAGAAAAGAGTAATGGAAGAACTATCAAGGTATCTTTTTTTTTTTCAAGCCAGATGTTGTCATCTGTCAGAAAAATAAATGAAATTCACGTACACACACTGGAATATTAAATATGCTAGCATGGGCTGTAAAATGTTTTCCACTCTGGGTAAGCATCAGATGTAGATCTTCAAATGGATCTCATTAAAGCAGTATAATTTATTGACGCAGTCTCATGGTGCAAAAATTTGGCTTTATTTGGGAGAATATTGTCAGTTTACATCAAAGTGCATTTATTAGAGGAATATACTTGGGAACTGAGGATGTTAGTTAATGCTGCTGCAAGTCAAGTAACTCTTTTCGGCTGCAAAGACACAATTTTGCATCATCTTGTAAACAACTCCTATTCCTGCTGAAAAACTCTCTTATCTCAAAATAGGATATTAAAAAAACAAAGAAACAAAAAAAAAATCTAATGAATGGTAACTCTGCCACAAACCAATTTAATTAAATTATAATCCTCTTTATTTTTAATCTAATTCTGTTATGATCTCCCACTTCATTTCCGATAATTTTAAGTAGGTATTTTTTCAGATTTTTTTCTTTGTCCCTTTCTCTGTAAGCCTTCCAATTTTTGCCTCAATACTGAGGATTTTTTTTTTGGTGACTGTTGCATTGCTGGAAAAGGGTCCCAACTGGTTTAATTAGTGTCCAGTATAATACAATAAAATTTATCTTTCAATTAGTCATCAGGGTCAAACACTGTCTTCTTGAGCGTGAAGAATAAAAATTCAATACTTTAAACTCTTTATTGGAATATTCCCTTGGGTTAAAGAAACAGATTAAAAATTATGCTATCAAAGATGGTGAGTCTGCCAAATGTGCCTTTGTAACTAACTTTAAAAGGCTGGTAATATTTTCAAAATGTTAGGGAATAAAATGAAAGGTGGAGATATCATCACTAGAATACTGCATTATCTGGCATTATTTCAAATGGAAATAATCCTAATTTTCTTCTGGAACGATCCCTTTGTATATTAAATTTGCTTTCAGTGT
This sequence comes from Entomyzon cyanotis, assembly GCA_024500445.1. NCBI lineage: Eukaryota > Metazoa > Chordata > Aves > Passeriformes > Meliphagidae > Entomyzon > Entomyzon cyanotis. The sequence goes on along the minus strand of JAKEPQ010001005.1, from coordinate 39,947,886 downwards.
ATTTTTTTTAAATGCTGTTGCAAGAATTGTTTGCTCTGCTCACATCTGGTCCTAAAAACAAACTCATTAGGCAAATATCTGATGGTAATTAAAGAGGAAATGTTGTCATATTCACTGTCCAATATCAAAACACATGACTGTCATATTAGGATGTTCTTCCTCTAGATCTAGTATAACGCAGGCAAAACATGATTGTAGCATTCAAAAAAGAAAAAAAAAACAGCCCCAAACCAACCCAATAAAAATCTCCAAACAACCAATCAAACCAAAAGCCACAAAAAGGTTAGAGGTGCATCAGGTATTTGTTGCAAACTGCTATTATATAGCTGGATTTTACACCTTTTTCCTTACTCAGTATGTTTCTTTTTTTTCTATAATTTTTTTTCCTTCCTTCCTTCCTTCCTTCCTTCCTTCCTTCCTTCCTTCCTTCCTTCCTTCCTTCCTTCCTTCCTTCCTTCCTTCCTTCCTTCCTTCCTTCCTTCCCCCCCCCTCCTTTTTTTCCTTCCTCCTTCCTTCCTTCTCTTGTTTTCCTTCCTGCCTTCCTTCCTTCCTTCTCTTGTTTTCCTTCCTCCCTTCTCTTGTTTTCCTGTTTTCTTTCTTTCTATTTGTTTGGTTTGTGGGTTTGACTTTCTCCCAGGCAGGTGTATGGGCATGAAAAGTCAAAATCTTCATGGGCGATACTTGGAAAATAGGATTATAGTAGAAGAATGGAGTTTGGAACACGGTTTTCAAAATCTAATAGCTATGCGTATGCAGTTTCTCTAGATGTTACTGATCATCTAGTCTTTTTTTCTGTGGGAAAACTAATGCAATCATAGGATATGAAAGTGTAGGACTTGTAAAATGTTCCTACTTTGAGTATTATTATAATATATGATGGGTTATCCTAGATAGGAAAAAACTTACTGTTGAATAAACCTTTCAATTCTGTTTTGCGATAAACATAGAAATATTTTTATCTTCTGAAATGGCTGGGAGGTTGAGAGACAGTAGTTATAGCTACATCTAAGATAATATTCAGTTAGTAATATATTTTGGCTCTATTGTCACAAATTAGATTTCACAACCAATATCAAGTTTTTCAAGAACTGTGAAAGGTAATTTTTATTTTGTGCTTATTTAGGTTTCTCTTCCTCTTTTTTTTTCTCAAGGGGGACATTAAGCCTTATCATTGACTGCACAAATCATAAAATAAAATTATTTAGTCTTTCAAAAGAAAGAATGGTAGAAGTGAGATATTGTACTGTAACAAAAAAATCGTGCATTAATAATCTTTTTTGTAATTTAGAGGAGGGCCATGTCTCAGAAAGAGCTTTCCGGTAACACATTTTGTAATGAAAAATAAATTGTACAATCTGTTGCCATGATGTTTTAGAAAAAAGTTCAATGACATTTTAAATTGTTTGAATACTTTTTAGTTTCACACTATAGTGAGATACAGAAAGATTCACTAAAAAATTTTAAATGTTTTGTGGCAATACCTCTTAAAACTAGATTGTTATTACAGTGTGTACTGAGATCTGAATATATTTTCTGCCATCAGTGGGTACCACATCCTGCAACAGGTCAATGCAAGAAGTAATGCAAGAAGTGCAGCTCTTGTGGATCATTTTATCTGGATGTGATTTCATATTTCTTTTAAGAGCAGAAAGTGTAAGCTGTAGAAAAATTTTGGTTCTGCCCAATTTACAGATTTTTAGGTCTTGGATCTTGTCAGTGAGGTCAGGTACAAAAATTATAAACTCTTGTGCCACAGCAGAATCTGGAATACTGTTACAGCTTTTGTTCTTTTTCTTCACCTAACCTTTTTGCTCTTTGAATATGTTATCCATTTTATTTTTGTACTATAGAAATATTTACTATCAGAGAAAAATTCTGCCTTCAAACATATGTAGAAGCTCTTATTCACATCAAAGAATGTTCTTCTCTATCTATGTGGTAACCTCCAGGTCCTCATTCTGGAGAAAGGAAATCGTTAAATGTATTTGTTTTAAACAGTGCAAATAGGTGTCCTGAATAGCAAGCTTGAGCAAGCTTCTAAAATATCACTGCATAAAGATTTTAATGTATTATAATTTTGAAAATCTCAATGGGAAAATTTGATCATTTTGCATTTAATGGCAGCATATATAAGATTTAGAATTAAAACCAGTTCTTCTATAAAAATAAAATTATTGTCTGAACCACAAATTCCACCTGCAGCTGTCTGAGACCTGTGCTTTGAAAATGACTAATTGACAATATCAGGTACTCCTTTATCTGCAGTATTAATGGTGGCTCACTTTTTGTTCTCTCTGTGACTGCAATATATAGTAATACATACTGTGCAATATTTAGTGATGTATGCAAACTATATGAAGTTATTCTATGAAATGGGATTATTTTGCTGGAGAGACAGCTGGTAGAAACAAAGAGGCATAAGTAAGCAGATGAGAAAATTATGAATATATAGGATTTCTCAATGAGTTTTTGTGATTTCATTGCTCCACTTAGATTGAATTGATAAACAACAGTAAGTTCACCAAAACTGCTTTCAGCCTTCTGCTACCTCAAGCTCTGTTGACATAAAACAAGGTAGGAGACCATTCCTTAGCGATAAGACCAAACTATATTACTTATCCTTGGATTTTCTCATGACTATTTGGTATGACAGCTGCCTTAAGATGTATGAATATAGCTTTTGTTTATATTCTTTTCCCTTTTCAGAATGCCTAAAATAGGGTGAAAATGGAATCACAGGCTACTTTCATACCAAAAAATAGATGGTACATATTGAAATCCCCAATGTGTAGCAATTGAGCAAATACAGTTCAGAGCAAGTGATGTAGAAGTCTGGAAATTCTAGAGTAAATTTGAGTTGTATTGAGCAGACAGGTTTAAAGTACATGGAAAGGTGCAGTTATTTGTGCAGTCTCTTGTATATTATGGCTCATTTGATGACTCACGTGCCATAGATTGAGGTCTGAGCTTGTGAAAGTACAGTTTCTACTTCCTGACCCCAAATGATCCTTGCAGAGTTTTTGCTGGCTTTCCTGTTATTAAGCTTGTGTTAGCTTCATCTCTGAGAATAAAATTTCTATTTAAATAGAGGTCATGAGAAACAAAACAACCAAAAAGCTATTATGGATTTTTAACGATGCTTATAAGCACTCTGTGAAACTGCATGAACTTGGTACTTATGCACATCCTTATTTACAACAGTTCTGTACCCACAGAAACAATTCATATGGGTATGGATTTTTCTACAACAGGTTTATTCAATCAGGTCTGAGTCACTGAATTTAAAGCATGCAATAGCTTTTTTTCTGAAAATGAAGAGAGATATTGCTTTCAAAAATATTAACTGTGTCCTCCATCCTTGTTAGAAAGCAAAGTATAATTTATTATTCCTTTACATGGTCATTTTATCTCAGTCACATATGCATTTTTTTAAAAGTTATTTCTATCCCTACTTTTTTTTTTTGGGTGACATTTCTAATTCTCTCAATACTCTAAAAGTAAGGTATAAATAAATTTAGTAGTAGAAAAGATTAGGACATCCACTAAAATATTTGACTGAGCTATATAATATTATTCTCACAAAAGGGTGCCACTCTAAGCAAGAAAATAGAAATTCTTCTTATACATTAATATCAAGAATTCTTCTCTAATCTAATCCCACCTAATATTATTATTTTGAAATGTATTAGTCTGAAGACCTCCCCATCAATGTGTTTATGTATCCTTCCTAACAGTCTTCTACAGCATTACAAATGTGTAAGGCTTCCAAAATCAAAAGTCTTTTAGGAAAATTATAATTCAGAAACTGAAATATGATGCGTATGTAAGTGCAAAAGGATAGAGGGTATGCAAAAAGGAAGCTTCATTTTTAAAGAGAAGGAATGATAACCAGCCAAAAGGAGATAAAAATTGGTTAAAAGTTCCAATCTCTTCTGCAAATCCTTGCTTTTGCCCTCGTCTAAATATGAAGGATGAAAATAGAGTATAGTTTCATAATCCTGGTTAAATCACAGGCCACAGTAGACTGTTCATGGATCAATATTAATGTTGAAATTAATATTTTTGTCATTAAGCTAATTAAAGTGAAACAATGTACAATAGAACTTGATGTCTGAATACTGTTTTTCTACTATATTTCTTTATCTGTCTTTCTGTGCATATTTATCAAAAACTTCTTAGGAACTGGGATTGTCACTGGCTGGTTGTCTATATCAGAATCATTGCAGGATAAAGGGCCCCATATCTGAGAGCTCTAAAAGCAAGAAGATAATTATTCACTTCTGAGAATGAAGGTTTTTTCACCAAAGAAAATACAGAGGTCATTTTCTCTTTTTGAGTCCTTTCTTTGCTTCCGATTTTCCTCTGGATATATTTTAGACATTTTGGGGGGTTGCTTGACATAGAAAAAAAAAGTAACTTGTGTGAACACCATTAGGCCATGTGCACTGAAGTAACAGCTAATTATTTTTTGGGACATCCATACTTTTTCTCTGCATTATGAACAGAGTCAATTGTAACTAACCTTTGGTGTATGACAGTAAATAAAGTTATTAGTTAAGAAGACAAGTGCTTCACTGTGGTTATTTTGAGAATCTGTTTCCAGTGTTTTGAAGTATGCTTTCCTCTGCTTTTAACATCTCCCCCACATTAGAAGAGTTGATTAAAAACCAGAGCAAACAAAATCAAAAGGAAACAAAACAACAACAAAAACCCCAACAAAGATAAAATGACAAAAAAGCTACCAACCAATCAATAACAAAAAGAAAACCCAAAAACCAACCAATCAAAAAAAAAAAAACCAAAAAACCAGAACACCAAACCCCGAAAAACCAAAAAACAAACCAAAAAAGCCCACTGAACCAGAACTTTTTATCTATTTTAGTCAGCTAACCAATGCATAAAGAGTAAAAAAGGTACATAGTTGAAGTCTGAGCTGCAAACTCTGTTTTCTGGAGGTTTGAAAATGTGCAGGGCCAATAGTAATTTGGAGAGGAGTATGAACCCTGTCCCACTGTTTTAAAATCAGGTAGACATCTCTGGTTTACTATTTATAGTAGGAACCTATGAAAGTCCTGTTATATTGGTGTTTGTTTCACAGAGTGACCTCTTGAAAGGTTTAAACTAGTTTTACTTCTGTACTAGGATCAGTTCTGTGATATAAATCTTTTGTTTCATATATGTATTGCACATCTTTTATTTCTGATAGGAAAATTTAGCCATAGAGGAAACAGTGCTTCCTCTCCTCAGGAACATGGTAGGAACACTTTATCTGTCAAATTATATTTTCATACTGATTCTTCTTTTCTGAACAGCTTGACATGAGAAGATTAGGGCATGAAATCTCCTTTATCTCTCATCTCTGAGAAATGTCATTGCTTGTATATGCCAGAAATATTTCCAATACTGCAGCTGCTGTATTTGCCAAGTCTGATGTAAAAAATGTGACAAAAACCCAGAAATTACATGTCTTTGTTAGCAACCTATATACTTTCTGTTGTTGTGACTTACGTATTTTATGTACACATACATATATACCTATAGAGGTAATCAGCCACAATAATGTTAAGCTTAAAAGAGACCAACAACTCCAATATGTCATGAAGAACAAAGTGCTGCAAACTAGAAGAATAAACTGAGGAAAGGACTACTGACATAGTTTCCTCGCATACGCTCCACCAACACACTTTAATAAAACCAGAACATAATCTGTCATGCGTTTTTTTTCTGATGCAATCTCTGTATTTTAATTTTTCTTCAAAGTGTTAAATCCACCCCTCTCTTTCTCATTTCACTTACTTGAAACTGTACTTTTTCACCCTGAACTCCTACTATACTTTTTCCTACTTCCCTATCTCATCTACCATCACAGATCATTACCAGTGATCAATATCTTCTCCCAAGATATCTCTTTTCCCTCCTAAGGCATTCATCACTGTGCTTTAATCTTCTCCATCTGGTGGGGTTTCTATCCACACATCTATCCAGTAGGCCTATGGAGAGCACCGACATTTTTTATTTCCTGCATCTTCTTTACTCTGAGCAGCGCCGTGTAGCCAGAGCGTGTGTGACAAGCGGGACAGCGCCACACTGATGTGTTGTGATATGCCACTGAGCAAGCTGTTATCATCTTGTCCTTTCCTTTTCGTTTCAGCTGGCCCAAGCAGAGCTAAATCCATCAAGGCTGGCGAGAAAAGATAAAGCATCATCTAAACGATCTGTCATTGGACCTGGCCTGCTTGGGGATCAGATAACGTAGGAGTGCTTTGCTGGCGTTCTGTCTCTAGATGGCACAGTACGTACCATGTAACAAGGCTGTGCTGGAAACATCTCTGTAATAACACATTGTGCATAAAGAACCATTCTCAGCTATGCATTAAGGTGACAATATTTTTAGACATCTGAGTTGCAATGTCCTTAACTGCATCCTCCTCTTGACATAGACTTTTGACGTTTCAAAATGCTTCATGAGATATTCAAAGTGCATCAGATGTACAGAGAACTCTTTTAACCAGTTGATCCCTCCAAGAATTTCCAATTTTCTCAAAACTGTGGAAAGTGGAAAAGTAGATAAAAGAAAGTGGAAAGTAGATAAAAGACATTGTCAGGATTCAGTGATAGTTTGTATATCAGTGTTTGTAAAACTCCACTGTACACTTTCTTAAACACATTTCTTCTATAACAGACCACTTTAGTCACATAACTGTGTTTCAAGATGCATCATCTGCAAAATTCAAAGGCTCTCATCAGGCATTTACTAGTGAGTACATATTACCTTTACACACACATACATGCATAAATGTTTCCTTTCACCCACAAAATTATACTAATTACTGGTTTCTCTTAATTAAAAATAATTCTAAACAGGCAAAAAGGAGAGCAAGGAAACACCTTTTAGCTTTTTATTTCTTAAAGTCTCTGTTCCTGTGAATCTTGTATTACTGTGTTTACTGTTAGGCTTGTCGCCATTTATTTTGATTAAGATGTGTTATACAACCTTTTTAAATGAGAAGAAATAAATCCTCCTGTCTTCATCTCTTTCTACCCCACTGTGAGGGGAATGGTGCTGTAAGTTTCAGTATATGAAAAGAGAAGTTGATCTTTAATAGAGTAGACACTCTGCAGAGCTACACTTTAGAGTTTTTGCTCATTTTACTCCCCCTTTGGTAAATCTAATTTTAGATGTGAAACTTCAGATCAAGAAATAATCATATGGTGAAACAAGACTGAATAAATGCACAGTATTTGTCACAAAAATTTATCTGGTTTTTGTACGTAATTTTTTTCCCCCTGCTGGTCAGATATAGGAGACTGAATAAAGAACAACACGTGTTGAAAAGCAGAATTGTTGAGTGCAAACAGAAATAGTTGGTAGTGTTTATTAAGCTCCACTATTTCAGGTTTACATTTCATTTTCTTTTCTCTTTTTATTTGTTTCCTTATTTTCCTTTTTATTAACTGGAAAATTTTTTTTTCCAGTTTAAACCATTGCAATAAACTGATACATTTCAAGTATATTTGTCGGCTAGGAAAGTCCTTTTTTGCTAGACTATGATTTATGTAGTTATAGTCAGCATGAAGTGTACCTTAAATAAAAAAGTAGTCTTTCAGAGATGACACTTAGAAAATGGATGGTTTTTCAGTGTTGTGCACTTATATTTTTTACACATGGAAGACTCAAAGAGAGAAATTGGGAAATAGCTTGTCTGGATATACGATCCAGAGGATCATACATACAGACAGAAAGCTAACATGTGAAAATAGGAGTTCGTAGCTATCGGTGATATGTTCAGCATGCCATAAATCACAGATATTTATGTAACCTTTTTTGCCCAGAGCATCTCCTATGACATGTGAGCACCACTCACTATCTTATAACAAGCTTAGAATCTTTAGCATAGGAGTGGGTGAACTAAACACATTATCTACTTTTGTTCAGCTCAGTTGTTCATGTAGTCCTTACAGTAATGCTAAAAAGACCCAAAGTCTGCCGTGGGCAGATGGTGCTTGTGCATCACGAGCTTAACAGTAACACCTTTTGTGTTAGACTAATATGATTACACTGACACTGAACAATTGCTTCAAGGGACCAGGTGGAAGTAATCATCAGGTAAAAAATTTAATATTAATTCTAGATTCTGAAGACATACCATCAAAATCTGAATGAGCTAGATGTCAAAATTTTTTTATTAACACCTTGCTGATATTCCACTAAAAGTGAATACTTGCTTTGACCAGGAAAAAACCTGTTTCCAGGATGACTGAGAGCACACTTTTTTCCTTTGTGTGCCTATTGATATCTGTGTTTTCCGTTGCAAAATATGTGTTTGTATTTTCTAATAGATAGGTAAAAATAACTAGAATATAGATTCTGAGTTTTCACACCTCACTCAAAATTTCGAGGGTGTTTCAAACAACTTATCATTTTTCGGTTGAGCAATACAAAGGTTTTTTAAAACAAGACAGTTATCTAGATTCCAGTGAAAATTATTTGATTTGCTTTTCTTCATATTTTCTTCATTTTTCATCTATAGAAAAAATAGTAATTAAGAACATTCCTCAGAATCTGTTACCAATGAAAATAAAAATCATGTTGCCTTATGCAGTACTGTGTTTTCTAGTGTTATAATTGGACCATCATATTAATTATAGTAAATGTTTACACATGTTAACAGATATAATATTTTACCAATCTCCAAGTATGTCTGTGGAAATGTGTTTGCCACAGTTTCTGAGCTGCGAGTTTAATTTTTATTTCCACTCCTCTCTCCTTTTCATTTCTTTATTTTGGTCTCAGTTTTGATCTAAGATGCATTCTGGGTAGTGAAAATATTTCCCTTGAGCTGTCTTATATAATAAATAGCCTTACAAATATGTTCAGTATCTTCTTTTTCACTCACCTGAGAAAATAAGAAACAGCTAGACTTCTTCATGACAGTCTATAGCACACTCATGTCAAGCAGTTTGTTTTGCTCTTTAGTTTATGAGTATGATCTAGCTTTGCACTTTGATCTAATTTTGAAATAGATCCTGCTTTGAGTAGAGGGTTAGACCAGATGACCTCCAGAGGCAGCTTTCAATCTAAGGAGTTTTGCAATTTTATCTAAATTATTTAGTGGTGTGCTATTCTTCCTCTTCTTTTTCCTCATTCTCTTCTTCCTCCTCTTCCTTTCTTATTCCTCTTCCTCTTTCTTGTCATAATTTTGTACAATCTCAGTCTCTAAAATAAGGTAAGTGCATCTTGCTATCTAATAGGCAATTTTTTTTAGGTCATCACTAAGATTACACAAGGAGAAAACAATAATTTCTTTTCAATACTTGGTTAGAATGTTTTATATTTTTTAAAACAAAATATGAAAATAATTACAGAAAGAAAAGCTAAATATTTACTATTTCAACAGAGTCCACAAAATACTTCAAAATTCAAAAGATTGGAGGGACTTTCCTTAAAAAACAACATATTGAGAGTGGGATTGAAGCTGCAAAGAAGAAATTAGTTACAGTGCATGAGATGTTCTAAAAACAGGATCTGTAGGTCATGTAAATTTAGTGATAGCACTAAAGTCCACAAGATTACATGATATAATAGCAACTTAGAATTATTATGTTATGTCAACAGACTGTATGTGTGAAACAAACCTAAGTCTACAATCACAACAGAACTGTCAGTAGCCTGATGGAAAAGATGATTAGTTTATATAGTCAGCTATGATTCTCTTCTTTTTGGTATTCTTAAGTGCAAGCAACTGCAAAAGGTCACCTAGTTCTTTATCAAGGCACTTGAACAGAAATCTGGTCCAGATGCACTCAGGACACTTTTTTCACACTATCATCCTTAGACTTGCAACTATTCTTTCAGATAAAAAATGCACAGAAATGCATTCATAATAAAAATTCTCCATATTTCTAGATGAAAATTTCTTTTTTCCTTACCTTCCCCCCTGCTTTGATACATCCTGTTATCTATAAATCCTACAAAATGTCTTTGTTGAGTATGTAGATATGATTATATAAGAGGAACTTAGAGAAAGAATTACACTCTTAGTTCAAATAATGGGAAGATTTTGTTTGTTCAATGCTGCCTTTCTGTACTCTATATTACTTTATTTTCCTTACTTTTCTGCTTGTGCTTTAGCTACTGTTCTATTTCCTATGTAATATATTTTCTCCTATTCTGTATTCTGTGTGCCACCACTGCTTAAACTGTGTCTACATAGATGTCTTAGTTCAGGCCAGAGTTGTGCACAGGGAGTGGATCTCCTGATAATTCCACTTAACTCTCCTTGGTAGCTTAGAGTGGTCTTGAAGATTGAAAAGTAGATATTTTCAAGATTAAACTGAACAGAAAAATGTATTGTAGAAGCTGATAGAAATTTAGTTCATGGGATCTGACTAAAGATACTCTAGTCTCTGAAATATACGTGGTGTGGACTTAGTGTCATCAGCACCATTTTCTTTATTCCACAAACCTGCTCCAATTTGACCACACTTTTATGGAAGCAGACTTAGCCTCATCCTCTTGAGAATAAGTGGTATTCAATGAAAAATATATCTCCCACCCCCTCACCAGTTTAACTAATTTTGTCAACTAAACCATGACTATGAGGATGGAGGAAAACTGAGTGTTTGAAGAAGTGTGATAAAAGGACTGCCCTGGGTTCTGCCCAAGTCGATATTTCAAGGTTGTTATTTATATTCTAGTTTCCTGATTATTTCCCAATGCCACCTGCTCTGGAAGAGAGAGATTATTTGTTGTTTCTTTCATCCAAGTACGGTACACATGTGAGGTGTACTTGCTTTCCTTTAGTTTCCGTATTGTCTTTTTTGGGTGTTGTTGTGGATGGCCCTGCTTCAGCTATCAATCAGCCCAAGTGTCTATAGAATAAAACTGCTGCTGGTGACATATGTATGTGTATGCTTTTAGAAAAACTCTACATGGGAAAATTCAAGCATCTCTACGGAAAAAAAAATGGCTAAGTGGGCAGGTTTATGGTGATAGAAGTCTTGAATAATGGTTGGTAAAAAAACTTCAAGTCCTTCTGTTTATTCCATAATGAAACGTGATAGTTTTGTGCCAGATTTTCAAGAAATTATTAATTGGCATTTTCTGTTAGGAATTGAGAGCACAAATTAAAAGCTCCCTGCTGTCTGTCCACTAAGTGAAGGAGGTGTTCTGTTTTCATTTCCATCCCAGCTCTGAGTGCAATATTGATGCATGTGTCTTCATTTCTCATAGAACTAATATAAATTTATGGGCAATTGAATGACATTTCTAAAGTGGTTTCACTTTGTTTGTAGAGTTCAAATATTAGTATGAATTGATTTTTATGTTTACTATAGTAATCATCCAGCAATGAATTATTTGCTGCTAATTACTATTTGTAATTCTTGCTTGCATAGTGTATCCATTTATCAAACAATAATGCTGTAGTCTTCCTTCTTCTGTTTACTGTGCAAACTCATGCTTAGTGGTTATCAGGTCTTTTTCAAGAAATTATTCTTCTTCATCTAATTTCTTTCTTATTGAGAGCCTGAGAACCTTTCTTCTGTAATCCCAGTTGAATAAAAAAAATACCCATCTGTAAGGTTATGGGATCAACTAGCAAAGTGAATGGAAGCAATGTCATTGGTTTGTCAGATGGCTCAGGAATATGCAGACAGCACCATCCATGAAGAGCCTGACTGCACTGCTTTGCTGATAAACCCATGCTCCAGCCTAGGGCAGCTTTAGGATACAAACAGTGGTCAGTGACTAAAAGTTTAACTTAGTGTGATGGAATGGTCAGCAGGCAAAGCCAGATATTTTTGTCTTTTAACTTCTTTGAATGAACCACTCTGAGGGAGCAGAATCAGCTTGCCTAATGTCTGGATGAGGACGGGTTGTTCTGACTGAGGTTGCAATTCCAGTTGAAATTATGGTTTTTCTTCATTCAAAATATATTTGAAGGCATTTGCTCTATTTGAACTATGCATAAATCTGTTACAATAGAGCAACATCCCAATGCATGCAAAGCCTCTGGAGAAATTATTGTGGGAACTGCATTGAAGACCTCTGGATCATAAAACATAAGGTTTTTCTAGTGCAAGCACCATTTAGGTCAGGGTAGCATGTCTGCTATTGCCATCACAAGCAGAGGCTATCTGCTACAGGGAGATGACAAAGCTACACGTTGTTTTGTGGAGTGCACAGTTGCCCTTAAGCATATGGTCTTCTGCCAGTGTTTGAGGAAGCTCTGCTGGACAGATAATTAGGAGCTCTGTGATAAAGTCTCTGTTCTTCAGGCAAAATAATTGTAAGAGTGGTGAATTAACTCCAGCAGCAGAACATCAAGAAATATTTAGTCTTCCAAAACAATCTACTCTGCTTTAAAGTGAGTGTTAACAGTAAAGTAATATATTCTTTGCCAAGGATATTATAATACTACCATTTCTCATGCCACATACAGGTAGAAATATGCATCTCTCCTTTGGAAAAAAAGTGGCTCTCCACTTAATGGGACAATAATGTTTTGAAAGTTGGGATCAGCAGTGCCAAGTAGTAAGAGGTATTCCAGGTTTGTTCATGGTGCATGGTTTGTAGAATATTTCCTGTTGTTTACAGGGGTTGACTTCAGAGTCTTAAATCTTAGGCACATATGTTTCTTTCTCCTCTTCTTAAAAGAAAAGGAGGATAAGAGACAGTAAATGCCCAATTGCTTAATGAGTGCTAATAAGTAAATGAGTACTGAAACCTTGATTCTAAAGCTCCGTGTGCACCACTGATAACTGAGGTTACTGTTGCTTTCCAATGAAAAATGTCTTCAGTTTCTTGCGATGTCATAAGAAGGAAGGAAATGTTGCCACAGCATCTAATAACATGAATTATTTACTCTTTGCTGAGGAACAGAAATTAGGAATTCGTGAAACTTTTGCCTTTCTGAAGATTTACTTCTTCCAATTTTGTGCAAATAGAATTCAGAACACCCCACTTGCCCTCAGCTGACCACCACTGCCTCTCTGTTTGCAGTTTTCACCACCCTTTTGGCTGAGCATGTTCTAGTTTAAATGAAAAATCCATCTGCATGTGTTGATTACACCTGGGCTTGCATATAATGAACTTGGTTCTCTCTCTGCCATTGTTAATGCTGCTTCCTCATATGCCTTGAAAGCAAAGAGGAGGGAAATCAACTTCTCTTAAAAAGTGTGGCTGGAAAAAGTGAAATTTTAAAAGATGGATGTGGGAATAGATACCGTGAGAGAAGCCTTCATGTAATAATGTGAAAATGAACAGAGAATGATAAGGAAGGGAGGATATGTCCTTGCTGCTTTTCATAGGCATCTCCTCACCCAGTAAGAGAGAGTTAACTGCTGAGCAATAGGGAGGACAGTAACTGTCTGTGACTGGGGCTATGATAATAAATGCAAAGGAAAACACTTAAGAAAGATGTCAAGTGTTTACTATGCCTTGAATAAATAAGCCCTGGTTTTAAATAGCTGCTTGTTAAGTGAATTTTTCCCATTTTATGACTTAAGCAAATTGGTATTCCTGCTGGCAGAGAGATGAGAAGTACTGAATTTAATTACATGGTTTAAGGAATAGGTCTTGTCTCTTTCATAGTGGAGTGTTTTAAGGGCTGGATATGATATGTTGTCTCAGTTCCTATAGAGAAAATGTAAAAAACCTGAAACATAGGAAAAATAGGACAAGGAATATAATTTAGATTCACTCAGAACACTATTTTCAAAAATTAGTTTTATAGGGTGAATACTTGGGAAATTACTGGGTATAAAATGGACTCATATGCCACTTCTACTCCTGTTATATTAAATGAAACAGTTCAACATAATTGGTCTTTATAAATTCCAAAATGAGTACTGTTATCTCTCTATCGGAACATTTTATATTGTTTCCTCCTAAGATGCGAGTTTCATTAAATTTCATTAAATTCTCTCTGATTTCAGAGATTACTAATATGGTCCCTCTTACAGTGTATTTTCCTGAATTTGTGCATGTGTAATCTGAGTAAAAAATGAAACATTGATAGCAGGGCTCTGAGCGGTGGTCATCACTGGAACAATGTCTAGTTGGGAGCCAACAGTGTACTCCAGGAGAGAATATTGAATCAAATCCTACTAAATTATCCACCAATTAAAGGGATGACAGGGTGGAGTGCACCCTCTGTCCCACCTGGATTTCTGTGTCAAGTTCTGGGATCCCCAGTACAATAGAGATAGATATGGAGTTACGGAAGAAAGTCCAGTGAATGAGATGATTTGCTTACACAAACAATCTTTTAAAGGAAAAAGTTAGTGTTTCACGGAATAAAAATAAGACTCAGGCCAGGGGATTTCTTGAAACACTAAGAGAAAGGGCTGAACAGAACAGGGGAAGGAGACAGACTTATTAGATGAGAACAAGCTGAATTGTTAAAAATCCACTCAACTACCAAAAATCAGTGACAGAAAATGAGCTATTGAGAATTAGAAATACAAAATGAACCAAGCACAGACAGTGGGTCTCTGAGAAGTAATTACTCAACAGCTCAGGCAGTGCAGCTACTCTCCATTGAGTAGTGGCCCATGGGGGCAGATGCTGCCACTGCCTCTGATGCACAAGGATTCAACTTCACTGTCCTCTGGTCCCCTCCTCTCAGAGACTGCATATTGTGTCTTCTTGAGAGCTGGCCTCAGGTCCTGCCTTTGTAAATCTTTGTCTTCCATCCTACTCTGTTGCTGCGCCACGGGTGCTCAAGGGGTGAGTAAGAGCTCCTGGTGATCAGCTTTGAGCGAGCAGCAATCAGCAGCACTGCCAAACTGCACAGGTGGCACCAGGCTGAACCCATCACTTTTATAAAGAGCTGCACTTGGCAGGAGCAGGTGTTGTGCTGGCAGGGACTCCGTGTCAAATTTAATTTACTGGATGATCTGGCTCGGCAAACATTCAGCAGAGATGCTTGCTCCTGCCTGATGTTAAGTGGCTGAGTAAACGCAATAGAAGATCTCCACAAGAGTTAAATAGCTGCTGAAAAACACAAAGTCTTGAAATGTACATCTGCACAGGAAACATTTTTACTCATTTGACATCTAATATGCCTGATTTGTGTGTTATATCAAGCACTATTGCTTCCAGAATACACAGAAGCTTAAACATTTCTTAAAGGTCTTTGTCTATGTTCACCAAAAGGCAACATGTAGAGAAAATTTTAAATATGAACCTCAAAGCCAAGAGTTTGAAGCAAGGTTTCAAAGATTTCTAGGTTACTACTTTCCAGACATTCTCTCACTAAAAAGCGAAATCTGCTCCCAAGTGTCCTATAAGTTAATATTTTTTAAATATTGTCTTATTTTTAAAATTACTAAATATATCATCACCCCTCCAGTTGCATTTTTAGTGAAGTAGACATTAATATGAGAGATAAGAGGCAAATACCATTGCTAAATCATACCAATGCTTTGAAGAGAACTTCAGGATATATTTTGTATCAGGGAATATGAAATTACAACAGTTCTGGATTTAAATAGTTAATCTTGACAGCCTTCTCCCTAATTTCATCTTCCAACTTTTATTTTCCTTTTTGAAGAGTGAAATTTGAGTCACCTTTATTGTTAGAAATTATTGATTTGTATTTTAGCAGGTGTGGCATGAGTATTCAATCTATTATATCAGTATAAGAAACTTCCAGTGTTATAGATTATGATGTAATATGTCAGATAATTGCAATGAAGATATTTAAAATATATCACAATGCTAATAAAATAGACATTCTTAGAGTTTGTGTTACAATCAAAATAGCAATTTTTTTCTGTATCTGGCTATTGTAACACTTTCTAATGTGACAGCTCTTGAACAGTTGAAGTGGATTTTTGGCAGCTCATATGTAAATATGTGGACACATTCTCTTCCAATCTCCTCTTGAACATCAATAATAACAATAGCAATAATAATAATTTAACCACTTATTTTATCCTTTTGATACTTTTTTGATGCCTTGAAAAGAATATTTAGAGTGGTACAGTTTATTATCACAAATATTTTGCATTAATAATGTGTGGTTGGGTACCTGCCATTCTGCTATGGAAGATTAGAAAATTCAGTGTTGTAATTATTGAAGTAAACAATTTCTTTGAACTTTTTTTCCAGTGCAGCTATGACACTTCATGAAGAGAAGGTTGAGAATCTAGTTGTTATATCACACTGATATTCTCTGGAATATAACAAATTAGGGTTAGGTTGGTTTAAGTCTGTCTGTCTTTATTTTTGTTAAAGTAGACTCTCAGTTCATTGTCTATGACATTAATGTAACTTTTGCTTGCAGCGCAACGTTTGGTCCTATTATGCACTACACATCCATTTGAAAATTAAGATACTCCCAGTCAAGTATAATTGGCAAAATTGTTTGGTTTTCCTGCTGTCCCTTGTGTAGTCACGCTTCTAGTGGTCTGTAATGAATGGTTGTTGACATTTCAAAAGTCAATTTATCAGCTTATTCTATCCATTTCTATATGGAATGCTTAGCACAGACTGTATGAAGGAAAAAAGCTAATTTTTAGATGCATTACTAGTTTCACCTTCAGCATTACCAAGAAAAGCACCTCTAAAGCATTAAAAAAAGTCAGTAATTTAATTTACTCTCTGTGTCCATATAATGTTCAGTTTTATTTAGGGTTTGGGTTTTTTTCACTCTTATCTAAGGTGCCAAACTGTTGCGGATTCCTTCATTGTCAGGAGTTTCTTTGGTTAGCAATTTAGAATTGTAAGAGAGACTGAGATGTTAATGGTGAATGGCTCAAGCATTTGGCCATTAGAGGAGGCAGTAGGGTGCTCTGCTGTGGCTGGGTTTGCAACCTCCCAAGGGGGAGAAAGTGAATTTTTGGGTGTGGGGTGGTGAAGCCTCTGGTCTGAATAAAACGGGATGAGAACCCACCGCAAGAAGCTCTGGGTTTTGAGACAGATAAGGGACAACGTTGATAAAAAGCAGATCCTGGGGAGACAGGACAGTGTTTTTTATCATGGCAATTGTCCTCTTTTACACAACTCAGTTGTAAAACTGGCCACCCTGTCCCTCCCCAGGGAAGGTCACATTCCCAGAGGACAGGACACTCACCTTCACACCTGAGGGTACTCAGAACCGAGGGTATTCATCCTTTCTGATGGGACATAACTGGCTCAACTATGCTGACATGAGAGCCAGCTGTCATGTCTTAGGAGGCGCTATAAACCATCAAAGACCCCCAAAGTGCCCCAGACTGATCCCTGAAGCCTTCAACCAGAGGACTGAATGCAATCCAGAGTCTTTTGCAAAATACAGTGTAAAAGACTCCCTCCAGAGAAGATACTTGGGTGTTCCCACATGTACCTGTATACATGAATGTATTATATGCATTATACGTTTTGAGGGCTTTTACCCATCCATGATGGATCAAGACTATGACCATAACTTTGACTAACATCTCATTGCAGGGTCCAGGGATGGGGATATCTTTCTACTCCTATTCTTTCTTTTTATTCCTTTCTTTTCCTTATGCACTTCTCTTGAATGTTATTTTTAGTCATTCATATTGTTATATTACTGTAGATAATAACCAAAACAGCTACATACCTCCTTTCTATTGCAACCAAATTGTTCTAAAATAAAAATACTACTCTTACAAGTACATGAGAGAGTTATAAAACACAGATTTCTGCCTCTCAACAACAAAACCCGCTTTTAATTATTTTTTTCTTTAAAGACAAAACAAATGTAGATGCATTTTTCAGTGATCTGAAAACATGGTACTTTTTAGTTTAAACTGGAAACCACCAGTATCAGCACAGACTGGGCATGAACAGGTCGAGAGCAGCTCTGCCGAGAAGGACTTGGGGATGCTGTTGGATGAGAGGCTGGACGTGACCCAGAAACATGTACTCGCAGCCCAGAAAGCCAAATGCGTCCTGGGCTGAATCCAAAGCAGCGTGGCCAGCAGGGCCAGGGAGGAGATTCTGCCCCTCTGCTCTGCTCTGCTCTGGTGAGACCCCACCTGGAGTGCTGCATCAGCTCTGGGGTCCCCAACATAAGAAGGATGAGGACCTGTTTGAGTGATCTCAGAGGAGGATCTTGGAGAGGATCAGAGGGCTGGAGCATCTCTGCTCTGAGACAGGCTGAGAGAGTTTGCACTGTTCAGCAAAACATCATGCAGTGGAACTGACAGGGGGATTATTTACAGAGACAATATCATAGCAGTCTTTATTGTGACATCTGCTTGGAAAAATGAAAAACCCCCAAACTTCTGGTCTCTTATGCAGATAGTTTCTTGTTGTGTTCCTTATTACTACTATAGAACTCTGAAGTTCCATTGCTTTGCTGTTGTTCTTTCATTTTTCACATATTTCACTTTTACAGCATGTTGTACAAAAATTGTAGCTTGTAAGAAACATGTTACACAAGAACAACACAAGGAGGTTATTTGTAAATACCTGAAAAGCTGAAGATCTCTCCTCGTCTAGACAAACGCTTGCAAACACTCTGTTTGAAAGATTTTTTAGAATAGAGTTCTGTCCTTGTTTTGGCTGCAATAGAGTCAATTTTCCTTCTAGCTCGTATTGTGCTGTCTTTTGAATTCAGTTGAGACTAATGTTGATAACGCACTGATGTTTTGGTTGTTATTAAGTGGTGCTTACCGTAAGTGAAGGACTATTCAATGTGTCATGCTCTAGAAGTGAGAAAATGCACAAGGAGAAGAAAGGGATCATAACCAGGCCAAATAGTCCTAACTGGCAAAAAGGATATTCCATACTATAGAAGGCTGTGCCAAATATATAAAATAGGGGTATTTGGCCAGGAGATGCCAACTGCTGCTGAGGAGCAGGCTGAGCATCAGTCCATTGACTGGGGGCATGAGCAATTCCTTGTTTCTCTTGGATTTTATTTCTCTCTCCCATTCTCTTTTTCATCTTTCTTATTTTATTCTTATTCTATTTTATTTTGTTTCAATTTTTAAACTGTTCATATCTCAACCTGTGAGTTTTGCTTCTTTTTGTTTTTTCAATTCTCCTCTGCTCTGTAGGAGGGGTGAGTGAGAAGCTGCATGGTGCTAAGTTGCCAGCTGGGGTTAAACCACAAGGGATTATTTTTTTATCTCACAGTTTAAGAGTCTTGGGGAAACTGACTTCAAATAAATTGCCTACAAGCTGCAGATATTCTTTCACATGACTACACAGGCTTCATAGATATTTTGAGAAATTAAATTCTTTTAATGTGATCTAAAATGTCACAGAAATGAATAATCAGATAAAGCAAAATCTTGCATTTAGATGATGGTGTGTTTGGTGATATTTTGTTTTCTGTTTATTAAACTTTTTATATCACCTAAAATATTGTCACATTATTGTATGAACTAGTTTGTGTATCTGAGACAGATAAGATGCTAGTTTAAAAGAAAGGGTAGGGACTGCTGTAAGAACCTTAGTCCAAAGTCTGTGATACTTGATAATTCACATATTACTGCTACGTTATTAAGGTTTGATGTATTTGCTATTAGGCTGTATAGAAAATGATCCTTATGTTTGTATTAGATCACAACTGTAACAGATTCAGTCAACTTTGTGAGGTAACAGAGAGGGGTGATAACAGAACAAAGCTCTACTGCTTCCATGGGCTGTTTCTGCCTTCCTAAAGGAAAGATGTTATAGTGGGTGTAAAATAAGCAAGTGCACCCTTTCTGCACTCCTTTTGTACAGAGGACGAAGTTACAGGGAGAAGCTCTCTTGACTTTCTGAAATGGAAATGTGCTGTCACATAGAGGCACTGAGTAGCATCCTTTCTCCTTCAGTGCTCTCAGGTGCACTGGGAGGAAGTCAGCTGAAACAACAAAGTTTGACTATAGGTCTGGGTTTTGCAGAGGAGCTCCGGAATATTATGAAGAAGATCTCAGTGTCAAAACCTGTATGCCTTGGTCCTGTTTTACAAGTGATGTATTATCTGAAACGAGCATAGCAGAAGGGCCTCTGGATATCTCTTTTTTGGGGTTTCTTAATTCTATCACACAAAAGAAAGTTGCCTTTCAAGGCTTTCCAAATAATGTGTAATTATGTCATCACTCTCAGATGTGAGTCATTGCTGCAGATTACCTTTGGTTTATGTCTTACAGGTTTCTCAGGACTTCCTAATTATCTGTGTACCTGGTTATTTTCAGGGGTGGAAATGTAATAAATTAATCTCCATGTTTTCTGAAATTGTTTCAAACTACTAAGCTTCTGGACAGACATTACCCATACATAGAGATGAATGTATCTACCTGTCTAAAAACAAGGGTAAAAATTATTTTTGGTCAAAGAAACAAAGGGAATCTCATGATCGTTATTAGTGGCAACTTCAAGCTCTAAATGTTGAATTCTCAGATTATATAATGGGGTTTTGGTTTAAGTTTCATTGAAAGTTCAAAATGAAAGTCTATTTTTCACTTGGGTTTTAAAAGGTACTTTTGCCTTCCTTGTTAAAGCATTTCTCAGTGGCAGAATCCCTCAAAAAATATTCTGACAAAAATTATCTAAAAAAGTCCCATCTCTAGGATTGGCCTGTTTTCTGCAGTTTTCCCAAAATTTAAAGCAGTTGAAGAAAGAGTTTATGAAATGGAAAACTTTACAAATTATTTTAGTTTGTGAAATTCATAAGAAACTTTGTTTGTACTCCTTTCTTGAGCAACATACATGTTAAAACTACAGTTGCGTTATCAGATATGACTAGTGAAGGACAATTTAAAGTTATGTTTAAGCAGTAACTTAGGAGGGAATAACTCTCCCTTAAATAATTTCTCACTCATATTTCTTTCTACCATAAAATAGTCCACCATTTTTTTCATGAGAAGGTCTTTATAAAAGACCAAAGGAAAAGTTTAAGAAAAGTGGGGAATCTGTACCTTATTTTAAAGATATTTCCTTGCTAGTCATGCAGGGTATTAGTGACATGTATTAGGACTTACAATGTTAATTTTGTTTATTTTTTTTCTAAATGCAAAGGCTGTTTTTTGTCAAAATGTGAAGATCCAAGAGGCCAAAAAATCAGTCCTTTGCCCCTTTTTATTAAACTAAGAAACAGAGTGAAAAAGTAAGAGAAGACTATCCAGATGTCCTGGTGAGCATGCTATCATCAGGCAGAAGTGCCTTCATTATATAAATTATGAACTCTGGCATGCATACCTTCAGTGAACATTCAATTTGAGTAAAAAAGATCTGAAAACTACTATTTTATATTCTTCTTTCCTTTTTATTTTCTGTTTTCACATGACCTATGCTTATCCAAGATTAACATTTTATGTCATTTCTAGAGGATAATGAGTTCCTACGGGAACCAGACGTGGACTGGTATAAACCACTGCCCAGGCTGTTTGTGTTTTACACACAAAACAAAACAGTATCAACCTTTTCTGTTTACCAAATATAGAGCTGCTAAGCACTTACAAAGCAGAGCGAGTTGCAATTAAATCTATTTACCAGAATCAGGTCTCATGGATTGGTTTTGAGTTGTGCTATTGACATTACTTTTTGCATAGCTGTACTTGCAATTTCCTTTCTAATTAACTGCTATTTTTAAAAAGCAATCACTTATGCTAAGAGACGAAACCCTTGTTTTCATAAAAACCTACTGTCAAGTAGAGGTGACTTCCTGAATATACTGTACAGAATAATTTCATTTCCTTTAATAAATGTTCTCATGGAAAATAATTGCATTGACACAGGAAATCCAAAGAAAGTATCCTAACTGTTGAAAAAGGAAAATGACAGATTACTAACCTTGAAACATGGGCACAGAAGAGCAAATAGGACAATAACCTAAGAAACCAGGCATTTATTCTTAGTTTGAGTACATTTTTCTCACTACCTTTTTTTCACTGCTCACTTATGTAGAATTTAATTTCCTAGAGTGATGTACCACTTAGAGGACTTTTACAATATTTTTATGAGAGCCTTTAGATACCAGCACTCTTGATTGCCTCTTTTCCCCGTGCTAGGTAAATTAAAAAAAAACGAGCTTAAAAAATGTCTTGTATAACTAAATGTTACTGCTTTCTATTTTAGAAAATAACTACTTTATTTCTTTATCTTGATGCATATGTTTATCATCATGTGCCTTTGCATATATTCTAGTAAAGTGTATGTAGAGTTGTATGTATTCTGTTTCTATGCAAAAGCCTGATGTTATCAGAGTTCATTCAATTAGTGAACTGTAAAATCTCTTTTATACTGCTGCTTATCTATATTTTTGAAGGCTGCTTTCTGATGATGAGAAACAGTTTGTTTTACACAATTTGTTCTGAACTGTAAATAGTCAGGAAGAAAACAGCAGTGCTTTTTTCTTTCTTCCCCAGCAACATGTGGAACACTTGGAGTTCATCAGGGTCTGAACACAACTGTTTTAGCTGGTTTTTATTTGCACTTTAAAACATAGCAATTTAACCAAGAAAGTGAAGAAATTTTAAAGCAAAAAAAAAAAATATTTATCCAATTTCCTTTTGGTAGGGAGGGGATCCAACCTCTGACATACATTTTTTTAACCCAGTTTCACTTTGTTGGTTTTTTTTTAAATTTAGTTGTCCTTTTTGAATCTGACATCTATGGGACCTATGTATTTTTATCTCTCCATGACTGTATATCACACTGCATTACGAAAATGAACACAAATGATTTTAGGTCCACCAAGAAAAAAACTGTATGTCTCTTCAATTTCCCAAATCTGTAGGTATTTTCTTTCATGTTGCAATACTTCTTTTTCCACAGCAAATATTTTGCTTTCATATCAATAAAAATAGGATGAGAAAAGAAGGAATGAAGCAAGAATAGAAATTAAATTTGGTTTAACTTAAGCTGTATATCTTATATGTTGATATTAATATTATGTAAGGACTTTTCTGATTTAGTGTACTAAATTATTCACTTGAAATATATAATTACAGTCTTAGTTTCAAGAAATACTTACTGCCAGTAAGATTCAGTATCAAGAATAGCATTAGTGTCAGATATTTCATTCTTACATTGAACATGTGACTTGCAATTCAAAATGTGAGGCTTCAATAGATCAGCTTTCTACTTGTAGCTGTTTCAGAAATTCTGTATGATTTTAAGCAAGCATTGCAACCTTTCCACGACTCCTTTTCTTTTCTGCATACAATAAAGTACTTTCAAGTGGTAGGCATTAAAGAAAACTGCCATGTCTATACTATCCACAAAAGCTCTAGGAACCTCTAATCTTTCCAGGCTGTCACAAAAATGAATCCACCTAGAGTTCTCTCCAAACACTATGGGGTTAAAAGATGTTTCAGAGACTGCTAAATTACACCTTAGTCCTGCACTTCCTGGGTACCTCTCAGCTCTGGTTCAACTGTACCTAAACAAGAGGAAGGTATGCACAGAAATGAAGACTGTCAAAATGAAATTTTGGAACCAGTATCAGTCTCAGGTAGAAATACTGAATTTAGAACATGTAAATTGCCTTTTTCCAGTTCTTGTTAATGTAAATATATTCATACATATGTATATACATATGTTTATAGACACATAAAATACGAGTTTAGAATGCAAGGATACTTTTAGGATATTTTACAGTATTGCTTATTACGATCAGATAAATGGCAACTATTATGAAGGTTACAGAAGCGTTCAGAGAAATTGTTTACTCTACTATACTATTGTGATGCCTATATTTTTAATTTCTTTATGGATTGTCTTCCAGTGTTTTCTGCCATTAAATATGAGAGCTGTGTATTCATAGGTTGGTTGGGTTTTTTTGGCCCATTGACTTCACATTCCTGGACCATGACTTTTATTTTTAACAGAAGTATGAAGATTTGCCAGGATGCCTCTTTTCAGAGGAAAGGAGAAGCTGAAGGAATTTTATTTCCACATAGTGTTAGTAGACCAAATCTTAAAGGGCAAACAGATTTCTTTCAGAATATTCTTTGTCATACCAGACCCTTCTCTGTGGCCTTTTGGAGAAGTCCTACTTCCACAGAATATTAATTGTTAAAATACCACCCACAGGAAAAAAGTGCTTTGCAGGCATTGCTTTTTGTGAGTTTAAATTTTTATGCTATGAATATCATAAACATTGTCATAAAGAGACTTGTTTTATCCACAAGGCTATACCATTATCTGTTCCAGTTAAGATGCTCAGAAAGCTTTTGGAAATGTATTCTCCTATTTTGAAAAGAGTTTCCTTTTCATTTAATTTAAAGTGTGTGTGCAACTGTATGCACTGATTAGTGTTTGTTCTTCATCAACTAAGTCATACAGCAACAAAGAATCCTTTGTGACTTCCATCCAAATAATTTTGATCAAAAAGGCAAATCAGATGTACAGTTTGACTGTCTCAATTTACATTATTTTTTCTGTGAATATATTTTGGATAAATAAAATAAACTTGTTTCTAAACACAACCAGCTATGAGAACCAAAGTGCAAATCTGGAATTTCAGTTTTCATCATACCTGTGAACATGACTTATAACAGAAGTAGCCAAGGAACCAAGAGTTAATGTTCCAGTGAAATAATTTTTAAATCCCTATGAACCAAATGGGAAAGGTAGGCCTACATCAACTTTCTCAGTTCTGCAGTGTTGAATTACAAAATCTTTCATGTGAAGTCTCCATTGTCCTATTTAACTTCATACAGTAAAGTCCTAGTCCAAAACACTATTTAATATCCTGTTTAAAAAATAATAATAATTAAAAAAACCAGTTAAAATTCCCAAATCTTGGAATGCCTTTAGGAAACATAAGGCTGTTTTAGACTATACTGGATAATGTTATTAACAAGAACTGCATAATTTTGCACTTTGATATGTGAAAATACAGTTATAGTAGAAGTTTTATAGAGGTTTTTTATTTCCTGTTTCACTGTTATTTGCCTTAAAACAACTGTACTAAAGTGACTTCTCTATGAGAATTACACCTTTCCTATCAATGAGATTTTTTCAATCCTGGCTGAAAGCCAGAAGTGCTCATAAAAATCTCTTTAAAAGTTGCAGGTAACTGCCAGCAGCTATGAAATAACTCACAACCCTCTCAACAAAAATATTACAATGTATTTCTCTGCTAATTTGAAGAAAGAATTATGGATAATTCTATTTCGCATGTAACCTAAGAAAGAATAAGTGATTCTGCATGAGTGTTTCCTGTCACAGTAAGTACCTAGGGGCTAAATTCACCTACTGAGAGGCAGTTGCAGACTGATGGCCTGTTTAATTGCTCATAATAAATAGCCAGGTTTATAGTACAGATGTAAGATGTTTCCATCAAAGAAATATATACAGAAGCTTTAGCGGAGTTTGTAAACAGTCACTATCAATTATTGAGAGTTCTTAGCTGATATGGAGATGCTGTATCTATTTGAGGTGAGAGAATAGGGTTGAATAGCTTTTATATGACGTGCACAAAAGGCTGTGTGGAGAACTTTGCATGTGTTTATGAGAACCTGAAGTGCTGCTCAGTGTATACTTTACACCTTAGCACTCCGTTTGCCAGAGTCATTTAGAGTTAGAGGGAAGGTAATAATCCACACCACTAATAATCTGTAAAAATAATGTCAAAGAGGAAGGCACAGAAAGTTAATCTTCCCTTTGAGATCAGAGACTTGAGAATTCCCAAACTCATAGATTTACAACCTTACATTTCTTCTTATAATTATTTGCTTGTTATGCTTGTTCAAATCTTTGAAAAACTCAGTTATTTTAACAAAGTATATTACATAATTTTATTTTCTTGTTGGTTACTAATGTATTAGACACCTTTTTTCCCACTTCATTAAAGAAGCCATGTCTAATGAAGTCTGCTGGTGTGTGTACACATTGCTCAGGCTTTTAACAGGCTTAAGAATGCTTCTGAAGTCCAGCATTCCTCAGCACCTGGATAACACAATGACAACCTGTTTTTCATATTGTGCACCACAGATACAGTTAAAAACCTGTGGTGGGTTGACCCTGGCTGGAGGTCTCACAATGGTCTTCACCACAGGCTGCAGGAGAATCTCTGCTCTGGCACTTGGAGCACCTCCTCCCCCCTCATTCTTCACTGACCTTGGTATGTGCTGTTTCTCATGCATATTCTCACTCCTCTCTCTCTCTCTCTGCAATTCCTGGGGTGCAGGTCTTTCTTTTCCCCTTTTAACTAATTACCCTGGAGGTGCTACCACTATTGCTGATGGTCTCAGCCTTGTCCAGTGGCAAATCTGTCTTGGATTTGGCTGGCATTTTGTGTATCAGACATGGGAGAAGCTTCTGGCCATTTCTCAGAGAGGCCACCTCCTAGCCACTTCTGCTACTAAAATCTTGCCACACAAACCCAATGCAAAAGGAAAATGTTTTCAAAAAAAATTCAGAAAGGGATTAGGCTGTGCACACAACTGGGATGATATGGTATAACTCAACATAATTTGTGGTGTCATCTTCTAAAAGAAATAATTTAATCATCAGTGTGTTTGTCCTTGAAAGTGCCTTTTGCACAGGAAAAAAATCCAGTCTGAGTATCTTTGACCAAGTTAAAAGTGCTATGAACGCTCTTATATAAAATAATTTCTTCTGTATGTATTGTTTTACATAAGACACTCTTGATAGCAATTTATTGTCTTTCTACAGGTGAAAACACAGAACCCTTTTTGTATTGTCACCTAAACTTCAACTCTTCTCTGGTTTAATCAGTTCTATGCTTTCAAAATAATTTGCATTTGCCAGGCACATAGAATATATTATCCTGATATCTTTCCTTCACTCATGCTGCTGTACCTTTCTTGACATATGTCTCACCTGCCTCCATTCTGGACTTGTATGTCACGTCATGCATGACAGTTTGAACTGATTTTATTTGTGTATTTCTGTGGATGCAGACAGATTCTGGCTTGTGTTTAGAGCATTTTTTAGGGAAAATTTCCTTTCAGGTTAATACAAGATCATTTTGATCCAAGATTTCAATTTTTGTGAAGTGGCTTTGGGGATCTACAGACTTTAAATAGTCCACTCTTTTTTGGGTGTGTGTGTGCTTTTTTGGGGTTTTTTTTTGTTTTTTTTGGGTTTTTTTTGGGGCGGTTGGTTCTCAACTAGTTAAAAATGTTAAGAGAGAATTTCTGAAATTATTTAATTCAGTTTGTTTCCTAGATATTTATAGAAACAAAACTCACTAGTGCTTAGTCTTTACTGGCAACTTCTGCTATTTTAATATTCTATAAAACCTACTAATTTGAATTAGAAATTGTTTTTCTTTGTTATGACTAGTGATTATGTGGTTATCAGTGGAATTTGAGAATGTTTGTTTTTCTTCTGGTTCCTCTTATACAAACCAAACAAAATTAGAGAAAGGAAAAAGAACAATACTTGCTTCATACCTCAGTCATTAACACTAAGAAGGCATACAAAGTATGCTTAGTAATTTTGAGTTTTGTTTTGCCAAACAATTTCAACACAGAAATTGATTATCATGTCTAATGTCATAAAAACTTGCACAAATGTTGCAGTCTTGCAAAGGTGCTTTGCATTACTTCATACAAATTATTTTTACTGGCAGCTGGTTAATTTATTTCGAGATGATTAATTGCTAGATGTATTAACACTCCAGTCAGATCTCTGTCGCTGATATGGAGATTTAGTTGCATACTTTTTCTTAATGATATAGTGATATCATGGTATCTAGAGTCTTAGAATGTCTTACAATTCCAATTTTCTGTTAATTTGCTTCTGGTGTATTTAGGGATTGTCATATGATAGGTATGACTAAGTGTAATAATTCAATTTGTCCTTGTGTATACAGTTCTGTTTCTAAGCTGGGAAGTTTCAAACTCTATTAAAGATGAGAAAAAAGGTTTTTAAGAATTGTGTTTGCTTTGTGAGTTATCTCTCTGGGTCACCAATTAGTTTACTGAAGTACTTGTTTTCTGTTAGGTAGAAACATGAGTATTCAATGGCACTTTTTCATGTATTTCTATCTTTGTGTCCTTAAGGATGTATAATCAAGCACAGATGTACCATTTCAGGCTTCTGAGAATTAGGGTTTGGGTAACAATCCATACTTTTTGTTAGAGCTGTTTAACTGCTGTGCAAATAAAAGACTCATATTTCGAAATAGTTTTGTTTACTTCTGTTCAATTACTAAAGACAGCACTTATTTAATTTGTCTGCTTTGTTAATAAATATTAGCTAGAGAAAGCATGAGTGAATAACTTTATCCAAGGTGACTGGAAAAAGTGCTTGTCTTTCTTGACATCTGTTGACAAAACCCTTACTCAGAAGCTAAAAATATTGACCTCAGTTGAAAAAAAACAAAACTAAAAATGATCAGCAAAGAAAATTCTTACAAGATTTTTCTTTGAAATATTTACAGCTTTCAACATATTTATTCCATAAGCATTCATAAGTTGGCAAGCACATCTTATGAAATACATTTAAATAGCAACTGCTCTAAAGCCCACAGGCAGTCAGAGTGCAAGTACAGGTTTTCCTTGTTCTGGGGTGTATTTCATGCGCTGGTATACCCTCTTTCAGGGTGCTCCTGACGTTAGCAAATTGCCATCCCAGTGCAATCTCTCAGAAGGATTTTACTGATATTATAGAGTTCTGCAGTGAATGGAGTCCAGAATCCTCTTGATGAGCATCGCCTTTGGAAAAACATGCACGTTATATTGACAGTTCTTTTTTGATAGTATATACTAACAGCACAGTAATAAATCGGGTAGTTTCTGGCAATGGAAATATTATGACAATGAAAAAGACAGCATCACTGTATTTCTCAACCTTTCTGTCCATCCAAGGGGAAACAATTTTCCTTATGCAACCCTTTTACTGATGGCCTATTTTAGTTCTATGTTTCCTGCTCTAAAATGTCTGTGTTTCAAGGAGTTGCTCTACAAAGACAGGTTGATTTTTAATAGATGATCTGATGATGTTTCTATGAAAGTACTTCTGCTAGAAATCCCTTTTTGCTTATGGTTCAGGGAAAGTTTGTACACAATACCCTGACTTCATTCTAAATCTGATTTCATACTCTTCAGTTCCTATTCATTGTTTTTCTTATTAACTTTAGATAAGATAAAAACACAAGCTGGAGGCACAGTATTTTCCCTGAGATTCTTCCCTGTGGATGTAATTTACTAAGTTTACTAAAAGCCAAGTGTGAGAAAAAATTATCGTATGTCTTTCTGTTATCAGGTCATCAGAAGTTTCTTGGAATTTGGCTTTTCCCCACTGTATGCTTCAGATACTCTTTTCAAAATTTCTCTTCTCTGTGATGCAGAATGGGTTTGAACAGAGCAGTGAAACTGCAGAGATGGACCTGAAAGCTTCCCTTAAGGGATGTTGACATCAGGTGGTAAGACCAAGTGTGTCCCAGTGTTGCCAAGGAGCAGCATAACACCTGCTTGTGCAGGAGGTTGATGAATGTATTTCACAGAGAAGGGAGAACTTTACTGCTCTACACAGGGTGCTGTGGGCCAATTGGCACACTGTGAATTTACTCTGTGTGATCATTAAGGCAGGTCTCTGTTGTGCAGTTTTGCTCTTCTCTGAAGGAGCACTCTCTCAGGATCACATACAGTCAGTGTCAGCAACCTCTTTGTACCTCTGTTCCCTTTTGCCTTGCTCATATTGACGAATTTTTCCTAAGCTTTTTCCCAGGGACAGCCTGGAAGCATGACTAGAAAGATACTGCCTAGGCTCATGCTTTGGACTAGTGTGGCTCAAAGATCATCCTATTTCTCATTTTCTCATCCTCAAAAGTAAATCCAGGCTATCTCAGACACAGCTTGCAAAAAAGTACCTTCATGAAAAAGTGTATTAGAAAGTTAAGAAAAAAACCCCAAAACATCATTAGAAGTTATATGCAGCTTTCTCTCTGGATAACAGTCTCTTTTTGTGTTAGTCTCTCAATATCTATCTGGCTATCTATCTTTCAAAAAACCCCTGCTGTTATGTGCAGGTACCTCTTTGTCAAGCCTATCTTTTCTACCTTCCAGAAAGAAATGGAGACTCATGAGGAGCCTCTTTGCAACAGTTAGGAATTTCTATTTCACAGCCTCAGGTAGTCTCCACACAATTGTTCCGAATACATGAACAACAAAAGGGTTTTTGTTTGCTTGTTTTCCTTTTGGAAAGCAGCAGTGCTTATTTTCTAACATGGTCTTCTTTGTGTCTGTCAGTATCTTAACAAAATGCATACTTTCTTTAGGAGGATTTTTGTTCAAAAGACAGAAAATACTTTGTAGGAGTAATTTGTTTATTTGTACCAGGCATTTAGTTTAATGTTGTTTCTATATTCAAATCTGATGAAAGGACTAGTTTTGTGTGTTCCTTATTTTATTAGATTGCTATTTAAATATCCTTTTTTTGTTGTTATTTGAAGTTGTATTATTCTTGCAGCATTTATTTTCCTGGCTTTTAGCTGAACACTTTTGTGCTGGCAGATGAGGACTAGTGGATTATGGGAAAAGAGAAGTGGAGAAAACCTTCTGAAGAAGTCTTTAGTAACCAATTTGTAAATAGTTTTCATAAACTGAACAACTTGCAAATTAGAAATAGGCTTTTAGACTCACTCTTCATGATGGGAAGCTGATGCAAAATCTCCCACGACTGTTATTAAACCAAACTTACAAATGCCCATTCATTACAATCTGCTCTTCAAGTATAGTCAAGTGTGTCATACTTTCTTTTGTCTCCTGATAAGGAATAACCATATTTCTTCTGAAAAGCTCTGTTTATCCCCCTGTGACAATTCCAGCTGTGTGTGAGGTAGTCTGATGCCTGTGACCTGTACCAATTACCTCTACCAGAGGGGACTACTAGCATGACCATGAGACAGAGCTCTGCAGCTTCCAGTACTGCAGAAGCCTATGCCAAAGTATCTATAAACCTAGTTTCAGTCATTTTCAGCTGTCAGCATCTGTGATCCCTGACTGCAAGCCCACTGGCCTCTGCTTGTTCCCTGCTTCATGTCAGCACAAAAGTCCATACAAACTTTTCCTACTCCCATGTGTTCGATGGCCTCATTAACTCTTATGCCTCATCAAAAGAAGCAAGAGCAAATAAGAAGGAAGAAGGGGTCAGTGGGAAAGGTTTATTTGGCCTCATTGCCACTTTATGCCAGGGTAAATTGACTGTGAAACTATGACAGTAAGACTGAAATCAACTGAGACACTAAGCTGGTCTGATAGCAATCTGTTCCTTTCTTTCTTTTTCATTGTGCAGCAGTGGCGAGGGTTGAGTACTGTAAGCCCCTAAACAAGAAGTATGTGTTTGTTATTCTCCTTTGGTTTTTCCAGGTAGAAAAAAAAGATTTTAGGTAATTTATTTCTATTTTATTTTACCTGACAGCTCACTGCTCTCTTCTGCTTAGCCAGAAGTGAAAATAAATAGCATGGAATCTTGTCATCTTTTAAGCCAGTTTTTTTAATATTCTATTTCAAGCCCAGGGATTTCAAGCCCAGATGAGCCTAAAATCAGCAAAAATTAATCAGGATCTGGTAAATAGGATTGAAACTATGATTTTTCAAAAAATCTAAATTATTTTATGACATTAATTAGATGTTTATCAGTTTTAGTTGTGTCTGCCTGGAAATAAGATACTTCAAAAAGTATTGTATTCTAGTCTGACCTGTGTAAAAGCTGACTGAAATGTTTTTATCAGTTTTTTCAGCCTGAAAATTAGTAAAATATACAGTAAAGAGAAGAAAGTGAAAAGGGTCTGGGCACTACTGATCTGACAATTCTATTGCATACTTTGTGCAAGACCTGGCACTTATTTCCTTGCCTTAGTTTTTTCCCCAATGAGTGTTTTAAGGTCACCAGCAAAAACAAGTTTAATATAAAAATGAAAGCATGACAAAGTTCACTGGCAAGGTTCGCTCTGTTACTTACTAGAGGGTAAAAGCACACCAAGGAAAAGAAAACGATAATCCAAAATCAATCAATCCAAACTGAAATAAACCCCAGACCATCTATGGGGAGGCTTGGAGGGTGAGGGAGAGAAGAGAAAATAATAGGAAAGGGTAAGATAAAAAGGAATAGAGAAGACCCTCCTGTTGAGCCACAAGGTTCAGAGTAGACCCTGGTGCTAAACTGAGCCTGGACTTGAGCAACAGTTTTTGCCTAAAGGCCCAACAGCACTTAAACATAACTTAAACTTAACAGCACTTAAACATAAGAGTACTTAAGAGATAACTGAAGCTAAACAGTTTAGCAAAAGATTCATATAGAATTTAATACCTCACAACAGTAACTCATTTACAGGCCTGACTTACTACAAATGTAAAGTACTTAAGAATCTAGGAGAACATCATTCCTAGTACATTCGCTATAGCATGTTCACACTCACATGAACACAGACATTAAGAGTCTGTACAAGACACATACATGAGAAAAATTCCCCTTCAATTCAGTGAAGTACTCATTTCAGATGCCTTGGCACCTTCTTGATGGGCAAAGGGTTGAGCCTTGAGGAGTCAGGGATATCAGTCCAAGATGCATTATCATCATTTGGTGATCCTCTGAGTACAGCCAACTTGAGGGTTTGCTGGCTCAGAGAGGTGTCCCACTTAGAGGGAGAATGCTGGTTGCAATCTGCTGTGGTCCAGGAGAACTCAAAGGGTCTTGCTTTGGACCACTGTTTACAGGGTTCCAAGAGAGTGTGCTTTAGTCATAGTAATTTTTGATCCTGACTGCAATTCAAGTAGGTTACTTTCTCTGAAGGTTTGATAACAAAAATATTATTCCCCTTGATTTGTTATTCAGGCAAGAAAAATAAATTTCCAAGGCTGTTCATTGAAAGACAGGAGCTTGTTAGGCAGCACTAGTTCCTGGGAAGCAGACACGGTTTCTACTAAGATCAAGAGGAGCTTAGCCCTGCTCATCAAGGCTGAGGCCTAACAAGCATCTCTCAGATCATAGTTTGGACTGAGGTGGTTCTTGGTGGTGGTGGTAATGGTAAAATGCACCACCACAAGCTTCCTACCCATTATCTTATGATATTAAGAATTTTTGCATTAATTGCTTGTTTGGGATTGCCTTTCCAAAGAGCTGTAGCTCTAAAGCTCTGAGTCTCACAACATTAGAAATGTGAAAAATAATAGTTAGGAAAATTTCATGCGGAAGCATGATCACTTAGAATTGTAGAGCATGCTGAGTTGGAAGAGACCTGCCAGGATCATCAAGTCCAAATCTTGGTCCGCGCAGGACACCCCAAGAGTCACCCATGTGCCTGAGGGCATTGTTCAAATGCTTCTTGAACTCTGACAGGCTGATGCTGTGACCACTCCCCTGGGAAGCCTGTGCTAATGCCTGACCTCCCTCTGGGTGAAAAACCTTTTCCTGATATCCAACCTAGATGTCCTCTGACTCAGCTTCATGCCGTTTCCTCATGTATTTTCACTGGTCATGGGAGAGAAGACATCAGTACTTGTCCCTCTGCTTCCCCTCCTGAGGATATTGAAGACACCTCACAGGCTGACAAAGTGAAAAAACCCAATTACTTATCAAATACTTAAGACACTGATTACCACAACAAACAGGCTTCTGAAATTTTACAGTTGTCTTGATTTTGCAAGGGAAATAAAATACATTGTATAATTATGACTAAAGCTAAACTTGGCTGGTTTTTTTCTTCAATCTCCTATCTAAATAATGGCTAAAGTGAGACTATTTATTTGCTTCATGTTGGAGAGAAGATTGAATTACACAAATGAAAAGCATGTGGTGAGAGGTTTTAAAGTTTATTGTAAAATATTCTTTCTCAACTGAAAAACCAAACCAAAAGGACTTTATAAAGCATTTCTCACCTCTTTTCCACAAGATAAAAGACCTTAAGGAGTTTGTGTTGGTATTTTCCATTAAGATGACAATCAATATAATTTGCTTGTTTAGCAAGACTCAAGGCAAGACAGAGGATTGCTATTTCCTGTAGCACACAAGAGCATCAATAAGATTGTGATAATTGCTATGAGATAAAGCGAGCCTAGTGGGTTGTGTAAATTGGATGGGTTCATTTAAACTGCTTAGGAATGACAGATTTGCTGATTATTTGGATTGTTCTCTAATTTCTTTATGTCCATTGTGCCCTCATGTAAAATCCGGCATGCTGGTGTGCATTTTTACATTCTTGCTACCGCCTTGGTAGTTTTTTCAGCGTACTTGCTTTATTAAAATAAAGTCATACAGCTATGTCATAGATTAATATATCTAATCATTAGCCTTGGACAGTACATTGTCTTTATCGTTCTACAAATCTGATTACAGAATGGCATTATTAAGGCTTTCAACAAAAAGAATGTAGAGATTGATGATGAAATGTAATGGAAGCATAATCATCATCATCATCATAATCTTTGCTGATTTTATAGTACTTTACAGTATGAAGACTGTCCAGAAATTGTAAGGGAAAATACCTGTCTTTATAGGACAAAAATAAAAGAGAAACTTCAAGATACTTTGTTAGGCTTCCTGACTTGGTAAATAACACAATCACCTATGAATAGTTAGTTTAGGTTTTAATTTCAAGATAAAATGAAAATTTACCAGTTTATCAGAAAAAAATATACAGAGACACATATACAGTTATAGTAGTAAAAAACCAAAATGCTGAACTGACAGATGAACTTCTGGACTCCTGCTGACACTTTGCAATACATACCCACAATACTGTGCCAGCACATCTTCTCATGACACTGGAGTTATCCAGATGTGAAGAAATGCATTTAACTGCATTAATGTTTTGACCTGGTTATTTGTTTGAGACATGTTTCGATAGTACATGATCAAGATTGTTTGTATGAGCAGCTTTTGAACAGCACTTGCACCTAAAAAAAGGTAGCTCAAGTGACAAAATACTTTCCTGATGATGTGTGCAATATCTAAAGAAAGCACTATCAGAACAGAACTCATCAACTTTTATAATAACAATTAGACATGCAGAATAATTGCACAGAATGAGGATTTCTGACAAGTTTTATGGTTTTTTAAAATCAGCAGTCATCCAGAAGCATTTAGGGCCAAATTCACAGATGAAAGTTTCCCATTGCATGCAATGCCTTAGAATAACAGAATCGTAGAAAAGTTGGGGTTGAAGGGACTTTTAAAGATTTTGATCAGGATACCTCCTGATGTGTGATGTCATGGAGACATAGTAGGCATTTCCAGACCACTATTAAGACTACTGAAGGTAGCATACGGTAACTTGCTATGCAAAACTAATTCTTTCCAGAACTGTCACAATTTCTCTTCAATCCAGGACAGCTCCAGTATTTATAATTTGCCTTAATATATGCAGGTGTGCATGCATATGAGCAACCATTTTGGTGTGATTCCTTTCTTTCCTTTGAAGTTCTTTGGCCACATGTTCTTAATATATTGGAACCTGGTAAACTTTTGTTGTCTACAGGCTTTTTCGTGGAAATATATTGGTCAGACAGATTCATATCTGCAGGTATCTTGACTGTATTTTTTTTCTTTATCCCCTGTAAGGATAAGTGGAGGAAGAGGTGAGAGCTGGTTCAGCTCTGTTCAGTTTTTCCTACTTTTGTTTTCCTTTTTTTCTGGAAAAAAGAAAATCATGTGTCTGTGGTCTGAAAGGAATAGGAGTAGATCCTATTGTGTTTTCCATCTTTTAGCCTCTTCATATATTGTTTTGTTCACCACAGTTATGGAAACTATAACATTATAATGTGCTGTCATCTCAAAATGTTGATATATTTTGAGATAGAGGTAGACGATCAACGTTACATGCTGATTGTGAAATAAAGTTAAGGGAATCTTTTATTTTAACAAAAATAAAATTACTTTGTTTTCCACAGCTTGCCAAAGGCAAAGTACTGTTATTATCAGTAACCATGAGTTGAGATGACACATTAAGACCTGTGACATTACAGTGTAATTGTGTGTGACTTTTTAATGATAAAGATTTTTCCTCTCTTCTATATGTCCATTTTTCTCCTCTAGCCTGTTCTGTTGACCTAATGTTGCATTGTGATGTCTTTTTTTGCAAAGTTTTAAGAATTTTTCCCTTGTGACTACAGGTGTCTGATAGCACTTTGAGATTTAGGAAACCTCACCACTCAAGAAACTTATTTTGTCATTGCAGCATCACTTTTTTTTTTTTTTTAAATGGCAAGCACAGTTCTAAACTTACTGATTTTTTACAATTCATGGTAGATCATTTCCGAGACCATTGGAGTTTTGCAGTAGCTTGATCTTCTTTTAGTACAAAGGGAAGTAAGTAGGAAATAAGATATATCTCATTTGAGTTTTTTTGTGGGTAGTGGTGGGGCTTCTTATTAGTTGGTATTTTTGTTTTAAATAATGGCACTTGTTACAATACCCCATTAGCAGACTGTGTTCTCAGCTGTCATAGTATGTTCTCTTCTGGAGCATTTGGAAATGAAAGCTGGAATTATTAAAGTAGCTGGTAGAAAGCAGAATTAGAAGGCATGGTTTCCTAGAGAATGGAGAGAAACAAAGAAATTTTGAGCTTAAAGAAATATGAAAAGAATATCTAATCCATTTTCCTGCTCTAAAGCTGTAAAAATATACCAGAAATTTCAGTGAGAAGGCTTTCTCAGTGTAATTTATTGCAATTATTTTCTTTTCTAAAGTTAAAATATCTTTTTCTATATAATCTATATTGCAATCTATGCTCTTATGTCTCAGCTTATGTGATCTCATTGGTGATTAGAGTTGAAACAATGCTTCTACTTTCTCTTCTTTGTAGCAAATCTTTTTGAAGGCTGTCCTGTCTTCTCTTTCTCATGAGATCTTTTTCCAAAATTGCTTACAATTGTATCCCCTCTGCTTCCTCCCAGATGCACATATTCTTATTGAAATGTAATGCCTCAAACTGGACATAGATATATATTGAGAACTTTTGTTTTATGAGCAAAATAAAGGAATTTCCTATATGTATGAATAAGAGGTCTGAAAATCAATATTGGGCACTGTTTTGCAAAATGATTCTCTTATAATAATTGTTGTCATTTAGTAGTGATTTATTATCTTTATTCTACATTTACATATTTACTTTTCAACTTCTCCATTTGCAAGATCTTGATTTTATATACCGTTTATGGTGTTGCTTGAAGGCTTCTGTCCATCCTTGCCCCAGTAGTGCAAAGCAGCATGAAGAACTGAATCAGACAGGACTTTGGGATGACTCATGACTTCCCTCTCCACCAGAATCAAATACTCCTTCCTACAATCTTCCTTTGTTATTCTGTTTCCATAGCAAAATGCAATGGCAATGCAACACAGAGCTAACATATTGTGAAAAATTGCTCTGTGAAGAAATTTCCCACAGATTTTTGTTTGTCTGCTTACTTTTATAACAAATGTTGAAATGCATTATTATTATTTACCACTACAAATTTTCAGTTGAGGATTTCACCAGCTGAGAAGCCTTACAGATGTTACTCTAAGCAGGAGACTGACTCTGATTTTATCACCAACCTTTCCAAAGTTACTACTCTAAATCCAGACCAGCTCACCGTGCAACCCTACACCTGGCTCTGTACACAAGTGGAAGAGCAACACAGATTGAAGCAAACAACCAGGGTTTAGTAATTGCTTAAACTAGCCCTGACAGAAATCTGGACAGCTAAGCCCAAGTGTAATAACTCTGTGCTTGTCTTCATTGATCTTGGAATGAAGAAACATTTCTGAAACCAATACATTTTCTAGGATCTTCCCTGTTCTACTGGTCACTCTCCAGAGGGATCTGGCACATACTAGGAGAGACCAAGTTTTGTTCTGTTTTTATTACTTCCCTGCGTAGTATTTAATTTAACAAACAGTATAGTTTATAGTTTCTTGTTTAGAAACTCACTTCAGTATGGCTCAATGGAGCTGCAAGGGCAGCTTTCCATTACCACATGAAAGGACAAAAACATTCTTCTTCATATAATCTTTTAGTTACTGTCAGAAAAGGGGCTGGGTACATCCTTGATGTTATGTAAGGCTCTACAGGGATAAAATATAAATGTCTTGCTGAATGAGCTCTTAAGAGAGACCTATTAGGGTTCAATTAGTGCCAAAACTATTTGGATATATTTATATAAATCACCATCAGAGTGAAAAAGGAGCAAGAAGGCCCCACTTGCCTTTCACAACACACCTCTTTCAAAGTTTCCTTGCAATATTTATTTTCTGAAGGATTGGTTACCTTCAGAAAATTAATTACCTCAATGGTTAGTACATCTGAAATCTATTTATAATGAAATACAATCATGTCTGACTCTCTCCACAGACTAAATGGGAACATCTGTTTCAAAATTACCTTTTAATCATAGAAAAGATAGCAGACTCTGAAGCATTGCTGCTAAAAATTTCTCAATTTCAAAAAATTGGGATAAAAATCTAATTGGAGTTTGGGGAAGGAGGCTAAGAAAATGTTCAGACATCAGTAATTACTGGTGGTAAACGATGGTAAAAGAAGGCTCTGAATGTAGAGGTTAATGTCATGCAGACCTTTTTCTAAGCTGGTGTGTGTGATGGGTGGGGTATTTTTTTTTTTTAATTTTTTTTTTCCTGTTTTTGTTCGTCTGTTTTGTTGGTTTTGGGCTTTTATTTGTGTTTGTTTGTTTGTGTTTTGTTTTGTTTTGTTTGTGGAATGGAAATACTTTACTGAATGCTGATATAAAGGTGGAGAATAAATAACATCACAAATGCCCATGGAAGAAATGTACTGGAGTAGGCATTGCCACCTATTGACTCAAGTATAGAACAGCAATAAAGGCAATTTCAACCAGAAAAAAAAAATGGTGCTAGGCAGCAAGAGATACAAATATTTAACTTCAGAATCACAGAATATTCTGAGTTGGAAGGAACCCACAAGGATCATCAAGCCCAGCTCTTATGCAAATGGCCATATGGGATTAGACTCCAGAACCTTTGTGGAATTATCACCATGCTCTAACCAACTGAGCTACTCAAAGGATGTGTACTGTGAAGTGTTGTTTGCTGTTTAGCTGTGACTTTAAGAGGAATACAGCCCAAATTTTGATGCTGGCCAAGAGTGGGGATATTATCTATTGGTGTGATTTTGTTGGTGTTGCATCTATTAGATTGTCTTACTTGTGGACCAGATATCTCAGAGGATTACTTCTAAGGCAGTGGGAGCTATAGACTCCAGGCTGTGTGATCCAAATTGCTGAAGGTCAGTAGGACAGTGATTGACAGTACTTAGTTATGACCTGATGACAGCCAAGCAAACTGTACTGAATATCTTGATAACATCCTTGTAGCAGGCAGATGTTTATAATCATGTCATTTGAAACATCAGCCAAAAAAAATTGAGTTATGAATTTGTGGAATGAAGCAAAATGATTTTATATCTTGGATTTTCTGTTGAATCCTAGATTTGAGATAGTGAGAGTCCCCTACTGTTTAAAAAAACTCATTTAATCATCAAAAAAAAAAAAACAAACCAAAACCAAACAAATGACAGAAGAAATACTTCTGTGATATTTTTACTTTGTAGAGGTGGAGTTGTGATACATCAGAGAATGATCCTTTGTTTATTTACTGTACATTGCTTATTTTTTTCTTATAAACCAATAAGAAATGTCATTGCATCCTTACATTTACAACTTTACTCATTGTTGCTAAAGAGAGAAAACATTTTTATACAAGCAGTATTTATTGTTGAAACTACTGAAATTATTTTAGTTTGAATGCGCCTATTCTAGTTTAAAGTATAATATTTTATGGTGGCAATACTAGAAACTGCTGGACTAAAATCTATCTAGAATTTATCTGCAGACGTAAATCCTTGACCCTGGAGACAACAGATTTTCATGAGTGTATTGAGATTACATGAAAGGATTTTGAGGTGGGGGCTACAGGTGTGGCTCCTGTGAGAAGACACCATAAGCTTCCCCCATGTCCAATACAGAATTACACTGGTTTAGGTTTTCTGGTAGGACTTGTGATCCTGGTTTCTGGTAGGACTTGGGGGGGACCTATGCTGGAGCAGCCTGTTCCTGAAGGACTGCACCCTGGAGGAGGGACTGGAGCAGTTCCTGAAGATCTTCATTCCATGGGAAGGACTCATGTTGGAGAGGCTGGTGGAGGACTGTCTCCCCTGTGAGGAACCCCACACTAGGACAGGGGAAGAGTGTGGAGAGTCTTCACACTGAGGAGAAAGGAGTACCACACCTCCATCCCACACTGCTGGAGGGGATGAGGCAGAGAATTCAGGAGAGAAGTTGATCCCAGGAAGAATTGGCTTTATTTCTCATTATCCTACTCTGATTTGATTAGCAATAAATCAAATTAATTTCCCCAAATCAAGTCTGTTTTGCCCGTGACAGTAACTGGTGACTGATCTCTCCCTGTCCTTATCGCAACCCATGAGACTTTTTTTACATTATCTCTCCCCTGTCCAGCTGAGGAGCTGGATGATTGAGAAGCTTTGGCTGACACTGGCCATCCAGCTGGGGTCAACCTGCCACAATTATCTCATTAAAATCAATGCAGCTGAAACAGGAAGAGGCATCTTTTTTGTATGTGATAGATTTGAGTTCTGTGGATTTCTTGCTGAAGTCATTCTACGGCCCATGCAAGAGAAAAAGGTAATTTACTGAGTCAAAATCAAACTATGTTTATTTTGTACTCACTCTGACAATGCTGAAGGTGGAACATAGCCTAAAGAAGCACAAGACAAGTGGAGAATTTGAAAAGACATGTGGAAAGAGAAAGAGCAATTGCAAAAAACATGCATTAAACAGAGAGTGCCTTCAGAAAATATGCATTTTAAATGAATTCTGTAATAATATGAAAATGTATTCCTTGGCCTCATAGAAATCTTTCTACAAAAATGTTTTTCAAAATATAAAGTCAATTTTATTTCTTCTCTAATAAGTTCAGAGCTTCTTAACGTCTTGAAAATATGATTTTTTTTGTTTTCAAACCAGCAGACAGAACTTTTCTGTTTTATTTTGTTAGTCACAAATTTGTTGGATCTGGGAAGGGACCTATCTTTCCTGGTTTAAATATATGTCAAATATTGGCTATCATCTTTATTGCCCAACATAGCTTACTTTACCAATGCTACATAGTGAGGAATGAGAAATCAACTTCCATTTTGTAAGAAAGAAGAAAAGTAAAAACATATGAAAGTACTGCAGTTAAAATTTTGCCAATATTTCAGTTTTTTTCCTATGTAAGGCATGTCCCCTAAGGCCTTAGAGAAAAAATGCCTAAATGCCAATATATATAAAGGGCAAAAGTACTCACTACAAAAAGCCTGGTCAAATATGAAGTAACCAAATCCATTTCATTCAAAACAGAGAGGAAAAAAGCCTTTTTAATAAATGTTTGCTTGTCATAGTAATTATGCAGATTTTTTGTTTGTTTTTAAATTTAGACCAAAATATACCATTTGGTTAGACAGTACTAATAAAAACAGTAGAAAAGCTTTCAACTGATACATTTGCATTCAAAATGAAAGTGTCTATTAAATTGCTAAAGCATCATAATACATCATTTCTTCATAAGCATCCTGTCTTAGTTGTGCCCTTAGTAATAAAGTACTGTCTTCTAAACATATCCTCAAGGAGCTGCTGGTGTCACTGCAAAGCCTCTCTCAATGATTTTTGAGCAGTCTTGGGAATCTGGAGACATTCCAGCTGACTGGAAGGTGGTGAACATTGTGCT
Organism: Entomyzon cyanotis; assembly: GCA_024500445.1. Taxonomy (NCBI): domain Eukaryota; kingdom Metazoa; phylum Chordata; class Aves; order Passeriformes; family Meliphagidae; genus Entomyzon; species Entomyzon cyanotis. The sequence continues at coordinate 39,906,272 of JAKEPQ010001005.1, read as the reverse complement.
GATTTTCAAGAAGAGCAAGGAGGACCCCACAAACTACAGGCCTGTCAGTCTCGCTTCAGTGCCTGCTGAAATAATGGAAAAGATTATTCTAGGAGGTATTGAAAAATACCTAGAGGACACACAGTCATTGGTCACAACAAACATGGCTTCATGAGATGGAAGTCCTTCTTGTCAAACCTGATTTCCTTCTACTTCAGGGTAACCTTGCTCTAGGGAAGCCAGCTGATATAGTCCCTTTGGATTTCAGTGAAGTCCTTGGTACTGTCTGTCACAGGATCCTTCAGGACAAAATGTCCAGCTCACAGCTGGATAAACACAGCATTGTGATAGGTGAGCAACTGGCTCACAGGTTGGGCACAAAGGGTTATGGTGAGTGGGGTGTCATCAGACTCAGTCGTGGGGCTCCACAGGGCTCCATCCTCGGCCCTGTACTCTTCAATGCCTTCATTAAATACTTGGATGCAGGACTTGAGGGAATACTATGTAAGTTTGCTGATTATACTGAACTGGGAGAAGCTGTTGACTTCCCAGGGCAGAGACGCCCTGCAGAGAGAGCTTGATGCATTGGAACCATGGGCAATCACTGACCATATGAAGTTTAACAAATGCAAGTGCCACATTCTGTACCTAGGACAGGGCAACCCCGGGTGTGTGGGCAGATTGGGGAATGAGAGGCCGGAGAGCAGCGCTGTCAAAAGGGATCTGGGAGTCCTGGTCAATGGCAAGCTGAACATGAGTCAGCAGTGCCCTGGCAGGCAGTAGAGCCAGCCTGGGGACATCATGCACAGCATCACCTGCCAGGAAAGGAAGGGGATTGTCCTGCTCTGCTCTGCACTGGGGCAGCCTCACCTTGAATATTACATGCAGTTCTGGGCACTGCAATATAGGAAAGACATTAAGCTATTTGAGACAGTCTAGAGGTGGGCAACGAAGATGTGAACAGTCTTGAGGGGAAGCCATGTGAGGAGCAGCTGAGGTCACTTGTTCTGTTCAGTCTGGAGAAGAGGAGACTGAGGGGAGACCTCATTGCAGTCTACAACATCCTCACGAGGAGAGGCAGAGCGGCAGGTACCCTCTTGTGACCAGTGACAGGATGTGAGGAAGCAGCATGAAGCTGATACAAGAGAGGTTTCGGTTAGATACCAGGAAAAGATTCTTCACCTAAAGGGTGGTTGAGCACTGGAAATGGATTCCCAGGGAACTTGTACAAGCACCAGACCTGACAGAGCTCAAGAAGTGTTGGGACAGGGTTCTCAGGCATATGGTGTGACTCTTGGGGATGGTGCTGTGTGGGGTGAGGAGCTGGACTCAATGATCCTGATAGATCTCTTCCAACTCAGCATATCCTGTGATTCTGATTCTATGATGTGATATAAGACTAGTAGTTTTTTCAGCAAATTATAAAGTAAAAAAAAAAAAAAACACCAAGAAAAATCATAAATCATGTCTTGTGGCAATCTTATTTAACATTTTGTTTCTAATTTATTTTCTTATTTTAATTGGATATCATGTTAATACTTTTTGTCAAGCATTGATAAGCATTTTTTCCCCTTTTTGGACGATAAGCAGTTTTACTGCTTCTGGTTTTACCATATTCTTTCCTCAGTTTCTGATCTAAAGACATTTGAGGTAAATGGTTTTGTTTTGGTTTTTTTTGCATTAACCCTATATATCTCCTCTGTGTAGAATGGTCTTGAAAAGGGATGTCTTTTTTTTCCCAATGCATTATAGATTACAGTATCAGGAGCCTCTAAAAACCTCATGTGGAGAACCATGTGGATGGCATTGACAGTTCTAGTATGTTATTGGACTGCCAGCTGCTCTTCGTGCCTTTCTTGCTGGCAGGTTGTTTTACTCTCAGCAGGAGAGGACTTGAAGCAAGGAGCAAAGAAGTGTTTCAACCATAGTTTTTGAATTTGTTCTAATTGGGTTTTTTGTTCCTCAATTTAAATTTTTTACTAGCTCACTTCTGGCACAGCACTATAGTGGCAACTGTCTTCTGACTCTTTTCATCCTGCTGGTATTATACTCTTTTTTTAATACCTGCTATCAAGTTAGGTTCAAAAAGAAGCCCTCATGTTAGGGTAAAAATCGGCCTTGATAAGACACTTGTGATTTCACTGACTTTAAACTTTTATCTAGGTTATGAGTCTGTGAGTTTCATTAGTAGACAAATACAGTTTATAACTTTCCTCATTTTTGTCATTTTTTTTGGAGATAAATCTGAGATGTTATGGTAAAAAAAAAATATTATTTTAACCAAGCCAAATTTTGGAAACTACAAAATTGGGAATTTCTAAAGAACAAGCCATTCTGATGCAGAATTTCAAATGGAAAATCATTGTTCATTTTTATATATTTTATATGGCTTTTTATTTATAAATTATTAGGTGTACTCATTTGAAACAAATGCAATTAAAAGATTATATCATCACTATGTCCTCAAAAAAGAAGAATTTGTCCAGTATTAACTTATGTTATCATTTTTCACCAGAGGGTAGATTTACAGAGACTAATAACACTGTGCCACAGCAAGAAAGGAAAAATCGTGCAATTATTATAAAAATATCTGCATCTACTTAACACAATAAAAGTCTTCCTTGTGGAAAGAGGGAAGAATCCCAAGAGGTTCTGGTATAAGATTCTCACTATAATTAGAAAAACACTAAGCATCGTTATGCATGAAGGCTAAAAAACCTCTTCTTAACTTTTCATAAGTGAATGTATTCCAGTAACTACATATCTATGTCCTTTAACATCCAGAAGCACAGAATAGATTAGAAGAGAAAAAAAAAGTGATTAAAATGTAAAGACTTGCCTACCAGTGACAAAACTAGTATGATATTTTATACTCCTCCTCTTGATATCTGAGGAGTCCCTATCTGTTGTGAAAATTTTAGTCTGGCAGGTCTGGCTTGCAGATTTGGATTTGAACTTCTGAATCCCAGAGATAAATTTTAGAGATCCCCATGTTTCAAACACTGGAACAGGCTGCCCAGGGAAGTGGTAGAACCCCAATCCCTAGAGGAATTTAAAAGATGTGTAGACCTGGTACATAGGGACATGGTTTGGTGGTGGACTTGGCAGTGCTGGGTTTATAGTTAGACTCCATGATATTGCAGTTCTTTGCAACCTAAACAATTCTATAATGCTGTGATGATCCTATCTAACATGTCTTCTGGTAGTATTTAGCTGAGTGCCAGATGTTTTTGCCGTGTGAGACAGCTCAGGCTGAGTCAGAGATCATGTCCCTGGTGTCAAAGCACACTGTGTGGTGCTGCTGCAGGAGGATGGATGACATCTGCTCCAGCTGAGCCCTTATTTTGGTTGGACCTGTTGGAGTGGGTGCAGAGGAAGGGCACAAAGATGATCAGAGGGCTGGAACACCTAGCCTATAAACAGAAACTGGGGTTCTTCACCATGGAGAACAGAAGGCTCTGTGGACACCTCATTGCACCTTCCACTAGGTATAAAAAAGGAGAGTGACCCTTTACATAGGCAGATAGTGATTGGGCAAGGGGGAACGGTTTTAAACTAAAAGAAGAGATATTTAAAATAGTTGATAAGAAGACATTCTTTACTGTGAGAGTGGTGAGGCATTGCAAAAGGTGGCCCAGAGAAGTGGATGCCTATTTCTGGTGCTGACCAGATTCCATTGCTTCTATATTTGACTTTTTCATCACTTTTTCATCCTTCTTGGGTTTTTGTTTTGCATGCCAAAAGTAATATTTAGATTTTATGCTAAGCAATATATGAACATTAAAAATCAGCTTTCACTCATCAGTATCTATGAGGAAGTTTCAGTTTTGCTCCTGAACAGAAATTTGAGATATCTAAAGTATTTCATTTGTTTTCTAGTAGTTCAGATTGACTTGTTTTTATTATGGCATGGCTTCCTTTAGCAAATGGAAGTAGATGACTGCAAGAGCATTATTTACTGTCAATTATCAAGTCTGAGTGGCATTACTGGGTAACCCACACCGCTAGTGAAGTCCCCAAAGTAGGAGAACATTATTTTAAAATTGGCATCTGCCTGCACTGAATGTTTTCTGTTCTACCCTTCACATTAAAAATACAAAAGAATAGATGAATCTAATGAATTAAAAATAAGCTGCTCATTTGGAGTCAGAATGCAAATCTGATAGGTAATAAATTTCAAGAACAATTACATTAAATTCCTTTTAAAACCTTAAGAAAATATTTCATGTTTATGTTTATATGGCATCTTAACTTAGCTGCTGTCAGATTAATCCACAAAGTACCTTTTCCAAGAAAAAACAAAACAAAAAATAAGTTGCCTGCTTATAGAAAGGCTTCTTACTCTTTTATTTGTTTTCCCCCTTATTGTTTTAGTTGTGTCTGAAGTATTACCACAATGACTGATTTGTCATCACCGATGGAATCCTATGTATAAAAAGTCTGATTTTTCAGCTACAGGAAGGAAAAAGACCATTTGGTAGTTCAGGCATTTTTTCTAGATTGGGATCAATTCCCAGGCACAAATTACAGCAAACTATAAAATGGAAATACCATTTGCTCTAAAAAATGCCAAACGCAAAACATACCTCCTCCAAAAAAACCCCAAGCAACCATCTCCGCCCCCCAAAAAGCCTCCTACCAACCAATACTCAAACCCAAACCCCACACCAACCACCTCCCACAAACAGAGCCTGTCCTGATTTCTGAAATCAAGACAGTGGCATTTCTACTTGCCTGTTTTGTTCTCTCTTATCCTAGTAGTCAAGGAATTGCCATGAAACTGGCACGTTAGATTAGAGAGATGTTATCAAAAGGTTTCTAGAGGCAGCTTGCCAGTGCATGGGCCATGGTTTGTTGAGGTATATTCTTAACCAAGGAAAATGCACAGCACTCAACACATCTGATCAGGCCAGAGCAAGTAGGAGCAAGTGATGCTTTATAATTTAAGGGAAAGTCCTGTTAGCAACACTGAACCTAACACTGGACCTTTCACATGGCAGTGATCAGATGACAAATCCCATGTTCTATTCATGTTTCTGGGGCTAAAGCAAATGATAATAGGTCATCCTTTCATCATGGAATGGTAATATCACAGTGGAATATTCCAAGAATAAGAGCTATTGAAAATTAGATTGTGCTTGAAAGAATATTTTTGAAATTCCATAGCTGCTTCAGAATTTTTTTGCTAGCTTTGCAGTATAAAGCTGCGTAAAGACTAGACTTTGATTTCTGTGTGACAGAATTAAACATTCAGAAACTATTTTTAAAATAAAAAGGATCCTATGTGTTTATCCGATTACTTCTGTGTTATGTCATCTGAAGCTAGAAAATAGACTTTCAAAAGCTGAATATAATCTGGGATCAGATTTATACTACAAGGACATTTGCATCACAGTCCACCTTCTCTCCTTGAAATCGTATTATTTCAACTTGGGGAACTTGCTCTGGACTGGAAGCAAAGCTTAAACTTTCAGTTATCTACCTACTTTTACCTTTTTTTTTTTTTTAAATGAAGATCAACTGTTTGGAATTGGAAGGAGGCATGGAAGTAAGAAATGTGCCATCATTACAGATAATAAATGTAGGTAATATTTGTAAAAAAAAAGGAAAAATGCTGAGATTTTGCCACTAAGTCTGAGATGTTTTTTCACTGATTTCCTGGTCTTGAAAGCTTTGCTTGTGTACTAAAATGTGTATATTTTTGCCTGGGTATTCTGTCCTAATATACTCTAGGGTGTCAGATAAGATGGAAATACACAGTATTTAGAGATACTGCAATTATGCATTTGCCAGTTAATACCTGAGCAGAACACTTCTTGATTTTATTTATAAGATTCTGGAGTTATTTCTTGCACACTAGAATTAGTGTTTCTAAGTCATGTTCCCTTTGACTTGGAAAAGTCAAAAGATAAATAAAGAATGACGGATAGACATCAGAATCAGAATCAACATCAGAATTAGGATCAACATCAAAGTCGAATTCAAGCAAACACAGAGGCTGTGATTCAATAAAAATGTGTAAATATTTTATTAATTTGGATCATTAACTTTGGAATGGAAAAAAAAATGAAACTTTAGTTTTTGTTTTTGGTGGACAAAATCTTTTTAGGGATTTCCTAAAACATAAGGCAGAGGAAAGAAGCAATCCTTTGTATCATATGAAGCAGACATATAAACATGGAGCACAATTACTGCATTTAAAATGATGAGTGAGGAAAGAAAATTGCATTGAAATTCATAACACAAGAAATGGAAAGTATGGTGGATTCTTTATCTCTGGAGATTTTTTAAATTAAGACTGGTTTAAAAGATGTTATCATTCAAAAAAGAAGCTGTGCAAAATCACTATGGCCTTCATAAATGTACAAAGTTTAGAAAATTATAATAGCCACATCTGGCTTTAAAATCTGTATTCATATAAAAAAAGAAAATAATTTTTTAATCTCCAGGACTCACTTACTGTCATTTAGCTGTATAAAATATTCCAAATGGATACGCTGAGGCTAAAAATTTAAATTAACATTTAAGAAAGAGCTTCAGCATTTATATGAATCTCAGAAACATCAAGAATTATGCTGAAAGTTAATAACAGGAAGGAAATGTTATATCTTAGAAACATATTTATGTCTTGAACTTTAATTCTCTGAGCTCAGGATAAGAATAATTTCAGACAGCCAAATATATTTATCCTTTGCCTTGAAGAATAGCCAAAGAACAGGGACAGCTGAGCTGGAGGAATACATATATGCATGTATCTATAAGCGGAGAGAAAAAAAGAAACGATCATTAAAGTATGCAGCAGAATTCTTAAAGATATACCCTTCCCCCTCCCCTTCCCCTTCCCTTTCTCATTCCCTTCCCTCCACCTCCTCCTCCTCCTTCTCCTTCTCCTTCTCCTTCTCCTTCTCCTTCTCCTTCTCCTTCTCCTTCTCCTTCTCCTTCTCCTTCTCCTTCTCCTTCTCCTTCTCCTTCTCCTTCTCCTTCTCCTTCTCCTTCTCCTTCTCCTTCTCCTTCTCCTTCTCCTTCTCCTTCTCCTCATCCTCCTCCTCCTCTCCTCCTCCTCCCCTCTCCTCATCCTCCTCCCCTCTCCTCCTCCTCCTTCTCCTCCTCCCCTCCTCCCCCTCTCCCTCCTTCTCCTTCTCCTCCTTCTCCTCCTTCTCCTCCTTTTTTTAAAATGATTACAGAGCCAGACACTGACAATGTCAGATCCTAGCTGTGATTATCCTTGAGTCTTTTCCAGCCAATTCATATTTTATGTGATGATGTTCCATTCATCACATAACAAATGCAGCAATCGTTGTCTAACCCCGACTCAAGTGATTTCAGTCAAACTGATTAGAGCCAAACAGTAAATCAGTCTTATAGGATGAAATATTTAATTAGCCAAAAAAACCCCACTTATTAGTAAAGGCTGTAAATCTCTTGAGCTCAACTTGCATGACAGCATATTTAAAGCCTTAAAAAGAGACGAAGAAGATATTTTAAAAAAACTAAAACACTACACGTATGTTACAGCCAGTCATTTATACTATTTTTCCCCAAATAATCCAAAACAAAGGAAGAAAAATTAAACATTAAATGTGAAAGAAGTTAAGATATGTTTGTTTTTACCTGAAAGACCCATCAATGAAAATCTCTAAAAAATTCTATGATGTTGCTGCAGTACTCCAAGTGAGACAGAACTTTGATACACATCTACCTTTTTGAGGGAGAACTTTTGAAACAGAGAACAATGACCTCTAGGAAATATGAAAGAAAAAATAAAATTATTTCAAACCACATCAATTCCCAGTATATCATATCCTCTCAGGGTGGGGATCTCTGCATTGCCCTTGCTCTCATTCCATCAAGTTCTATTGGCCTTCTGAGTTATAGTAAACTTTAGAAAACCCCTCTGGACAAAGTCTTCTGACAGAAGTCAACACAGAGGCTTTGATAGCACTGCACGGGAGAGCAGGGTGGGCAGAACAGGTAGGTAGTCCTCTTCTCAGCAATTTTTTTGGGACACAGCCTGGCAAGCAGGTTGCATAAAATAAGACTGGTGGGATTCACCTGCTAAGCATTTGTCCCATTGATATTTCTTGTTTTTATCCCTAGGTCCTGTAATATTGATGGATTAAGCATATCAGCCCCTTTTTTTATTGTCCTAGTCAGGTTGCAGATGGGCAGCTCTGCACTTAGAATTAGTGGCCTTGTGGCCTGAAACAAAGAATTTATTTATTTTGTTGTTGACAGTTTACAGTGCAGGGAGAAACATTTTGAACAATAAATAAGTTTCTTCACACATGCATATAAAATGTTGGTCTAGGCCATTGGCTGACATTGTCATGTATAACATTAAAGAATGTTAATATATCTATTTTTGCCTTAAAATAACTGGATCAAATATTTCCTCCTATACCTTTTATGGACAACCTCTGCAGAAATCATTGGCCTCTAGAGCAGAAATTGCTACCACCTTTCTTCTGCTTTGTCTCAGTCGTGGCAAGTTCTGTGCCTCCTTTTGCACTTCTCTGTGCCTCCTTTTGCATTTCTCTTTTCTAGAGAAATCCAACCTGTTCATAGCTGGAGTAGGAAACAGCAATGTTTTCTGAGAAAGCAGAAGGCATGAGGGACACAACTAGAGTGTTTCTGCTAAAGTCAGGGAGAATGGGGAGTGAGATTGAAGATCTTCATCTGGGCCATGAAGCTGACCGGCCATGATGAGCTGAGTCTGGGATCCCCTTGATCTCTCCTCTGACTGCAAGGAACGAGCAAGAAATCAGCATTACCAGTGCCATGTGCTTTAACACAGTGATGCTGAAATACTAAGGGAAATGTACGTTTATTGCAGCGACCCTTGGGTCTGCCTCTCTGTGCAAAAATATTTAACTGGGTAATGCACCACCTTTCCATCAGGCTGTAAAAAAGAGCTGAATGATATTCACAAAGGAATGAAGTGGTTGTTGAGCTGTTTGATGCCAAAACACTACAATCAAATATTGTATGTGGAGTGAGACTTAGTAGGCATGATACCTGAAAGGATCCCCTTGCAGGATTTTTAAGCAGAGGAACACCTAGTTTATAACTTCTCCTAGGGCATAAGGACTGAGCTTTTGCCTTTGGATACTCAAAAGCAGGCAAATAAAACTTCTCAGGCTTTTTTTCAGTAGTGGGGAGGAAAACAGAGGTTTCTTCTTTTGGAAGAATTAAGAATCCATTTTATATATTGGTTATAACTTATGAAATTACTCTGTTCATTGATATTGGGAGTGACCTTTCTCGGTGTTTAGTATTCAATAAAGTTGCAACACAGCTTGTAGACCTCTATAGAGCTTTTAGAGCAGTATGCAGTACATTCTGATGTGCTTCTACAAAGGGCAAATTATTGTACCCAAAACAGCAGGCAAGCAGAACTCCCTAAATATGGACATATGCAGTAGTGTCATAGAGGAAATGACAAAAATCTAATATGTTTTTAAAGGAACTTTAATTAGAAATTCCAAATGCAAAAAAATAAGATGCACACAAATAGGATAAATATTTTATGACTTTTTGGTAAGTATAATTAATTTTTTTTTTTCAATGAGATAGTGGTTAAAAGACAGCAATACAAAAACTGCACCTACAGCAGTGTTTACATTAAAAATTAGTTTATATATAGTAGTTTAACCATTAATTTCTTTGAAAGTGATAAATGTATCCTTTTTTAAACAAATGCATTTATGATTTTTGTCATAATTTAAAAGATACTTTTATTTCAGAAAAAAATGCTCCTAATGTTCTCATTTTCCATTTTAAACTTGTGCAGATTCTTTATTTTTTCTCAATTTTTTTTAGAGATATGATGATGGAGCTATGTTTTCACAAAGTAGGCAACACTCTGGAAAGATTATTTTTGGGATCCCTATGCTTAGTGATATAAAAGGAGCATATGCTTATTAAAATTACTCAAAATTAGTCTCAAAATTAGTAGCTCACATAGAGTGGGAAGAGTACCAGTAGCAGGCAGACTCAGATTTCTGGGAACTGTGGTTGTGTGAAGTGAATGGATGGTTGTAAAGGCAGCTGGCTAGAAACATATTGGTACACTGGGCTGTGATGACAAACCCAGCCCCTATATTTAGCATTTATTGACTGAATGGTAACTTAACAAGTGTTTAAATATAATGGTTTATTGGCCTGACATTTACATTTCATGATTATGTATTAATGTGACAGACTCTAACGAGTTGATTTTGAGTTTATACTGCTCTGGTTTAAGTAAAACATTTCTACTGTAGCTGTGATGGTGTAATAGTGTAGAAGAGGTAGCAATGGTAGTATAGAAGTTTCAAAACAAGATATTCCAGTTGTACTGTGGAAGCACTCAACTCCCAAACTTTCCCTAAGATGGGGGATAGCTTTTCATGTGAGTTTGGTCATCATGTTCTGCAAAGATGATACTCTTAGAGAAGGAGACCTGATAAAAATCACAGCAAGCTTTAACTATGCAGGAATGTTTCTGTTACAGTAATAATAAAATAAAATACACTTTGCTCCTTGGTTTCTGCTCAATATTCCCATAAATGTGGTGGTGTTTTATGAGCACCTCAGCTGCTTCTTATTTGATCCTACTGTGAACCATGTCAGGAGGCTAAATAGCAAAAGAAAAACAAAATGAAAAAGTGAATAATTTTCTGCTGTGCCTGTTTTTTTTAACAGCAATCAGATGTGCACCAGTGCAAGAAAGAGGATAAGACCATATCTTTCCCACAGTAATTCTAATGTGACTGTTCAGTCAAACATAGCTAAAGCAATAAGCAATAAATGGACCTTAAGTGTTTTGATGCCCAACTGCTTAAACTGTTTTTGAGCTAGAGTGATTGATGAGTTTTTAAAAGGGAACTGTTGCACATTTAACACAAAGAAAAAATATTTGTTACCCATTCTATTTACCTAGAGTTTAAATTACTGCACTATTTTTAAGTCAATATTTAGAAAGTATAACTCTTAGTCTAGACTCCTAGTAGAGCAACAGGAAATACAGTGTAAGAATAAAAAAACAAACTCTAAGAGACAGACTATTTCAGTGAAAAGTACAAAAATCAATATGGAAAACTTGTTCAACTGAAAATTAGAGTAAAACCAAACATCGTTATTTTGTTTTCTTTCAGAACAGTAGCAAGATGCCAGGGTTATATTTTTAAAATTATTTTTTTACTATTTTCCCTTTCAGTGAAATCAAGTTAATCACTATTGGAAGAAGGCACATCAAGTTTCTCTGTTTTCCCTGGTTGATATTTTTCCATTATAGGAACTTACAATAGGTTTTACCATAAAGGCTTTCCTCTGTGTCTGGGCTTCAAAGCTGTAATTTTAAAAAAATATCATCATAGTAAGAAACTTTTAAATTAACTGGCTATTGAACTTTAACTGATCCTGTGTTAGGTGTTCTCATAAAATAAACTGGACATTTAAGATTGTGTGTTAGCATCTGCCCCTTCTGAGTGAGGCATTGACCAGGAAGGACTCTGCCCTGTATCAGATGAAATTACATTGGCCTTGAATTGGCACACACCTTGACTTGAACCGCTCTGTGATTCTGTGAAATCTGTGAAATTGTTCCATTCACTGATGAACACTCAGTGGCTTTTATATACTGGGCCAGCAGACTGATGTTTTTCTGTTTTCAGAATTCCCTGTATTTTATGCACAGAACATAAGAGTTTATCAGATAAGAGAAAATTATATATGGTTATCCTTAAATGAAACAATCATACTTTTAAAGTGGCACAACTAAATTTTGTTACTCTACATGTGCCACTGTAGCGTTGCAAAATAATGACCAAAAATGACAGCTTGTGCATACCTTTTAGAGGGGTGAGGACTGAAAGTGAGTGGTTAATACATGTTAAACATTCATATATTTTGTCTTTTTATATAGTTACCTGCACTTTGCTTTCCCATATGAAAATGCCAACTGATGCTTATTTTTGTTTCAATTTGGTGGTGAGGGTAAAAGATCATTTATTCAATCCTAGGTTGCCCATATTCTCAGGATTTGGGAATGCATTTAGGAAGAAACAGGGTATAAATAATTTTAAAAATTGCTTAAATTTTTGCACTTAATTCACTTAAAAGTGATAGATTTGTCAGCTGTCAGAGCTGACAATGATTAAGGTCCTCCAGGCATTTTAGCTAAGAGATACCTTTCTTCCTACTTACCATTTTCTCGGCCTTTACAAATAAATATACATATGGAAAGGCTGAAAATGTTATTGGATGAGTTAAGTATTTCTTATCACTGCTGCTTTTTTCCTAGCAGATGCTTTTTAAGAGGAATTTTTTAGCCAATGCATGAAACTTTCTTTGGATTAACAGTAATCATGGAAGTGACTCAAAAAAGACTGTGCTTTCCTAAAGTAAGATGACAACCTCTTATGATATCAACTGAAATGAAAAAAAGAGAGATTATATAAGAGAAGGCTGAGATGCATCCCTTTCTTTACACAAAATACTATCTAACTTGATCATGTTCTACTGTGGAGTTTTCCTGGGTTTCAGCAATTAGAGGATGAAATTACACATAATAAATTAGAGGCAGATTTGCAGACTCAAGATTCCTTTAATATTTCATTATGTCCAAGAGAATTGTGAGAAATTTTTGACTCTCATATGTGAAATCCAGGAAACCCACCATATCAAAGAATTTGGAACTGCACCAAAATTCTGGAGCTTTTAATCTGAAATCATTTATATATGCTTGCTTAATTTATTTCCACTATCTAGAAGTAGTAAAGGATTTATATATCCCTCAGCACATTACCTGAGTCAATACAAGTCATTCCATTCCATTGTTATGGGCATCATAGGATAGTGCCAAAGAAATTATAAGCAACAAAGCTGAGATATTTGTTTATCCCTCATGTCTATTTCCTTCCTGTAGAGAGGAAAAATCCCTGCCAGAACAAGTGTTTGCAAACTAGTAGAACATTGCAGGGCTGCCATGGGAAGCACCTTCCCTGGACAACAGCAATACCTAACACTCCCCTGGAATGCCTTTCCTATTAACATAGATTTACAGAATTTTTTCTTTATCTCCCAAAATATTTCTGACAGACTCCTCTCTTTTTATCTTTTAAAGCCTTTTACTGTGCCTTCGTTCAAGTATAACTACTCATTCTCTTAGAGCACTTCAGATTCAGGAGACTTCTTTTCCTCTTCATATAATTTATAAATGCAATAAATTCACATAAATAAAGATCTTAGAGCCTATAAATGTTAGAGCTTCATTAAGCTGCATTTTTGAAGCCAGGAAAAGCTACTAAGCAATAAACAGAAAGTGCCATCTTTCCTGTGACATTTCTAAAGCCTATCAAAGGATTTGAAAAGAAAAGGGTAGGTTAGAAAAAGTTATGTTCCCTAAAGCTGTATTTTCTTCACCTTTCATGTATTCATAATACCCAACAGCACATACAATTCAAAGATTTCATGTTTTGTTTTGTGTTTTTTCCTCTGGCCAGGGCAATATATGAACACACACATGCAAGAGCTTTACACAAGTCATTATCTAGACATACGTTTTGTAGAATATATTGGCTAACATTTATTAAACATTATATCTTTCTTTCTGTCTGTCTATACAAACACGTATCTAAACCTGCTACCCCCACCTGTGAGTCCTAATTGTTTTGATTCATTTTTAGCCACTTGCATGACTTCTGGTTGGGGCAGGTGCATGCCTTTCACCTGGCTTTTGTTGCTTACTAAGGGAGATTTTTTTTATCTCTAATATCCATCCCTTCAGTTGCATATTTTAGTGCTTAATAAAATAAAACACCATTGAAACAGAACAGATTTTTGTCATTTTTCAGAAGTGTATTTGCAGTGTTCCTAACTATGGAGCTCTTGAGAACTGCATCCTTTACTTGAGGGCTTGTTTGATTTTTCCTCTTCAATTGTAGATAAACTCTAAGAGCAGTTAACAAAAAATCAGTGGCGTAAATATATTTGATAGAAGATAGTGTTAAAAACACTTCATACCAGTTCTGCACATTATTTCAAATCTATACTTCTTACAGAGTACTACACACAATCAAAAAAAATCTGCAAACACTCTAACTTTTTCTCTAGATAAGAGCTACTGTTCCCAGTTTTTGGCAGTTAAAATATTTCAGTTAGAAACATGTTACTTTTAAATACCTACATGAATTTCTGCTCTAAATAATAGTTTCTAGGAACCATGGAGAAACCACAGACGCTGTATATACACATCTATATGGTACATATGTGTATACATATACTATATAAGACATCCCATATATTCTTTTATGCTAGAATTAATACTGTCCACAATTCATGTAAATGTATTTTGGCTGTATGAAGCCATTACAGTCCTACCTTTCTTTTCCAAGATAAGGACAAAATATGTGGACTGCACAGATTTGCAAAAAGGTGCAAATCTTATATAAAGAAATTTTTATACATGGCTTCTGGGGGAGATTTTATGCAAATTGCTACAGGGTTTGTGTGGTCAGTTCATGTATGGAACAGTACAATAAAAATTATGGTTATTAGCTCACATCTAAAATTGTCTGAAAGTTTAAAGGTTCCTTAATCTCAAACGGGTTTTTTTTTTTAATTTTTTGTTATTTGTTGCTATGCTACTAAGTAAGGTAGACAATGAATTTGATGGGAAAAAAGAAATGAGAAAGTACAACATGCCTTACATCCTAAGGGCAAGCTGTCATGCAGAGTACTGCATCATTCTCATTTTCGGTATTAGTCTTGACAGGGTTTTCCCTTCTAGCTCATTAGAGACAGAGCAAACCTGCCGAGATGCAGGATTTCACATCTCATAATTCTGTCCTACAAGAGAAGGAATGAAAAGATCTCATCAAAATGAAGATCCCCTGAAAATCATTTCTATGAAACTGATCTCCCTGCTGTTAATAGGCAGTGCCAGGAGCAATGACATGTTGCTGTATTTGCTTTTCTTTAAATGAAAAGCCTCTGCATTCCCAAAGTTAGGAACCTTTGTCCATCCCAATGCTTCTCAGACTTCCCCACTACCAGCCTATAGCCACAACCTTCTCTGCCTGCACACCTGAATTCCCTCTCCTCTTCCTCTCTGTGTTTTAGTCCATTCTTCCATCTATATTTCTTAAGTGCCTGCAACTTAAGCCTGCTCTTGGGAGACACATAACATTCATCCCAATTGAAAATTAAATACATTGGCACCAGAGTTTTCTTGGCCATTTCCTAGACACTAGAACAATATTTGCTGATACCTAAAAATTTTATTTTCATTGATGTGTAAAGTCAGGGCTTGGACTGAGTGCTTATCTTAGACTTGGCTTAAACAACTACAAGAAAAATAAGAATTTTAAGTGAATCTTCTTTATGAGCTGCATACTCTCATTTGTTACTCCAGAAAGTAACTGAACCTTGTGTCTAGGAGTGGCAGAACAGATAAAGAACACTTTAACATATGTATACATATGCATCAATAATGCATATCTCTATATATATTTTACATAAATATTTATATATGAACATAGAAATGTGTATATCTATATATCTACATCCTTTATATAAAACTCATTTTTATATGTTATATAATATATACACATGTATATTTTTAATATAAAACATATATACATTTTAGGACTTCTTGGTAGAATGAGGACTGTCTACATGGTTGTAGTTATAATTAGAGCTTTATTATTAAATTAATATTTTAAAAACCAGTATACCTTATTTTTATCTACAGCAACAGTTAGTGTAGCTTACTGTTGCACAGAACTTTTGGCAATTACCACAGCTCTCAATTAAGCAGAATTTCTAGTTAACTGGACTTTTAATCACTTGGATCCTCTGCAGATCAGGTCAAATTCTTAATAATCAGCCTGTGAAACAATAGCCACAATCTAGACAAGGAAGATTTCCTTGACAAGTTGAGTTTTACAACATGATGACATGGATTTTTGGGAGCTTGTCATGTTAAAGGCTCCCAGGAAAATGCCATGTTTTCACATGATCATGTCCTCACATGATCAAATCCTCACATTCACATTCTCTGGCCTTCCCACATACAATTATCTGAGTTCTCATAAAAGTGGGTATTTTTGTCGTTGCTTATACTGGTGCTCAGTAAATGGTGATACGTGAGGAGATTCTGGATCACTCTACTATTTTTGCCAGTAATTTTTTGTTGTGCTTCTTGGAAGCTAAATTTGTGTCCAAACTATTTGAATACATCTCTTTTATAGCGCCCTTTTACGATGTGTCTTCTGTATTCAGAATGTTTTTCTTGTGACAAACCAATGATAAAATTATAAGGACTCTTTCCAGAAAAATAAGTGTTTGTGTCAATGAATCATAACAGCTTCAAATTTATTCTGGGTTATGTGCATGTTCTGAAATCACTCCATTATCTACACATATTTTTCTCCCTGATGTATTAGGGTGCATTTCTTTTCCACTTTGATTTGTACTTTGCTCTTTGTACTAAGATGTTGAAGATTGGATTTTTTTTAATGTTAATGTTAATCTTAGTAATTTTTTCCTAGAACTTTGTTTCTTTTCCTACTATAGTTGATTTCCTTTTAAAAGAAAAATAGTATAGCAGCAGTGGTGGAAAAAAATTGGAGTTAATATTTGGAGTTTTCAATTATTTATATTAGTCTATCTTTGAAAATGGAGGAGTTGATGTCACAGGGAAATGCCACACATGGCAGGTCTAAGTCACAGAGTGGCCAAAGAGCAGCAAAGTTACCTTGTGTAGTGGAAGGAATGGAACCATGATGATCAAATGGCAGTGGAGTGGAAACACCAGGTAGGATCAGGTTTTTGAGGTGTTCTTAACATTATACTTGCACTCTGCTCCTGCAATGTGAACTGCACACATACAGTTCTGTTTCAACACCCAGGGACCTGTACCGGATAAAGTAATGATTATCAGTGTCCAGTTTGTTTGTTAATAAGCAAAATTATTTGTGTAACATTTTCTGCAAATTTATTGTTCCTGTGAAGTTACACATATATCACTATTGTCTTGTTATTTGACAGGACTTTATTTTCTGGTAACAACTTCTTGAGCCATTCATTTTCAAATCCTCTCAGTAAACTAATATAAATTTCTAGACATTCAAACTGGTGATGTAATTGTCCATTTCTGTATGATGCAGAATCAAAAAAAATTCCCAGGATTAAATTTGTACTTAACATGTTTTGATTTCTGCTTACAGGAAATGTCTTACTGTCATGGCTAGATTTTTCTAAAAGTTGAGTGTTTATAATTATGAGAAGATCAATATAAAACTGAGATAAAAAGACACCACTTTTAGGATTAATAAAAAAAATTGCACTATTTTGCAAGACATTTCTTTTTCATGTTTTTTACAAGTATATAATCATAGCTTTGGGCTGCAATAGAGTATTTTGTGTTTTTTCCTATTAAAGTCCCAATGTAGTAATAAATTGTGTTCCTGTACAAGCTAAGTAGTTCTTTTTGTAATGCATTTAATAAGAAAACATGATAGTACTGCATTATATTTTGCTTGTACTCTAATATGTACTTTTCTAATGAGCAAAGATCCTTGCTCTGAAAAGATACCTTGAACTTAATTGATCCCTCAAATGTGACTGTGATGGTTATCTTGGGCATTGATTGCTATAGAAAAAATTGTCTTCTCAGTTTCATGTGAATGAGAACATGCTTCTGAAAGTTGCTTGTCCCCTAAAGCAGGACCATCTCCTGAACCATGCTTTTGTTAAAAGAAAAAATTACCACAACAGCTGTAGGTTAATGTTAATAATAAATGTGGAATTTTTCTCTTTTTTTGTTACAGCAAAATAATTGTCAAAAGTAAAGGTCTGAAAGTTGTAATTTACTCTAAAATTGCCAAAATTACATCACCCCCCCTTTCCCATCCCTTCCCTGTTCATTCAATTTCACCCATTTCCACTGGGGAATGTTTGAAGCGATTCAGGTTGTGAGGCTTATGGTGAGAGAGCAGCTGAATCCTATTAGAAAACTGACAAGCTGTTTGTCCAGACAGGATGCCTGTCAAAGCAAGTTTGTCCAATCACTGACATTTGGGCCAGGGAATGTGATGGAAGGTGATTGATGCATGATCTCCACATTCTCTTCTCATTCTGCCCAGTGAGTCAACAACTTGTCAGTGTGAGAAAATAGGCATGTTCTGGGGTAAGATGCTAGTCCCACAGATAAGCAGGAAGAATTTGGCTGTCACCTATGGCAAATTGAGTCTTTGGGTAGGTGAGTGAGATAATCACAGCTGGCAGAATTTGTCTCATATTCAAGGGAGAAAGAGACCGTTCTAAGAGAAGAATTTAAACTGATTTTATATTAACAGTTACCTTCGTTTTCAGCAAGGAATTTCTTAAGGTAATTTACAACTCCGGATATGAGGGAAATTAGCTATATACTGCTGAATTAAAAAGGTTTTAAAGAAAATTGTGTGAATAGCTATTGTAGCTGAATTCAACACCAGCATTTATATTTGAAAAAAACCCTTTTATCCAGACAGTTTGTTAGCAAAGACAGTCATTCTAAAGGACAAGTGGTAAACAAGAAAATGGGAAGAACAGGAGAGTGAAGCAGCATAGTTTGCACTTGCTTTGCATTTCGTAAAAAAATATGTGAAATATAAACAAGTAACCTTGCAATTTGCACCTTTTTGGCCCATCCAAATATTTTTCAAATATTCATTGTACATAAATAATTGTAAAGAAGGTATTACTTTAGAATGATAAGAATGGTGTCAAAATAAAGCTTCTTTAATTGCCCAAAATCAAACATTGAAAGTTGGTCAGAAGGCCACACAAATATTGATGTTTAATCCCCTATGGAAACAGTTTCACTGACCATGTGTTTTATAGAAATATATTACCTGTATTTAAAACACTTGAATAGCTTAGGAAATCATATTTTTAAAAAATCACTCTTCTTCTTCAGAGGAGTATGAAAAATCTAAAATTCATTGAAATTAATAAGTGTGAATGCCTCCTTTCTTCCTCATAAAGTAAATTTTTACAGTAAGGCAAAATCAGATTAATTTTCATTTTTGACCTGCTATGAATGCACAAATTAACACTTGGATGACAATGGTTTCCTGAATGACTTAACAAGTGTGGGAATTATGATAAAGCACTAAAAATACTTGATCATTTTAGCATCACAGGTAGATTTAGAATCAGCTTGCTGAACTGCCGCTCCAGTCCATTGACCACTGCACAATTTAATTTTAAATCTTCCACCTGGAAATGATAATTTAGTTTGGAACCCCTCAGCTTCTTCTTAGATGAAAAAGTGAATTCATAATTTCAAAGATAAAAATTGAAGATGGGTATAAAAGATGACTCTTGGAACCAATAGTCCTCCCTGTCATGGAAAGTAACCTTCCTTTTTTTTTCCTATTTTTTTCAACACATCTTTGTAATTATATGTAATTTTTTAGAAAAAGGATTAAAAATTAAAAGTTTTAAAATTCCACAACTGTTTCCCAAGGCAAAAAGTGTGTTAGGCACATAAAACAACACGGAAATATATGAAAAAAGAAGTACAATAATGTAAAAAGCATATATGGTTTGTACAGAACTAAGCTTGTACTACTGGATAAAGAAACATCACAAAGAAAATTTCTGTAATGATATATAATGGTCTTTGAATGAAGCGTTTGTTTGGAGACAGGAAGACTGTACATTGCTAAGAATCTACCCCTGAGGGAATATGTATGTATTATTTTTGCAATCTGTCAAAGCAATGAACTCTGTTTTCTTTGTATTTGTGGGGTTTTTTTCCTTTGTTTTTCTTTTCACTTACTGCAGTCTGTTTCTGAGGAGCTGTACAGATTAATATATAGCACAAAAAAACTTGTCAGTCTTTGGAACAAAATTGAGAAGGCCTGGATTATTACAATAGTCCATTAACAGGGACTTATCAATTCCAAGTGTTACCTAACCTACCTGTTAACTGACAAGAGGAAGATTTATTTTCTCACCCAAGTGCAAAAATATTGCTCTGCTTAATCATTCACTTTCTTCTGTATTGCATGCTCAGACCTGAGCATATTGACCACAGTTCCCACAGATTTTCTGCAGAGGTCAGCCTCTTGTGAGATAGAAGGAAAAAATTTTGAAGTTGCTTAGAAAGACAGCACTTGGATCATAGGGGTGTTGTTGACATGTTTTTGTAGTGCAAGATTTTATTGGAAATAAACTTACATCAATGTTTTCATTAAGTTTAGACAAATGTCAGTTGAATTGAGAGTATAAAATACCAATAAAATGCGTAACACAGTTCTCTGTGGTTTCGGATGACATGCCATTTAAGGAAGAGTAACTAAAAGATTTGACTGCATCTTGATTTTCACACAGCTACGGAGGGGAAAATATGTCCACTATTTTTTTTTTAATCAAAGAGAAATTGATGAAGAACTTGAAGAATATGCCAAGCTGGAAGGGACCCATGATCATCATTGAGTCTACCTCCTAGCTCCACGCAGGGCAACCTACATATTAAACCAAGTGTCCAAGAGCATTGCCCAAATGCTTCTTCAAAAGTGACAGGCTTGAGACCATGACCAGTTCCCTGGGGAGCATGTTCCAGTGCTTGATAATACTCTCAATAAAGACCTTTTTCCTAATACCCAATCTGAAGTCCCCTGGTTCAGCTTTAAGCCATTCCCTTGTGTCCTATGACCAGACACCAGAGAGAGATCAGCACCTCCACCTCTGCTCCCCATAGTGAGGAAATTGTAGACAGCAATGAGATCATGCTTCAGTCTCCTTTTCTGTAATCTGAACAAAGTCATGTCCTCTACTCCTTTAACCATCTTTCTTGCCCACCTTGGGATATATTCCAACATTTTTATATCCTGCTTATATTATGTGGAACTCAACACTGCACATGGTATTCAAAATAGCATTGAGTGTTTTGTGCAGCAGCAAAATTGATTATGACTGAAAGGAAAAAGCAAGGAAGACACATTAAAAGTGCTCATTAAAATTTTTAACATTATTTGTCATATGAAAGTTAAGAATATTTTTAAAAATTCTTAGAATTTTGTTTTGGTGAGTAGTTGCAATTGTCCTCCTTTATATGTTTGCAATTGGTCAGTGTTTCTTCCCAGATGTTTTGTCTTATATATATATCAATCTTATAAATTTCCTTCTATTGGAAAAAGTGACTAAAGTCAGTGAAAATGACTTATCGTCTTGTAGTACTAGCTGTATAAATTTTTTCACATTAAAACTCCATAATCTTTTTGTTTTTCAAGCAGAAAACCTCTTTTTTTCCCCCCTCCTTTTAACTTTAACTGATGTCCATAATGCATTTTGCATCTTGAATTCCATTTGTTGCCAGCTGGAAGAAACACTGGAAATTCAAAGACTGCTTTCCATACTTGTGGTTGGTTGCATTCTCAAACTAGTGTTTCCTTCTTTGCTGCTCTTGAAAAAAACTGTGGATGATAAGATAAATGGTGACAATATCACCTGGTGTGTTTCCTGGCATGCTGGCAAAGGGTATCTCTGCTTACCAAAGCCTATTTGGCTTGATCCAGCTGTTCAAGAGGACTTGTGTCTGGTCCTGGTGTCAGGATATGACAAGCTGGAGAGGACCTGATCTCTGCTCACCAAGAGGGACCTCTTCCACTAGAGCACTTCGCTCTAGCTCTGGATTTTTCTCCTTCTTGGTTTGCTCTAAAAACATTTTTATAGCACTTGAAATTAATTTCATTTGTGAAATTTGAGGTTTACATTTTTTAAAGTTATAAAAAGAAGCCCACTGACAATCTTCCAGGGCCCTGATTTAGTGTTTGTTTTCCCTGGCAGATACTTCCTTTCAGTCTCCCCCTTTCTTCCCTTTCTTAATGTTTTGATAAACATGGATAAAAAATAAACTAAAAAAAAAAAAAAAAGGTTTTCTGCTGCTCTAAATTCTTGCCAGTATCACAGATATTGTCATCAGAACGGTTACATTTTTGAACCACAAAAGCAAATACATTCCTCGAGAGGAACTGAAAACGACAGAGGGAACTGGAAAACAGATTGATTTTTCCCACATCACCTTAGTGGTTCACTCATTTTCTCTTCCAGTAGCAATTTAATTATGCTTCTAATGCCTTCAAATTATTTCATGTTTGATTTTTTGGGATAATTTATGTTTAAAAAATATCACTTGAAAAAATTATTCTCTTCATGACTTCCCATTTTATGCCTTTCCTGCAATATCCTTCCTGGAATTTGAGTTCAGGACTGTGACACGGATGTCGTGCCTCAGCCTAATGTGAGGTGTCTTGGCTAGGAAAGAGGTTCCAACACTGGATTATGACATCACTTAAGTTATGATGGTAGCTTATTCTTACAAAATAAAATAAATCTGAATGTCAAAAATTTTAGCAGGATAACAACAACAACTTCTTCTTCTTCTTCAATAAGAACAAAACTTATTTAAAATATTGTCGCAAAATATCCAAAATAAGTTTAGGTCAAAACAATAAAGTATATCTTAATTGTGAAAAAGGAATTGCTCTTTGATTTTGATCCGAGATGAAAAAAAGTAAAAATAGAATAATATAGTTAATTAAAAAATAAATCTAGACTTCTCTCTTTAGCTCCACAGATTTAAAATTTCATTTTGCAATTTTCAAATTTAAATTCAGACATTCTATGTTCCTTTAAAGTATTAATTTTCTGATTATTTTTTCTGGTGATAATAACAAAGGGCAAGAAGGATTATAGCAGCATTAAAAAATGTGCTTATTCTTTGCAGTATTTGAATGACGGCAAAAAACAATCTTTTCCTTCATTAAGAATGGCGCATATCCTTGTAATGCTTTTCAGTACAGCAAAACTGTGATCAGGCCGTTAGTGTTGCTTTTTTCATCTCATTCCTGTTTCCAGTAAACCTTTCTTGTCATAACCCATGATCTCTGCCTTTTGCATCTGTCACTGGAGGAGGGAGCAGAGCAGCTTGTGGTTTTCTTTTTAGTGGGAGTACTAAATTGGGCAATACCATTCCTAAATCACAACATACACGTAAGTTTGATAAATAGTTCTGCCAGTTGGATTCCTTCTACATGAACCCACATTGACACAAAACAAGTTTATCTGAATTCATCTTGGGCAAGAGGCCTCAGTCCCCTCCGTCACCTCTGGATGCCTCTGGGATCATGTGGACTGATTGTAAATTCCATATGGAAACTCAGGGCAGGAAGTTATCTGAAGTAACTGCCAGTCAGACAGAGGAGAGGCAGCTGAGCTGAGCATGCACCATTTGGTTTTTCTGACCAAATGATTTGGAAACACTTATCTCTGCTGCCAAACTTAGAGCAGCTCTGGTTGCTGTATCTTCCTTTACTTTGCTCCTCTTACTCCTTGAAAGATAGCAGCATATGGAAGACATTAAAGGACATTTGTCTCAAAAAAACCACTTACGAATAGCTGATTTTCATTCATTTTTTCATCGGAAAATTGTTAATCAGTAAAATCTGAATGGAAGTGCCAATATGCATAAAGCTAAGACATTTTTGCTGAGTCAGGAGCTAAAAGAACATGACTTTGGTCAGTGCAACATAATAAATGAAGGTTTTCATTATTTTACTTGAATTAATTTGTTCTGTAGAAAAGGCTGTGGTTTTGATTATCTGTAAATTAACGCATGAGGTCCTCACCATATATATAAATGATCCATAGGAGTAATATCAGTGGAAAGCTTTTTAATTATAAAATAACCCCCCTAGTAACTCAAATAGTAAGTGAATTAATATAGATTATGCAATTAATTTCTTGGGTATAGCCTTATTTTATAATTAAAAAGCTTTCTAGTCATACTACTGATGCATAACATTTCTATAATTAATGCAACACTCATAACTAAGTCTAATTAGTATGCTTTCAAAATAATTTGTTGCAGAGGCAAAAAAATCTCCCAATATTTAGCAGCAAGGTCAGATTCTCTTATGATGTATTTTTCAACACCAAAATAAACAGTATTAAAAGTCATAATATGTGTTTTTGCTCAAAGTTGAAGAACACCAGTATTCCTTTCTTTCTTTGGTAAAAATCTAAACACAAAATTGCAACCAAAACTGTGATTTTCTGTTCTTTCAGCACTATAGGTGAGGTTTAGACTATTCTGGAAGGGTGAATCTGCGACAACAGCAGAACCTAAACTCTGATATAATCTCTGTTAAGACTGGAATTACTAAAGACCTTCTTTCTCAAGGCTAAAGGCAATGCTGATTTTTACTGTGGTAGTTCTTCCTCAGTTAGTAATTCCCAGGAACATCCATTAACATTCTAGCCCTTTACCCTCTCTCCCAGTGAGCCAATCAAGTTGCCTCTCTCCATCGGGCTGGAAAAAAAAAGTATGTACTTGTAGGTAATAAGAATGTGCTTGGAGTGACAGTGCTGTATGCATAAGTAAGGACCAGTAAGGATCTGCCAAAAGGCCCTTGACTATAAATTGTTCATTTTGATTGGACAGTTTTTTTGTGATTTATTGGTGTAAAACTCATTAGTAGCTGTCTGATCTCATGGAGAATTCAATACCTGGAGCACAAAAAATGTGAGTGTTGTCTGACTAATCCTGGAATATTTCTTGACAGTAGAAAGTAGGACTGATTAGCTCTCAAATTTGACAGTAATGGCTACATTCCATTTCTTATTAGTCCTGATAGACTGAGAGAGATTTCTTTCCCTTAGATAAGAGGTTTGAAATATCTTGTTTCCTGGTCTTTCACCTAATTTTAATGTGTTATCCATCTTCCATGTATCAATACCATGAGGAAAAAACACTGAAAGCAAAATGTTTTTTCTTTTCCCCTCTAAATTCACATGTATACAGAGTTTTCAATATTGATGCCTTCTCTAGCATGGTGTCCCTCCCACAGTCTTTCATGAACACCTCTAATGTGGGCCCTTCCCACAAGATGCAGTTCTTTAAGAGCTGCTCCAACATGGGTCCTCTCCATGGGGTGCAGTGGAATTCAGGAACTTCTTAAGTACTTCAGGAACTGCCTAAGTACTTTAGCACATAAATTCAGACCTTAAACTTCTTTCCTTATCCTCTACCTGCTTGGAAGCACATTGTGTCTTTTGGGAAGATACACTAAGTGTTTATATAATGGGTTTTGATGAGGCGGGTTTTGATGAGGCAGGTGTTGACATATTTGCACATGCATACTTTTTTTTGCATATGTGATGTGGGGTGAACCAGCAGGGAAGGACAGATATCAACAAAGAAATCCTTTTGTCTTTTGAAGAGACTGAATGAGCATCTCTCTTCTCAATATTCTATGAATCGATGAGTTACTGCAGTGGTTGTTAAGATGTTAATATACAAAGGAGAGTTCTCGGCTACTAAAAAGTTTGGAGGCATCAAAGTGCTTGCTGGTGGGGATTATAATCTGAATACTTTACAATACTAATGCTTATCTCACATAAGAATGTCGTGCTAATAATAAACTTACGTCAGGACATACCAATGTTTTGGTAGGGCAGGATGTCATTAGAGAAGAGATCTCCTTCCTGCTCTACTCTGGTTGTGGTATTTCAGCAGATGGAATACAGGCCCTACAGCAATGGCACAGAGCTCACAGCAGGATGTGCTGCAGACAGGAAAGCAGAGCATATCAGCATCTAGTAATTTACTGTTATGGCTGCTTGGAGTTTTGATATTGCCACCAGTAGTATGTAAATGGTCACTGCTCTGCAGACTGGACTGTGGAGGGAATATCTCCCACTATTAGGCATATAAAACTTCTCAGTGCTTGACAGGAAGAGGGGAAACATGAAGGCAAAACTGGTCCACTACCACAACTTAATCTTCCAGATTCTACATAAAACATCTGTTGGGTTTGTCTTGTCCACCTTGCTGATGTCCTCATGGCTCTTGGTTGTGACTGTGAGATGTTCTGCTGTGAACTGTTATCGGAGGAGGTGCACAAAAGGAAACCTGCTGTGTCTTTTCTTGGGGAAACAACTTATTTGCTTTGTTGACAAACTTTAAGATACTTGTCCAAAACTTCTCAGCCCTTGCAACTGCCAGCATACTAATGCTTTTAATTGCATAGAAAATGACACTAAAAACAAGGAAAAAAAATTCTGTACCACTGAACAACACTATATAGAAGAGAAAGAGAACTTAGACGAAATGCAAGACCAGCCTCCCAGTGAACCTAATAATCATTTCTTCTGCCTTACAAGTAAGAAGGAGAAAAGGGCAGTGTTATTTGTTTTGATGTTTTGGAGGGCTTTTCTTTTTTGCAAAGATTGTATTATTAGCAAAAGAGAATCTACTTTATGTGAAATAAAATTCAAAACAGCACAGCCACCTACCATTTTCACTATACAAAACAATTCCTATAGATCGGAACTATTTTTTCTATTTTTCTCATGAGGGCAGTCTATAAAATTGAAATACTGTATGTTTACAGTCTCCTAATATTAAAATGTCTGGAGAGAAAACATGATAGTACTGGGTATTTTGCTATAACAAGAACAAGCTTTCCTGCTGTCTTATATAGCAGATTTTTTTTTCACATATCTGTCTCTTAATTTTGGGATGAACTTCCCTTTGATAATATAAGTATGCCAAATCTAAAGGAAAAAGACTCACAGCCAATAAGAAAAAATATTTACGGAAAATTCTTGTATGCATTTTTAATTGCAAAGATTGTTCCTTTTTCTTAGCTTTTGCAAAGGAATTTTTGTTAAATTTTGTTGAAAACTTGCCTTTTTTTCTTCAAAAAATAATTTTAAAAAGTATGTATAAATGTGTTTTAAAAATGTTGAGGCTTTTCAGTAGCAGACTTAGAGTAATTGACTCGTTTTTATTCATTGCCAATACAATATGTATAATTTAAGCTGCCTGGCATGGTTATGACAGCTTTCTTTACTGAGGACTACTATTTTCTCAACCTGTGGAAACTGGGTCACATGTGATTGTGCAAATGTATCTTGCCATATTGGTTTTTGGTGGGTGGGTGTTTGTTCGCTTGTTTAAATTTCTTTCTTTTTTTTTCTTTTTTTGGGAGGGGGGTGGTTTTTTTTTTTAATGAGTGTCAAATATAGTTCAGGTTATTGCCAGATATCTATGCAAAGAGGGCAGAAATTACTTCACATAAATATTTGTGTTTCACTATTCCAATATCTTACTGGTTCCCAAATCAATATTCCTGTATAAGCTCATCCTTACGATTGACTTCTAGTGACCTCAATATATTAAAAAAGATGGTTCTCAAATCTGAAACCATGAAGCAACACTACTGTTACTAAGGAATAGCTGCACTTAGGCCGTGCTTGAAATGTAACATTCCCCATCTCAACCACACTTTTCGCTCCACTGGGAAGATAAATGGAGCACAATCCATACATATGGAAAAGAATAATTTTTGTTGTCATGGCAAAAGCAGTACACTTCCTAATTGTCTTCAATAAACTTTGCAGAATCTTGAACTGGGTTGTAACTCTCTTAAAAACAGTGTCATGCAAGACACCTAGGAAAAAGACACCTAGTAAAAGGAAACATTTATGTATACGACATACATTTTAAAAAACCCGAGAAGCAGAATTCATAACTATGCATGTCTATACACGCACTGCCTAAACTGGAGCATGAATGCCATGTTAAAAGACTGTGAAATTAATGTGCTCCCAAAGTGGGAAGCAAATTTCAGAGAAAATGCTGAAGGTAAAATCTTGTCAGAATTCTCCCTGACTTATACAGGTCAGCATTTTACATTCATCATGTGCTCAGATTGTACTTCGAAACATTTTTCAGATGTTATGCTAAAGATATGCTTTGGTTGCCATGCTTCAGTTAGGGAGGATTTCAATCATAGCCCCTGACCTTTTCCCTCTTCAAACCAAAATAACCTCTGTAATTGGTTTAGTCTTTTACATTACACTGACTACATTTTTCCTGTTCATTTGTGACAGAGTGAAAAATTCCCTCTCACTTCATGTCTTCTGCTCCTAGAGAATAAAATACAAAGAATGATAGCATTTACTACTCTTCAACAAAATGCACATCAGGAAGGGAAGAAGTTACAAAAAGCCAAAACTGGTGGAAGCCAATAGTCAGTCTCTGTGTTATGTTGAGGTTAGGTTACTGCATGCTCCAATATGAATTTTTTCCTTACTCATAAATTGATCTCAAAATTTCTAACAACTGCAGTGAGATTTCAGACAACAACTATGGCATGATTTAGTGAAGACAGATCAATGTTTTGTATGTCATATAAATGAGCTTATTGATTTCAGCCTTTTATCTCCCATAGGTGGCTTTCTAAGAGCTGAAATTTCTTCCAGTGCAGAAGAACAGGATGGAGAGAGAGGAGCAATAAGTGACTTGCAATCCAGTGATGTAATTTCAAGATGAAGTCTTTTGCATTTGTTGCTGCATCTAGAGGGAAGCTTGACAGCAAAAATGAAATGAATACACTTGAAATAAAGGAAAATAGATTTTCACTAAAGCATACACTTCTGACTGATTTAAGAAACTCTTGTCAGATCTTGTAGAAGAACAAATATCTAGTCCTTCTAATACCTCATTGAGCTGTAGGTTCAGTTATAGTCCTGCTCTCCAGCTGTTATGCTTTCACCAATGCTGTAAACATAATTTTTCAGGCTAATCTATCAGCTGCCTTTGGCAAGCATACATTTCATCTGCATAATTAAAATCAATCAGAGGAGTAACATTTCTAAATAAACAATGCATTTTCCCTTTCATATTAGTATAAATCAGACTTAATGCAACTAAGGTCAATATAGTTGTAGTTGCAAAAGGATTGATGTCCATGAAAGCATGGTCAGATCCTTATTTTGATTTGTCCATTGGATGATAAAGTACAGATCCCTTATCTCTGGATTTGATTCAGTTAGTGAGTAGTATAAAATCAATCTTGACTTATTTAATTTATCTTCAGATTTAAATGAAGAATGGTGATTAATAAAATATTTATTATAATAATGATTATTAAAATACCTGAGGTAAATTTTGGTAGGATTTTAAGCTAGGAAGGGATATGACACATTTCTTCTTCAAAAGGGAAAATCTGAAAATCACTCATCAAAGTAATCAGTACCATGATACTTCTTATGTTAGAAATCCTAACTTCTTTCTCCACTGAAAAAAGAACACCAGCTCTCTCTGATATTTTATGCTGTACCTCCATAAACAATGATTTAAAACCAGAATTCTCTCTCTAAATTCCTGCCACATGCATTTGGTGTTTCATATAATTCATGTCCTAAAATTTATTCAGAAGCTCTTTTCAGGACAGGAGTTTTAAGAAATGAAATATAAGATATTAAGCCATTTTGGCTCATTTGGATTTATTCAGTGATCATTCTCTCAATCTTTTTATTCATTGGAGGCTGATTATTCCTCTTATTCTGGAAGTACTTTAGGGTGATCTTGCTAAAATTAAACTTTAAAGAATCAAACTCTGTGACACTGAGCTGTTTATTATAATTAAGAAAATCTGCATTTCTGAATCTACTTTGGCTTGACAAAATACGCTTTTCGTTTGATTGGAAAGGAAGAAATAAAGTATCTCTTTTGGAAGGTTTTGTCTATTTAACAAACATTAATAACCTCTAAACTGGTAATTATACTGGAAAATCTGTGTCCATAGTGTACACTTCCTCACAGGATAGAGATCCCACCCTTTTTTCAACTAATTTATCTGGACAATTTGATGATGCATGCTGCTTTAATAATTGCAAGACATTAAGTCATGCTTTGGGGAGTCAAAAACCATTGTAAATTATTTAACATGGGATATTACTGGAACATGAATTAAAGTTAATCCAGCAAGCTAAAGGGCAATTTAAAAAATGCTCTAATTGACACTCACCCTGCAGTGTCACAGTTTTTCAGTTTTGACTAACTATCCATTTATTACTCAACAAAGTGCAGAAGAAGCTTAGTAATTCAAAATGTAATTAGTTTTCACGGACAACAAAGGAGGAGGAAGAACTGGGGAAGGTTTAGCATACACATGCTAATGTGTTGTCCTCTGTGTATGCAGATGCACAGCTTAGCATGGCTTGATGCCAGAAAGCTCACAGCCATTGCATTAATATGTTAATAAATATTTATGTTTTCATATATAAGACCATGTTCCAAGGTAAATATAATTTATTTTGTTTGTGATAGAGATGTACTCCTGCTGAAAAGAAAAAGTTTTAAAAGCTCTGCCTAAAAATTTTAAAAAGGCTTTTTCCAAAGAGCTTTTCATAGAACTGTTTGGAATCTGAATTTTTCTTCCTTTTTTTTCTCTAGATTGCTAATAATCTTGCATCAGCTACTACAGTTCTTCAAGGTATGGGTTGTTCTGGGATGTCCCTTGAGGTTCTCATTAAAATTTTAAGATAATTAAGGTTTTTGAAGAAAAAATTATAGGAGAAGAAAAAAACTTTCATTTTTCCCCCTCCCAGTAATCTCTGGAATGCAAACATTCATAATACCTGAAATATTATATTTACACATCAGTGGAATGATTTCTAGTATAAACTTCATGTATTTGAAGATTAAAATCTTCTCTAAGTCCATGAGAATGATTTTCCTTGACAAGTTTTTAGTCTACATATGTTTGGGCCTTTTTTATGGCCCAGGTCAGAAGATTAGAGGACAGTTAAGGTTTTTGGGTTTTCACTGTAATAGTCCAAATAACTGTTAATCAATAGTTTCTTTATCTATAGTTTAACAACTTAGAGCTTCATTTCTGAGCAGGCTGTGACAAAAGCTGGTTATGCAGTTGAAATGTGAATTTTGTTTCTGGAAAATTATTTCAACTTCTTATGTAACAAAATTAGGAAGAGTTTTTATTCAATCCTTTATTGATGAGGAATGGCATAATCAGATGAATCGGTAAAAAAGAAATACAAAATCACAAAACAATTCATGTTGGAAAAGACCCTTATGACCATCAATTCCAAGAGTAAACCCAACACTGCCAAGTCCACCCCTAAATCATGTTCCTAAATGCTATATCTATGCATCTTTTAATTACCTACAAGAGTGGTGACTCCATCAAGATTGTTCCAGTGCTTGATAACCTTTTTGGTGAAGAAAGTTTTCCTAATATCCAATCTAAGCCTTCCCTAACATAGCCTGAGGACATTTCCTCTCATTCTGTCACTTCTTACCTGAGAGGAGCGACAAACCCTCACCTTATTCCAGCCTCCTTTACGACAGCTGTAGAGAGCAATAAGGTCTTCCCTGAGTCTCCTTTGCTCCAGGCTAAACAATCCCAGCCTCCCTCAGCCACTTCTCATAAGTATTTGTGTTCCAGACCCTTTCCCAGTTTCGTTGCCCTTCTCTGGACATGCTTCAGCACCTCAATATTTTTCTTGCAATGTGGGGCCCAAAACTGGACACAGTACTCGAGGTTTGTACATGTGGAAAATTGCTTCCCTAGTCCTGCTGGCCACACTATTTCTGATACAGGCCAGGATGTCCTTGGCCTGCTTGATCCCCTGGGCACACTCTGGCTCATGTTCAGCCACTGTCAAACAGCACCCACAGGCTCTTTTCTGCGGAACAGCTTTCCCCCACTCTTCCCCCCAGCCTGTGGCACTGGCTGGGGTTGTTGTGACCCAAGGGCAGGATGTGGCACTTGGCTTTGCTGAACCTCACACAACTGGCCTCAGCCCACTGATCCAGCCTGTCCAGATCCCTCTACAGAGCCTTCCTACTCTGCAGCAGGTCAACACTCCTGCCCGATGTATGTCATCCAAAAACTGACTGAGGATGTACTTGATCTGGTCATCCAGATCTTTGGTAAAGATAATAAACAAGTATGTTTGGTTTTCTTGCACAGCATCTGGCAAAAAAAAAAAATTCTCTTAAAATAGCTGCTAAGCAATACCTACTAAGTAAGGATCAGTGTTAGTATTCCTAAAGAGTCAAGTTTTAGGAACATTATTCCTCCATTGCTTTTTTTTTCCCTTTAAATTACTGTTTTTAATGTTTATTCTTCCTTTACTGTCTTTTTACCTTACAAGCATAGTCACAGATTGAAATGGATGCCTAAAAATGGCATTGCTATCTTTAATTCAAAATTATATTTTCAGCTGATAAACAATTTAGTACAAATGTTAGACAGAACCTTTTTCTCTGTGTATATTTCCTCCATTGACAGGCTTATTCCTCTGAAAATTCCTTGAGCAGAATCTGTCCAGAGGTTTCTTTGTACAGCTGAAATACAATTCTTCAGTCCACAGACAGGCAGTTTGCCATTTGCTGAGGAGCAGAGCTTTGTTTCTGCACTTTGAACCTGAAAGGTCAAATGATATAGAGAGAAGGAAATGAGAAGCACTGTGGCTGGGAGGGGTAGATTTCAGGAGTACTGTTTGTCTTTTTAAATGTGAGAACTAGAAAAAGCTGTTCCTAGGACCTGAGGCAGCAGTGAAAGTGACCTGAAAAATGGAGGAGACAAAATAAGTTATGGGATGCCAACAGTGCTAGATGTACATTGTTCTTGAGTGGCTACCTGAGACGAGTTATTTATGAATGAAATATTGACAGGCAGAGTTCATGGAGAAATAGATCTCAGAAATAAAAATGCACCAAGGAGAGATGACAGAAGTCAGGAAAGGTTTCTAACACAACAGGAAGATGAATTATTTGTCCAAACTCTGCTCTTAAAATTTGCTGAGAGTCTAGAGGGCAAACACTTAAGAAAGGGTGATGTGCTGAAGAATGTGGCCACATGAAAAAGTCAGGAAGAGAAAAAGAGGCAAATCAAAAGGAAAAAAGATACAAAAGAAGAAGAAAGACTTCTCTGAAGAGTGTGTAGGAAAACTGGTCAATCAGAAAGCAGAGTGTTAATGATCAAGAATATATTAGTTAGACCCATGGGAAGATGATGGCAGTAACAGCAGGATGTGGAAGAAGAGGTGAAGATAACCAGGAGGTTTCTAAAAAGTTAGTTCAGATTTTTCTCAGACCTGAGAATATTGGAGGGACTTATATCAACCCTGAGATGCAGCTGTAATCAATGGTTTCTCTTTTAAGAAGAGTCACTAAGGTTTTACCAGAAGTCTGAGAAACACAAAGTGTTGTACACCACAATAAGCTACACAAAATACAGAATTGCAGGTTAGAAATATATATGCTGAAGTGGATTACTCATGTGGGCTATGAGTCTTGTTCAAAAGCAGTGAAAGAGCAGTCATGAACATAGGATGAGGTATTTCACAGAAGGACTGAAATATTATTTCATTAAAAAGGTTAACAGAGCATATTGATTAAGTAAATGACTCAGAGAAAACAAAACAAACAAACAAGCAACCTCCAAAGAAACCATAATATAACAAACCGAGCTTGATACAAATTAAATTACATTGAGGAAGAAGTCAAAAACATTACAGGAAGGTTATATGAAGATTCTATTAAAAGACTTCAGAGTCAGATGAGGATATGAGCAGAGATCCTTTGATACTATTAGGCTTTTCTAGGAAGAAAAAATGAGACAAAACTGACTAATGTAAAAATCATATAACACAATTCACTGCTCTTTAATGTAAAATTTAGAGATTCTTTTCCTGTCAGTCAGTAAAAAGGGATTGTTTTTTAGGACTTGGTTTAGTAGGCATATTGTAGAAAAACTAAAAAAACAAAAAAAAAGAGTTTTAGAAAATTATGGGAAGATCATGAGCTCTGTAAATTAAATATGAGGACAGAGAAAAATAGACCTACTGCAAAAGCCGTCTTCAATTTATAAACTCTACATTTTCTATTTGATTATGATGTCATGGCATCAAAGAAGATTATATACAAAGAACATAAAACTTATCAGAATTATTTCTTCTGAAATATACTTAAAAAAAAGAAAAGAACCTTGCAATCATGAATACTTCAAATCTGAAATCACTTTTTTAGCCAAAGGCACGATCTTTGCCATAAAAAAATTAAATGTAGACATCCATTCAAAGCTGAAGTAATGAACTATTCTCTGGGACAAAGACATGTAGTTCTAAAAAAATATTTATATCAAATGCTTCTTGACACATATCATGAACCCTTAAGAAATCTAGATATATTAAATTATTGTATTCTATTGATAACATTGAGTGGTGAAATGGATGAAGGTCTTATGAGTTGATATTTTAGTTTGCAGCCATAGTAAGTTTTTTTGATTCAGCATTTAAGAAAATAGAAAGAGATGGAAAGGAAAGCCTGAACAAGGCATTTCTACTTCCTCCAAGTACAGAGTCTGTGTATCATAAGGTCAATAAGATAAAAATCCCATAGAGAATGAAAATTAATAACAGATTTTAAAAGAGAGAGAGGGAGAGTAGGGAGGGAGAAATAAAGAAAGAACAGGAAGGAAACAAAAAAAAAGAGGAAGAAGGAAAACAGGAAAATGAAAAGAACGGTATTCAGTAAACAGCTTTAAGATCGGTACAACTGTATTTCATTCTACTAACCACTGACATTATGCTCAATTTATCATCTTTTGACACATTCTTGACAACCTGTCCAGATGGAAACTGTCGTCTTCATAAATCTGTTATCCATGTCCTGTGATGTTTAATGTATTACACTGGAAATTAAGAAAAATAGTAAATCAGGAACTCAAGCCCTAGCTTACAACAAAATGGTGATTTCTGAGCTTTCAGTGAGAAAGTGACTGTATTTACCTTAAGAAAAGGATCCAGGTTGGTGAATGCTGGCTTACCTTGCAGCGGTTTCAGTCAGGAGCGTGCAGGACAGGACTGCTAAGCAGCAAAATACTTGCCATTATCACTGTTTGTATACAACTCTGAGGCATCGATATTTCATTATAAAGCCTCTGTTGGTGTTTAGATTCCATGCAGGAGGTCAGCACCTAGAAGCCCATGCAGAGTCTCCTAACAAGGACGGAATGTGGGACCTTGAATTTTTTCCTTTTTCGTTGACCAGAGAATTAGGTTTGTGTAACAAGGTTTTGGTAGGGGAGGCTACAGAGGTGGCTGCTGTGAGAAGCTTCCAAAAGCTTTGCCTATGTCCAACAGAGCCAATGCCAGCTGGCTCCAACATGGACACACCACTGACCAAAGCCGAGCCCATTAGAGGCAACACATCTGGGATAATGTAGTTAAAAAGGGAAGAAAAAACATGCAACTGTAAGAGCAGCAGAGAAGTGAGAATGGCTGAGAGAAATAGCTCTGCAGACACCAAGGGCAGTGAAGGAGGGGAATGGTACTCCAGGCATGGGAGCAAGGTTTCCTCTGACATCCATGGTGCAGACCTTGGTGTGGCAGCTGTGTCCCTGCAGCCCATGGAGGTCCACGGTGGAGCAAAGATCCACCTGTAGCCCAGGGAGGAGCCAAGCCAGAGCCGGAGAAGGCTACCAAGGAAGCTGTGAAACTGTGGGAAGCTCACAGCAGAGCAGCATCCTGGCAGGACCTGTGGGCCCACGGAGAGAGTAGCCCATGCTGGGTCAGGTTTTTTGGTAGGACTTGTGACCCTGCGGGGACACACTTTGGAGCAGTCTGCTCCTGAAGCACTAAACCACATGGGAAAGCCCCATGGGAAGGAGCAGTTCATGAAGAATTGCAGCCCATGGGAAGGACTCATGTTGGAGAAGTTCACGAAGAACTGTCTCTCATGGGAGAAACCCCACACTGGAGCAGGAGAAGAGTGTGAGTAGCTCTCCTGAGAAGGAAGGCACAACATATGGTGAACTGACTAAAACTCTCTTTTCTCTACTCCTGTGCTACTCCTGTGGAGAGGAGGAGGTAGAGAACTCATGAGTAAAGAAAGTCGAGCCCAGAAAGAAAGGAGAGATGAAGGGGGAAGGGTTTTTTTAAGATTTGGTTTCTTTCTGATTGTCCTACTCTGATTTTATTGATAATAAATTAAATTATTACTGCAGGTCAAGTCTGCATTGTCCGTGACAGTAACTACTGGGTGATTTCTTCCAGTCCTTGCATCGATCCATGAGGATTTTGTTGTAATTTCTCCCATCTGCCCAGCAGAAGAGGGGAGAGATGGACAGGCTTTGGTGGGTACTTAAGATCCAGCCAGGGTGAAACCACCACAACCAGAATGAACAGCTGTGTGGCATGGGACTATTGCTCTTTTGTCTGAGATATGAATGCGGTTTGAATAATAGGATGTGATGACTCTGTTTACTTAACAATTAAATAAAACTAAAAGTGTCCATTTGTTTCACTTGGGCTTTTAAGTAAGACTATGTTTTAATACAAACGATCCATTTGGCAGATATAAATTCTTATCAATTCAGCTAAAACACTGGCCCTATCACTCTCAGAATGCTAACAAAGTTTCCCTGTGCAAGTTAGATTCTGGCAGAATTTCTATGCATTGGACTTCAACACCACGCAGTATTTTACACACAGTTATTTCTAGTTTCAAACTCTGAAATGAAAAGCATATCTTAGGTCAGATACTTTCAGCAATTTTAACATGTTCTTTTTTTTTTTTTTTTAAATTCTAAAATACTAGTCCTTCATGGGTGTTGTAAGTCATAAAAATGGCTGGTGCTCTGTTTCTTTTCACTATCGTACATTTAGTTATTTTCTTGCTCATGATACACCAATACTATTTGTATCATAGCAAAATTACCATTGCTTGTAATCCTTCTGAATGGACTGTGTGGAATGCTTGCTTTTCTATCTGTGTTTAAGTGCAACAGCTTTGTTATGCAAGCTTTTAATTTGGGTACATATTTTTTTACAAATTATGTGAACTATAAGATCTAACATCAGAGAAGTAAGATCCTAATGCTTGATTTTAAGGTTTTGCTATTTGTGTTATGGAGTTTGGGGGCTGGGGAGGGGAGGGCAAAGACTTTGCCTTTGATGTTTCCTTTTTTCTCACTCTTACGCACTTCAATGGCATCAGATTTTGTGATAGTTAGAACTAAGGATTATCTTCACTGTGAATGGCTTTTGTGCCCTTTCATTTGATTGGCTCATACAGAAATCACCAAAAGGCTGCAGTGAATCACTCTGACTCATTACCTTGAAATAATAGGTTAGACTTTTTGTAATTTCATCTGGCTGCAAATGTGATTTCAAAAATTTTATATTTTCTTCAAAACATGAATTCACAGATGGATGAAACCAGAATAAAAGTCCCTTATCTTGGTGCAGCTAATATTGTCTTCAACAAAATTAAGATTGGCAGAGCTTCGGCCTTGATTTGTTTGGATTTTTTAGGATTTTTGGTAATTTGAGGGAAAGATTTTTCTTCAGGGAAGAACTCATCAAAATAAAGAACCAAACCATGAAACTGACACTTCTCTGTTCTATTTTTACTGCTCTTACAGGAATTGTTATGTAGTATTTGGCATAAGAGATCCATCATGCTTTAATTTTCCATCTGTGAAAAGGAAATGATCTGCTATAACATTGTTTGCTATAAAAGTGCATTTTGCTGTTAATGTTTTTTGCAGAAATGGTTAATTGCAAGTAACCCAGCAGTTATAGAAGTTAAAACTCCTGTCTGGAGGATCTCTAGAAGTCATCCTCTGTGTGTGTGTGTGTCTATGCGCAACTTTTAGCATTTATTTGTAAATTAGATATGAAAGCTTAACATCCACATCAAATTAAAACATCTGGCCCTAAAGAGATCATCTTAATGTGTTAAAGCAGCAGTAGAGCTGGAATTAAAACCCAAGCTCTTTTTCTTCTTTGAACTACAGACCTAAGACAATGAGAGGCTTTAACATAAGCCACCCCACAAGGTAGTATATTGGGTGAGAGTTAACTTCATGCTTTTAATGCAGTAGATGTAATTTAACAAACAAAATTATTATTTTATATATTTTTCATTCATTTATAATTTCATCACATGTATAACCACTCACCTTTAAAGGAAACTCAAACATTTTTTTTGTACAAGTTACCTGATGCATTATGGAAACTGCAGTGTACTTGAAGTATACTTATGTTATTCTCAAAGTATATTTAACCTATAGTGTACTTGATGTAGGGCACCTCTTCCTAAATTCAATTCAGAATAAATTTATTCCTTGAGGCTGGAGAACTTATAATAACATTCCTAAATTTCTAATAACTAGTCCTGCTTAATGTGCAACTTCTAGACAAGTAATGTCTAACTTATTTTGAAAGATGCTTGACTGGAGTGCTATAGAAGTGAATTCCACAGGTGCAGAATTCCTGAATATAAGGGGCTGATGTGTATGTCTCAATCACCGATAGCTGCATGGCTGTGGAGACAACCAAGGACTCTGCAATAACTGACTCACACACCAGTTTCCAGACCAAGTGTATAATTTACTAATAACACTTTGTGACTTTTTGCAGATTTACTGAATTTTCCAGTTCCTTTGGACCACATGCATTTACAAATCTTGGGTGTCCCCTTTTCCTTAATCGTAGGATGTCACGCAAAGATTAAATATGCTATACATTACATATGAAAGCGTTGCATTTATTGTCATTTAATTTCCAGCTTCTTTTTTTCACGCTGAGACTATTAAAGTGAAAGAACATTACTCATAGTAGTCTCTCAAGTTGCTTTCAAGCATCAGCACTTGAATACTGGCAGGGTGTACTAGAAGATTTTTAAACACCCTGAAAACACCCTGATTTTTAAGCACTTAAGTTTGCCTGTTTAGTTGACAATCAATAGTATTGAAGAGGTGGTCTGATAGCAAATTGTTTTTCCTGCTGGAAATGTTATAAACTCCATGGGTGGTCTCACAGCCCTTTCAGATCAAAGTGGTGCAAATGGTATAGGAGAAAATTTATATTAATGCTTGTGGCAGCCAAAGTGACAGAATCAGCAACTAACTAAAATAAATTTATAGGGGAGAAAAGTAGAACAAAATTAGGCAGAAATCCTGTCTGTCCCAACGGAACTAGGGACCTGGCTCTATTTTATATAAATGGATTATCTGGAAAAAATGAGAGAGGTTTTACTGCAAATGATTCTCACCGGAAGACTGAACATATACTCAGATAATGAGATTTTCTTACAAGAAGCTGCTGTAGATGAGACTATCATAAAGTCTTCATATGAACAAATGGAGAAAGCAGAAAGCATAAGAGATATCTAAGTGCAAAGATAGACTTACATTTTTGCTGAGGGAATAATACTGCAGAGCAGTTACAAGACTATAGGAAATATATGCAGAATGTAAAAAAGTCAGAGGACTTAAGAAAATCAATTTCTATTTTCCTTTTAATCTCTGTCATATAGATTTCTTATTTGATCCTTTAAAATTTCTTAAGATACTAAATACCTTAATTTCTTACCTGTACTGCATACTTGCAGGCGCAGAGTGGTCAAATACTGCTGCGAAACATGTTTGAATAAAAAAAAAAATCCCCAAGAGACTGGTCAACACCCTAGACATCATATTGCCAGCAGTGTATGTTGTATGTGTTCAAGATTGCTCTCATCTTCTCATACTTAAAATTTCTTTCTAGACCTGTGGGCCTTCTGAACAAATGCTTAGCTGAACCTGATTGATCCCTGCAAACATTCTGTTTTGATAAATCATTATTTCCCCCCCAAAAGCTTTTCTTCAGAGTTCCTTAGATGCACATAATGAGGTGTATTGAAAAAAATGTATTGATCCAGATATGATATGTAGCCCAATAAGGGCTAAAATTTCCCTCCAGTATTTTCTACCTAGAAATAACCAGCCCTCCAACACTCCTGCCACAGCAGTGTAAGTTTTATTCTGAATCAGGATAGATAGCTGCAATAAAACCAGCCACAGTCTCGTGACATGCGCAAACGTGCCAAACAGACAAGTTCCAGACAATCAAATTCATTCTCACTTCTGAAATGTCAGACCTCATCCTGTGTTGTCTCACACTTGAGAAATCAGAGTAGTAAGCCACTGTGCCACCTGGCTCTCTGAACAGGAGATTATAAATAAAGGTGTGAAGATACAGTGAATAAAACAGAAATTACCCTTTCCCATTGTTTTCCACAGACTTCATATTCTGATTCACAGAGATTTACAGTGGAATGGTGAATTTACAGTACCTCTAGCCCATATAAAGCAGACTTTTAAGTATTTTTATTTGCAATTACTTAAATGACACCCTGAAGCTGAGTATTTTGTAATGCAGCAGTTCCAAGAAGATTATTTAATGTCATGCAAATTGATAGGCTATTTCCAAGGCTTTTATGACAGAATAATATCTCAAAAGCAGATAGGAGAAAAAAGCATTGCTACCAGGTCAGGCTGATGGGGTGCCTTGTATTCAGTTTTAGACAATGTGTCGCAGCATAGATATTAAATCTTGCTGTGGAGGAAGAGATAAATTTAATGTCTACATTGGTTATGTCTGAAGAAATGCTTACCTAATATATTGGCATAAAGAAATTTTTTCAGACAAAAAAACTGAGGATTGATTCAGGCTTTTCATTTTCCATGGGTTCAATAGTTATTTCTATGTAAATGGAAGGAAAAAAAGGCAAACTTTTTGGGTCAGGGTTGTTTTGGATTTTTGATGAAACAGCATATATGTTTGAAGATTATACTTAGACCTTGAATTGCTTCATATGGGGTTCACAGTTTTTTTCTTGAAACCCATTCTGATCACATGGAAAACAAATATTTTTGCCAGCTTTGACACTGAGCCCATTCTCAATATATCTTCATCCATAAAAAACAGAAGAAATAAAAGAAATACATACGTTTTCCCAGGAGTATCCTGTACATCCAAAAATACCATTTCTAATCCCTACCTCTAACTTTAGACCTCTAAATATAATTCACTTTTTGAGAAAGAATTTTTTTAAATTATGCTTGCTTTTTGAATTAGAAGAAACTATGTTTACAGTAAAATCGGTACAATAATGTAATGTCTCCCTTATAATTTGGAATTCAGAAACCTATTCATTTACATCACTTATTGAGATACACTCTCATCTTTGCTATTTCAAAGTGTTAAATTGCTGATAATTCCTTAATTGAGCATAACTGTTAGACAAGAGATTCTGTGGTCAAAAACTACAAATATGGAACAAAAGAAGTTCCCCAGGGATAAAGTCATGTGTTGGGAATTCAGGGACAATATGTGAAAAGGTGGCAAAAGGTCTATTCATATTTCTATGCTCCTGTCCATTTAGTTTTTCCTAAATAATCTACCACTTCATCAAATCTGATGAGCTATTTCTGTATCTGAGCTCCATATTTGCAATATCTCTGCAACTAAGGACATTAAAAATTAGTCTAAAATGAATTAATTTTGTTTCTCAGTAATGAGAGAGAAGTAATTTGAAATAAACAGCTTTTGAGGGCCTTGGTATCCGTAATTCACTCACATGACTGCAGCTTTCATTTTAAATTAATTTTCTACACTGCCAAGTGGCCATGCTTGCTGCATATTATTCTTCTTCAGGAAGTGATTTGAAAAGTAAATGGACACAAATTCCAGGTAGAATAAAATCAGAATAGTTACCTCTGTTCTGCGGAATAAATTAAGAAAGCAAGAAGATATTTGTCTTCCTGTGAAATGATATACAAGGGGAATAAAGTCACACCTAAATGGATTTGGATTGGTTTACTGTGTCTTGAGGTTCATTTACTTAATTCTGTTCCCTACTGTCTTTGAGTGTATCTAGGTGAAATGAACAAGAAGATTTTAAAGTATTAAAAAAATGTTTTCTTTATTCCTGTTATTGTTGGTTTTGCTGATAAAAAAGGTCCCAAAAAAGACTGAAATACATTTTTATCAGCAGAAATTTCCCTTAGCCTTTTAAACAAGTTGGATTCACAAACAGGACACAGGACATAGTGTTCCCAGCACAACTCAGTGGCTCCATTCTGCCCCAGGTTGCAGGGAAGTCCTATAGGCTAGACTAGAAGTTATGAAAGTATTCTTTTACCTCTTAATACCTTTGTTTCAAAAAGGAAGGCAAAGACTTGAAGAGGTGAACTATTTTATAGAATAGGACCACAAGATCAAGAGAACAGTGCTGAAGTAAATGAAAGGAAAATAAAAAATGGAGTATTATTTTGATGAACTTGGAGAATTCTTTCCTTTTGTCTGATTTTTTAGTAACAGATTTTGCTAAAATAACAATAACTGAACTTTGCAAGTGCATATGCCAATATTTGACATTTCTTAAAGAGTGCAGAATTATTCTGAATTTTTTTTGTCTGGCTAATCCAGTGCTAGACAAGTCTACTCTCCACAGGCAAATATTACAACTATTTTCGAATAATGCTGACACATTTTGAAACATCCTCAAGAAACTGGAACTGTAAATACCCTTCCACTACTTTTAAGCATAGAGATTATTGTGGGAATAAATCTAAATCCCCTCCTGTTTGTTTGTTACAAAAAGGGAAGAGAAGAATTTTTGCCTTTTTGGATAACTCCTTGCTGAGAAAGAGAGTGAGTTCTAAACAGCTTGGAAAACAGATTGTCTTCCCTTTTTGTTTATCATTTCTTATAATCAAAAATAGCAGTAATGCATCTTCAACCTGGATAATACCAGCTCAGGGACTTTAATCTTCTTAGGTTAATTTGCATGATGATCCATATGGACCATAACAACCTTTCATTTTTTTTCATCTGCTGTTGTTCTTATGAATAATCATTTTATTTTTTTAAGAAGAAAAAAAAAACCTAGCAGTTTTCCTTAAATAATATTCAGCTATTTCCCTGTAGATATATAAATTGTGTGAGACAAAACTGGAAGGAAAGGAAAGACTGTGTTCTCTTAGCTATTGAATTTATTGTGACGTTTCAGTGTGTTATGATCATAACTCAGAGATGTCTAATCAAGGACCTTCTCTCCCTCCCTCCTGCCAAGTCTACAAAAAGAATAGACCATTTTAATTTCTCCTCTGGGTAAAACACTGCCATCGATCTTGAAACAAGATTTTCATAAGCTTTTCAGTTTAAACATTAGCATACTCTTTTTCAGGAGTCATTCTACTCTGGCACAGGAAGAAAATAAAGATTGAATTTGCCTCAGTAAGGCCAGTTTGTTACCCAGGTTGAGTAAAAAATTAGCACTTGAACAGCAGAGAGAGGGAACACAGGCTTTTGCCTTCCCTGCTTAATTTGGAAAGATTTGAGCTCATCTACATCAATGAAGAAATCCTCTGTGTTTATGTTATCTCCTATAGGACTCTCTTGGTTGACACATCAGGTCCATTGTTCTGTCCAACTGAAAATTCACCACATTCCAGGGGAATTAAAAAGATGCATTTCTCAAAGT
Source organism: Entomyzon cyanotis (assembly GCA_024500445.1). NCBI lineage: Eukaryota > Metazoa > Chordata > Aves > Passeriformes > Meliphagidae > Entomyzon > Entomyzon cyanotis. The sequence goes on along the minus strand of JAKEPQ010001005.1, from coordinate 39,863,119 downwards.
ACCATCCAAACAGAAAAAAAATGATGAGAAGGTTTTGGTCTGTTTTGTAACCAACCTCTGCTTTGAAACAACTTTGTTGCCTCGATGAGGTATCCCAGACAGGTTAAACTGGGCACCAAATCCAAACTAGCTTCTCCATTTCCAAGAGTTACTGGAGAGTTTTGGAAGCACAATTCAGAACCTGTGAAAAGCCAGACAAGGGAGGAGTGTCACCAGTCTTTCCTGCCCCAGAAAAGGTGAAAGTAGAACGTTCTATTGTAAGAGAAAGCCATGATGTTAATAGATCTAATTTCCATCTAGTTTCCATTGCTGTTCTGATTATTGCTGCTGGCTGTGTTGCATACAACTTTATTCTGACTTTGGGCTGCTGTATTAAACCACTTTGTCATATGGGAAGATTGGAGCGAAAAAAACATGCACACAAGCTGTTTTTTTAAATTTTAAACTTAAGCTATCAATGTGATAAGAAATAATACTTTACTTATTATTCCTTAGTTTCAGTCGCAAGATATGGTCAAAGGTGAATCAAAAAGAGATTCTCTAGGAAAAATTTTATGGCAGATATGCAGTTGTGTTGGTGAAACATGGTGTCATTAAAAGTGAAAGAAATTCTGCTCTGTAGCCTTCATGTCTTCGTATTTTGTAGTGTCTGCAACTGGTTTTTCATAATTCATTGCTTTTTCCCTCACATTTTTACCACGAGTTGTTTTGCATATTCTGTTTTAGCTTTGTTATGCCCTGAATCCTACTTTAGCTGGCTTTAAAGGCTCAGAAGAGATTCCTAGAGTTTTGTGCTGGGCCTCTGGTGTCCCTCTGGCCTCACCTTGTGCCTGTATTCTCAAGGTCTCTGCTACCACCCCATGCTTGTGCTCTCTCCTACAGTTGCAATCAGTGCTAAACTTTTAATTTTTGAGTTGTCTCTATACTATGGTCCAGTACCTTGGGAATGTCCCATTCTGCACCCTTGATACTTGTGCCTTTTTAGCAATTCTTCTTTCAAACTGTTTAACTCTGTCTGCACTGCACATAGTTTTTTAGAGATGAGCATGTTCTATTCTCAAAGAAGATACTTCACTTCTTTGTCAAGAAGGCCTTAGCTGTCCTATGCTCCAGCCATCTTCTTGGCCAAATATTTAGCTAAAATGTATTGTGTGTTATGACCAAGCATATCAAACAGTTTTATTGTTAACTATACTAGTAAAAGTCTGTATGAGTGAGAGGCTGGGGGCAGAAATGCTTTTGTTTGATTTTTTTCTTCCAACAGATGATTTGTTTGTACTGAATAAGTGTATCCTGATGCCTGTTTGCTACAGTTTAAGTTTTTAATTAAAACTTTCCCCAGGATATATCCTTGCTGTCAGGGTAGGACATGCATTTGCTGAGTGTGTATGATATGTAAATTAACATTCTGATACTGTGAACAAATTTTTTTGAGTACAGAGAAGAATTGCAACAGCAACATGACTAATGTATTTTCAAGGAAAAGAAATTCCTGAGACTGTTGCTGGGTTCTATCCTTCTCTTCTGTGGAAAGACTGACATTTTTCTGAATCCCGCTGAATTACGTATTTATTTGCACATTTAGCTAGACAAGGCTAGTAGCAATATGTAGGATAAAAGATGTTGCTATATAGCTTGTCAAAATGTCATGAAAAGAGAAAAAATAATGCATTAACTTCTATTTCCTTTTTTTATTTTCTTATTTTTAAAAATTAATGGTTAATTGCTTTAAAAAAAAATATAGTTCTTTGTATTCTGACACTGATGAAATTCAGAGATTAAACGAGCACTTCATGCAAATTGCACACAGGCATATGAAAATAGCTGTACTTATTTTTGTTTAGCAGCATATTACCTGCCTACTTAGAGATAAGGGAAGAAGTAGTCAAAGTAGAAGTTGTTAACTGCCTTTGCATGAAATCATTCCTGTAGTTGAACTAGAACCCATAAATTTTAGTGCTCTCTTTCATCAACCTTTCTCTTTACTTCTTAACCCAGCTTTATTATCTGCCTACCAAAGGTCTTGATGTATGAGAGAAACAGAAATAATTGGCATTTCTAGACAGGCTTTTAAAAAAAATATTTATTTATCTTTTAAGAGATAAATTCTCTTCTCACCATGATCTTCTTAAAACCTGAAATTATATTCAGGATACAGAATACTCTGGAATAAAGGATTGAATTCTAGGGTGTTAGTGTAGTTACTGAGTAATGTGTTGATAACATTATCACATACCTAAAACTGTCTGGTTCCCCAGACCTCATTTGTTATGAAAATTATTTTTCTGTTGTAGCTGAAATATTTCAGGAAAAACTTGCCCTGGGATATAAATTTTGAACATTCACAGGTCTTTTCTGACTCTTTTTCACGTTGGGGGAGGTAAGAGGTCAGATCTTGCTTCATATTTCAGCTTTCAAATATTCTTTTTCTTCCTCTGAGCTTTAGCCAAAAAATCTTTCCCTCATTCTATCTTCACAGCAAGTAAAAAAATAGGGCCAGATTTCTCCTTCTGCTTTTGAGTTTTTCCTCAGCATGCTTCCAGATTATTGCAATGTATCATCACTTTCGATAGATATGAGTTCAAGATTGGGTCATATGTTCTTTCAATAGGACACAAAAAAATTGCTAATAGAACATGCTGGGAGAAACTTTGTATTAGTGCCTATGCATATTTCATTGCTAACCTTTTTTATTTTGCTGCTTTTACACAAAAAAACCCCGAAGTAAATATTTTTCTTTCAAGTGCTGTATTTAAAAGAAATATTTGCAGAGCCATGCATTTCAAAATTGATAGGATAAGTCAGGTTAGACAATATGATTAATTCCAGTGTTGTATAAAACTTTGTAGTGGAATTAATCAAATTCATGGAAATGTCCTTCATTGGTTTGTATTTTTTGATGGAAAGAAAGAGTGAAGCATTTGAGCATTTCAAATGGATCTTGTTTATTGAAGCCTAATAGCATGATCCAACAAGTCTTGCTTTTTCATTTCTATTATTATTTTAATAGACACAATTATTTTAATAGACACAAAAGTGTCTGGGTTTGGTTCCTAATTACAAGAAAATGCAAATATTTGGAGTCACTATACTTTGTATGTTTATATATCTGTATTTAAGATTTACCTACACATATAATGTAGGGATCTTTACCTCTAAAAAATAATTTTACACTTGTTTGAGCTACTGGTAAAACATAAAACTCTTAATATCATTATATATAATGTTAAATTCTAGATCTTGTCAAACACTGGTGACATGAGTTTCTTCTTTCTTAAGGAATCAGTGCCTATAAACATCTTGTATGTGTGATCCTTCCCCCATCCCTACCCCCTCCTCCTTGGACCTATTATCTCAGGAGCTCCTGACAAGGCTTGACCAAAAGAGCTGAATGGTGAAGTGCCTTTATGTCGTTGTTGAGCCGCTAGCTGAGGAATGACCCAGGTTCTCAGACAAGGAAAGAGAGAAGATGTCTGTATTGTTTTGATTTCCATATATATAGAGTTTTCAGAGGTCACCCAGATTGGTCAGCCCGAGACCTCCCCCTAGGCCCAACTGGCCAAGCCCGAACTGACCCAATCTGGAGACGTTGTTTGCAAAACATCCAAACTTTATCTTGTTTATGAAATATAGCAAAATGTTCTCACGAGAAAGACCTGTGCTAGCCACACCTTTACCACATCAGTTGTGTGGTGAAGTGTCCTCTGATCAAATCAGGAGCTCTTGCATGATAAAGGCAGAAAGAATTTGAAAAGGTCTGAAACCACCCTACCCACACATACTCCTTGAGGTGCAACCCATGCCTGCTGAGAAACACCAAAGGTTTGATGTGAGTATTCCACTGAACCCAATGGGCATTTTTGATAGGTACCTTTACACACACTAATAGAGATGTATATATCTTGTCGCCTGGGTGCATGCATGTGAATTGATAGTGGCATGAATGTCAGTATTACAATTCTAGCAAATCCTATTGAATCATTTTATAAAGGTTAAATTAGTCAATGATTAAGTGCTGCTAAACCCTTTTGCACCCTTCTCTTTCTGTGAAAAGAGATTTCCTTTCCATCCATACCCTTTTGCATCCCCAGTATCCCTGTAAATCATTCTAAATTGATTCTAATCCAATTTTCCTGCATATGCTTCATCTATGTAGTAACAAATAAAGTGAACTTTGCCATTGAACTCTGTTAAGTTTCACTTTCACAAATTTATATTAAAACCTACTTTTTTCCGATATGTTTGACGGTGATTCTTTAAGCTGTCCAAACCACTGATCCATGATAGCATGTCAGGATTTTTTGAGAAGAGACAGGGGCTGTCAATGTATTAGGAACCAATAGGGACACACCTGTGAAATACCTCAGAGGAATAAGGGTATGTTCCCCTATAAAGGAGACACAGCTGAAGTGCCTCCACACTAATGCCCACTTCATGGGTAGGAAGCAGGAGGAGCTGGAAGTTATGACCTAATTGCTGCCATTGAAACATGGTGGAACAAAATGAACGAGTGTTGCATCTGCTGAAAAACTGGCACAGCAAATTGTACGCTGTCCAGGACAATTTTGGAGGTAGTCAAGAATTATTTTTTAATCTGACCAAAATACAAGTGTTACTAGACCTGTTACTCACCAGCACAGATAAACTAATTAGGGTTGTCAAGATCGGTGGAAGCCAGGGCTGCAGTAATGAAATCCTGGCGGAATTCAGAGCCTTGAGGGACATGGGCTGTGTGAAGAGTAGACTGAGGATGCTGTATTTGAGGAAAGCAAGCTTTCTGTTGTTTAAGGCATCAATGGATGAGACCCCGTGGGGAACAACCCTCAGGGACAACAAAGCTGAATTGAGCTGGCAGCTCTTTAAGGACATTTTTCTTAGAGCACAGGAGGTCTTGATCCTCATGTGTATTAATTTGGACAAAGAAGGCCCAAGAAGAGCATGGGTCAGTAAGGACCTCCTGATCAAAGTAAAGTATAAGCAGAAAATGCAAAGACAGAGGCACCAGGAATGTCTCCCTGGAGAAGAATATAGGAACACTACCCAGATGTGTGGGGATGCAGCTAGGAAAGATAACGCACAGTTGGAGAAGAGAAGGCCCCAGGAAGACCTTATTGCGACGTTTCATGATATAAAAAGATCTTATAAAAAAGATGGAGAAAGATTTCATATAAAGAAGGAATTCTTTACTGTGAGGGTAATGAGGCACTGGAACAGGCTGCCCAGAGAAGCTATGAATGCTTCATCCCTGGAAATGTTCAAGGTCAGGTTGGACGGGGCCCTGAGCAACCACATCTAGTGGAAGGTGTCCCTGTCCATGTCACAGGTGTCGGAACCACATGGTCCCTTCCAAATCAAACCATTTTATGATTCTATGACTAATTTTTCCTCATCCATTTTTAGCAGTTGATTCAGCCAGTTTGAGGGGAAGAAGAGCAGAGAGGAAGGAGAGCTGAGAAAGGGTTGTGTTGTTCGTCCCCTGACAAGGGCTATTGTGCTTTAACAGATGTGTGGTTTCACAAGAAAAGTTTCTATGCCTTTCTGTCCATAAGTCTAACACTTCAGGATAAACATGCACACAGAAAGCAATTTCTTTGTGGTCCTTTTTAATTTGTGATAAAAGCTCAAGTTGATTTTTAAGTGGTTTAGTTTCGTAATGGAAATTATATAACGGAGTTGCTGCCACCTTGACCTGCTTTCTAAATCTCCTGTGGAAATCTGTAAAATTATACATATGCCCACACAAAATTTAATAGCATAGGGTAGGCAGAGAATATTGTGTTTCATTTTGAACAAACTTCTTGAGGACATTTGAAAAAAATCAACAGTTTAAAACATCTGAGTCTTTTTTCTGTGATTCATCCTTTGAACTTGTTTTATCATCCACTAAAGAACTATCTATATTCAGAAAGTACAAAAATCCTGATATGATAAATTGATTTCAATGTCTCTTTTTTGCTGGTGGCAATAATTGATATAATTGACAAAATTTATGAGATGGAGAGAGAGAAAAGTGAAGCTATATTATGACAAAGGAAGAAAAGGAGCATTATTAAGAATACCTACTATATTATTAAAATAGAAAAGTAAGTAGAAAAACATGTAGCCATAAAACATGTATTCTGACATTTCTCATAAATTATTGTTACTGTAAAATATTAATGTGGGCTACTAAGCTAAAAAATGCAACTGCCATTAAAAAAAAATCACCATTCCTTCAGTACATCTCACAAAAAATTATTTATATGAAATATTTGTATCATACTAACTGAATTTTTTGCAGATATATACATCATGGCTCAGCAGCTGCTCAAGGTTTGTGCTGACTTTTTGATGGCAGGCACAAAATGTACCATCTTCAAAGTCATTGTGAGGATGGGGAAGGGGGGATTTTTTTTTTTGTAGAGCAATGTCTGAGCTGCTAAATTACTTGCTCAATTGAGAAGGAGGAAAGAATGGTTCTTGGGGCTTAAAAAAAAAAAAATATTTATGAACCAGTGTGAAAATGTTCAGGCCAAAAAAAAAGGGCTTTTTTCCCATTAACATTTGAAAAGGAAAAAGAAAAAAGAAAGGGCTTGTTTCACAGCATATAAACCATTTTGCTGAGTGCCATTCAGTATGCAATTGTTTTCCAATCTCTGCAGCTTCAATCCCATTTCCATGTGGGTTTATATTTCTGGCAAGTTGGCAGTGTGTTATGTTGTCCATACAGCCTTTGATGTCTGAAATTAGCCTGTTCCCAGTACTCTTTCATATTAATTATTTTATAATGTTTTCCATATGTATTATCCATTGCTCTTCTTTCTTTAGATGCTCTGGGGTATTGGAGGACTTAAAAATTTATGCCCACTTCTAAATCCAAGATGAAGTGTGTAACCCACAAAACTTGCAACTGCAAATAAAGTCAATTTTGGTTCATCAGTGAAGATAGGAAATTTCTCAGTGCCTGTAACAGACATAGCTTGGAGTTAAGACATGCAGAATTGTGAGATGGTAGAAGAGACCATGCTGCCTGTAACATCTCACTGTTCTTTATCTATCACTGACTATTCTCGCCATTTTCAATCATTGCCAAATTTTAAAAATCACTATTAAATGAAAAATCTTCTCAGTAGAACCAGTCATTGAAAGTATTACATTTATTAATATGAAAGACCCTAACAAATAAAGGAGGAGAGGGAAAAATTTCTGAAGACTTTGTGCTATCTCACTCACTGTTATGCAATTTAAAACATGTATCTGAAATTCACTCTAAATATATGGTAAGGCAGCAGGCTTTGAAGTATTCCTGTGTTATTCCTCATTTCCATTTTCTTCCCGCCTTAAAGACTGAGACCGGTGTCGGACTTCATAAGACAGGAAAATCAGATGCAGAAACATTAAATTTAATAGAGGTAGGAAAGCCGTATAAGAAGCACTGTATACTTTTTGTTTTCATGGAATATCTCATGCTACATGACTGCAATTGTCTCTGTAGCATCACATTTCCACAATGCACAAACTTATCTTCTTCCTCTGTATCCTTTATCAGACTTTAGGCACTATTGATTTTTTTGTACATGTGCTAGGAAAGTAAAACCAAACCAGACAGATGGATTACATGCTTGTAAATTTTCATCCATTTGGACTAAAAAAGTTTAAATTTCAGTCCCTCATCTCCTTCTATTAATTAAGAGTTACTTCCTCAAGCATACAAAATTTTACCTGCAGACTGTATTTCATAAACTTTTACCCTGAGGTGAAATACAAATAGAATTAAAGGTTTGACAGTTACTTTCCTTGCAATAGAAGTATTTAGAGCTGAATTTGTGTGGCAGATAATTCAAGAAAAATCCCTGAAGGAACTGCAAAATGTCTTCTTTTTTTTTTTTCCAGACAGTAATTAATTTTCCTGTCCAGACATGGGAATTCCTTCTCCATGCAGCATTGGCACTAGACAGTGAATGCTAGTGAGTATATTTGATTTTCCTTGCTCTTATTTTAGCTCCCTTACATTATCATTCATTTAAAAAGAAAACCAAAACCAAAACAAAAAACAAAAATAATAAAAAAAAAAGAAGCCCACAAAAACAAACAAAAAACCCCAAACCAAGAACAACAGCAACAAGACATTCCATTTTTGGCACTTGACTTTATAGTTTTTAGACAATGATTTCTAGCAATCCTTTAAGAACTTTGAAATTTACCATGACATTTTACCCTTCACATAATTTTTCAAAACTGCTTTTTTTTTTTAAATTTATTTTTTGTCCTAAATTGTTATATCTACATTAACCACTGGTTCTGAATGTATTTTTTGAACCAGCAATGAGTGGGAGAATTGGTAAAAATGCATATACAGGAAAATGTTTCAATTCTGGAATTACCTATTTTGAAAAGACATATTTAAATATCTTGGAAGCATTTTTCAGTAGGAGTTAACAAGACAATGTAATGTATTCTTTTCTTTTTCTTGGGTGGCCTCCTTAATCAGCTTATGGACCACACTGTGAAATACTGTGAGGCCCAATACACTGCCAAGTATATACCCAAGCATATATCTTTAAGGAAACTATGTTTTTATGACCATGTACCAAAACAGGAAGTGGGTGTTGGTAAAATAAATTTTATTAAAAGACCATGTAATTCTAAAAAATATTATTTAATTTCTGGCTAAAATACTCTTTACCACTGCTCAGCATTAATAGGTGACATCAACCACAGTGCTTTTTATTTTGTTTTTCCATTTAAAAATACCCTAGAGATTGCTTCTTTTAAGCCTGTCCTAAGTAATTCAGACTTTCAAACTCTATTACATTGATTAATCTGAAGATAACCACCCCTATTAGATTGAAAAGACATTAGAGGAACAGGACAGGTAAGCAAAACTGTCATTATTCTATTTTGTATTTTAAACCTTCAGAAACTTGAGCTCTTATGTTCTGAAAATGTAATGGAACAGAAGAGTTAAGTGTATGAATAGCTCAAATCCTAACCTAATACATCCCTGAACTTCTGTTATGGTATCTGTAAAGTTCAAATCTAAACTAAAAACATGGGAATTGTGTGTATGATGTATGATATGAATTTGGAAGACGTTGCTTTCATGTCATAAAAAACTCCAGTGACAAACAAGTCTGATTTACAAAACACTAAAACACATCGATTCAATACACATGCATTTATACGATTTCAGAATTGAAACTTTTTCCAAAATCTCTTCCATAAAAAAAAAATTATGTCAAAAAGTCATCAAAAATGGAATTTGTTTCAGCTAGAAGGAATTCCAACAGGAGAGAAAAGGTCCTCTGAGAAACTCTAGTTTAAGTAGTTGTTTTAGCTAAACTAAAATTTAAAGGTTAATGTTTAGCTATGCAACCAAGCTAAAGAGTATAGGAAAGCAAGAATAGGAGGTAATATAAGCTATCAAAATTTTGTAACAGACATAGTAGAATATTGGATTACCTTCAGCAGTGATAGTACAACAGGCAAACTTCTTCCTCAATAAAAATCAAATGTAAGTATGAATAAGGGTGTCATGCTGTGGTGAGGTATGACATCAATCATTTAAAATTAAGTATTCTCACGTTTATGCTTCTTTTTAGTCCTTTATTCATGTGAAGGCAGACAAGCTGAAATATTATGTTTTAAATTCAAGAATCTCAATCTGTTCTACCTTCTTATATTTGTGAGTTACTTTCAGTTTAATGTTCTTCAGCCAGCAAAATAGCTCCATATGCAACATGTTTTCTAAAAAATGTGGGATTCGTTTCTACATAATTTTTTAATACTGATCTACTGATGTGCTTGGCCATGGGGTGGCTGAATTGTTTCTCCTGGCTATGGTATTGTGCTGGTTTAAAGCCCAGAAGGAAAATTAAACCCATTTGTGTTGCCCCCTTCCACTTCAGGCTCTTCCTCCTGCTGAAACCACACACTTTCCAGGATGTTGGTGGTATGGAATTAAACAGTAGTAGAAACTCCACCCCTTTCATATCTGACCAGGACTGTTACATTCATATTTCTGCTGATGCCTACACTTATGCCTCTTCTGTAAGAGAGAAACAGGTTTCTTGCTGTGTTCCAGGGGGGAAAAAAACCAAAAAACATCCTGTGTCTGATGTACATAATTTCTGTTATTCCAACAGTTTTGCTCCTGAAGAGCAGCTCTGTTCCCTGCTGCTGAAAATTACAGTAACTCCTCTGGAAGACGTCACAAAAAAATGTTTTGGTTGCCTTTATCCCAACTGTCCAAACTTAGCCAGCCCAGTTTATTGGCTGGCATTGCATTCCCTGATAAATAAAAGCTGTAATTATTACAGGCTTAAGCCTTCTCTGAGAGACTTTTTCTTTGCTGACAGAGCATATTCAGAAAAACCTTTTTATATTCTAAAACTTGGGGGTGGAGGGTGGGGTGGTGATTTTTCAAATTCAGAAGAAAAATAAAACAAAAATGTGAAAACCCCAGAATAACTCAGCCAAATCTTCATAAGCAATGTTTAGATTTGTTAGACTACAGAATTGGCCATTTTCCCTTTTTCGATCAACAGTTCTTTGTTTAATACACTATTAAAGGGTATGAGCTATCAAGTTTTCTATTTCTTTACCTGAATGAAAATCTACCTTTAGAATACTTCTCTAACCTCTACTCTACAATTTATAGAATTCTCTTGGTCTGTGCTGTTGGCTTAACTTGATTTTGGAACATTTTCTTAAATGCTGTTTGTGCAAATGAATTTTATCCTACTGTTTAGCACACTCTCCTGACCATTCTGTCCTGATTCAAGAGCTCACTTTGATTTAAGCAGTGAGCAGAGATATAATACTTGAACTCCTCACCCAGAGAAGAGTTTGCAAGTTGAACTTTAGTCCATTCTATGGCAGGTGCCACACAGCTCACTATTCAGCAATGCAAAACTTACACTTCCCATTTCTACATTCTATATTTATACATGACTTGCTGCTTTATATTTTACCTCATATTTTTTTCCTCAGAATTTCTCTTTCAAGCAGACTCTCTAGAAGTTGCTCTATTGTTTCCTAAGGTTTTGGCTGCTGTACCTTTTGCCCTAACCCATCTGTCTCCTCCCAGATGCTCACTTCTACACACTTCTGGGTTTAGGTATTTAAAACAAATAAATACAAAATTAAATATCTTTGCCAATTTTTCTAAATATGATCTTGGCCCCATCTGCCCCTCTGTTCTCACCAGATGCCCAACCCTGTCCTGTTTCTTGTTTTCTGAGCTGTCTCTAATGATAAACTAAGAACTCCATTTTGTAATGAATACCCATTTTGCAGAATTTTAGTAATCTGGTTTCTTTCTGGTATCAAGATAAATAGGCAAAAGCAAAAAGAACTTGCTCCTTCTCTCAGTCGTTCAGCACCATGGAGGATGGTTAAATGCCTGAAATAAAAGGAAAGCGGAACAGTGGACCTTCTATGTTTTTCCAAAAATACTGATTGCTGCCTGATGTCAGTTCATTTCTTACCTGGCTTGCATGTGTGCAGCGAGCAGGAAACCTGGCTTTGCAATCCAGTGCACCAAGCTGTACATTTATAATCATCTAGCTACTCTAAAGCGTAAAAAGTAAAAATTAATCCTGGATGACTGAGTTCTTAGTCCTATTTTGTAGGCTTTAGAACTTGTTGTGAACTGTGAGACTCTCTTCAGCCAGATCCTCAACCCCAAAAATGAAAGAACACTTTGCAAAAGATTTCTTTAGATGGTGAAGTATTTATAGGTGAGGTACACTCACAAATAAAAACTTCCCTCAACAAACCCATTGATTAAATCTACCACAGGGCTTACTAACCTTCAGGATTGATATTGTGTAATAATATCAAACTGGAATAGAATTTCTGTACAAAGCAGGTGCCAAGACAGGATGCAGTGGATAATTGAGGTTAATAAGGTTCAGAAATCCACCAAATTCTAAATCAACTTTAAGTTGTAGTTTGGTTGTTTTAATGGGCCTTGTATCAAGGACAATACAAGTTGTTTATCAAGTGAAACTGTAAAAGAAAAGTCAAATATATCTCCTCATTTGTTGATTTATAAAAACTATAAGGAATACAGTAATGATAAATTGTATCTCAATGCATTTAATTACCAAAGTTCACTAAGTACACCAAAGAAGGCATCATAGAATCATTGAATATCCTGACTTGGACGGGACCGAGAGATGACCAAAATCCAACTCCTGGCCTGCCACAGGATAGTCCAAGAATCACACTGTGGGCCTGAGAGTATTGTGCAAACATTTCTTGACCTCTGTCAGGTTTGGTGCTGTGAACACTTCCCTGGGGAGCTGTTCCAGTGCCAAAATACCATCTCAGTGAAGAACTTTTTCCTAATATCCCACCTAAACCTCCCCTGACAACTTCAGGTCACTCCTTTGGGTCCTGTCACTGGACACCACAGAGAAGAGATCATTTCCTGCCGCTTCTCTTCCCCTCACAAGGAAGTTGCACAATGTCATGAGGTGTCCCCTCAGTCTTCTCCCATCCGAGCAAACCAAGTGACCTCAGCCACTCTGCATATGGCTTCCCCTCCAGAGCCTTCGCCATCTTTGTTGCCCTCCTTTGGACACTCTAATACCTTTGTATCTTGCTCATTTGGGGGTCCCCAAAACTCACAGCACTCGAGGTGAGGCTGCCCCAGTGCAGAGCAGAGCAGGACAATCCCCTTCCTTTCCTGGCAGTTGATGCTGTGCCTGATGTCCCCCCCGGCTGTCCCTCCTGGCTGCCAGGGCACTGCTGACTCGGATTCAACTTGCCATCGACCAGGACCCACAGGTTCCTTTCCACAGTGCTGCTCTCCAGCCTCTCGTTCCCCACTCTGTATGTACATCCTGGGTTGCCCCATCCCATGTGTGGAATGCAGTGCTATGTTAAACTTCACACAATTGGTGATTGCCCAGGCCTCTGATTAATCAAGGTCTCTCTGCAGAGCCTCTCTGCCTTGGAAAGAGTGAACAGCTCCTCCCAATTTAGTACCATAAGCAAAATTACTATACTAAGTATACTTAGTATAATACAGTATACTGTAGGACTGGTAGTTCTAAATCATGGACAATTTATAAATATTTAAGAAAGAGAAACACAAAACACAAAACATTAGTCTCTTTTTTTTTCTAATGTTCTGATGTGAGCACAGATATGTCTTAAAAATACAAATCTTTCCCTGATACCAGTTTCTTAGAGAGGTAAAAGAAGGAAGGAGGCATGAAGACAGAGATCATCTAAATGCACAGTCATGTTCCTTTTTTTTTCTGGTACAATAAGTTTTCAAAAGTTGAGAGCAGAGATTAGCTGTAAGATTACTTGTAGCAGAGATTGCCTTTACTTCAGACTAGGGACAGGATTAGCTGATTAGATATGCTTTTGTTCACTTTTTAATATTTTTCTCTTTTTCTTAAGAATATTAAAATTATACTTTAGTAATAAATTTAGGAAATACTTAGAAAGGTGCTGTTTTAAGTTATTAGAAATATCTTTGTCTCTCAGAAAAGGTAAAACTTAAATTTTATCCCTTTCTCGTTCACCAGGACATACTCCTAGAGATGGTTCTATTGCTCTTCTGCTTGGCACAATTTACTAAACTCAGGGAATCACGCTATCAATCATAGACTGAAAAAGTTCATAGTGACACAAAAGACTGTTATGATCTAAAAGTGAAATAGAAATGCATTTTATTTTTATATGTAGGAGAGCTTTTGTGAGATCAATGGTATTTTTTGCATTAGTTTTCTGGCTGTAACATATTATCCCAGTAGAGAACAGTTGGCACATCTTTGTTTTTTGTGTTGTTGGATCTCATGAGAACAGCAATAAAGAAGGTTGCTGTAATGGCTATTTACATTAATATGTGGGTACTGGATTTCTGCCAAGCAAGCTTTTTCACTTATATGTCTAATTACAAGAGGGTTTTTTGTTGTTGTTGTTTTCTCAGCCATTCCAGCATCCATTCTAGAATACTAATCCTTACTATTAGCTGCCAAATGCTGAAGTTCTTATACGGATTTGACAAACAAATAAGATTTAATATCATCAGTGTAATGATGCAAGAAATTTTCCCTTTTATGAAGGGTAGATAGAGGTATTGTGCCTTGATGGTACCACTAGCTAGAAATATTGTTTGATGTCAGAAATCTTAAATACCTATTATGGAATATATCACTTCTTTGCCAGCATTAATGTTTTATCAACACCTTGTATTATCTTTAAGACCAACTTTGATGCAACAATAACAAATTAGATGTGGCTATATATTAGAATTTTCTCTTGAGTCCAAGGTCCTTGGTAAAAATTCATAACACTCCTTATGATATTAACAAACAGATCAGGATCAGTCTTTCACAGAGTTGGCAGTGACTGCCTCTATCTGTATTATTTCTCCCCAGCCCAGAAATTGAACTTTTGAACAATTTTTAGCTACCAGGCCAGGGCCAGCTGTGTCAGGTTTAGTCCTGAGCAGGATATTGATGCCAGGTCGCTCACATATGATAACCTGCCAATCAATTCCCACAGCAGCAGTAGAGGATATTCTGCAAGAAAAGGGCTGCAATCCAAGCTGTCAAAAGAGGTTAGGGCAAAGAGATTTGGAGAAATAAACGAGTCATAAAAGGGGTGCTAAAAAGGGTTCAGGATATTGCTTGGAATCTTAATATTCACAGGGCAAAACCAGTTCTATCTGCTCTGGTGATGATGAGCTTACGAGATATCAGAGTCAGAATGATTTAGCAGTGATATTTTGACGCCAACATTCCTTAAAATACAGCCTTATGAAAAATTTCCTATTTTGTACGTAGAACAAATGATCTACAGATTGCAAGCAGCATAGTAATATTGAAGTAGAACATCTTTTGTGTTAGTCTCCTGATAAAATGCACTTGCACGGGTCAGCTTACACAAAGAATGCTACCATGTTCATTGGAATATATACCTACAAAGTAGCATGTCTTACTTTTAGAAGCACATTTTCTTCCTCATGTATTTGGTGTGACTCTTTCATTCACTAGTTTAGGTGGTGAAATTACTGCCTGCTATCCTAAACAAATTCTTCAGCTACTTTTTTGCGAGATTCACAAGTAGTAGTGCTAATTTATGGTTCTATTCTGAGAGTTATATAAACCTCTGACGGTAGCAGCAAAAGAAATTTAGAATAAGGTCCACCTGTAAGGGAATGGACTGGTATGGACTGAAATAGAAAGAGAACCAACTTCCTTGGCAATACTCATCACTAATAGCTTGTGAAAAGCCTACAAGAAAACTCAAAAGGTATAGAACATTAGAGAATTCTGATATGTGATAAAGAGGATGCAAAAAGAGAATGCAGAGGTTATTTAGATGTAGACCTCAGTTACCTGAAGAGAACTGGACTGGAATACATGACAAAACCCTAAATTTCATTCCATGCCATAATTTCCTTTTTAACTTCCAAGAAATATTGATATGTAGTAGTGAAAGGTCTCATCTCTGGAGGCAATGAATATATAAGGCTTTGGATTTAATTTGAACTTTGAGCTACACTGGGGAGGAGTAAAACCTTTACAGTCTGAAAAGAAAAGAGGGGCAGCAACAGAAGGCCTTGGATTGGGTTACAAAGAAGTCATGTTTTGGATGGCCGAGTTTTGTAAACTGTCTCATGTAAAATTATCAGAAATAGCAGATGATGCAATTAAGAGTTTGGTGAAGAATTTTCTAACAGGTGCTTCTGAAAAAGCAATGGTTGAATTTTTGATATGTTTTGACTGTTGCTCCAAGTGCCAGGATAGGAATTGATAGAAGCTGGCACACATTAGCTATTCCTCTTCTCATAAAAGAATCTTCTTTGCTTGATGACAAAAGGAAAGGAATACTCTAAGAAGTTAAAGTTAACACCTTAGGCAATCATAATTAATGTAATTTGTTTCGTAGAATCATGCAATACCAAGGTGGAAGGGACCTCAAAGATCATCCAGTTAAGCTTTTCTTGGCAAAAGCACAGTCTGTACAAGATAATCCAGCACCCTTTGCAGCTGAATCTTAGCAGTGTCTGATGTTGGGGAATCAACCCCTTCCTGGTGAGATTAGTTCAATGGCTGATCACTCTCATTGTGAAAAGAATTCTTTTTGTGTCTAGTTGGAATCTCTACAAGAATAAATTGTCATTTGCTATTTGCAGCAGTCGTCAGAATATTACGCAATCTACAATCCTAGATAGCAAATTATTCACTAAATTATTTAAGAAATACAGATTCTTTTCCATTGTGACAAGAAGCTCAGAAGGGATTATGCCTAGTAATTGATTTATTGGAATGCTAACTTCCAGTTATTTTAAAATGATTGGTCTACCATCCTTCAATGGTAATCCAAGGAGTACCTACATACTGTGAAGATTGAATTAATTCACAGACTAACAATAAAAAAGTTTAATGTCTGTCCTAGAACTGCATGACTGTAGATCAACTTTGAATAATTAATTAATGCAGTGTTACTTCTGCACCTGACCTGCCAACCGATTTACCTAGAAATAGCTTGTGGTGCACAGAATTCTCCATGTTTAAAGAGTGGAAATTTCACTTTTTATGTATCAGTTGAATTTTCCTTATGAATGATGATACAAGTCCCCAAAATGATAATAAAAACCCCTCCAATACTTCATACCAACTACCTTTATCTTTTCATCCTCTTATGCTGTCTTTTGAAGAAATATTTTAAACCACACATTTTGGCTCACAAATCTTGGGGCCACCTCTTTTTAAAGATAAATGAAATCCAAGAGGAACAAAGAAGTATAAGCTAGAAACACATGAGAGAAAACTATAGACAAATTATAGAAATAACCTTATTTCAGAAAGAGAAGGAAAGTGTGAAATTACTCTCCTTTTCTGAGAATGGCACTCCCTGCATTACACAGAGGAAAATGACTGTATTTTATTTTCAGGGATTAAAGGTTATGTAACAACAACTCTTATTCTTGGATATCATCATAAACTCTGAATTTCTGGTGCATGTTCAAATTGAGAACTACAACTAATACGGATGATGTTTTTATTATTAAAAAAAAAAATCTGTTCTCTCAATGTGTGTGAAAACTTAAACCAAAAGAGAGACATATGGAAGGACAGTAGTGACTGTTTTGTTTGACCTGCACTTTGATGTTAAATTTAATTACAGATCAAATTTTTTAAAATTCGTACCACCAGATAGTCACATAGAGCAACAGCACCAGTTAACAACTGGCCCCTATCGCCATCCTGTAATGTAAAACCACACCCCCTCAATATTCCTTTCTGTTGATTATATAGATTATTTTGTTTACTACAAAAAGAAATAGAACAGTCTGGATTTATGATTGTATTTTCTAACAAGTATTTTATCTGTCTTGAGATAGAATAAAGGAAATATTGCCAGCAGCAGATGGTGATTCTAAGTAATTCAAAACACTACAGAATATTCTAGGGTGTTTGCTTGCTGTAGTTTATACTCTTTGCCCAAAAGGAGCAATAGGTTGTAATTAAAAATTGAAATAATGCTTTAGAAACTATGTGCTCAGCTTCTTTTAAGAGGACAGCACATAATACTGATATTTCAGTCAGTCCACATAATCTAATCACTGCTGTTCAGTGAGTACACAGACACAGAGGAATATCATATCTTCCTTCAGGTCTTAGTCCTTGAGCACACATAGGTTCAACAGAGGCATAATTAGTAAGTTACATATGCATTTTTCAATCTTAACATTTATTACATTGACATCAAAGACAATTTTCATTAGTTTCTCTAATTTTCCAAAATTCCATAGTAATCATTAATTTATATATTGAGCTCTGATGCTTTTCAACATGGTGTGTTGCTGTATTAACCCTAGAGGTCAGAGTTAAAAGTGGAAAAACTAAGAATTTGTCCTGCTGAGTAGAGTGAGGCAGAAGCATGAAACTTTAGAGTGCTAAATTTTATATTCTTCAGCTACAACTGAGCACAAAATCCACTTAAATCTCTTCTCAAAAAAAACTTATAATGTCTTGGGGCCTATACTAACTTGTGTTATGCCATTTTTCAATCAGAAGAATAGTGGCAAAGGAGAGTTGATAATGGCTACTATTATGGTCCTGATCCCAAATGAGCTTCCCTCATATTAAGACACTGCTTTAGGATGCTTTAAAAAGTGTTTCAGGTTTTAGTATTCCTATTTTACCACATTTTATTAGAGAAAAGGACAAAAGTAGCAGTGATTATTTGTTGTATTCCAATAATGAGTAACTTAATTGAAATGAAACTCCATATTATTGTTTAAGATCAGCTGCTGGTATTTTAATTCAAACCCAAAAAATCTAGTTGGCACAGAAATTAAACATGCAATGCTGCTGAAGGTGTAATTTGTCTAGATGAACCACTTATAACTTTTGGCAACAAAACCAAACAAGCTATATCTTGTCTGGTTGTCCACACATCAAAAACATCCTATCCCTTGAATATTAACTTTATTTTCCAAACAGAAACAAATCTTTGTTTTGCCTGTCTCTTTTTTTTCACTGTGCACACATGAAAAGAAAAGCTGAACATAATCTAACTTTTCCTTAAAGTCTTACATAAAGATAAATTATAATTTATGAAATGATCATTATAACAAAACAATGAAATGTGTGATTTTCTTCTTAAAAGTTTACTACTCAGGCAATGATTTTTGGACACCATTATTCCTTTTGTGATATTGGCATTTTATACCATGTCAGTGCTTCAAACACAACCTTCATCTTTTACTTGCAAGCGCTGCGAAAGTGGAAAAGCCAATGGATGACAGGGCTTTGAATTTCAAAAATATTGGCTTTTCACCAGTAATTGAAGGTCTAGAATGGAGCTTGTATGCAAATAAAGTTTAAGAACAACTCTTTCATATGGTAATGGCTCTACTGAGGTGACAGATTAAAGGATGTACTGGAAAGGTCTTCCCAGAATCAAGAAAGTGAAGCTTTTGAAAAGTGATATGCTCTTTTGACTTGCTTCACCAACATTTTTTTGTGGGATTTTGGGGTTTTTTAAAAGAAAAATATTAGCTCAATATACAAAAAGAAAGAGAAAATCAACTCCAGAGAACATTTAGTCTGGGAAATTTTGATAAATATTATTTTTCTTTTAATGAACAGTATTTATATTTGCATTATATAATGATTTTCATCTGGCAGGTGAATTTTCTGACCCTTTTATAATGACTGTTTTTCCTTTTGATTTCTTTTCAAGATTTCAAAAGATCAGATAGGATAGGAAGAGAGTTTTCTGCCTGCCATTGCTGAGGAAAATTTCTGGATCTTTGTACATCTCTATAGAATGCAAATTACATTAACTTTTTGAGGTAGTTGTCTGTTTTAACTCTGTGTCAGAGCACATACTGTTCATCTCTCCTTTCACCTATGCACAGCACAATAAAAAAAGAGCACACTGGAAACTAGTCAACATATCATTGGAGTGCAGAAACAAATTATGAGATACATTAAAATATTCTTTTAAAATAGTCCTGAGAAGATTAGAAAGATTCTCAAGTGAACCTCAAAAATTATTATGAATCACTTTGCATACCCCAAATTGGTCCAAATGATCCTAAATCATCAGTAAAACAGAGACACTCATTGATAATTAATGAAACTTGGCGGGTCTATGATCATCATTTTTCTAGCTTCTTGACAGAGTTTTGAATATGTTCAATCATAATCCATCATGTAAAACACATATTTCATGCTTCTGGAGCAGATTCACCACGGTGTTTTAGAAGGAAAGAGGTGAAAATGAAGTCTTTGTATTGCTGAAGGCAGATATGCATCGTGTACATAAAAGGCTGAAAATGAGTGAGAGTGGAAGTGTGTCTCCCTGGTGGACAAGAAACTGAAGCAGAGGCATCATGTCTAGGTGCTCTCCTGGAACTGTTTGACGAGGAAGATCTCTCAGCTCCACCAGTTTTCTATGTGCATAGCTGGTGATTTTGAACAGCTCACCTATCAGGTACAAGCAAGTGGAAAAGTTGGTTTCCATTGTCTTGTATATTACAAATTGGATTTGATTCTTCCATATACAAAAGGAGAGAGAGAGTTTTGGATTATTGTTGCTACACCTCTTAAAAGAGTGCAAGAAAACCGTCCACTAATATAATAGAAAATACCTTTGTTTTGTGTCATTAACTTGCAGTGGCAAAAAAAGTCCCTTTGTATGGATAACTTGTCATTCAATACAAACTGACATAGGAAGGAGGAATAGGTTGTGATTTCACTTGACAGATTAATCCTTGAGTAAGGTCTTTGAGTCATGGATTTATCTTCATAAACCAGAGTCCTATGCCTTTGGAAAAAAATCAGTAAGGCATTTGGTTAATTATATGTTGAACATCACCATTTTCTTTGATAGTGCAATAGGGACAGAAAGGCTGCATTTGAAATGCCCACAGGAACTCATCAGGAGTTGCTGTCTTTACAGACAGAGCAGTTTTGAAATATTGGCTTTTATAAATTTTTTATGTTTTAATTGCTTTACCCAAATTCTTAAAATTCACTTAAACAGCATAAATCCATATCAACAGTGAACAAATTTGCCTGAAAGAATATTTATGTTATACTGGGAATTACAAGATCTGATGAGGACCCTCCTTCGGAGTTTGTCAAAAGTCCTCTGTGTTCACCTCAGGTCTGTTACAGTGGGAATTTTGCTTGGACCAATCCCTTATATCTTAGATAAACCTGGCCCATACAACTTCACTTAGTAAGTCAAATCTTAATTTCTCTTAGAAGCAAAAAGTGTTGAACTCTTACAATACAAACTAAGAAACAGGACTCTTGTCTGTTGAAAGGACGTCAGGAAGCTTCCAATGGTCCTCCAGGTGCTTCTCATCAAATGTCATTTCTTTTCTTTAAATGGGAGTGACCGAAAGAACATCAGCAAAAGCCTGTTCTTCTGCCAGTTGACTAATGCACCTCTCATCAGGCAGTGGAATTCAAATCAAGACATCTTTCAAAATAAGGCCCAAAATAAAAAGCAATATCTCATTAGTTTTGAAAACATGCTATGCAATGATTTTATTAGAGAGGCGGGGAGAAACTTCATATCTCTGACTAGTTTGAGGAAACATCCCTGATTTAATAATTCAAACGATTTTTCATAATTTGTTGGGATTTTGTGTATTCTAGTTTTTGTGTATTCTAGTTTTGTTGAGAAAAATTCTGTAACAAACAATAATGAAAATCATTAGTTTTCCAAACAATATAGCTCTTTGAGAGGGATTTCTTTACAAGGAAGGGGTGATTGAGTGTTACAACCTAAAGGTTGAAACCCACTCTTAATTTTATAATGTTTTTACTGCTTGCTAAACTTTCCATAAAACTTAGGATAGGAAATGGAGATGAAAATTTGCTTTTTCAATATTACACATGACAGACCATCAGCAAATTGCTTGTGTTAATGTCCTGATGAATAATCCCAGTTACTGGAACATTTACCTTTTATTACAGATAAAGAGGAAGTTATGACATACTATTGCAGATACACTAATATGTGTGTTAAATAAACAACTTGCCAAACCCAAAAGTATTTAAAATCCTGAACATTAAATTAAATTGCAGAACATATAGTAAGGTTGATGAACCCCTGCAAGACAATATTTCCCTTAATTTATTATCTAATATTTAATCTAATAAAGCCCAAGTACATGTTTATCTCCATAAATTATATGAACATCTGTTTTGCACTGAATGACCTTGTAGAATACTTGCTACAGTTTTGACTGATAATCAAGGTATATTTTAAGATGGCAAGGACAAACAAAGTTCATAGAAGAGGTTCATGATGACAATGTAATTTATAAACCTGCTGCATGAGTAATGCAGAGTACATGCACGCTGATGGCAGAGTAATAACTGCTTATAGGACATATGTAACAAATCATTGTGCTTTCCATTGCCTTTGGTTTCATGCAAGTTGATTGGAAAAGTGCTGACATTGGAGACAGGCTGCTTAGGGAGGAATAAATGGAATATGGCATTCAAAGTCAGCCCAACTCAATAGTGAGTGAAAGTAATAATGTTCTGCAGGTTGTTCACTTGCCTACACAGAGAAACTTAGCACATCATACTGAGATCTTGATAAACTAATCCAGTCAGGATAGATATTAAAGAGATATTTTATCTGCACCCTACCATCAGTTATGACAACAGATAAAGGAATGATCTAATTCATTTCTTGTCGCTATTTGTACTTGTCTGATTTTAAGAAGGCATATTGGCTATTTTTGACTGTCAACTCATCCATATTCTGATTCCCTTCTATCATCAATCCAGAGCTGTAAAGGAAATATTTACCATTTTCCTTTTAAGCTTATTTTAAGAAAAATAGGCAACATTTCTGTCAGCATTGACAGGTATAGTAAAACCATGCTTTTCAAAATCCAGATTGTTGTATTACTTGTGTGTCTTGCCACCAGTAGTGTTTTCTTTGCAAGCAGGGTGAGAACAGGATGGAAACAGATCAAAGATTTATTTAACAAGAAATCTTTCATCCATTTTCTTCTGGTTTTCTTTTCCAGGAAAATAACAAAACAAACAAAACAGCAAAACAGTAAACTGAACCTTGTGCTTATTAAGCTGAAATGAAATCAAAAGGTGTATCTTACAGAACATATGGGCGAGGGAAGAATTCATACTGAGGTCTGTAAGTGCATATTTGTCTAGGCACATGTATGAAGGTTTTTGGACACCAAGATAAATATGCAGCCAGTGTTATCTGCAGTTTTCATTATGTCCTTAAAAGTATATATGCCTGGAGTAAAGGACTCAGTCAAGATGCTACTTTTCCTCATAGTTTATTTCAGTAGCCTATCTATTGAATTTGTTTTTGTCTCAGAAAAAAACCCCAGAAGTTTCCAACTCTAGCAAACGTGATTTTTTTTTTGCATTTGCACTGGTGTGTTGTGCTGTTTCACCATTTAATAAGTACTCACAGTCATTATTAGAAATTGTTTAGTGGTCTTGAACATACCTGAGAGAAGTCAAAACCTGCTGAACTGAGTGAGCTTCCTATGTCAAGCAAATCCTTTGTGAAGAACATCATGTGGACCCATGTTGTCTTTCTCCCAGTATATTGAACAAGGGCTTGTATTCTAACACTGCATGCAAACCTTTATTTTGCTGGCAAAACCGAGTTTTTTACATTCCTTAACAATAAACTGGTGGGAACAATGATGGATGTAAGCAGTGGTTACACATGTGCAAAGCCTTTGGAGTGCAGAGGGCCAGAAATTGACTTGGAGCAGATATTGGCTATTGGAGAAAGAAAAGAGCAAACAAGGTAACTTTTATTTCTGTATCTCCCATTGAAATAGTAACTCCTCTTTCGGAACCTAGAACCATGAGTAATTTGCTAGTTCTTCAGCTGTTTCTAGAAAGACAAGAGTGATTTTTTACTTTCTCCTTAATACCAATTTCACTAATTAGTATGGTGGGCTAAGATCACCCTGAACAATCTCATGAAAACCATTTACATATGTAGTTTCTTTTATTTTGTTATGCCTAATTGTACAGTTGTTCCTAGAGAATTTCTTAACAAAAAACCCCATCACATATGATGGAAAGAAGAGGGAAAGGGTGTTTCTGCTTTACTCTCAATAATTTTAAAAAACCACTAACCATAAATTAATAAATTAATTAGTCTAGGACTAATATGTTTATAATTATTTGTGCTAAAAATTAGGAAGGGGACACATATGTTAGACCCAAAATAAGAACTGATAGTATGCAGCACTCTGAGGGATAGCATCAGTCTAACCTATCAAGCACAAAGTAAATATTGCTTCCATCCCTCCATTTTCCATGCTTTTTTCCAATGTCAATAGCTGACCCATGAATCTTCTTCCACAAAGTAATAGGCATGACTTAGAAACTGTTTTGCAAGTGGTACATGGCTTTGAGTATGTTCTGCTGTAAATGTTAACCAAAAATACACATTTTTGGTACTTTCAAATAAAGTAAAATTTTGATGAGTGTATTAGGATAAGTTTTGAGGAAGGCTTCATAGTGGTCTTTCTTCTTCAAGAAATATTATACCACTTTCAAAAAGACTTTGCAGTAACTTTTCATGAGATCTTGAAAAAGAGAGAGAGAGAAAACTGTCACATAAATATCAACAAATACTTTCTGATCACCTTAACTTTCTGATGATCATGTTGGCTCCAGAAAATCTCCTTCTCTATCTGATATTTAAGCAAATATGCCATCAAGGGAAAGCATCCATAGTTTTAATTCCAAACTCTATCAAAATGTTTAATGTTGAATAAAAAAAGTGGCATAAACATATTTTCTGTATATCATATTTTAGTTGTAACAGAGAAAAGAAGTGTCTAGTAACTTGTCTTGAAGAATTTCAAATCTGACCATTTTCTTCCTCCCATCTTCCCTTTTTTCCCATGAATAAAAGAAGAAAGTTGTTTGTTAATTAAAACTGCTCTTATCATCATAGGAATGACTGGAGAACAGGAAGATTGGAGAAATTAATTTAATGCTCTTTTAACATAGGTTTCTGAGAAGTCCTCAGTAGTTGCTACAAGTAGCAGACAAAATGACTTGGATATTTTCAAACAATGTCATGTCATCGATGTCCTATTTCTTCCCTTGATTGTGTTTTTCTTGTGTTTTATCCATTCTTGTCTTTCATTCAAGTGTCATCTTTTCTTTCTCACTTTCATCCTAAAGGACAGTTAAAAGGTATTACTTCTCAGCCATAGGTCTGTATTATTTATACAGATATGTATAAATACCCACCTGTATGTATGTAATGATATTAATGATAAACTATGTATGCTCTACTACACTATACATATTAGTTGTTTGTGTATCTGTACATATTAATCTACATAAAAGTTCCTCAAAGCTATATAGGCTCTAGAAATTAAAATTTTCTAGGAAGCAACAGAAAAAGTGCCCAGCAGTGCAAAGAGCATGGATTATTACAGGCAGCAATTAACCTCCTTCCATTTTGTGGTTAGTCTGGATGCTGTATTTCCCATGCTGCCAAGATTTTTTCCTAGAAATTTCTTGCAGTTACTGTTTTACCGTATGCAAAGGTAATTAAGCATATGATACCTGCTAGCTTTTCAGATGTTATCACATGGCTGATAAAATTTTACTGTAAAAAAAAGATTTGTAATTTAGAAGCAGGTGTTTATATTATATCTATATGGGTTTATTTCTCTTTAAAAAAAATGAGGAATTTAAGAAGTTTGATTAAACCCTTCATGTGAATATGAAAAGAATAAGATAAGTCATGGAAAACCGTCATATGATGAGCTAAAACTGATGTGTCATTTTTCCTTCCCCCTCTTCCTAACCAGCAGTATCAATTTAATTTAACATATTTTAAGGAAATTTTAAAAACATCATTACAGACTAAAACAACCACTTGTTGAAATGCTGGAAAAAATTTATACAATATAGCAAGGAAAGTAATTCTCCATTTTTCATAGGTGGATTATTTTGGTGTCTGTTGAAAAAATAATTAGATTTAAGAGAGAAAAAACTCCACTGAAAATGAAAGAAGACAAGCCTTTTCCTGACTGTATAAAATCACTACAAGCTTCAGCAAAGCAGTTTTTTTGCTGCAGTTGGTAAAACTTTTCCAATATTATGCTTTGTACAGTTTGTATAAAATAATCAGAGTTCAAAACATTAATTTTAATAAACATAAAGGAACTTTTCAGTTGATCGTGAAATATTTACCTTTTAGTATTGCTAATTCAAACAAAATTGGTAAGAAAGGAGGTGTCTTCCACCATATCTTTCTCCAAATGCAATTGCCTATAAACTTTCCAGCATTATGGTTCCTGTTATTGTTCCCATGAGTACACTGTTTGTAAAGTAAAATACTGAATATTTTGGTGTTTATTCTGTGGTTTTGCTGAGATTGTCCTTCTTTAAGGAAAACTCCTGAAGATTTGTCCCTGAGCAAATTGCTCTAATACAGGATTATCCTATTGCTTTTCAATTAAACACATAAAACTATTCATAGGCAAAGACATTTTGAAGACTTCTTTACAAGAGTGGCTAAAACTACATAAAGATGATTCTTATTAAAAAAAAAAAAAGAGTGAAAAAAGATTTTTAGTACATTATTATGAATGAAAGCTTTAGAAATCAGGATGAATTTACAATCTGTAACATGCCTTAGGAAAATGACATGTAAGTAGGACCTGCTTTGAGTATAAGAACAAAGCTTAGCAAAATGTTTGCATTTTTGTTCTAAAGAACTTTTACCTGTTTTGGGATTAACCAATATTGAACATTTTCCTAGCTGAAGGCAATGAATAAAAAATACATTGACATCAAAAATTGAAAGAAAGAGCTATTTTAAAGAAATATTATTCTTTTCTCCTTTTAAAAAATGTGTCTTTAAATAAACTACTTATTAAGTTTTCCATTTCAACCAAAGAACCTTAATTTTACTTTAAAATTAAGAGTAACTGAGTGATTTAAACTGGTGGCTGAAAGTAAAAGTTTTTCTTTCATTCTAAGGCCATTTGAAGCATAATGTTGGAAATCCCACAAGAACCAGCAAGTTCATTTCCAGAGAGGTGCCAAAATGGGAAGGGGAAGGGAAAGGGGAAGGGGAAGGGGAAGGGAAGGGAAGGGAAGGGGAAGGGGAAGGGAAGGGAAGGGAAGGGAAGGAAGGAAGGGAAGGGAAGGAAGGGAAGGGAAGGAAGGGAAGGGAAGGGAAGGGAAGGGAAGGGAAGGGAAGGGAAGGGAAGGGAAGGGAAGGGAAGGGAAGGGAAGGAAGGGAAGGGGGAGGGAAGGGGGAGGGAAGGGGGAGGGTTTACATTAGGTCAGATGGTATACATGGCATGCCTTATGTGCTCAGTGCAGGTGGATGGCTCTGCTGAACTTTTCAGAGGAGCCAAGCTGGGGCAGAGCAGCTCCCTGCTGGCTTTCAGAAATGGACTGTGCAGTGGTGGGGTGTATGGACGATATGGACTGTGCCTGAGTACTGGAGGAGTTAGCTTGGCTGCTCCAAAAGCAAGACCGGTGATGTACATTTTCACTGTGGCTGCTCTGGGACCATGGCCATGGAGCAAAGCAAGAAGGAACCTGGCTGACAATTTAGAGAAAGCTACAACACAGCCCAGCTGAAACAAGGATTTCTGTCCTTACCAGGGCTTCAGACTGAAATCCATTTTATGTCTGCTGATATGCAAGAAACCTAAGTAAGGTGCAAATAGAATTATGAAGTTAAAGAAGATCAATTGCATAAATAATTACCCATTATTTAAACTTATTTGTATTTCAGCATATTGCATTGTTGAAATGCATATTTGGGTATGCTCTGTAATGAATATACTCCTCTGTAAATCTTTCCCCTCCTCTTTCTTTCCTGATACTGAATACCTGATATTTTCAGTCTTTTAGGGACTTTCCTTTATTCACTGAACTCCAGTGTGATTGCCATTGGCTCACAAATATCTCACGTTTTCAATTATGAGAGAAATTCTTTTTGCTCCCAGAGGTTTATTAGTTTTCAGCTTCATAGTTTAATTTATTAGCTTTGCCTCACCAACCCTGCAGCTAGCAAGGATTGTGACTTATTCTTAATATCAAATGACATGCATTTAGTATCCTTCCCCTAACTTTATTTATAAGAAATATACATAATTAAATTACGTAGAAATACTGGGCTTTAGAGTTAGACCAAAAGCAGCTTCATTATCACAAACCTACCAGAATAAACTAAAATTACATCCAAAAAAGCATAGTATTGGTCCTACTTAATGTAAGATATATAAGAACTCTTAGTTGCAAATATGAAATATTATCTCATAGCTGGGCTTGTTAAAAAGTATTATAATTATTATAAATTATTATAAATTATTATAAATAATAATTAGCATGTGGAAGAGAACTAGCATAGGAGCTGGAAAGATCATGCAGGATCAATAGCAAGTAATCCGTGTTTTTGAAGATTTACATTGGACATTGGACCATCTTTGTTATCCTAAAGTAAATTTGGTTAGTCTGTGCTTTACAAAGCATTCAGGTGTATTCCAGTCTAAGTACAAATTCATTATTAAAATGCATGCAAATACTTATCTTCTTTGATGAATTATGACTTCATTATCCAATTTCTTCATTTCCATGATTACAAATTCTAAAAGTGAAACT
Organism: Entomyzon cyanotis; assembly: GCA_024500445.1. Classification (NCBI taxonomy): domain Eukaryota; kingdom Metazoa; phylum Chordata; class Aves; order Passeriformes; family Meliphagidae; genus Entomyzon; species Entomyzon cyanotis. The sequence continues at coordinate 39,834,980 of JAKEPQ010001005.1, read as the reverse complement.
CTTGAAGCCAAAATGGAGGAAAGCAGCATTTTATTAAACTCAAGCTCTGGTAAAACACAGCAGAAATACAAAACACTCTTTGCTGTTGCAAAAACTTTTTTAATGTTACTTTTTCTTGATGGATTTTTAAGAAAGGTGAAACGTAATTCCTCTCCCCTTTTGCTTCTCATCTTTTGAAGCAGTGTCCTGCCTTTTACCCTGCTAAAATAGCATGTATAAAACATATAGTTTTTTCATAAGCACATGTTAATTTAAAAAAAAAAAAAAGACAGAATACCAATTCTGTCTCGGAAATATTTTTTCAATTTAATTTTTTTCCCTACTATTAAATCTTAGGAATCTTTTTCAATTCTTACACTGCTTTTTCTGTATTTTACACAGGAAAAAAAAAAAAAACCAACCAAAAAACCACTAAAACCTCAACCAAAATGCTCTCTTTAAGATACATGGATGGAAATAAAGTTAATGAACATCAGTAGCAAAATAGAAATTATTTTAGTGTGTTCTAAATGCATGCAGCATTTTCCTTATACAATGTCTAATGTGAGTTTACAATTTGCTTATACTTCTCTTCTTGTGGTTAACATTAATTCAGTTTCATAAGAAGACCCAGCTCAGTGTGAATCAGCAGTGTCTTCTAACTGAAGGAATAACATTCTGTTACAATCTTTCCTAATGCTGAGATATGCTCAGGGTCCCTTAAGTAAAATTGAAGTATTTGTGATATGGTTTCATATGATACATGATAAATGATGGTTTTTATATTGGGCATCTTATTGACTCTTGTGGGTTTTTTGGTATCGCTGTAGTTTGTTGGGGGTTTTTTTTGTTATTATCTATTTTATTTTTGAATTTTTTCTAATTTAAAGGGTTTAAACCAGAAGGGATTGAATGTCACCCCACATTCCCAACTCCCACCAAAAAAAAATGTAATTCAAAAGAAATCAACATATCCTTTGGTGTTTTGCAAGTTGTCACTCTCTTCTAGAAGTTAAAATAACTATAATTTCTATCACAAAGAATCGTTTTAGATTACAAAATCCTGATGCATTTTATCAATTTTTTAATACATTGGTCTATTCCTGATTATTCTAATCTCCCTTAAATTAAAAATCCAGGTATGCCCACTAATAACTGCAACCTACTAATGCAAAGCCAACAACAGGTCAGAATGATAGTTATTGAAATGCAGTCATTAAAATTCAGGGGAAATACCATCTATTTTGCATGCATTGAAAGCCCTTATTATTATCAAGGTGCATGATTCATTCACCATTACAACAACTGTTACAGGGAGTGCACAGTTTCTGATTAAAAACGACAGACAGGGCAGCATATATCATTGAATATTGACTTATTGTGGTTCCAAGATAGATGTGCAGAGGATTTCAAAATAGTCTATTAATAATAAAGGATTTCTTTTTCCCATGGCAGAGCCATAGGAAAGCAGAAGACAGGGAAGGTCAGCATGACATTGACAATCGTTTTACATGGAAGTCCGCTGAAATAAAATACAACATGATGCTGGGATTAAATGAAAACTCTTGATTTACAAACCTTGTACAAGGGGTGAGGGAAGTGATGATTACAGACTTTATTTTTACTGTAAAAATCTCTATATGAAGTTTGCTATTCACAACAGAAATACAGTAAAAAAAAATTCAACATCAATAGAAAGTTAAAAAAGAGAAGAAACAGTCAAGGATATCTGAAATGCACTCATAACTTGGAAATAAAATTATATGCAAGTCTTCAAATAATTTTTTAAACTTGTAGAAGAATACTCTTTCTATTAGGAAGGGAAAAATCCTCCCCTACTCTTAGCTGAAGTATTGCGAGAGGCTCCAATGTATAGCATGATTCTATCAACCAGAATGAAAATTTTTAGTTATCTCTTAGCAAGAGAGATTATATATGTCAAGGGAATGTTATTATTTCTGATTTTACTGAAATCAGGAAGTCTGTGCTTACTTTCTGATTGGTAGGTACTTAAGCAAGTGCTTGTACTATTGATCCACTTAGAATATTTATACAAAAGTTTCAGCAAAATTGTTTCCTATGTCCATAGTATTTTGAGGTTTTTTTACAGGTTATTAAAAAAAATAGATGTACTGGGGCTAGTGGTTTTAGAAGAAAATTACCCACAGATGGTTTGATGACTTGTGCTTCTGAAGTCAGAATACCAGTAAATGTTCAGGATGAAAGTCCTGCTGAACAGCTATAGCTATAGAAAAGGGAACAAATGAAGAATAAAAGCACAGCCTGCTATGAGTGCTATTGGTTAGATGTTGCCTACGGAGCACAAAACACACCAAAGATACTTCAAAAGCCAGATGTAAAGCTGTTGTATTTCACAGTACTGCTAGTACATCCAAGCATCCAGTGAAAGAAACTACTTCAGATATTCATTATTTAAGGGTCTACTTTCTCCTTCATTGCTCTCTTTTTTTTTCCTTCCTCATGTGACTATACTCTGACTTGGAGGAAACAGATCAGACATCCCACATCTAACCACATTCCATCAAGATTTGGGCATGCCTTCTGCAGGTCTAGGTTTTGTAGACCTTCCCTTTATTAGCTCTTTATGTCTGATGTGCTCTTTTTTCAAGAATGATGGTAGTGCTCAAATGCTTTTTTTCCTTCCTGTTGTTTTGAAAAGATTTCTGCTTACATGTTTTTACTTAAACAGCAGACATTGGTTTGCGTCAAGATACAGTTAAAATGCAAAATTAATTTATGATGGGAGAATTTTTTTCAGTAAATTTCTGGGGGTTCTAGGTGTGAAAAAAAATTAGCTTATCCATTTTATATGGAAAGAACAGATGGATAAGAATAATATAATTTTCTAAAGGCAGAGCTATTTTTAAATCAAGCCTCATTACTGGATCCACAGGTGGTGATATCCTCCCACTTCCAATATATAGATATTTACAAACACCAGTCTTTCACACTAATCTGCCCCAAGGGATCTATTAACAAGAACCTTAGGGTTCTTGTTGAGTTTGGGCTCCTACTGTGGCTATTAAGTATAATAGAATCTAAAGTATGATACTGTTTTCTGAAAGTAGACTATAAACATCATGGAGCATAACTGAATCAAAGCCACTAGTAAACTTGAACTTCTAGAGTAATACATTTTATAGGATATTTAAGCATAAAATTACTTAATGTTTTTGCTCTTCCACAAAAGTTCTAATGAAAGTAGCTGGAAAACTTTTAAAATATTACTTACCTAGGCTTCTTTTTTTAAAATCACCTATAATACAATGGTCTTCAAGTCTCTCATATGGCAGAGCTGAAAATGACAACTTTCTCTAGGGACAATGCTAATTCAAAATGATAGCACAATCCAAAAGCAAGCTAAGCTGACATAGTGATTATCAGCTAAAAGATCAAAGGGTAAGCTTGGTGACAGTCTTGTTCCAGCAAAACCGGAATGGAATAAGCATGAAAATGCTCCAAAACTGCTATAATCATCAGTTTGAGGTGCAAAAAGGAATAAGAAGTGGCTGAACATGGAGGCATCAGTAATTTACACTGTCAGTGTGGATCAGAGTCGTCAAGAAAAGCTTGGTAGTAACCACATCCAGAAATAGCTTGAGCCATTGTCTCCACAGAGCTGTAACTCTGGTGGCAGGCAGCATAACCCTAGGCAAGTCTGCCTCCTCTGCTCCTTGGAGGAACATTTTGATCAGTAGCCAGCCAGGACTAAGTCATCCAGACAAATGAGAAGACCACAATCTATTGCAAGATGTCAGTCTGAAATTTGGGTTGGTATTTCCAGATCTCCTCAAAACTCTTTGAAGAAATATTAAGGTTTACACAAGAATGTTAAGAATATTGCTGGAAGTGGCCAGAAAAAAAAATCCTCAAAATAAATATGTATTAGGTATTCAACAGAAAACTGTTTAACTTGATTTAACTTTGATTCATTGATTAATTACATTATTATTACCTATATAATATTTCATGCCATTTAATAGTTTAAGTAAAAATGCTGTGGTATTCAATGTGATTGTGTTATTCCATAGTTACAAATCAAAGACAAGTTTATTAAGAAAAACTATGGGAGTCCATTATCTTTCCAGCATTTCTCTTTACAATATTTGTTCTTAAAGATAAAACAAATGTTCTTAGCTGGAAAGCAAAAAGAAAGCACTATACAAATTCTTATCTTGAAAGTGATGTCAGCAGCATCTTTACATTTTCCAAATATTGTCAATGCTTCTTGTGATCTCAGCTCCATATACCACACTGAGCAAAAACCAGTAGTAAGTATTTGGGAAGAGTGATAATTCTGTCAATATTTACAGGATGTGGTAGACTATGTCTGAGATTTCTAACTTATCATCAGCTGTGTTGATTATATCCATATCACACAGAGAAGCCTTGATGCAATCTTAATTTCAAAGATTAATAAATAGCCCTGGAAGTCTAAAATTTGAATACTCCTTGATAAACAGCTAAACACTGCTGTAAATACAACTTTTATGAACATTTAGCTGATCTTCAAAGAAAACTTATTTACCAAGACAAAGATTCTTATTGCATGTTTATTGATGCATTGTGAATTAAACTTAAGCTCTAGGCACTTATCTAGCTATTAGGAGGCAACAACAGAACAACAAACAATGGATAAAATTGAGTGTTGATACTCATGCAGGAAATAAAGATTAAAAATGGAAAGATATATGCTTTGAAAAAGCAACATGTATATATAGATATATCATTTTCTATGTGGGTGAATTTTATTTCTGCTTTTTAATGAAAGTATTACTACTAAGCAAAACAAGTGGGTTGTTTTTTATATACAGTAAACTTGTATTTACATAAGAAACATGAGGTTTTTTTCTTTTGGATTAGGTAGCAAAACTGGTTCTCTCTCTATTTGTTGGGATCTAGAAGCATTTTAATTCTATCATAAAGCAGCATAAACTGGATGTTGAAAATAAGAATGAAGTAAACAAAAAAATTCTAGTTAGCAAATACTGTGAAATTTCAAAATGCCTTACCAATGAGACATGAAAAGGCTGAAAGAGCCCAATAGGGAGAAAAAATATTGTTTTTTCATTCTCTAATACTAAGGGAAGAGTGAAAAAAACCCAGATCTATTCAGGGCTAGATTTGACAAGGACAGTGAAATGGTCCTAAAAATGCTATGGACACAATTTTTTACTCTCATTTTTTTTACTTTTTGTACCTGTTACGTCTTTCCCTATCCCTACAACCATTCATGCACATAAGTTTTCCTTCTCTAGTTCATCTTAATCCCTTAGGAATTTAAAACAGAATATATTCAGGGACCTGATAATCTGTTATGCATTCAAATGCAGCAATGTTGTGATTGTACTGCTAAGAGTGGTAGCTCTTTTCTGAGCTGCCGGTGAAGCAACTCTTACACAAGTTCAACTTGCAGCTTTCCAGCAAGCTTAGTGTCTATATTCCATCTCACGATTTCTTAGCTGTACACTACAGTTACTGCACTTGACAGAATTTTACTGAATTCTGAATTTTTACTTATTTGGGGTACAGTGTGAAAAGGTTTTTAAGCAGATGTTTAGACTTGTGATGAGGGTAACACACATAGCTCAATACAGTGAGTGTTGAGGAGAGTGAACAGATGCTTGACAACTCTCATTGCACCTGAAAAGAATTTCCATTACCATGCTGCTTGGTTTCATTAAACACATTAAAGGGAGTATAAAAATAAGCTAAGCTACATTCTTATGAGACATTGAAATATTGTGTCCCCCTAGTAGGTAGAACAGTTGATTTCTATTGGGGCTTGCTATCAGAAACAAATGTATTAGCATTAAAAACTGAGCTTTAAATGCCAGGCACATCCCCAGGAAATAACTGAGAATTTGCAGAAAGAGAGAACTGTAGTAATTTCATTGCGAAGAGAAAAAAAAATGCACTCAACAACAAGGAAAACAATTCCTATTTGAAGCTCAGAAAGCATAATTTACCACTGTTCTTAGGTGTTAGTAATAATAGTCGTGGACAGCTGAGTATGACCTCAGAACTAAGATGATTCCAGCGATATCAGAGAAAGAAATCATCACAATGCATCTAGAAGAAAAGCATGAGAATGTCAGAGATTCTTCGTGTGCCCACCAAAATGCTTACATTGGCTCTAGGACTGTCACAACTTACAGAACAGATGTGCTACAAGATTACATATATATTTTTGTTTTCCTTCTAAATCCAGGTAAATCTAAGTCTTCGTTTCAAAGTTCTTAGTCAGATAGAATCCCATGGATTATACTTTCTACCTTGTTCTGCTTGGGCCTTCTCACTCATGCTGTGCAATTTGCTGAATTCTCTTCAGCCTTTCAGGACTTACAGACAACTGTCTTTTATAGCTCAGGTCATCAAGAAAAATACTTTTTCCCTAATATTTGTCATGATCTTGTGTCACTGTTGAGCAGCTAGCTGAGGAATGAGCCAGGTTCTCAGACAAGGAAAGAGAAAAGGTGTCTTTATTATTTTGATTTCCATATATATAGAGTTTTCAGAGGTCACCCAGATTGGTCAGCTAGAAACTTCCCCCTAGGCCCAATTGGCCAAGCCCAAACTGACCTAAAATGGAGACGCTGTTTGCAAAACATCCAAACTTTATCTTTGTTTATGAAATGTAGCAAAATGTTCTCACGAGAAAGACCTGTGCTAGCCACAATCTTGTGCAATGAAAGCCTGTTCCAAAAGAAGCCTTGCTTTCTTCAAAAATATGGATGTCATAGTACTTTCCATGTAGCTTTCATTCTATAGGTAAATTACTCAGTTTAAAATAAATTTAAACTTATTTCCTATTTGTGTTTGCTTAGTTTTATCTTCCAGCCATTGGTTCTTGCTCTGTCCTATTCTCTAAAGAGCTCACTATGTGTTATGGAAGCAATTACATGTTGCAATAAGGTCACCTTTCACTATTCCTCCTCTTCATCCTTTTTCTTCTTCTTCTTCTTCTTCTTCTTCTTCTTCTTCTTCTTCTTCTTCTTCTTCTTCTTCTTCTTCTTCTTCTTCTTCTTCTTCTTCTTCTTCTTCTTCTTCTTCTTCTTCTTCTTCTTCTTCTTCTTCTTCTTCTTCTTCTTCCTCTTCTTCTTCCTCTTCATAAATGAAATCTACTGAGCTCTCTTGAATAGAAAAAGAAGTACTACTAAAACAGATATTCAAGCTGGTATATTTCAAGTTTGATTTTACTGATAATCTAAAACTGCTCCTTCCAATAGGAAATGTCAGACTGCCTTATCAGTACTACTTATAATTTTACAGAGGGCAAAGGGCAATTGATGTCCCCCAGAAATCACTGTTCCATGCATGATCACAAGTGAATTGGTTTAGTACTCAACTTGAACACTGGGAATTTAATTTCCTGACTTTCATGTATTTAATTTCCGAAACAGTTATGGTTGATTATACATTAATTTTGCATGTGCCTTTTCATTCTAGCACCAAAGAATAAATTTTATTACAAAACAAAACCATGAATGCTGCAGAAGCAATATATATATATTGTGTCCATTCGAATGGCTCCTAATAGAATGAGGTGAGGATTACAATTCTTATCACGGACCCAGTGACGCTGCAATACAGTGTTTCTATAATGGAAGTGATTGACTGTCTTAGGTGTATTCAAATAATTTATGGTGATAAAAATAAGGCATTTTGCAGATGTGGTTTCAATCCCTGTATAAATAATAGTAGTTATACAGGGGAACTACTGTAGGGAAGTAGGGAAGGCATTGCACCATATGGTCAGGTGAATGCTTTGCACTATTTCTAGAGGAAAGTCAGAAATATTTAGGGCCCCTGATCTTATAAATCCAAACCTCCATTTCCTACCAGAAAATAGGAGATGAATGTTATCATCAGCATTAATTTGATCCCTTGTTCTGCAATTATTTATGGACATAATCCACTGCTTCGATGTATAAAAATAAACAAACTCAAAGATAATTATCATGTGTCAACATTACAACAAAAACCCCAATGTATTCTCTGTCCATGTCATTAAGTCATCATTAAGTAATGATTACTCCTGATTTCAAACTGAATGTTGTTTTTACATTATTTGTTTTGTTTTGTTTTCAGTTGTTGTACCTTCACCTATGCAAGAAGCCAGGCCTTAATATTCTAGTTTATAATTACAAATCATTACTCTTGCACAACTGCTACACCCAATACATGTTTTTCAAGAAAATGAGAAAAAACTTACACAGAAAGAAAACAGAATTTGTTACTGTTATTGGCCACAAAGGGAATGAGTTGATTGAGTAGTTCTTAGAAATGCTTAAAATTATACCTAGAGGCAGAGAGCAGGCCACCTACATACTGCAGCTAATTCACTTGGTTCATTTTACATTTCTGCAATGCTCTGGGGAGAATATGTCTTTCAGAATGGTCTTGCAGTTATTTAATTGGGACAGGCAGATTCCAACTGACTTGCAGTGGGAACTGATTATGGTATTTCTCAGTGGATATTGATATGGCTCAACCCCAGCCAGCAACTAAGCCTCATACAGCCACTTGCTCACTCCCCCTCTGTGATATGGGGAAAGAAGTGGACAGGCAAAAATGAGAAAATTCATGGCTTGAGATAAAGACAGCTTAAGAGGAAAAGCAAAAGCCATATACACAACCAAAACAAAACAAGGAATTCATTCAACACTTTCCCTGGGCAGGCAGGTGTTCAGCCATCCCTGGGACAGCACAGATTCACCATACCTAAGGCTTATTTGGGAAGACAAATGCTGTTACTCTAAAAATCCCCCTCTTCCCTCCTCTTCTGCCAGCTTTATATACTGACCATGATATGGTCATGGAATGGTATGGAATATCCATATGGTATGGGATATCCCTTGGGTCAGTGGGGTCAGCTGTCCTGGCTGTGTCCCCTCCCAGCTCCTCATGCCCTCCAGCCTCCTTGGTGGTGGGGTGGGGAGAGAAGAAAAAATAGTCATGACTCTGTGTAAGCATTGCTCCGCAGCAGCTAATCCATCAGTGTGTTATCAACATAATCCTAAAAGAATTACCCTGCCCAATATCTTTCAATTATATTTAGAAAATAAATCACTCCATTTTTTCTGGTCTTTGCTGTTTGCTTTTTTTTTTTTTTTTTTTTTGGCTGCTCATATTTTGCTCTCATGGGACAGGGCTTTTTGCAATACCCATTTAGCTGATTTAAAATATAGTGCAGTTTTTCTTCATTGCATCTTGTTCTGCTTTGCAGCTGTAGTGAAACCTGTATTTCTTAAAAGGTCTGAGGATGAAACCTTCCTTAAACTGCCAGGCTTATGGATTTCTTTTTACTGTCATCAATGCAGGAGCCAGCAGGTTATTAAGTTTTGCTCTGGCTTGTGCCCTCTGATTGATATGATTGTGTTGGGTTTAAAATTTCATCCTGTCAAGTCTTGTAATGCTTGTTGCTGCCAGACAGTTCTTTGCTTAGAGTCTAGATAAGATATATTTCAGTTCCATTTTTTAAACCAATGAAAGTATTAATTAGGAAAAAAAAAGTGATTTGGAGTAAAACTCTGAAGGTGAAATCCTATTGAGATCAATATGAATCCTAATTTCAATGAGACCTAAGAATTTTACTTTGTATATTGATATATTCAGTGATATTTTTATTTCCCCCAGTCATATTCTGATTATTTATTCTTTTGAGTTTGTATTCATTTTGGTTTTAAATCTGTCTTTTTTGCTCTGTAGCTGTGAAATTATTTACTGTACAGTCGGTTTATATGTGATTGTTTATACATAATTTACATAACTAATCCCCTATGCCAGGTGTATATAGATGACTGGAGCTGCTTGTTGAAGTGAAGTAGGTCTTCTACGTCAAGGTTAATTTATGTGAATCATGATTTGGACTTTGGTGGAACGACCTTTTCCTTTAATTGGTGAATACAGGACACAAGAAATGCATTCTTTATATGAAGGGGAAAAAAGAAATGTAATTACCACTAGCATAAGCACTTTTCTGAATTAGAAAGTGGAAATAGCACCTAAATTCCAATTCTCTTGACAGTTTATTAGCAGATTAGGTAGAAAAATCTGTTCCATCAGGTAATTCTTAGGTGCTGAGAGGGTTTTTTGTGGAAAATATATTAAAAGTATATCATACATCATATCTATTTTCTCTTACTTCATCAAAGAAATGTTGGTTTCCCTAAAGGTAAAATAGAGAATACTTGGAGAAATAATTGAGTTGCTAAAAATCCTTCAGTAATGGAAGGCCTGTAGCTCATGTTCTACTTCTAAAGGTCAGAGCAAGTGTTAAGAGCTCTAACCTCTCTAATTTTAGAATGAAAATCTCTCAGATTCCACAATAAAAAGTCGTAGAATGTAAGGGCCATGACAAAGTCCACATGTACTAATAGCATCACTTTTGAAATTGCTCATAGGTATAGCCAAAAGACAGATATACCTACAAACCTTTTAAACTTTCAGTCCCCAAGAACTTTGGAAGAAGGGAGAAGACTGCATGGCATCTCAAATCAGATGGTGACACTACTTCTCCAAGTTCCTGTTATGACTCGTGACTGTTATGACAAAAACAAAAAAAACCCCTACAAAATAAAACACAAAACACCCTGCTTTTCTGCATTTGTTCCTACTGAAATTAAGTTGAGTTTGTAAGCCAAATGCAGCTGAATATACCAATTTAGAGTCTGAGGTAATCTCTCCTGATGAAAAGTAAATTATTCTTCTATCTAGGCTGTGAAGTAATGCAGGATCAGATCAAGTGTTAAACATATTATATGCAGATAAAATTAAATATATATATATGTATATATATGTTTATGTATATACACATACATACATACAAGTGCAGAACATGATAGTTTTAGAAAGTCAAGATGCATTAAGGAGCCTCTGCTGAATAATTTATAAATCCAAGACACAGCAGACAGACTCAGTCAGAAATCAAAAAAAAAGCTAACCAAAGTGAGCTGATATAACATTACATGCCATGGTGCAACCTCATGAGTTGTTGACTACATTTCAGAGCTTTTGTTCTCCAGGTAGATTAGCAATACCATGAACACACAGATTATGCCATTTCAATATCCGCAGACTCTTTAGAGTTCCTTTTATATAGTATAAGGTTTTATGAAGTCATTGAGTTAGATTGTACAAATGAAATATAAGACCTTTCAGACCTTTACCTCATAGCAGGTTTTAGTGTTACTATGGCTAAAGCTGCTTTTCTCTCCCTTTAAAATTCAATGGTCAAACATAAAAAAGAAAAGGAGAAAGGAAAAGAATTTTTAAGCTGCATAATTTCGTGATGCCAGGCTCATTAAAAAAGAAGGATTTCTTAGAGAAATAAAGAACCTACACTAGAAAGATCCATTATGCAACTGACGGGACACCGAGAGGAAATGGGTGTAAGAAAATAATTCTAAAATAAGCTACACAGCAATTTTTTTTGTTTTGTTCTGGTTTGCCATATCAATTGTTTTAGTTTAAGTTGGCTAAAGGGCATTCTGCAAGGAAGATAATTATGATTTTGATGTATTAATGAATACTTTTATTGTTTTGATCTTTTCGAGTAGATAGTCATAAATAAAACATCCCTTCCCTCTTCTCTACTCCTGCAAGAATAATTTTTAGGCAAAGATAAGATAATTTGTTGTCTTAATAAAATTTCTTTGGGGTTATTACCGTGTATCTCATGGTAATGAGCTCATGGTCTGTTAATAGAGTCAGACAGCCTCAGCCAAATAATTGCTTTAGGGTGTGCCTAAGAAGAGGATATTGTACTGTCTGAAACACAGGGAAGACTGCAAAGTGTCTCGGCTCTTCTTCCTTTTTTATTCAACAACTTGTAATGCAGCACACTTACAAAATATTGCTGTGCTCATTTTGCAAAATTAATGGCAATGAAAGGGATTTGGACCTTCCTTAATTGTCGTCTCCTCTTCTGTTCCAAACTGTCTACACAATCTTCCTTCTTCACAGTGGCAATGTGCATAAAGCACTGTCTGCCATTGGAATAGCCCTGCAGTGGCTTTACTTGTAACAGTGACCTTGTGCACCTATGAGATACTGTGCTTGGTGAAACGGACTGGGATAAGTCCTTGCTGCTTAAAAAAATCCATTCCCCTCCCATTGTTGACTTTCTAATGTGAAGGAAAACTCAGTCTCCACATTTACCTTAATGCTATATCTTTCTTCAACTAGTCTGTCATGCTAGGACAAGTGGAGGGAAGGAGGATTTTTTCATACTGCCTCCCTGTTTTACCCAACAGTCTTTTATGTAGACATAAAGGCTTGGAAACACCAGAGCATTCTTTCCATTTAAAGAGAGTTTTGAAGCAGAAGTCTGAATTACAAGTGTAAAAGAACTCTTACAGATATTTGTTGCTGTGCAGAGGGTGTTGAGAATCATGATCCACTTTACCATGCTTGGATTTTTGTTGCAGTGTTGTTTTGTTTACTTTCCCACCACTAAAACTACTACAACAAAGTATCACTATTTGGGTTTTTTTTTTTTTTTTAGTTATGAAGAGTTGCATATTTGTCCATAGGAAAGGTATCAATTTAAAAAAAACCCTCATACTAATATGGTTTTATTTTGTTGGAATGGTAACAATCTAGTGAGAGAAAACTGAACATATAAATCTGCAGCTTTATGAAAACACTGGCTTTATGTTATTTTCTTCAGTAGAAAGGAAACCCAACTATGTTTAAAAACCATGGAGGTCAAATATGCTTTCTTCAGAAAATGGAAATCCACCCATAGCAGAGAGTGTCAAAAGAAAAAAAGGACTAGATTTTTAGAGTTGAGATGGAATTTAAGAAAGCAAACAGCTTAAAATATGAATTAAGCTCCTTGCAATAATTTGAGATGCAGAATGCCTATATCTGATACAGGGAAGAAAGTTGTGTCCAAGCTTGAAGTGTAACTAATTTGTTTTACATCTGCCTTTGCTGTTCATTCATTGTTATTTATAGGAGTGTTTAATGGCATTTTTCATTGGCCAGTCTTCAGTAGTAAGCTAAGGAGGTTTAAAAGCACACTGGAAAAAATATTTCTGATCAGTGTGGAATGCTACTTTGCAGTGAGAGTAGTAAAAGTAATCCATTCAGACTACAACTTGTCTGTACTTTAACCCGTCAGTTGCTCTTACAGTACCACACAGGTCCCTTCTGCAGTCACTTTTGTTAATAAGATAGGCATTCACTGTTAATAAAATTGAAAAGTTGACAAATTGCGCCAGGGAGAGACACAGGGAGAAATTAATTTCAGCAACACGAAATCAAGATCAGATTTTGTGTATGTATGTGTATGTATGTGTGTGTGCATGTGTTTAAGGACAAAGCAACCTTTTCCATTCCCTTAAAACATGTACTCAACTTCTTCAACAGGATCTGGGAACTGGATATCTGCAGGTGACTGCCATAGCAATCAAGTTGCAATCCTCTTGCCCGCTATAAGCTCTCTGCATCAAAGTCTTGTTTAGAGGCTTTGTTAGCCTAAACATTATTTTATTCTTTCCTGCAAAATGGCACAAAAAAGGTGGTGTGCTCTGCCCTCCCATCACATAGAAACCCAGAACACTAGGTGTAGTTGAATGATATCAAGGAGGAAACATGTTCAACACCTCTAAGGAAGAGAATGGAACTGAACATGGAGGAGAGCTCTGAATGGAGCTGGTGAATGAGCAGAACAAAACCCTGTTCTTTTAAAAGAAAGTTGTGATTGCTGCAACATTTTACAAAGGCATGGTTTGAGATTGTCTAGCAGAGCATGGCTGTGCAAGCAAGCAGAAAAATAGAAAAGGCTATCCCATTGCCTTGTTTAAAAAGTGGCAATGTCAAATCTTCATACAGAATGAAGAATGTCTGGGAGATTTTATGTGGAAAATATATGATGCCTGTAAGCTTCTGGAATTCAACAGAAGATAAACCTCAAAAAATAACCATTGTGAATTTAGGTGATGGATTAGTAACTTTTACATATAGGGTTTTAAGAATCAAGAATTTCACTGGAGATGACAAACAAAAGATCATTGTCACACTAGTTAATTCGAGGCTATAGTATATGTCCTGGAGGCTCTTTGTTTGTGGGTTTTTTTTTGAACACCAGTATTCTGCAGTTTTTAAGAAGTAAGGGTTCATTATCTGAAAGAAAAGGCTTTCCAACTTTTCAAAATTTCCACATTTTTCTTCCTGCCCATGAAAGAAAGACTCAAGGATTCTTTAACAGTAAGACAAATATTCTTTTTAACTCTGTTCAAAAGTCCCCTTAAACTAAATTCTAAATATTATTTTCCATCAGATTTAGCTTGAATTAAAATTAGCAGTAATGATACTACTTTAGGTCAGCAACTAAAATAGCTTGTGAGGTCAATTAGAGGAGTTTGGTTATAAATACTGCTTTATTAATCTTCTCAATGTCTCAGAGTCTCAGAGGAGAAGACAATTGGACCATTGATGTTCTATGACTAAAATTTTAGTTCAGCTGCAGATTATTTTTTAATTTCTTTTTTAAGGATATATTGAGAAATTTATGTGGCTAAAGTCATCACAATAAATGTGATTTTCTATTTGTTGTGAATTTCTGTGGAAGGAACTTTCTACATACTTTTTATATCAGCGTAATAATCTTTGTAATAATAATAGAAGTTATGTATTTTTGAGTCCAGCTGGTAAAATACCTTTTATTTTAGAGTGAATAGGACCTTAGATCTGCCTAGAAATATTCTGTAGAGGATTATTCTATAATATTATGCTTTTCAGAAGTGTCTAAATCCATCTTTAACTGAAAATTAGATAAGAATATTTAAGCATGAGACTCTTGACGTGGTCCAAGAACAGAACATCAAAGAACTCAGAAAAATGTTTATACTTCAAGTGCTTCCTTTATTGAATAACACACTTTTTCAAAAGTAAATGTAAAAAATTATAATAATAAAAAGAATTCTTTTTCTTGTTCTTGTATTGGAGTGAAATAAATAAACAAAATGCGGCAGAAATGTATCTGAAATTTAGTTCAGTGTTAACTTCAGTAATACACATATTCATTTGGTAGATTTGAAAGCTGGAAGACCAGAGCTTTATTTTAAGGTCTGAGCATGTTTTTTCTCAACTGTTTCATAAATTTTTAATTTTTCCTTCAGTGCTCCAGGTATGCCTATGCTAAGGTGAGATGTAAACTGGTAGCAAGTCCCAGATTAAAGAGCATTGTCTGGAAGTGGAATGTTTACAACTGTTAATAACAATATAAAATTGAATCCTCAGCAGTACGATCCATTGTCATTAAAAAAACATCAAAGGAGTACATTTGTTCCACAGATGATTGCTCCTTCTGAGAAATTAATAGTCTAAGGTACAGTACTCGCTTTTATTTAGCAATATATTTTTCTCTAAGAACTGAAAAACTGTTGAGATCTTCCTACTGCCTTTAAATGTGAGAGCATTTATAGACTTTTTTAAGCATAAAGATGAACAGACTTATTTGAATCAAGAGACATTGTATTGATTCTAAATATCTCTTCTTTCAGCATGCATATTGCAAGAAATAAACTAAGATCTGCTTACTCTTCATTGAACAGTTCAGAAAAGATGAAGGTGGGAAATACATTAGAGTATCCTCCAGTCTTTGAGAACCTCTCTACTAGTTGTCGTGATCAACTAAAGATTATCAAGAGTGGCCTATAGGACTTCTGGATGAATCCCACTCAGGGCCCATGGATTAGATATTGACTATGTCCTACCAGAACTCAACCTTTTCCACAAGGATATGTCTTCCTTCCAGTCTCTGTGCCTGGTCTCTGGGGCCTCTTTTGGTTGGTCTTTCTGGTTAGGTGGCCTATAGGGAACACCCACTATGATTTCACTATTATTTGCATGTATTCTCTTTAATTCTAATCTTAATTTAGTAAATTATGTAACTAAATGTCCTTCAAAAATAAATCAAATACTATTCAGGGTTTCTCTGGTGCTCAGTGTTGTTCATATGTTCCAAGGATATACTTGGTTTAGAAGAATATACAGTGATAACATTTGAGAAGAACAAATTCATGTATTTTCCCATTGTTGTTTAGATTGTAATTTTACTGGGAGAAAGAAATATTCTTTCTTACTCAGATTATTATCTAAGCTTTAATAAATATTGGTAGGATCAGCCTGCTATATAGGATGGGTTTTTCATACAGATGTGCAATAAACACAATGCTTCTGTAAAGCATGTACTGACTTCACTCGCATCTTTTCAAAGAAATCAAATTAATGTGGATGGACATATTTAGATGTCTGGTATGAATATCAGGTCTGAATTAAAATCTTATCTGCAAGCCACTGAATTTCTTTTCAGGTTAACCTTTGTGCCTCTGAATTTTCTCATTAAAATGTGTGTCCCTGACTGGCATATTAGTCTAAAATGATGTTCCTCTGATGGACCTATTTCCAGATTATTTCTGTTCAATCTCCAATTCTTCTGGTTTTCATCAGTGTTGAATTATATTTGGGTTTGCAAGTTTAGCTTCTGAAACAGCACCTGTCCCTTTCAAATGAAAGGGTTTAGTCTGCTCATATGAGGTCTTTAGTGTATTCTTTGACAAAGAGATTTTCATGTTTTTTGATTCACTGTAGTGATCACAGTGTAAATAGATCTTGGGGCAGGGGTCAAGGAGGGAGCACAAGAAAATAGAAGGCAATCATTATTTGTTTGGATGCAGGCATGGGATAAAATAAAGCTGTTAATCTCACAGAGATGTACCAGAGTCACAGGCCTGTACATCAGTAGTTCTCTGGGATTAGGGATTATTCCTGGTGCCTCTTGCATGAGTGTAGTAATGCATAACACCCCACTCCTGTAGGGCAGACACAATTTACTTTTAGGAACTACTAAACCTAACTGAAAAGATAATTATATTAAGCCAAAAGCAGTTGTGTTCTACCTGGTTTTGGCATATATTGTTATTCAGTCAGATTTTACGACAATATTATGCCCAAAATCACTTTCACTTTTAAAAAGCCTTGGTTGGCTTTATAAGAGATACATACTCTCTCTCATGGTCTCTCCCTATAAAGCAACAATGATCCCAGTTTTCACTTTCCCCATCAATAGGGCCTTGTAGAAATCACTGAAAAGCAGAAGTATGGAAGAAATACTCAGTCAGGTGTTTTTTGGTTTTTTTTAATCCGCCATGCTTCTCTTTTTCTCCAAGTCTCTCTCAGCCTTTACAGAGTCAGAACTGAGTCTGCTACATCTGCAGCACGTTTCCTCATTCCCACCCACAAAATCACTTCATATACTAATTCCCTATGCAATATTCATGTTTCTGTCAGTGGGAATTCTGCAGATGGACAATGAGAGCTGAATAATCAAGAGGCCTTTAATGAAGATCAGAGTGAAAAAAGCAATTACCTACTGAGTTAATTAAAATTTTGCACCTGCACACTCAGGGGTATTTTTGTAGAGAAAAAAAATGTCAAGAGTTTGGTTGTACAGTTTTTTAGAGACAAGAAATTTCAAAACTGGATGACGTGCATAGAGTTGAGATTGTATCCCTCATGCTATTTGTCATATAGCTTTGGCCCAAGAGCAGTTCAGTGACCCAAAGAAAAGTAAATTAATATCCTGCATGTTCTAGTCCCTCCATATATCATAAACTGGATCAAAATGAGGAGCATCTCCAACAGGTGATTCAGGTCTCAGAACTTTGTTGGTCTCCACTGATGTAAAGTAAACCTTAACATGATAAATTCAACCTCTGGATATGTGTCGAAATAACACTGAGAAACCACTGTGAATCACAATTATTTTCCAATGTGAGGGTAAATTCACTGCCCCATGCAAGCTGGAGGGACTATATGGGATATTTGTAGTATAGTTTGACTGCTTTGTTTGCATTTTTCCAAGTGAAGAGAAGGATAAAATACCCTGCAACACCTAATGGTAATTAGTGAATTATTTAAAATTAGTATGTAATGTAAAACAGTGTGCATTGATGTCTTTCTGGTAAGATATTAACACATTGCATAAAAGTCAACATTTCAGAAGTAACAAATTAGAAATAAAGATTAAACTATATTCTATGAAATCAGATATATTTTCCTTATAAAGATTCTTCTTCTTTTCTACTTTTAAATTTGGAAATTTTTGAAAATCACAATTTTCAGCAAATCAGTATTTATAGTGGCAAATATGTTAATTACACAATTTCTAATTATCTCTGTTTGTTTTCACCTCATTAGCTGCCAGCAGACTACTTTGCTGCTCAAGGGGAAAGAGAACCTTGACCAAATGAAATGAAGGCTGGAGCAATTCCATAATTGAGTGTTTGTGCTCACATATAAATCTATTTGTTCTGGCTTGATTTGCTTGCTTTCTGTTAAAGTATCTCAGATAAACATAAATAGCTTCCTTTTTAATTAATGCCTGTGAAAACTCAGCTTTATTTAAATTCTAAAATAAATCCTTAGCATTAGTTTCAGGATGCAGAAATTTTCATTTCCTGAGCTGAATGGAAAACTTAGTCTAGTTTCCACTTCCATTCTAGCCCTGTGGAATTTATTGCATGTAGTCTGAGCTCCTAGATCCAACTTGCAAACACAATGTTGCTGTATGGATTTGGCCTAGGTTACAATACAGATGTATTTAAGTATTCTATTACCACCACCAGCTGTCAGACATTAGCTGTTGTCTCCTGCTGTGACTCACCCCTGATAACAGACAATGGGCCATCAAGGACCCAACACATAACTCATGGATTTATCTCATCCAGTGTGAGATGCTCTGCCCACGAGGGAAGAGCCAAGCATTCCCACCTGGATATAACCTGGCCTTGGAACTGCCTGAGCAGCCCTGTCTACTGGGTTCCCAGAGGACAAGAGCTACCACTGGATCTCCAGCTGGAGACTTGACCTTCATAGGATCACCGCTTCAACTGGACTACTTCAGTTGGACTGCTACTACCACCCTAACAGGGTGTTAGGTTGTATCTGACTTTGTCAGTGCTTTTCCTTGTATTATTTCACTTTTTTTTTTTTTTTTTCCCTATTAAATTATAATCCTGACTTGCAATCTCCCACTGGTTTGTTTTCAAACTAATATAGGATTACCATGAATCCATTATAAGCATTCCAATTAATATAAAGAGGCATTTCAGAATTATTTCTAGACTTTACTTAAGTCATCTGGCCAAGAAGAATAATGGTTCAAATTCTATTCTTAAACATATTTCTAATACAGAGAATTCATTTACAATTAACAGATAAATTTGGGATAAAATGAGACCTACTCAAAGTTATGCTGACATATCTAGCACACACTGAAAGAGACAAGAGAAGATTCTTGAATTGTATAAAGGATGTTGGGATACAGCTGCTGTGCTGTAAGGGTACACTAGAGAGTAAAGCTGCAGAAAATACAGTAAAAAATAATGTGTAGGAATAGACAAACTAAGAGGGTTATTCTGTTTGGCTAACAAGAGAAAGTTTCTGAAAAATGTAACTAATGTAACCGAAAGGCATTGCTTTGAATCCATTAACTGTATAGGGGCTAAACTATTTATCCCATAATTCTGCATGAACTCACATATGAAAAGCTAGGTTACACTTTTTGTAAATTGAGGAATCAAGAGTAATAATATCAGACTGAAATATAACAAATACATGGAGAGTAAGAAAGATTAGGGAAAAAAAAACCTATTAGGGAAAAAAAACCAAGGAGGGGAATAATTACAATGATGAAGTTAATGGAAGCTGAAATAAAATGTAATAGGGTTTATTGCAAAATAATTTTAGTTGACTAATATGCTGTACTACTTTGACAATATAATTGATTGTTCTTAGATAAGCAAGAAAAGGTATTTCCACTGAGACAGGAAAACAGGCAGGATCTATAATAATCACAGAAAAAAATTAAAGTGCAGGATTATGTGTACTCTCACTCATTTCTTTCCAAGATGGTAAACTAAAATAAGGTCAGAAAGTGCTATTAAGATGCTCTGAGTAAGGAAGGCCTCATCATAAAAAAGCAAGATGAGAAAAATTTGGCTTCCTCTATATGGCAGAATGAAAGAATAAAAAACTATGATTGCTCTCTAGAAATACATATGAAAGGTAAATGCCAGGAAGGAAGAAGAGATATTTAAACCAATAGATAAAGTTATCATAGGAATACATACATATGAACCATCTTGCAGGTATTTAAGACAGAGATTAAGAGATACACACCTAACCTGGTGTAGTGGAAGGTGTCCCTGCCCATGGCAAACAGATTGAAACTAGGTGATCTGTAAAGCCACTTCCAACTCAAACCATTCTATGATTCTATGGCAAAAGTAAAAATACCATGATCACCTCACTAAAAAAACAAGAATGTGATATTTGCAGTACCTTTGATCTGAAAAGGAGCCAATTTCTTTTCAGTTTCTCTCCTTATTGTGGTTTTCTTTTTTTTAGTTAAAACTTCATCTTTAAGTCAGTAGTTTGTTTCCAGACCAATTTCAAAGGCTTTTAAATACTTCTTTGAAACTGTGTTTTTTAAACTTGTCTAGAAAACAGCACTATCCAAACATTTAAAATAACCCTCTTACTATCAGTGCTCAAAATTTTCATCCTTTACTTTTCTTCTTTATATGTTTTTAATGATAATTGCAATTAAAAAAATCCATCCAAAAACCTAAGTACAAAATTTATAATCATTTTTCTTCACTAAATGGTATATAATTGTAGTTCTGTAAACTAAACGACTTGTTTTTCTTGATAATGTTTAGCTTTTGTATTACAGGCTTTTGTTTAAATTCTGTTCTGCTGAACATTTCTCTGCATGCCTTTGGCACCCCATTATGTTTTCTTCCTTAAGTGATTGATGCCTGTCACATGTTGTGCAGTTGTGTAGCTGAATAAAAGAACAACCATACATTTGAATTTTGAATGATTTTTTAAAAAAATTTGTTACCTTAGCCTTAACAAAAAGAAGTGCATTAAAAGGTCAAATGCTTCCACTTCAGTAGGACTATGGCAGTGCTCATGGTTTACAGTCTGGACCAATGTGAGTATTTTATTATTTGTCCTAAGACCCTGTTGTTCTTTCAAGCTATTGTGCAAAAATTCAAATCTATGGTTCTTTAATCTGTTTTCCAAAAATTTAGAAATTAAAAGCAAATTAGGATATAGAGATAACTTTCATAGTCACACACACCACATCATGTATATGTTTTTTCAAAAATGAGTGAGATAATAAAACTTCAGTCACAGAATCACAAAAGGGTTGAAGTTCAAAGGGACCTCTAGAAGTCAATCTCCCTGCACAAGTGGGGAGGCCTACAGATGATTGGCCAGGACCATGTCCAGGTGGCTTTTGAATATCTTCAGGGATGGAAAATACACAAATGCCAGTGCTCAGTCACCCTCACATTAAAAAACTTCTTCCGGATGTTCAAAGAAAGCCTCCTGCATTTCAGTATCTGCCTACTGCCTGTTGTCCTCTCACTGGGCACCAATTAAAAGAGCCTGACTCCATCTTCTGCATTTCCTCCCTTCAGGAGCTTGTGATTGTTAACTGCATCCCCCCCTCCCAAGACTTCTCACGCAGAACAGTTCCTGTTCTCTCAGCCTTTCCCCACAGCAGAGAGATGTTCCCATCCCCTTATCATCCTCATGGCATTTTGTTGGTCTCTCTCCAGTATGTCCATGTCTCTCTTGTTCTGGGGAGCCCAGAACCAGACACAACAATCCAGATGTGATCTCACCAGTGCTGAATAGAGGAGAAGGATCACCTCTCTTGACCTGCTGAAACTACTTTGTCTAATACAGGCCAGGAGAGCATTAGCCTTTTTTTTTACCTCAAGAGTACACTGCAGCTTCATGTTCAGCTTGGTGTTCAGCTGCAGGAGTTCACACTTCCTTTTGTTGAGCTGCACAGAGTTCTTGTCAGATCATTTCTCCGTGGACCCTCTGGACATCAGCAAGTTCCTCTGCCATTTTAGCCACTTCTCCCGGTTTTGTGCCATCTGTAGACTGAGGGTGAATTCTGCACTCCTATCATTTATGAAGATGTGGACACAGTATTGATTCCTGGGGTACACTGCTAGCCACTGGACTCCAGCTGGACATCATATCTCCGATCACCAACCTCTGAGCCCAATTATTCAGTTTTCAATCTGCCTCACTGCTTTCTTATTCAGCCCAGAGTTCATCAGCTTCTCTTTGAAGATCTTAGGGAAACTTAGGGGAAACTTCAGTCAAATGGAATTCTGTTGGCTGAGCTTGATTAAACAATGTTATGATTTGGTACATTTGCAGATTGTTGTGTGAATGAACATGACTTACAAAATTTCCATTTCTCTATATTTGAAGTATGTCTTTTAATTGGACAATATTTTTAAAAGATTTCAGCTAGTTTGAATTATCAATGCATAAAACATGGAAATATATTCACCTGGGACCACACAGCACATGTTGAACCTTGTCTTAGTCACATAGATGCAGTTAAGGAAGTTGGGAATTAATCCCCTAGGCATGTTAATGTGCTTTTTTGACAACTGTTATTAACTCTAACAAGGTATTTAAATTGCAGATATTTTGCTGACTGAATATTCAAAAGGTACTTGACAGCCAGTCACCAGTGTCCCAGATGTGTATCCCTGTTGCAAGTGTATTCTGTGACTTTAGCTTTTAGCTTAGATGGCTTATTCTACCTTTACAGCCTTGTTGTCACATATCACAGAATCATTGGGGTTGGAAGGGACTTCTGGAGCACCACCTAGAATGGGTTACACTGGAATGTGTCCAGGTGAGTTTTGAATATCTCTAGACAGGGAGACTCCATGACCTCCCTGAGCAGTCTGTTCCAGTGCTCTGCCACCCTCAATGTAAAGAAGCTCTTCCTCACTTATCGTGCTGTAGTTTATCCTCATCTTATCCCTGCACACCACTGAAAAGATTGTGGTGCCATCCTCTTGGCACCAGCCTTAGAGATGTTTATATGCATTAATGAGATCCCCTCAGTCTTCTCTTCTCCAGACTGAACAGCCCAGCTCCTGCAGTCTCTCCTCATAAGAGAGATGCTCCTCATGCTAAATTCAGAATTTTTATCAGGGAAAACCTTGTCACTAATTATTTTTTTTTATTAGATTTTTTTTGTTGAATGTCTCAGGTGTCAGCGTAGAATTCTTTGGAACTCTGTTGGTAACATGTTGATGATTTACACTCTACACATAGACATATATTCCTCTTTTCTAACTTCTTGATTTGTAATCCACAAAATAATCTTCCTAGGTTTTAAGCATCCTTGATTGGAAAACTAATTATAAGTTATTTAAAAACATAAATACTCTTGTATCTATCTTTACCTCCGTAAGTGACTGCTCCTGTCAAATACTGTTGCTTTGTTGGTGCTAATTATTATCCTTTAAAATACCTATACAGACAGTTCCTGACTAGATAATATATCTGTATAACTATTTTTTTATTCTTATTTGTCTTCTTTTTTAGTGTATTTTCATCTAATTATCTTGATACTGAACTCTTAACCACAAGTTAGTGGCTGCTTGAATTCTTCCTGAATCTATTTTTGATAAGTTTTAGTACTCATGACATCTTTAATGTTTCCAGTAGCAATTAATTTTAGGGTGGTAGTCTGTACTTGTAGTTTGGAAAAATTCAAATTTAAACTTCTTTGGAACTTCTTGCACAGTAGCTGTCTTTTTCTTTGTTTTGTTTGTTTTGTCTTTGGAAGGGGTTGAGGGGGTGTCAGCTGTTTGCCTTTGTATAATGCTTCCTACTTAAGCAGTATCTGACACTGAAAAGAATCTAGTCTCCTGAATCTTTCTAGACAGATATCCTGTTTTTTCTCCTCATAGGAATTGAGCTTGTCAGGTCTGTGCTAAGTTTGCTAGGTCACCCTTTTCAGGAACTTATGTAGATAAATCATATAAGTGAGAACAAATGCCTGGTAGTTATGTGTGTGTGTCTATAATTAGAGGAGAGATAATGAGTTTGCAGCCTGAGATGTCCCTTGGTAATTTGTTCATCCTACGCAAAGAGAGCAAGAGAGAATTGAGGAAGGCAAGAGGAAAGGCTGGGACTCTTTTTGGGCATCAGGAATGATTTACTGATTATGTAGTAAGAGCTCTCCACTACGGCACTAAACCAATAAACAGTGTGTGAAAGAAATATGTGGACTTAATATTCACTCCACTATTGAAATTATTTTAATTAGGACCTAACACTGAAGTCCACCTCTATAGATTATTTTTAGCTGCATGTTGGGGGGAATTCACTTTAAAGAATAACCATTCCATTTATTCAAAATGTAGTGGCATGTTTACACCTAGGTAATTATAATCCAAGCTTGGTAAGTGGAGAAACAAACAAACAAAAATATTTCATATACTAAAGGACTGTTTGTATGTGCAATGATATACAGGTGATGCAAAAAGAGGGCTTGATAGCTACTGGCTTTTATTTTTTTCTTAAAACAGAAACATCATTTTATGATTTTTTTTGGCTTCTCCTTCTCCTTTTGGAAACCTAAAGAGAAGTCTCTTGCCTGGGTTTCTCTAATATTTAGGGGATTTTGCTTTTGTTCCCGACAGACTGACTTTTTATTTAAAATTTTCTTTCATATTTTTTTCTGTGTCCTGATGTGGAAAATGATAATACAAGATATGATATATGATTTATGAATTGTTATTATTAACTGCAATTATGTTTGTCACCAGAAGAAACTATTTTCCTTTTGCTCTTATTGTGGGAATTCTATAAATAATTATCATTATTATACCATGCAAGCTATATGACTATTGTGTGTAGTCTCACAGATCTTGTTTAAGTTAATTTAAGCAATGATATTTGAAAAAAAGATATGGTGCAAACTGTAAATCTTCCCTAACACAAAAATCTTGCTCAAACAATGCTCTTGTACATACTAGGAGTGCAAAATCACTCATACTATTTCTGCTACTGATCATTTTAAAAGAATAAAGAAGAGGCGACATGACAATGCCACTTGAAATTCCTTTTAGACACATCTTAAACTAGAATGTCACCCTGTCATACATGAGAGCTTAGGGACCAAATGAAACTGTGTTGCAGCTCACTGTATAGAAAACCAGAAATTTTCCTTTAAATAAATTTCATATGTACAGAGTAGTTTGGTAGAATGATCAATAAATGCAAATACATGGAAATCAAACACTGAATTTTTAGTTACTTGACTTTCACAGTTGTTGTGGTTTAAGCCCAGCAGGCAATGCAGCGCTAACTGCTCACTCACCCCCAGCTCCAGTGGGAGAGGAAGGAGAATCAAAAGTTGAGATAAGAACAGTTTAATAATGGAAACAAAACTAAATAATAATAATAAATTATTGTTATTATTATGAGAAAAAAATAAAGCCCAAGGGAAAACAAAAATAAAATTGCTCAACACCTGCTGACCAATGCCAGACCCATCCCGGAATCCTGATAGTTTCCCTATCCAAATAATTCCCCCAGTTTATATACTGGGCATAACATTCTATGGTGTGGAATATCCTGTCTAGCTTGTGCCACCTGTCCCAGCTATGCTCTCTCCTAGCTTTTTTTTTTTTTTTTTTTTGGTACCTTCTCACGGGCAGAGAATGAGACACAAAAACACCTCCTTGACTTTGGGTAAACACAGCCTAGCAACAACCAAAACATCATGGTGTTATCTACATTATTCTCATACTGAATTCAAAACACAGCACTGTACTAGCTGCTGAGAAGAAACTAACTCTATCCCAGCCACAACCAGGAAAACATTGTTCCTTGTGAGAGAATAAACACTGAAAGATCATAGAATCAAATCCAAATCAAGTTAAAATCCTTAATGGTGAAGTTCAGGATATTAGGCTGTTGATCTATAGAACAAACTCCTTGGTTTAAGATAGGTGTAATATTTGTATGTCTGAAGCACTACTGAGGTCATAACTTGTATATGAATGGCTAGAGCTGCTCATGAAGATAAACTTCTAATATTTTGAGTGGGGCAATTTGTTGATAGTAATGTTTATTTGCTTTAATGACTAAAGTAAAAAGGATTTCAAAATCTCAAATGAATGCTCTTTAACTTGCGCCAGGCAGTGTTAGTGATTGACTAAATGTAATATATTCATTACATCATGTCAGCAGTTTCTAGCTTTTTCTAAAAAAAAAAAAAACCAAACAAGAGAACTGGGAGAAATCAGGTTCCAATGAAAGCCTGATATTTGCTGAATCAAATCTCTATTGTCTACTCAGCAGTGTATCCATTTGATTGTAACTCAACTTTTCCTATCTGTCTCTTAAAATCCTATATTGGGAATGTTTTCAGACTCAATCCCTAAAACAACATGGAAAAGGGATTGGAAAGTAAGTGATAGTATGAAAGGGGTGAGTGGTTTCATTGCTCTTGTAGAACTACTACTGGCCAGAACTACTACTACCACAAGTTCCCATTCCTCTTGTTGAGTATTCATTACTGAGGTGATCTCCAAAGAGTTGAAACCCAGTTGCTGGCAACTTTGCTGAGCCAGTTAAACCCTTAAGATTTTTGTGACAGTTGACCTTGCAACAACATTCCTGACAAAACAAATCACAGTCCTGTCTGACCAACCTAGTGGCTTTCTGCGATGGAGTGACTGCGTCAGGGACAGGGGAAGGGCTATGGATGTCATCTGTATGGATTTCTATAAGGCCTTTGCCACAGTTCTCTCTAAATTAGAGAGAGAGAGGGATTTGATGGGTGGACGGTTCAGTGGATAAGGAATGGGTTGGACAGTCATATCCAGAGAGTAGCAGTCAATGGTTCAATGTCCTGATGGACACTGGTGACAAGTGGTGTCCCTCAAGGGTCCATGCTGGGACCTGTGCTATTTAGTGTTTTCATCAGAGATATAGAAAAGGGCATTGAATGCACCCTTAGCAAGTTTGCAAATGACACCACACTGAGTGGTGCAGGTGAGACACCTGAAGGAAAGGATGCCGTTCAGAGGAACCTGGACAAACTCGAAAAGTGAGCCCATGGGAACCTCATGAAGTTTTGTTTATTTCTAATGGAAATGACCAGCATACAGGAACAGACCATTTTGGCACTTCAGGTAATCAATTCAGCTTTTTGTATGGCTTTTTTTGATGGTTATCCTTGTCCCTCTCTCAATTTTAGGAGTCAGAGAGATCAAGAAAAGGCTTTTGCACAACAGCTAAAATATTTCTTTCAACTCCAGGTCTGGACAAAACTTTCATGCTCTTCAGGTTGTTACAAGCAGCAATTGGTATTGATGTCCATCTAAACAAAGAATATTCACACAGCTATTTCCTTCCTGCATTTTAAGAACATGGACCATGTCCACCAAAGAGACTCACTGGTTCAGGAACAGTGTAATTATTTCTCCCTTTTTGTTCATCTTATGGAACTGCCAAGTACCAGTGTGTGTCGAATTGGTCTCCCAACGGTAATTTCGCATACACCCAAGGAGTCCCAAACTTGCAGACATCGTGATGGACCACATCAGTGCCTTGATTATTCTGTTGGTAAATGTATATATACTCTTCTGTTACTCCCACAAACTCTAAGAGTAAGGGGAAATGTGGTAAGTAATACATTTTTTCATCATTAAAAAAACATACAATGGTGTTTGAACTGTTTAGAAAGAATAATAATGTATTGGCTAGAATTAATGACAGTGTAAAAGCAGTGCATTACACGTATAAAAACGTCAGTGAATTATATCTATAGTATAGTTTTGGGGTTCTTCTTGGTTTTTTTTCTATCCCAGAATCAGCTAAATATACTACCCTTAAATAATAAACATCCATGAACAAGATGAAAAGAAGTTGGGAGTATTGTGTCATTGTAGTGACTCTGAAGTTACATCTCCAGGTTTGAAGCAATAAGGTCAGGGTTATAGAGTTCTATAAACCAACAGAAAAACTCCTTCATTCTACTACAAAAGTGTTTTCCAAAACTAAAAAATCAGAGAAAAAAAGAAGAGTAGTTTCAAAACTAATGTGTCTATGAGGGCATACCAAAGTTATTTTTGTGATCTTCTTTGTATCCTTTGCTAAAGTTCAAGACAAAATAACTCCCAAGAATTCTGTCTTCACAATGTTTTTGAAATCTGGAGATTAACATTTTACATAAATCTTAAAGACACAGTAATTCACAATCTATTTCAGTTAATGTAAATCTCCTCAGTCAACATTTAATGCATAATCAAATAATTTTGCATGGTGTATAGCATTCCAAAATTGTAAACTGTTCATAAGACCCACTAGACAGTAAATGTTTGGGGTTTCACTATATTTACGTTGATTATTTGCTTAATTTCAGTTCCAATATACCAGTTAGAACCCTATTTCTCTGGTCTATTTAATGTTGGCAACTGTAATTCTCTCAATCTTGAGTAGAAAGTCAGCTCTAGGTTTGACTCTAATGTATTTCACAGATTTTCTGTTTATCTAAATGGTCTGAAGTCTCCTCACAGCCAAAAGAAGTCACTGGGGTAATGATGATTAATCCTCAGCTACTTACATGCAGAAGTGCCCACACTTGGGAACAAGATGGTATATTTATTTTAAGCAGGATATAAGAATAACTAGTCTTGGACTTTTCTTCAGTAAATATCTCTATTTTCTTTTTAATTAGGTATGGCATTGTGTTTTTTGAAGATTGTCTGGAAGCTGGTTGTGCTCCTGTCTGAAGGAGAAACTATGTAAAAGGTTTCTTTAGTAAGTACACATGGCAATTCAAGTACCAAGACTGAATTCTTGTCTCACACTCATTCCCAGACCAAAATCACTTAAGTGCCACTTTTGGCAGCCTGTTTCCCAAAACTACAGCTGATACAACTCTCAGATATTGAAAATGTTAAGACTTGCAAACTTATTCACTGTAATGAAAATTTCCTAGATTATTGAAGTGTTAGAGGTAAGGAGACAAACAGTAACTACCAGACCCATTTTGAGTAACCAGCACAGTACCCTGTCTCCTTTGCACGCATAAAGAGAAGAAAGTTGATTTAAAATCTTTCTCTTTTTACTGCTCTCAAGCAAATCTTTTCTCCCTGTATTTCATACTAAGTAGTAAGGAAAAAGTAACAACATATTTGGTAACAATGAAAATAATAACATTAAAGCTGTAGGGGATTTTGCTACTTGAAATAATTTTTCTGGGTTTACCTTTTTACTTCTTGTTGTTTTGTTTGTTGTTTTTTGTTTTGAGGTTTCTTCTCTATAGTAAAACAAGTAAAATATATTTTTGGACACGATATGTGCCATCATGAAAGTTCTCTGTTGATTACCAGAGTATCAGCAGATAATGTGAATGACTGGTGCAGATATCTTTTTTTGAGCAAACAGTAGTCTTCAATGTAATCACTCTGTAAGCAGGAGAAAGGGTGCTTTTTTTTGTCCAAAGAAAGAATATATGAAGATAAGTATCCTAATAAAATAGTAGGAGTAAATGTGGAAGCACTGAAAAATGTATGCTTCAACAGATGTTTTAACGGTAGGTGGGGGTCAAATGATACATAAAGAGGCTCCCTCCACTGTCTGACTTCAATTTTCCTCATTATTACTATGGGGTTATAAATGGATTAAGTGAATGCCAAGAGAAATACATTTACTCCTAGAAACTTTGAAGGCAGTACATTTCAAATAAGAAAAAAATCACTTCAGAAATCTTAAAACCCTTTTTTTTTTCTTCCTGATTTCTTTTTCCAAGGGCTGATAATGACACTGAAAGGTTTTTCAGTTGTATGGAAGGGAATATAATTGAAATCTGATTCTAGGGAACTGAAAGTTATAAGAAACCATGGGGATGGTTAGCATATTCCACCTTCCAGTCCCCAAGCCAGTGGGCTATGTCATTGACTAATCTATAATCAGTGCGAGAGATCAGGGAAACTGAGATATTCCATTTATTCTGAGGAAACCAAGGTCAGTTTCTCATGTTAAGGTTGATTTATGCTGTGGTATGGATTTCTTCCTGATGAAAATTTGAAGCAATAGAGAATCAGGCTTTTCTGCACTCCCACCTGTGCTTTTTTCTCATTAAAAAAATGGAAAAAAAAAAAAAAAGCATTCCAAGAGTTAAATTTTTTTGGGAGACAAGAACTGGTTTTAATTTAGGGCTCTGTTCAAGAGCAAATGTGTATCACTTGTCAGTCCTTGAAAAGTCCTACTAGCTATTGCAACAAAGTTCTTGTGTACATCCAGGGAATTTCTATCCTTCCTGTTTCCCATTGCTTTTTTTTTAAATAATTGTTCCCACTGGGAGACAGGCTGTTGAACCCATTCTGTTTGGGCTGCACTAGCTTTATGACCTATACATAGAGCTGCATAGCAGGAAAAAGGACAGATGTAGAAATAACAATGCAAAGAAATTAAGAACTGTAGGGGAAGAGATAGGATTAGCACGTTTTCTTCAATAATTTGGGCATATATGACAGAATATTGCTTTTACTAGCTTCTGTGTTATGATACCTTTGTGACAATAAGGACAGACATATGGCACAGTATAATATCATGTACTGTTATAGCTTTGCTTAATAATTGTTGTTGGTTTCCACTAAGTATCAAATTTTTTCATTGTTTAATTTAGAAACATTGATTCAACTGAAGTCTCCCACTCAGAAAATATTTTTTAATGAGAATTGCATTATGACATAACAAAATGATACAACAACCAGAGTCAGATTTCATGTCACTCAAAATAGTAAATTAAAGTCAAAATTCTGTATTTCTCCACTTTCTAATTCAGCTGTTTAACTTAATGCAAGTGAAGAGATTCTTAAATCTGTATTGCATTGGATAGCTTTCTGGGATCAAAGTTGTATGATTGCTTTAAACCTGTTCTGCATTATACTCTTTGCAATCATATTAAATAAAGTATAATTACCTTAAATGGGCAGTAATGAAATGTCTTAACTACAGAAATACAGGCAGCTGCATTCTACATCACAATGCTAAAACTTGTGTTTTGTTATCTTCCTCATGTTCTGATACTGAGATATCAATAATACATGCACAAGCAGATTTATCTGCACTTTGCAGATATATTAAATTTTGCTATTATGTTCTCTTTCGCTCTCCCCCCCCCACTAGCTTGACAAATGAGAAAGTGGTACATACTTAATATGGGGCATTATATTAAGGGTAGGCATTGCCAGCCTGTAATGTGATTTCATCTTCAGTTGTGTGACTATAATTTTGGGGTTTTTTCTATCAACAAATATCAAATATTCAGAGGATGATTCATTAGTATTCCTGAAGTCTTATTTATATTAATTATAATTAATGTGAAACTGTGATATGAACTTTGATTTAATTAAGCCATGTGCTCAGTTCTTCACCTCACAAGTAACATTTAATTGAGCAGAGGTTAGGGTCTTGCTAAATTTTTAATTGTTGTTATAAGTATCATGAAAATTCTTTTAATCTATATTGACTTTTTCAAGACATGACAAGGGCTTTGTGAATCCCTGCAAAGACAAAAGCTGATTAAATTCTGGTGGAAGTAAAAGCTGAAATAGAAAAGGAAACAACACTCAGTAAAATGCCTATTAAACCTCACTCTTATTTGACACTTGTCTAAATGCATTTTATCTTTTCTTCCATATTTAAAAGTTTTCAGAATCGGGTCTTAATTTTCCTTTTGTTGATCTAAAACGGACTCATGCCTTATTTTTCATACATAGAAGTACATGTTCAGTGAACAAAGGAGGGGACCAGAAGAGATGGAAACCTGATGAACAGCAGCGGGTTGTTTTGTCACCGGCTGAGCTTGTACAAAGCGCAGATGAGCAGAAGGCAGGAGCCTATAGAGTCTTGACAATAACATAAAGAGAAACAAGCTGAGAAGAAAAGGTCATTGGAAGAGAAAGGAGAGAGAGTATTTTATCAGCTGTTTTAAGATCTAATCCTCCCTCACATAGCAAGGCTAAATAAATGTTCCTGCTACCTCAGTGTTTAGGAGTGATGGCCTCCTCTGTGCTTGTTACCTCTCCATGCTGTGGCCTTGCACATTAAGTTAACCTTTCTTCTTAACTGCTCCTGTAATAAGCTGTGGAACTTTCTGAACCTTTTATTGTCCAAACAGCAAGGAAATTTTTTTTTCTACAAATTTAAAATCAAATTTTGCTGTGTCATAATTGTTGTTGAAAAGGTGATCTTTTTCAGGTATCTTTTTAAAATTATTAAGATAAATCTGTACACTAGAAATATTCCTTCCTTGGAACACATAAAGCAAGAAGACACACCTTAAACCCAGAAATGGAGTAAAAAAGGTAGATCAGTGAAACTGCCTCAGTAATTTTGTTTGAAATGTTTTACTAGAGTCTTCAGAAAATTGAAAAGGCATACAGGATTTATTACTACGCTAAGCAGCATATTTATTTCTAAACATGCTGAATTAACAGATTTTTTAAAAGTATCTTGTCTTACTGCTTTTAATGTACAAGAGAGTTTTAGAGTACTTGTGAATTGTGTGAAAGCACTCTTGAGTCAATCTTTCTGAGTGTCTCAATTTCATGTGAGAATCTAGGGATAGAACTATTTTCATAGTTAGGAGTGAACGTTAGTGAACTTATCACTGAACAGTTGTTTTGAAATGCATGAAAGCATTTTTACTTTTATTTACAGATTAAGCTTAATTTGTCTCCATGCCTTGAGTTGCAGAAGGTTTTGACCAAACTAAAGGAAATGAGACCTATATATCTGTACTCTAACAACAAAGGAATGAAAGTTCTGAATTCTGAATACTGTGATTCCTGTTTTGTGTTGGAATTTTTATATCTAAAAAATTTCTGCATACATTGGTTTTTCTGTTCTGATTTCCATGAATGTTCATTGTTTTAGCAGGAGCACTGGCAATTAAAATTCATGACTATAATGTTGTACTGGGTTTATTTGGCAAGGATTTGGTAGCTGGGCATGCTGTGGGGGTGGCTTCTCTACGAAGACCCTGTAACTTGACCCCAGGTCAGAAAGAGCCACTTCCATCCACCTCCAAGAAGGACCCATCACTGGCTGAAAAAGGCAAAAGGGTTACCAGGGGTCAAGAAGGTATAAGAATTAGGAGGGAAATCAAACCTGAGAGGAAGGGAAGGATAGGAGAATTTGGTTTTAGTTTTTTTCTTATTTCTTATTTCTTATTTCTAAGTATTTCTAGCTTAGGTACTAGGAAGAAATTCTTGACTGTGAGAGTGGTGAGACTAAGTGACCTTTAAGGTCTCTTCAAGCCAAAAAAATTTTATGATTTTAGGATGTAGGACACTGTGGCTAGCACAGGTCTTTCTCGTGAGAACATTTTTGCTACGTTTCATAAACAAAGATAAAGTTTGGATGTTTTGCAAACAGCGTCTCCAGATTAGGGCAGTTCGGGCTTGGCCAATTAGTCCTAGGGGGAGGTTTCTGGCTGACCAATCTGGGTGACCTCTGAAAACTCTATATATATGGAAATCAAAATAATAAACTCACGTTTCTCTTTTCTTGTCTGAGAACCTGGGTTTTCTCTCAGCTAGCGGCTCAACAGCGACAGGACACGGTGGAAAGGTTTCAATATTTCATTAGCTTCCAAATCCCGTTTCATCACAACAATGTAGGAAGCTCATGTATGAACATTTCCACATGTTCTCTTTTAATCTCCAGTCATGCATTCAGGCACCCAGAATGAGCTCACAGCCCCATCCATGCTATGAGGTAGTTTCTTAACTGCAGGGTATATCTTCATGTGTATTTCTGTTATACCTGATCTCTGGTAGCTTTGCTTGATTATTGTGCTACAGGTTGTGAAAAGTGTTTCTCCCTTAGACCAGTTCTGTGAAAATTTCTCTTTGCCTTGGGTATAAAGTCAAGTAAGTTAGTTCAGACCTCAGATGTTTTGTCTCTCCTCTTCCCATTCGGATGTTTATTTCTAAATTGAGACAGAAAGAGCCTGAGTCCTAGGTAAGAGCAGTGGCTGTCTGAGCAGGCATATCTGCTCAATGTATTGTTACAGCTTGAACACATAGAAGTCAACAGTTTCCCTTAAGAGAATAGAACAATGTTGTCTTACAGTGACAAGTTGGTTTTTGTTTATTTATAGATCAGTATCAACAGTGTCCCTAAGGATATAAGAGGATATAATGATTATATTTCTATCTGTACCAGAACATAATGTTGGGTTTTGGTACATTAGTGCTTCAGTGGTTTGGACTCTTCTAAAACAGCTGTCAAAATACTCCAAATTTTAAAAAGAGAAGCATGGAGTTAAAGGTTTTTAGTCCATTTAGAATGATATGTCTTAAAGGTAGGTAGTTCCATTGCTCTTATAGCTGCAGTGGCACAATGTTGTAAGCAAGGCAAACATTGTAGGAAGAGGGGATATCCTTTACGACACCAACTGACATAGATGTATGCAAGTGTCTTGTGTTGGCAAGCTCTTGGGAAAGGGCTTATGTGCCCTAAAAATACCTCAGTAATCTCCCTCCACCCCTCATCAAGAAACACAAAAATTTGAATTGCTGGTTGTCATACAGACATTTACTGGGATAAAATTGATCTTGCCTGATAATTATATAGACAAAACTGAACATCGACACGTTATAAAGATTTCATGCCTGAGATGAAGAAAATAATGGAAACATGCAGTTAATGCTAGAATATTATTGACAAAGAGCTTTTCCATCTTTAAACACTTAGCCCACTTTAAATAATGAACCTGAGAAATTCCATAAATATCATGGTTTCATGGCCTCGAACAGAGATACTTTATAGTATTTCCCTACCCTCACCTAATAGCTTAATGTTCCAGGAGGGATGGTTTTCTACTTGTGTCTCTCTTGTGAGAGTTAACAACTTTATCATCTCTTCCTCTGCTGCCACATCATCCTCCCCAACCTGTAATCCATAAATAATAGCTCTCTCATCTTTCAAATTAATCTAATTTGCCTAATCCCCTTAAATTTAAAGTAATTCTCAACATCAGTAGTGCATTCCTATTTGAGAACTAGATACATATTTGTTTTTCTTAAAATATTTCATTGTGAACAGGAAATGGTATGCTATATTTTGGCTATGCACTGCTTTTAAAACCATTATTTCTGACACATTTTACTTATTTAATGCCTGCCTTATTGCAGTTTATTAATCTGCACTGGTTTTACTGTAAGAAGTGTTATCAGAAATCATTTAAAACATTTAAATAGCAAAGAAAACTGTTTTGCTCACTGTCACGGAGACTGATATCATCAAGTGTGCCGATTGTGTAAAAACACAAATATAAAATAAAATTACCAATTAACACTTGAAAAAAATTAGTTAGAACTTGAAAAACAAAGCAGCCACAGGTAGGGAAAGTACATGGGAGAAAAGTACTGTTTTTCCCAAAGTTCCACTGGTTGTGATAATTCTATAAATAATTAGAAAAGATCAAAGAGATTTATTAGCTGACCAAATAAATAAATTGTTTCAATAGCTTATTTGCTTGGATGAAACATAAGTAATCTCCTTAAGGGTATGTTACATTTAGCCATTGCTTTGTATTTTGAGATACGCAGGGAATTAAGTAATTAAAAACATTTGGAAACCTATCTAGAATTATTTCCTATCAATTAAGAAAATAATTATTTGGAATAACTCACTATATTTATTTTTGACTGTTTTTTTAGAGTTGTCAAAGGCAAGGCTGGAGGCAAATTTATTTATGAAGCAATTTATTATATAATTTGTGAGCTTTGCCGTATCAAATATTAGACATAGGAGGTTCCACAATGTATGTGAGCTTTATGGGTCATACTTTTGTTTTTAAAACAGGGAGTTTTGTGAACTTTTAGTAAGATTAAGAAGTATGGAAGAAAAAAGAGAATAAAGAGAAATTGAGTTTTAATTCTGTTAAATAGCTTTAACAATTGAAGGACATAATATAGGCACTGTTCATCAAATTGTTTCTCATGAATATATAATTCATGAGAAAATATTTCTCTGAGTCACATCACTGTATATTTGAGTCATAATACTATATCCTACTTAAGTCACCACTGACTTCTCTATAAAATGTTAGGTCATCAAAATCCTGCCAAAACAGTCCTTTCCTCTCAAATTTTCATATCCATTTAGGTAGCTAATCTGTTTAGAAAGAATAGGAAATGATAAATTTTAAATCAACAGGTATAATGGTATTAAAATATGCACTGCAATTCTGAATGTGCACCAGGATTATTGCTTTATTATGCAAATTAATTTATAACCTTCTTTGTTATCTTGAGATGTACTTGGAGGTTGATTTAAAAGCTGATATTAAAATGAAATATGTTCACTGAAGCATATCAAGGACATCTAGCTGAAAGTTACACTATTTCAGTACCATTGGTGACAATATCTTCTTGATGTTTCAATACTAATACCATTAATTTTCAAACTAACTATCTGAGGAAAATTTAATATGGGTTATTGTTATGCAGGTGACATGTTGAGGAAGTTATTATTCTGCTAGTTTCACATCTCTCACTGAGAAAGAAAAAAGAAGAAACTGTTTTTTCTCTTTTTTTTTTTTTCATGTCTTCATGAAATATATTAGCCTTATTATATGTATTCATTATTCTTCCAGGTTTTAAATGTATACTGTTAACAAGTTTGGTGTGAAAAAAAAGTCATTTAAGTTTTTAAGACCTATTGTTCATACTTGGTGAATCCTCTAATTTATACAGTGCTTCCTGTGATTCAAGGATGTCTTTTAATGTTCTAAGGAAAAAGAACCTTAATCACATGGAAATACATGATAATGACTGATATCCGTGAGTCTTCCAGTATATACAATCTCCCACTGAATAAAGAACACTGTCTTCTAAGAGCAAAAGTCTTGAATACAATGTTGCTTTCAAAAGTGAAAATATTCCTCAGCTACCCTGCTGATTTAATCACATGGATGCTGTGTCAGTTAATAAGTAATGCAAATATTTTAAAAAAATAGAGTATAATTCATGATTTTGTGACTTGACTAGATCCTTTTTCAACTTCATATTTGTGTGAAAATGATTTTTTTTTTAAACCTTGAACATCTCTGGATCTGAGTCTTAGATTTTCCTTTATCACTGTACTTGAATCTATTTACTTGAATCAAAAGTCCCGGGGACTACTGCAGAATTAAATGTAAATTAGGTAATGTGATCTTTAATTCTAATCTATATGCTTGTGGTAATTTCTTCCTAAGGAGTATAACTGTGATTATGACCAATTAAAAATAGATTCTGTATTTTGTCTGTTTTGGGTATCCCAATCATTTTACATTGACAAAGCACTTTGAAATCCTTATATAAAAAGGGTACATAAGAAAGAGGTAATTCCCATGTTTTATGTAAAGATATGAACAATTCTTCAATTTTCATAGGAAAAAAAATCATTGAGAACCCAATTCCTTATTCCTTTCTCCTTTTTTGTTTTCATTGCTTCGTAGAAGATATTAACCTTATTACATGTATTAATTATTCTTCCAAGTTTTAAATGTATACTGCTAGCAAGTTTGGTGTGAAGAAAAGGTCATTGAAGTTTTTAAGACCTATTGTTCACACTTGGTGAATCCTCTAATTTATACATATATTGTTTCATTTTTATATATTTCATTCATAGACCTGGAGAAGAACATGGATCGAAGTGTAAATGACATGCCTAATTGGATGGATAAGTGCCCTTGGAAACCAGTTCAGGCAACTAGATGAATTTATAAGACATGGTTAAGGCAAAATATCCTTTAAGGACATAGAAATTTTTGTTAGAAATAATTGTGCATCTTGACAGACATATTGGTGCAGCAAAATCTCATGTATAGTATCCATTACCTGAACAGTAAGTCCCTTTATTTTCATCTTTATTGTATCATTACATTACTAATCCAGCTTCCTGAAGCTGACCATACCTTGAAATGCTGAAACCATAAGGGATCTGGCATTTAAAGATGTTAAGAGGTGGTGAACTACTATTACGATGTCTTTAAAAAGAAGGGTTACCATTATATGTAGTTTTCCACTTAAAAATATTTTCATGTTTGCATAGACATGGTGTAATTTCTCTTTCATTTCCAAAAGAAAGCATGATATTATTGAGTATGTTTTAGTATTGCCTTCAATACTTTCTCTGTTGTGTATGATGTATTAAATGCAATACAAACCTATACGATTTTAACATTTCAACAGACTTCTCATTTTCTACTCCAATATGCAATAATAGACAGAGCGTGGCGTTGCATCTTAATTGCAGCACTTGTGAAAGGCAACTTAAGATCTAAATCACATGGAAAAGATGAACAAATCTCATAACTTTGACCAATTTTTTTTTAATCATTAGGCATTTTGTGCTATAGAAAATACGCAAAATTCAGGGTTTTTTTCAGAGCTCATTTTTTATGCTTTTTATGGATTAATTTGATATAAGGGAAATTTCAGGTTGCACTGAGAAAGGCTCCCTTTCTCCAAGGCTGGGTATCCTCAACCAATAGTTTTAAGCCAAAATAAATATATTCATTATCATAACTGGTACAATTAATTCACAATGCTTTTGCACAATATTTCTATCTCCAATATTATCTCTGTTAAATACATTAGCATTAATATAAAGATAAACCAGTCATGCTTCGTTTGTCCCTTGCTTGCTATATTTCCTAAATACCTTAAAATAATGTTCTGCATGGCAGTTGTTATATATCCTTTCAAATTATTCTGAGAAATCTTGGAGTTAAATATTATTTGAAGAGAATAAATTATATTTTTTTCTTATGAGCTTTAATCTGTTTTTGCAGGAAAGATCCAAGTTTTGAACATTCAGTGGTGCAGGAGTTTTGCCAAAAGAGGAGGGAGAAAAGGAAGAATAGTTTTCTTGGAGGTACTTAATCTGCATATAGATACGCTTCTTCACTTTGTAAATCATAAATATCAATCATTCATGTTCATCAGTGTCTCATACATATTCATTAGAACAAACTGTTATGTATGATTAAAGCTGTTACAAAATGACAATACTGTGTTTTGTTTTTATCTCAGGCCTCTGTGTACTGAAAACTCCACTGGCTGTTTCCATTTTATAATCTGACAACACTTTCTGCTATCTACAAAGAACCAAAACTCCATATGATCTTGCATGGATTAGCACTCTGTACCCCAACTACTTAGGACTTTTTAAGTAGTTCTAAAGGTATCTTGAAGGTTTTCTATTTTCTGAGCAATGATTTCAGCAGTGTTCAAAGGCAAGTTCCAAGCTTTTATGGATTAACTAGAAACGAGTGCATTTGACATGTTTATTTACATGCAAGTACTGGGAGGAATGTTTCTACATGGGAAAATGCAAATGAATTTTCATATTTTCCCTAAATGTGTTTTGTGACTTTGTAGCTGTCATGCTTTCTGTGCTTGCATTTGGACTCACAGCCTCTGTGAAACTAGATTTGGTATGAGACTGTGGGGGGAAAAAAGCAGCCCCTCTCTTGCCTAAATTCTTATATTCTAAGGCCTTGAATTGTCATTTCATTTCTCCAGTCAGTTGTGTAGAATATGAAGTTTTGCTTATTTTACTGGAAGTACAGCTGGGAAAGGCAGTCCTAGAAAATACAAGGACAGGCTTGTGAATCATTCAGAATACATTGCCTGTGTCTGTTTGATCTTGGAAATTTAGAAAGAATTTGTTTAGTACCCAGGTTTTCTCTGTAAGACAGTTTCTTTAAAAGATCATGGTGATTGGGTTGTCAGCTGAGAAAAGTAAGCACTTCAAATTTTGGCCTGGAGGCAAATGTTTTACACAGGCTGTCTGCTCTGGATATTCTCAAACATAAAATTGATAATCCCAATTAAATTAGAAGTGAAAAGTAGTTTTTTTATTATTTTACTTGCGTGAAGAATGAAGAATACATCGAGTGATTAATATTTCCTTGACAAAACACTTCCAACTTTTTGCCATTATAATTCTGTTATAATGACCATTTGTCATCTAAAAATGGCAACAATTTTCTCAGTGAGTTAGTGAGACTAAAAAGTATGCCTTGCATTAAACTGAATCTGAGATAATAAAATTTTACTTTTTTAATATTTCTGCATTAATTGGAAAAAAATATGCCTTTCTCTGTATTTCTAAGATATAAAACTGGAACATAGATGGAAAAAATAAACGACTGAAAAGTAATATGGCAAGATGTAGTTTATATGGCGATCTGATCAAAGAGGTATCTTCTGCCAATAGTCCATCAATATATAACCACATGTGGCTGTCACCTGAATTTTCCACTCTGCCAAAGCAATCATAATCAGGGCTTAGCAAGCTTTTCAATTTAGAAAGTTTGTTCTGAATCTAATCTAAATTTCCTTAGCTACAGTATAAAGCCATTATTCCTTGAACTGTCAGTTGAGCACATGAAGAGCAGCTTATATCTAGAACTAAGAGCCTTGATTCACTCTGTCTAGATGTAAAAAGTTTAAGTCTCACAAGCTTTCCTTAGTTCTTTTCTACAGATATATAATGATTTTTCTCATCTTGTTCTACACCTTCTTGGAAATTTTATACCTCAAGCTTGTCACAGCGCTCCAGTTACATCTTTATTTATTAAAAGAAAAAAACAAATATTTTGAGATTGTTGCTAATTTCACAGATAAAGGCTTTTCTGTATAACCTAATATCTTATTTGTCTTCCTCATAACATTGTGGTAATGTTGATTCATACTCAACTTTAACTCTGCTATGATCTGAAGTTAATTTTCCACGACCTGGCATCAGTCGTCCTCAATCCTTCAATTTATGGGTTTCTTTTAATTACCTGTATCACACTGAATCATATTGTAATTATATTTTCTAAGTTATTGTTCCAATGTATGGATATCTCTCTGAAGACTAGTCCTGTCTGCCATTAAGCCTACATGGATTTACTGTCATCTGCAACTTTAATATACATACCAATAAGTCTTTAAAACCATTCTTGACATTTTGAATGGTATCAGATTTAGAATACAAGATACCTTCTGTATCCTCAAAGTTTGTCAGGAATAAAAACCACAGAATTATTTTGAATATGTATTTTTAAATATACTAGTCAGTAGTAGTTTCACTTAATCCATGTGCCTCTAATATGCTTATGCAATCATGTGAGATAAAGTTCCAAAATGCTACTATGGAGACTATATATTAATAGATAAATCAATATGTAAGATATCATTGTACTATTTTATCCACAAATTCTTTTATCCTCTTATAAAAAGCAATAAAGTTTCTTTGAAATGTTTTGTCCTTCACACATCTTTTCATTGCCTTCTAGATGTCTCTACATTATTTCTTTCACTATTGAGGAAATTATATTTAAGATTATACATTTACAGCTTTCCATTTTTTAAGGTTAAACACTATATCTCTCCTTTTCTGAATGCTTGATTCTTCAGCTCCCCTCATCATTCAACCAAAGATAACAGTACATGACTTTAAGCTTGACTCAGCCACCTCATTTCCCTAAATATTCTAAGTTAAATTTCACAGAGCACACCAGACATCAAGATTGTATTTGGACAGTTTTTAACCTTTTGCTTTAGCCTAGTCTAATTTCTTCTGTGTTAAATTAGGACATTAATTATGTTTGCTCCCATTATCATAATTTGTGTGTATAATGGACACTGAAACAAAATGGAATTCAGTATTTCAGCCTTTTTGACTTAATGACCTTAGATGTGTGTGTACATCCCTGTTGGCATAATGATATAAAATAATGTTTATTTTATCTATATTATATTTGGGGGAAATAATATGTTCCCAGATGATTCAGCTATATTTATTCACAACACTTTTAAAGTAAATTAGAAAAAAAAGTTTTGATTTGCTAGCAGAATCTGTAACTTGGAAGACATGCCATGGCACTAGCTGTCTAATACTTCTATTTAGAAGTTTTACTCTTTCATAGATAAATTAACCTGCTACAGCAGGTGAGTGAAATTTAAAGGTGTTAGAAACACAGTTTAATTTGGGTACTCTCTCCAGAGGAGTAATTTTAGTCTTCTGTCCATCAAATCCATTTCAATTTCCCTTCAGTTAAACCCAGTAAAATCTTTCTGGACAGAGACACTCAACAAGTCTATTTAGTTGCTTCTTAACCTCTGCCTGGTTGCAGCAAAGTGGTTCAGAAAGCATGAAATATTGTGTCTATACACTGCAGACGTTGAAAGGGAGATCCACAGAATCCATCCATATTACCAAGACATTTTCTATTTGCAGCAGTCTGCACATGAAGTAAAGCTCTATCTGCACATAAAGGAGTTCCATCTCTTTGGGCTTCAAAGACTAGGCTCAGTCCAGAAGTGAGATGCATAACTGTGAAAAGCTCTGAAATTGAGCAGGAAGTATTGATGTTATGATCCTTTAGGTAGAAAGAAAAGAAAAAGAGGAGAAAAGGAAAAAAAAAAAAAAAAAGAGACATTTAAAAGCTTGGCTCCTGTCTTCTCCTCAAGACATTCAACATCTAATGTTCTCAGAAAATTTGTGAGGAGCTATGGTACAGATTACTTTTACTGAGGTACTTCTATAAATGTTAGGTCTCTTTAAGATTCATAGGAGTAAATCAATAGCAGTATTTTATAGCCCTCTGGGTAGCTCTGTATGGAAAAATACTTGGATTCCTGCCTTTGCTATCCTAGGTCTATGATATGATTCAGTTTTGTTTTGTTTGGGTTTTACTGAATGACTTCAATTAATTTGCCAGGATTAACCTAGAATAATATAATATAATCTGGGATTAAATCCAGGTTCCTTGCAGAAGCATACTCTAGCTTCTAATTAAAAGCAGCAAAATTTGAATAAAAATTTAATTACAACTAATGATGGAATTCATAAAGAGATGTTCCAACAGTATTGGAGACTAATGAATATTTAATTAAAATAAAAAGTAAAACAATGGGGGCATTAAAAAGGTAGAGTGGATGGTGATAAAGAAAAGTAGGGAGGATAAAGTAGACATGGTTAAATGTGGACAAATATTGGCAGAATGTAACTAT
The DNA here is from genome assembly GCA_024500445.1 of Entomyzon cyanotis. Taxonomy (NCBI): domain Eukaryota; kingdom Metazoa; phylum Chordata; class Aves; order Passeriformes; family Meliphagidae; genus Entomyzon; species Entomyzon cyanotis. Next base: position 39,792,027 of record JAKEPQ010001005.1, on the reverse strand, counting down.
GGCCACCAAATTTTTTTTGAAGCTAAGCACCAGGAAATTATGAGATTAAGCAGTAATCAATTAATTAGGGGTGTATAATCCATGCAATTAATTGTATAAACATACAATTAATTAAGTGAGAAAACCATGTAGGTACAGAGTCAATTAGGTTGTAAAACTCATTACAAGTAAAATACACAGGTAATGGAGTGAAATTAAACAGGCAAAGTTTAAGGATTAAAAATTAGCTGAGCAAATGAAATCAATAAATGGACAATCAACAGAAGCAGTGAATCAGTTCAGCAGCATGAAATGTAATTGCATTATTAAAAGGGTCATCGATGAATCAATAAATTTATTCCCCAGAGAGTGATGTGATCAGTAAAGTAAGGACAAGCAGTCCAGTCATTATCAGTAGGCAGTCAACAAGGCATGAGAACAGCTACCTGGACAAAGCTTAGTGGGTGTTCTGGGTACCATCAGGTATACCATCAGCAGCTACAGGAAAGTAGATTCCAGAAATATATCTTTCTTAATGTATTTGCCACTACAGTGAGGAACCATTTTTTTATGTATGAAAAATAAAGGCTTTTTAGAGGAAAACCTGTAAGTAAAACCTTGGTAACAGCAATAGCTCTTCACAAACCTAAAGGCATATAACTCAAAATATTTCTTATTTTGCAATAAATATATTGCAAATTATATAGATGCAAAAAAATTCAGTGGTGAAAATATAGTATGACAATTCTACTCAGTTGACAAAAAGTAATAATAAATTTCAAGGTTGTTTCAGGAATACTTTAGATTTTCAATCTTTTGTATTACAAATTCAATTTTGCTATTTCCACTATATAAGTAGTCACCCAAACATCTGTAGTCATGTTTCTAGAGAGAAAAAGCATAGTGATATATTTTACACAAGCTACTAAGACTGTGGTCACTTTTACTTATTTACAACTATTATAAGGTTATTTAAATATTAGTAACTTATTACAAGGCTGATCATGTCAACAAATAAATTACATATTTAAATGAACTATGCTGCATTTTAGCTTTGTGTAAAATAAATGCATGATTTTGAAGTAAACTAAGTAAACCGTGATTTTTATGGTCGAGCTAAGCATTAAAAGTTTCAAATGCACTCAGAAGGGCTGTGTAAATGCCTTCATATACCTCTTCCAGTTAATTTAATTGCCTGACTTTCAAAAGTCCTGTCATTCTCACTCTGCTCAAAAATTGTCAGTGGCACTGATTTGTGTGAAGATCTTGTAATGAACATTAATTTCATGTTCTAATTTCTGTTCTTCTTATTAAGCACTTGAAACCTAATTTTGGAATTGAACTTCATTGAGAGAAGGTGAAGTACTACCCTATTACAATATACTGGGGTACACAAAATTGCAAATCTTGGAAATACCATTAACCAGAAATTAAATCCCGGAGTACATGCCAAAAGTTCAAGTCCAGAAATATTGAAAAATGTTGCAATATTACTCAAAACATTGCATTGCCAACCTACGGCTGTCAGACTTATTAAAGTGAAAGATACCACAGCATCTTTAATGTGTGGAAATGTTGAGCTGAAGCAGTCAAGCAGCCTAACTCTTGCCTTGCCGTGACACCACAAGCCACTGGTGGTCAGAAGAATATGTACAGCCTTCCAGGTTTTGCATAGGATCACTACAGAACCAAGGTGCTCTTTAAGCCTCCTCACTGACTTCAGGAAGACAACTAATTCCCTTCTCACAATTGCCAACAAGCAAAGAAAAAGCAAACATACTGCCGCTAAAGTACAAGGCTGATATCAGAAAAACCAAGCAGGAAAAGACCAAATAGGAAAATTTGATAAATTCTCTTTTTAGGAGAGTTTTATCATAAAGCGCCTTTTGGTTGTGCCTAAATGTTTCAGCTAAAACTCTTCAGCCCTAAGGATTTCCCTGTATACAGGAACAAATTTTGTGTGTCTCTTTGAGCTGCTCAGTATAGGGAAGATCTGGGTTCCTTGCCCCACAGCAGTTTACCAATCAGATCTGTCCCCAGCCTCTAAATAAAAGAATGCTTAAACTTATCTGCCCATGAGGTAACTCAGGGGATTAAGACTGGAAAAATCTGTAGGAAAATGGAGTCTTAGAAATTAGTTAGAACCAGGTGAATCATGAGCATTGATATATCACATGATTTCCCATTTTCACAATTACAAATTTGATAGGACAAAGACAAACACAATTTAGTCCTTTTCTTGATATCAAACCCCTAAAACTTTCTCTAGTATCAAGACAAGTATATTCAAAAAGCCTGTCTTGTGATTTCCTAAATGGGAACCTCCTGGTTAGAGACCTCAAACAGCATTGGTGTGCTGTGTTTAGAGATTATATTTTTCTAAGCTTTTCAGAAATGTTTGTTTCATCATAATCATAGTGTAATTTATTATTATGTCTTTAAATAGCAATAAGAATGTCCAGAAATACGACTGAATAGAAAACTGTCCTATATATAGTATACCTGTAGAAAAATATGTATGTGTATACTGACGGAAAAGCATTGGGTTACAACAAAGTCTTTCAAATGAGCTGACAAACTTCCCTATACTACTACTTGAACTATAACAACAGTTTGTAGTTTCATTATAAACTGCAAGGAATTAACTTAATGTTTTCTAATATATAGGTGTTCATAGCTAATTCTATTGACTGAATTAGTGATTTGCAGAACTTCTCAGAGGATTATGGCTCCATTTGTTGGAGTTTGGGATGTTGAATTCTAAATTTTGCTCTAAAATATTATTTAGTATTACTCACAAACAACTTGAAAAGTACTTACAATATAATTCAGTGTACACTTACCTCAAACAAGGATTGAGACATCAATAAAGAACAAAACTTAAGTAGAAAACTTAAGTTTTCTTAAGTTTTCTATTTAAGTTTTCTTATCACTCTCCTGCACTGGCAGAACATCTTGTGCATTGCATGCTAGAGAAGCAATTCCTATATTTTAAACTAACTGTAATATGCTGTTCATTGTCACATTTACTAATTCCAAAGAAAAAGTTATAGGGCAGAAGACAAAAAAACAATTTTGCATCATACTTTACTTGGCATATATAATTCAGTATATGTATTGCTTTACTTCTGAGGAAAGAAAATTTTAACAATAATTGGAGTTCATAACTTCAGATCAATTCATTCTGTCAGTTCCTAACTCCTGGAATCTTCCCCCGCTTCCATCCACTCAGTGATGAGGCTTAATGAGAACTTTGGTCCATCTTGGCACAATACTCTGCTCATGCTAGATTCTGAATCATTTCCACGATATAAAAAGTCAGCAAAAGTAAAAATTGTTCCACACTGACAATACCATTTAGATACGCACTTAATGAAACCTGTTTAAGAGAAAAAAGTATTGCATAGAGAGATATGCAACTTTGAAGATTTTTAAAATAAAAGGTTGGTTTCTGTGGATTGACTCACCTCCAGTATATACATATATATATATGTAAAATTACATGTAGCTAGGTATTTAGAAATTGAAAATCTCCCTTCTCACTTAAAGATACTATGCCACCATGCTGGAATTTGATCACCAACAGGCAGACTCTCTGTTTTTATAAGATGTCCTAAATCTCTGAGCAGATTTTCTACTGATGTACTTTGAATAGCACACTGAGACATGCTATAGAGAGGTTTACCTTCCATATTTTATTCTTTGAATGAAGATATAGTGATGTTTGTAAGTTACACTACATAAACTTACACTTATCAATTTTTATTAGGAATATGTAATTGTTTCAGCTATAAAAGACAAAAAAGATTTTTAATAATCTGGCACAAACCTGTGTATAATTAAAAAAATAATAAAGAATTTATAGCCAAAATAACTTTTTTCTCTTAAATTAATGCAATAGAAAGAGTACACTGATAGGCCTAATTATTTAGGTTTTGCTTTTCTCCATTTGATTCTGGTTGACAGTATTGAAGATGATTAATTATGTTGAATGGGCTGTTATACTTTGCATTAAGTGAAAACTTTGCCAGTTGGAGACACTAAATCGGTCTGACTAACATTTCTTAGTGTATTGATTGTTTTTTGTTTTCAGACTGGATTCTGTCAGAGTATTTAGGCACTACTCCAGTACAACATATTAGCAAGTAAATGATCAAAGTAGGGGTTGACCAGTACTAAGAAAGATTATTCCACATATTTAAAGCATATTTGGCTTGTTGCAGTATAAATGTAGGATTTATTTATTTTACACAGTTTTTGTTTGTATTATATACAAATTTGGTTTTAAGTGTTTATTTGAGAAAACCTTAATTACATCTTCAAAAGAGGCATAAAGGGGAGCCAGAGAACTAAAGGTGACGTGACAAATCTGAGATGAAAAATAATGGAATGCATCCTCATAAAACCTGTGTGTTGGCACACGGAAGAAGAGAAAGTGATTAGGAACAACCAGCACCTTGTGTCTAACCAAGCTGATAACATTCTACAAAGAGATGACTGCTCCTGTGGATGAAGGGAGAGCAGCAGGTGCTGTTTGCCTTGACTCGATCTCCCATTCTGTCTCTACAGCCAGTCAAATACAAGTTGGGACGGTTAGCTACCAAATGCAATAAAAATGTGCTAGACATTTGGGCTCCAATGCTTGAAGTCAACAAATGGTATCAAGTCAAACTCATAGCAAGTTGTTAAGTGGGGTTCCTGAGGGGTCAATACTGTTTAGTGTCTCTTACATAGATGGTACGACTGAGTGCACCTTCAAGAAGTTTTCAGGATGACACCAAACTGCATATGGATTGGGGGTGTGGGAGAAAGAGTGACCGATATTCTATGGGGCAGATCTGCTGCAGAGCAACCTTGACCCTGGTGAAACAGGCTGGTAGAAACCACCTCCTGAAGGTCAACAAAGGCTGATGGAAACTTCTTCCTCTGGTTTGAAATAACCACATGTAGGTTGGGCCCTGGCTGGAGACAGAATAGCTCTACAAGACTCAGCAGCATCCAGAGTGCTGTTCTTTCTCACTTTAAAGATCCCAACAAAAGAAAAGACACTGCCACACTAGAAGGAGTCCAGTGGAGGACCACTGTGACCACTGGGGCTTGAACACATATTAAACAAGGAGAGGCAGAGTTTTATTCATGAAGTTGGTGCAGTCTGAGAGTGGAGCAGGGAATCAGAAGGGTGGTGAAACCCACACCTTCAGAGATAATTAAAATAACCTGAAAAGCTCCTGAGCAACTTGATCTATTTGGCTCTGTTTTTCTGAGGTGGTTAAATCTTCAAGGTCCCTTCTAAATTAATTAAATCTCTGATTCTATGTTGTACAGGGTTTTTTAATAAAACTTGGATCCTACATAGAGCACAGACACTGAAATATTACTTTACAGAGCTGGACAAATGAGAGAACAAATGGATTGTTTATGAATAAATAGCTCCTGCTAAAAATGTAACTCTGTTATTTTTTATGTAACGACTTTACTGAGTTGCTTTTCTTTTTTTCTAAATGTTTACTTGAAAGTGAATAGTCTGTGCAGCATTTTCCAACATAAGGCAGGTATTATTTTCATGTTTAAAATAGTTGTTATTGAAACTCAAAGTATAAAAAAGAGCATATGACTCACACAGCCATTACTATAAATATCCCTATTTGTTGAGTGCAACACTAAAAATATTAAGTCTTGAGTTTTAAATTTTTTGCAAGAACCCACATAGTTGTGATTTGATATTGCGCTTTCTTTCTCTTCTACCTTCCCCAAATAGTTATATAATTGTGTTTTAATAGTTCTGAAAGAACTGTTAACAGGACATATCTTGCCTTTGTAGTTATTGTTCCTCAGCTATGGTTATGTCATGATCACAGGAAAAATCAAACATAAAATAAGAGTGTGCATTTGGGAAGAGATATCCTTAAGTGCTCTGAGGTTAAACATCTGTACAAATACATAGAAGGCACAATAAGATGCAATGTAAATGGTGATATTTGCCCTTCACCTCATCTACAAATTCTATTCCCATGTTTTCACCCTCAGTGACCATATGTTGATAAAAGATAGCTTGTCTGCCTTTGTCTTGTCTAAATTCATGCATGGTCAATCAGTTTTCTTCCACACTGTTTGCTTGCAATCCATTTATGAAGACCTCAAAAGGGTGTTTCTGCTCCTTCTTACACTGCACAGTTAGGCTGTGACCTACATCTATACCATGAGGAACTATGAGGGAGGCTGCTTGCTAATGACTTTCACTTCCACCCACTCCCTATTAATGAGGATTCTTTCGTGAATTCTCAGAGACTCTTACGAGTAATCACTTAATTTGAAATTGAGGCATTTACCTAATGCTTATTCAATTTCCTGTGCTGAATGACTATTCACAATTTTTTTTTCTTTTCTTTTTTTTTTTTTAATCCATATTGCACCATGTTATTTAACTGTGTTCATATTTTTTCCCTCTTGAGAATAGTTTTATAATAAGACTGAAGTGTAGTTATGGGCTTATCTCAATTATGAGAAAAATGCCTGTCACAGTGTAATTATTTCACATTTAAAGTCCAACCATTTGGCTTATGTCCCAAAGTGCTCAAGGCCTATTTCTTGTTTAAAGTGTTCAACTAGACTATAGAGTGCATTAATTCTGGATTATCTCTTATTGACTTGTGGGAGGCAATAGCAGAGCAAATAATTACATTTCATTATACAAAATATAGGAAATTGTTCATAATATTAGGATATGCAAACAACAATGCCAAACATCAAAATTTATCTTATAGTCCTGTAATAGTCACTGTCCAAAATAATCTTTTTATTACTGTTTTTAAAGAAACAAGTATGGCTTGAATATCAAAATTTAAAAGCTGGGGCTAAAATTTTGTTTTAGGCAATGTAACTGAGAAAAGGGTTGTAATAAAAGGAGAACATGAATGGACATTTTTCCTCCATATAACATTGGCAAATATGGGATGATGTGACAACCTGCAAAGTATTGATCCACAGTGTGATCAAATGCTGACCTCCCTCAATTTTATAAGAAACATTTCTGTGAAAAAGAGATCAAAGCATCCATTCAGGATGCACTTCTTTGCTTAAAAGTTTCTGCCATTGCAAATATATCAGAAATACACACATAGTTACAATGACCCGGCTATACCATATGCTCTTCTAAATTGTCCATGACTTTTACAGACTTCAATATAATTTGTCAGATGGAGAAAGCTATTTAAACTCTAGTTGGATGACTGGAGAATAAAGTTACTGAAATAGAAAGACAGGACTAGGGGTGCAAAGAAGAAAATGAGAGGAAAAAGAATATGACTCTACTTTAAAAAATCTTAATTATTTTGAAAGAATAAACTTTACCAACTTCTGTTTTCTTCAAAACCAAGAAAAATTATGAAAGAAAAACCTTAACACTTTTGAAAATATATATGGGTTCTAATTGGAGATGATGAGAGAACAAAACATTGAGAAAACTGAAGTGTAAGAGGCTTGCATCACTCCTTCTATTGTTGTTACTGAATTGCAAGTGACCAAAGAGAAACAGCTTATTCGAGAAAAAATCTTGAAGAATACTCTGAAACTGCTGTTAAAGTCAGGCTGAAGAATATGATTTTCCTATTGAAAAACGCTACTTACTGAGGACTCTTCCTCCACTCACCCATAGTTTTGTCGAAAACTACAAAAAGTTTCAAGAAGAACAAGCATTGACTCTTTTGTTGACACCTAGGGTCAAACTCTTGTTAAGAGAGATTAGTTAGATGGAAAAAAATATAAAGCATAGTAAAGCACTATTCTTTCCATTTGAAATAGCTGCTGGAGAAGATGTGAGATCACTTGAAAGCTTCAATGACATGCTGGTTGAGTGTGGCAGGATTGATAAGTGCAGAGCTGTATGGCTGATAGGAAGAGGAACTGGAAGGACGAGGAAGATCCATAAAAACTTTGAAGATCTCTCCATTTGCACTTCTGAGTGCAGTCCATGTCTGTATACATTTAACAGCTACGGAAACAAGCCTCATATTTTACAGCATATGTGCACATATGCCATCGAAAATATGTAAACTCAGTTGAAATACAGTTTAAAAATTTTATTCTCAGAATAAAATGCTCTATGACAAAGCGTAGCATTATCTGGAATTAAATTATCCTCTAAAAAGAATCAGTAATATGAGCCACAAAACCACTGTCACAGTCTGAAAATGTTTTCTCAGACTACTGAAATATGAGTGCCTGGATAATGCATATTTTAAGTAGCTAAAAGTTATCTTAAGCAAATTTTTGCTCTCAGTCATTCAGGGAAAATATATATTTGAATTTTATGTTTGCTTAAAAATTCAAAAAAAAAAAGAAGTTTTCACACCTTCCTGACCATGAATGAAGTGCCTTAATGATCCTGTAAAGGACTCATTCTGAAATAGATGACAACCCCTCCCTAATGACAAATAATGTGTGTGTAAATTGTTGGAATACCCTGGACATGTTGTGGATCTGACAGAGAGACAGTGTGCATTGCTCTGAGTCAATGGCACTGCTTTGTTTGTGATGAGGTAATGTATCTTTTTGCCTTCCCTCCTAGATATCCCACTTATCCTAGAAAGCTCTGTGCATTAAAACAATCAGAACTGTAAAATTCAGTAGCCTGAGGCTGAAGGACTTGCTCTTACAATGTGAAAGGAAAAAAATATGCCTGTTCAACCTCAGCAAAGTCCAGGAAAAATCTGATCCTCCCACTCATTTGCCTCTTAATAATTATTCTTCCTCTTAATAACCATCACAGGTTTTAAATCATCATCCAAGATTTAGGAGAACAAAAATTCCAGAAGTAAACCTACTTGAGGAGCAGTATGTCTGACCAGTGTTTGCTATTTCAGCCTCTGTACTCAGAACCAATATTAGGAGAGCAAATAGGGTTGTAAAAAAATAGGTATGCAAGGAGTTTGAATACTGTCAAGAAAGACACTGAGCCTTTCAAATACAGCAATCTTTCTGCATTACAATGAAAGTAATTCTGTTTCTTTCATCTTCTTTTATTCACTTCTCATCTTTCATCTTCTTCCTACCAGGAAAGAAAAAGAAAATGTTCATTAAATGTATTATATGTATGTGATATAGATTCTTTTACTCTATTAAGTCTGCTACAAATACAGAAAAATTTCTTTAGTATTGTGAATTCCTATGGGAAAACTACTAAAGGGAAACTTTCACAGCATCTTACCTAACATCTTTACAATTTCTTCAAGTTCAAATAGTGTTAAGAAACTTTAATGGATATAAACTCCCGATTTTATTCACTATTTGTTAATTGTTAGTTTCATTCTCTCTGATAAACAGCTATGTGAAAGTACAAAAATATTGAAAATGATTTTAAACCTTCAATTTCTCTCTTCCTTGGTAACTATGAGATTCTGTACCTAAACTTTTCACTCTGTTTTCTTTTTATCCTCATAAACTTCTAACAACTAATTTTGCCACTTAACACATTTAAAATTTTATTTCTATCCTAAAGAGTTAAAGAATGCTACAATCATGCTTAGCTGGATGAATAGCTTAACTTGCACTCTGTCCTCCATCAGTTAGGTGCTTTAGATAAAATTATAGGTGTGTTTCCCATGAAAAAAAGATCATAGGCACTCCTAAGTTATAGCTAAACTTTCAATATATCCAGCTATGTAGATATGTTTTAGCCACCAATAGATTCAAAGTCTAAATAGAGTTGTTAAATATCTATAAAGAAAAAAAATCATTTTGAACCAATATTGCCACTATTTTTTTTTTCTGTCTGTAATTTCTTTTTACTGCATTATTTGAAACTATGACAATAGAATCCAAAGAAGGATTAAGATTCTAATATGAGCATTTAGTGATAACAGTCTATGTTGTGCAAATAAGGCTGCGGTATCATAAACAAAGCCTTCGCCAGAGAATAGAGAAATGAGACTGAGAAACCATTTGAATAAAACTTTTATTTGAGTCACAGTGGTTGAAACACAATATGAGAATGAACTAGTTACCAAAAGCCAATAGAGCCCATGATTTTTTCCCATGTTGGATCAGCAGCGGGATCTGCAAAAGTCTAAAAATTTTCTTTTGCTTATGTCACAACACATATTTTAAAAATAAATTTAAAAAAAGAAGAAAAAGGAGAAGAATTGACTAAGCTATTAGAAAGAAAGCAAAATTTACTTTCAGTTTTACATAAACTCTATCTATTTATATAAAGATGACATCAGAATGTGGTTGCTAATAAGCTATGAGAAAAAAAAATGTCAACTGACTCTTTTAGAAAACTGACATATAGCAAATATTACTGTGCAAAAAAGATATTGGTTTTATTTTTATAGCATTTGTATTTTTTATTTATTTTATTTAATTTCAATACATTGGACACAGAAGGTCAGGAGGTTATATACAGGAATGTTCTCTCTATTCTGTTCTCTATAGTATTTTCTCTGAGGATTTTTTTACTCAGTGAAGAAAATTGTTTTGCACACAATTCCACTAATGACTACAAAGTTTGCAGCACAGTCCAGCAAGAGTGCACAGTGAATGATACCACAGACTGTATTTGAGGGCTAGATGGACTTACAAGTAAGAGATAAACAGCCATATAAAAGTTAATTGTTTTTTTATGTCACTGTGGTTGCAAACCCTTGACCTAGGAGGAAGAAATTAGTATTTCCCATTGGTTTTTTTTTTAACAGAATGACATGGCAAGGGGGAAAAAAAAGCCAGATAAAATTCTGGGAAAAAAACCCCAAACATCTCAAAGGACTTTGAGCTAATAGAGAGCTAGAGAAAGGAAAGAGTCTAACTTTTGACCCTGCAAGATTAAATTGATTCTTTACTATGGTTTTAGGTTTTCTTTCCATTGTAAGAACTTGGGGAAGAAAAAGATACTTCGTTTTAAACTGAATTTTACTGACTTCCTACTATTTCGGACTCTGAAAATTCTGAAAAATACTTTCAGGTTCTGCAGCTTGTCTTTCACATTCCAAATGGGATTTTGTGGTAAACCATATTCTACCAGTTACAGGGCACTACACTGCCATACTGTTATTTAGTTTTATTCTTCAGCAGACCCTGCACTCCAATTCTGATATTTGGTGCATAATGTTCCTATTCTCTCTTTGTGTTTTTATTTGTCCAAGACTTAAGACAAAAAAATAAAGACACAAGATTAAATAAATGGAGCCCTGGGATCCAGATTCAAATACAAATTGATGACTGAGTCCAAATTCCCTAATTATTGCAGTGTTTAAATGTTGCTTCTCAGTTTTGTTGTATGGAATGAATCAAATGATTCTCCAAGCAGAAAGCCTATTTTGGATTCATGTTTGAATTCTACTTGTTCAGGCAGCATAGAAACAGTGTACATGAGACTCTTGTATTTGTAAAATCAAGCTAATATTCCGGCAGAGGAACAACAACAAAAAATATTTGGCACAATCCAAAATTCAAAAAGCAGCAGTCAAATTTCTATCTAGTTTAAATGGCTTGGAATAAAGTGATAGACCAAAGACCACACTGTTCTTTGAAAATTGATCAAACCCTAGCAGCACATGCACATAAACATAATGAGAAAGAGAATTGTAAGGTTTTTGCGAGAGATGCAAAGGTATTTCAGGCTTCAAAAATTGCCTTTACCTAAAAGGCAATCTGCTCAAAGCATTTCCCTTCCCTTCCCTTCCCTTCCCTTCCCTTCCCTTCCTTCCCTTCCCTTCCCTTCCCTTCCCTTCCCTTCCCTTCCCTTCCCTTCCCTTCCCTTCCCTTCCCTTCCCTTCCCTTCCTTCCCTTCCCTTCCCTTCCCTTCCCTTCCCTTCCCTTCCCTTCCCTTCCCTTCCCTTCCCTTCCCTTCCCTTCCCTTCCCTTCCCTTCCCTTCCCTTCCCTTCCCTTCCCTTCCCTTCCCTTCCCTTCCCTTCCCTTCCCTTCCCTTTTTTCTTTTCCTTATCTAAGATTTTTGACGACTATTATTTTTGGTTGCCTTGGAAGATCTCAGGTATATACGTACAATATAAGCATTTTTATTTTCTTAGTAATTTAGCCCCACTGACTTGTTCCCTCTTCTATTATATTCAACAACAATATAAAGAAATGAGGAATCTCTTTAGCAGTGCCAGCAAACCAGCAAATGGGAAATTCAGAAACTCATCTCCATAAGAGGGCTCATAAATTTAAACAACATAGTCTGATAATGGTTCAATCAACTCCTTTCATCAGCATGTAACTGATTTAGGACAAATTGTACAGTACTATTGCTCAGAGAACAGCTAGGAAGCTTACCTGTCTTTTAACAATGCATTTATGGTAATTTCTGGGTGTCCTCCCATAGATAACTTTTTCCTTCAATTTTTTTATGTGGAAGATGCAATGGAAAGAAAAGTCTCTGTGAAAGACACAAAGGAAAGTGTGATGAATATCTCCCTACACTCAATTTAGAAAGCTCTGGCTTTTTAAATCTTATTAAGAACCTTGCTTGAAAAGTCTCCTGTTTAATTATTCATTCTTATTCCTAGACCAAATATGATTTTGCTCCACTCGAGGAAGACTAATGGTGCTGGAAAATTGCTTTGATTCTTTTTCTCAGTCAACACAACCAGTGATCACTTACTAATCTGAAGTCTGGTCATGGCATTGTTATATATTTTTTTTTGGCTTTTTTCTTTTTTGTTTCTTTATTCTTTACATGCAATGCCTGATCAGATAGTAGTCTAACAACCACCTGTTGCTACTGGGCTATTTTGATCTCCCTCAAATTCAACATTTTATGAGGATATGAATGTCTTGCCCTAATATATGGTTTCCACTTTTGAACACATTCACTTTTTAAATAATTGAAGAGAAGAATATTTAAAATAAATAAATAAAGTAATTTTCTCTTGAGTAATAGCTTATTGAGGAAGTCTCAATTTGTAAAATCTTTACGTTTCAATGATATATTTTTTAAAGTAACACACTCTTTTATCAGTGCTAATCTATCACAAAGTTCCCTATAAAACTACACAAAACTTCACCTCTCATGAAGTTTATAATTCATTATAGAAACACACCATAATAATGGTAACAAATATTTATCAAATTAATTATAGTAGTTTTATTATCAACTTCCCACTTGGCATATATTTCATAATTTATTATTTCTTTGTAGGATTTTTTCCAATACTTTTCATTCTAGTATTTTTACCATTTGTTACACTGGCTTCAAGTTTCCATTTGTTTCAACATTATTTTCTGTATTTTTAAAAGATGACAGTATTATTATTCCTTACTTTCTTCATGAAAACTTTCTGAGGATTTACAGTATAGCCTATGTAAAATCAATTTTTTCAATAGTTTTTTAAAAAGTAATTGATGACTGTTCTGCATTTGAAATCAAAGGAAGATGAAGTCAGAAGAAACTCTGTGGAAAACTACCTGCTTAGACAGTTTTAATTTAATTTAATTTTAATTTCTAATACGGCATTGACTGAGAAAGTACTACTGAGAAGTGTAACAGCTCTGAGTGAAATTCAGAGACACTAATTTCCTAATGCAGTTATTTCAACACAGTATGTCTTCAAGTGGTTTATAACAGTTAAGTGTAAAAAGACTCCCTCGGCTTTCTGGGGGTTTTATTTTCTGTTTACCAAAACCTTGAGCAAGTCTTTGGTAAACCTTGAAATCAGCAAAGTACTTAAACATTTTAAGAATCCAAATGATAATAACATAGAAAGCCTGGTATCAACAAGAATCATTGATAATAACATGGAAAACTAAGAGTATATATATTCCTAGAACTTTAATATAATTGAACAGCTAAGGAAAACACTTCCTCTTCTTTTGCACCCCCCCCCAGTTTTTCAAATTACTTTATATCTTTAATAATTGTACAGATGCACAGAAATATGGGCAAGGCTAAGGAGGAATTTTATTGAATCCATGCACAACTTGTAGGTTTTCAGGTCCAATGAGAAGCAAATGAACTCTGTGGCCTTAACTTTTGTTTCTAATTTTTGAAAATTAATTTCTGTAATATCAAACACAAAAAGTAACTGTGTTCTGTCACACTGTTCATTTTCACAGTTAATCTGGAGTGTTAATTTTTTCACTTCTGTTATGCAAGGTGTCCTCTTAGTTGAGAAATCCATCAATCTATTGCCATTTCTTTTTGAAAATTCAAAATATTTCTTAAGTATTGCAATAAGGAACAGAAAAACTGTGTGACAAATCTTCACAATAACTGTGTGAAGAATTTCAAGAGTTCTGCCATGTGAAAGTTATAAAAGAAAGCATTATTAGCTTCAGTATTGCAATATCAAGTATGTTTGTTCTGTGTTCTTTTGGGTTCTTCCCCTTAGCTTCCATTAAAGGTTTCTAATTTTTACTATATTTCCAATAGCTTTAATTATTATTTTGTTTTCCATTTATACAGCTACTGAGGTGACAACAGTTCTATGAAATCTTTACATTCTTGGATAGATTTTCCTTGAAAAAAGGTACAGCAAAAGAAAAATGAAGAAATAAGAAGAGTTATAAAGCAAAATCTGTTTGCAACACAGAAACTTATGCTCTGAGAAATTAGAGATTCAATTTTTTAAATTTTTACAATTTTAGTATTTTATTTACTTTTACTGATAAAATATGAGCTGTATAACTTATCAGTGTTTTATATTCAAGGAGCCCTATAAACTCCTAATTGATTTCCTGTTTGTTTGATTGTTTTCTGCTTTACCAGTGTGGGCAGACAGCATGGCTATGTTTTCTATATAGACAGGGACTGGGCTCAAAGAAATTTTACGTCCATGTCTGGCAAGTTAAAAGAAAATTTTAACGATGAATTTCTGTATTTTCATATGAGTTAAGATATCAAGCATGTGTTAAATAGTATATTCTTCCCCCAGTCTTGAATAACATTCAGCTTAACAACCTGTCTGAAGGCAATATTCTCCCAGACCTTCATGAATGCAAATTTGATGGACCAACTGTTTGGATTTTTTGTATTTTACCTGGCCCTGGCTAGTTTTTTTGTAGGATCCATTCGGGGAAAAAAAAAGGGGTCATCTCAACAGAAGAGTAGTACAAATCAAAGAATGTTCCTCCTCTTGTTCCTGGACAATCTTCCTTTGCTAGTGCCCTACTACCTTCCTAATAGGATTGGGATTTTTGTACCTGACATTCTCTGTAAAAAAGAAATTGTATCCTGAGAATGGAAAGTCTGCAATTACTGGGCTTGTTTAACTGATTGTCTTTTTGTACAGAAAACTTGTGTGCTAAATGCTGCTACTTACAATCATTAGGCCATAATAATAATAGGTTTTGCTCTCATTCCAAGGGGATCACCACTTTATCCCAACCTGTAAGTGAATCTTGGGAATGTATGCTTATATTTTTCCTTTGTGTTTTGCAGTTATGAAAAGTATAGGATATAGCCCTCATGTTAACTTTGGTTTTTAAGTTATGACTTAAATCTGATTTGATTTTTCATGTGAATACTAATGGCTGACATTTTTGCCTTTGTTATCAGTTATTTCCAGCCTAATATTGCTGACACACAAAGTATTTTTTTGTTGCTATTACACTGATGAATTATTTCACACATATTTTGGTGTAGGTATAAATTCCCACTATTTTTTTTTAAAGGAAGACATTTCTTTATTGTATTCTACCTACCATTAATGGTTCTGTTCATCAGCTTTACCATTAATCACTCCTCTCCCTAATAACAGTGACAGTGATGGGAATGGTATTCCCTAAAGCCAATATTTTTATTGAAAAGGAGAATGAGAAAAAATTCAGATTTTATTTATGGCACTACTTACTTTGGTGGTCGATATCATTAATGATATCTGACTGCCAAAGTAAATCAACACACAGAAATGTTTTGGCCTTAGTTCTACTGATGCAGACTGATATAGCCTATTTCTTCACACTATGCCTATGAATTTCTCAGAAGAAATTTTGTAAGGAAGGTCTATCAAAAACATTTCTTATAATAACATCTCATAGTATCTCACCCTCATCTTCAAGGAAATAAACTTTCACAGCTGAGACACTTTCAGTGTTAAGGATATCTGGAGCCCTGGGAAATATAGCCGATTCTTTTGTTACATTCTAGAAAGCTAAATGGTCCTTGGACTTTTTCTCTGTAGGGGTATAAGTCAAACTTGACAATAAATAACCTTAATGTACTGTACATTTAAATGTAAAAGTGTCCCTGTTGTCTGTTCTAGTTGAAACAGTATGGAAAAAGTCCCAGTATGCATATTGAGGAAATCTGCCATGAAGTCTCTTCTGTAAAAATGCAAGTTTTTATGCTAAAGGCCAGTATAGTATATTTATTATATTATTATACAGTGCTTTGACTACTCATCCTGCTGTGAATTTAAGAGTCCAAAATTTTTCTTAGCTTGGATAAGCCAGAAGCAAACTTCAGTCATATTTCTACCTATTAGGACAGAGACAGAATTTATGAGAAAAGGTTTACAATCTGTGAAGTCACTTTTGATGAAGATCAAAGAGAAAAAGGATTTAGAAACAGGAATGTGTATATTCCTTGTGCACTCCATTATCAAGCATTGAACACCTTATTATAAAATAGCAATAACGAGCACATGGCATGAAGTAAAATGACTGATTTCTTTCCCATTTTTTCATTATGTCTTTTTCTTAGGTCCATTTATTTATAGCTTATTTATAGTTTATTTATAGTTTATGTTGGTTATGGTTCTGGTTGTTTATTCTATGAAAGATGCTTCAGTCCTTTTATCTCATTCATTAGCTTTTTTTATTATTTGTACACCACTTTGAATTATTCACAATATAAACATTTTTAACTCAGTGAAATACCAGTCTGTTAAGAATGTAAAGCCCCAAAATATTTTTGGGTTTCTTCAAAATAATTGGAATACATTGATTTGGTTGGATATTTTGAAGTGTCTTCATTAACTTCAGCAAAACAGAATCACAGAATCACAGAACCAATTAGGTTGGGAAAGACCTCTGAGATCATCAAGTTCAACCATAAACCATGGTACTAAATGCCACATCCAGTCTCTCCTTAAACACCTCCAGGGATGGTGACTCCATCACCTCCCTGGGCTGTATCTGAAATGTTCCACAACAAGGAATAGTGTAGGATAAATATTAAATAATGGGAAGCACTGGGTCACACTCTATACACTAGTATATATCACACAGAAGATAATTATGGTGAGAAGCTGGTGTGAAAAGTACTAAGTTTGTTGCTTATAAATTCTCATACCTACTTCATAGCAGTTAGAAGTGGGTGAATCAATAGCTCTCCAGGACATTTTTATCTGTATTTGTACTTTTTGCCCCTGACCACAGACCTCACATGAATGGCATGGACACCTGATATCAAGCTGACATGATAGAATCCAACTTTTTGTATAAATATTTGCTACATAATGACATGTTCAATGTAGCCTGTTCAGTACACAATGACTAAATAGAAGAGTAAATATCTTCAGATTTTTTTCTTTCTCTTAGTCAACTCTTGGTCAAATCTTTGTCCTTCACTTGCCTTTCAGCGATATTTCTAGTTCCTCAGTGTTTTGTCATAACTTTTTCCTTTGACAGGTAATTCCAGGCTATTTTACTACAAAAGTCTCCGCCTGACAGGCTCATGTCATCTTAGGTTGCAACAAACATAGTGGCACATTTCCCCAAGAATGCATACTCTGTTTGCTGGTACTATGAAAATACAACAAACCAAACTGAATTTGACATCTTTGCTGCAGCCATAAAATTTTCCTCTTGACTGTGGTGGACATGTCTGTTGCATTAGCTCTTCCTGTTCACATCAGCTGTCTATAGACAGGCAGGCTTTGTATGCTTTGTATGTCTCTGAGGGCAAAATGTCAGATGCTTGGGTGATCTACAGATCATATTTTTACCCCTCTTCTGCTTCAACTGCTGCTTTCCCTCATGTCTGCTTTCTAGTAACTATTACAGGGGTAGAGTCAGTGACCTACTTTTAGGACAGATTTGACCTAAATTAGCTCCATTCTGTCTCCCCCTGTTTAGGCCAGCCCATACCTGTCTTCATTTGCAAATAATTCCAGTTTCAACGTTCCTGTTCAATATCCAGTCAGTATATTTTTTTAGGTGTAACATAAAATACCTCTTTACCTTCTGCTATGCATGTTGCATGAGCCCCATAAAGCCCTGGGCTGCGTTTGCACTGGTTCTTTCTTTTCGATATTGTAAATTAGCATTTATTTTTTCCTAAGAGCAACTTCTAGGCAAATATGGCAAATAATATTGTAGACAATTTCTGAGGCTATCACATTGTTTAGGGTTGCTGTAGTGTGATACCATAGTAATTTGGTAATTACAATCACACCAGACACTTAACACTCTCATGAGCAGTGGAGGTGGGGAGCTCTGGACTTCACTGATGGTGTGAGAGGAAATCTTTATACCAAAGTAACAAAATTTCAAATATTTTTTAAGATCTTATAAGGTGGATATATTAAAAAAACCCAAAAAACAAAAAACCAAAAAAACCTCATCTCTAGGAAGAGATGTGAAACACAGATCAGCTGAAATACAAAACACTTCTGCTGGGATATTAACTTACTGATTTTGGCTAACATGATAAAAAACTGACTATTGCCATGACTATGAAATATCAGAAATAATTTAACTTAAACTGAAACTACCATTTTAAGATTTTTATTCTGATTTCTGTCATTTCTGCTGCTCCATGATAGGGAAAAGAGAGAAAGAAAAAACAAGTAAATGGCTTTCTAAATGTGTTCATATTTTACAAGATTCATCTACCAAAATTGAATTGAAAAGCTACCACTGTATGGGAATTCTCCTGGGAGAGTACTGAATAAAAATAAAATTTAAAAAAAAGAATGCATGATGTTTTCTGCAATAGTGATGCAATACAGCTTTGACTCAATGTTTTTAGTTGCTTTTTTGTTTTTGTTTTCTTGCTTAGTCTAGTTTACAAAGGGTATTAATGGAAATATATTTTACATTACTCGTTTAAGTTGATAAAAATAGCTGAACTCAAACTTTTAATATTCTAAAGTTTTTTGGAAACTTTATTAACAGATTGTGTCTTCTAAGGATTTTAAAATGCTTCTGGAATAGGGAGGTACATGGCAGGTATCAACACAATCGTAGCCAGTCCTGACTGGAATATTGCTACCCACAGGTCACAGAACACTTCAGAGGCAACAAAAACAATCATAAAAAAGAAAAATCCACTGTGAGTTGGAGATAAAATAACTTTTTCATATAGAAAGAGCATAAAATCCAGTGAACTGAACACCTTAAATGCCACTGGCACGATGCATTCAAATACTTCCTGCTGTAGTCTAAAATCTGTTTTCAAAGAGCATGGTAGTGGCATGTCTCATAAAGGTAAAATATTTTTCCGTAAGAGATTATCTTTGAACTGACAGAAACATCCTCCAGGCCTAAAATCATAGAACGAGCTCTAGGAAATCCTAAAGAATAAAGGAAACAAAAAAAAATCTGAAATTATAATATAATTATATTATATAATTATTAATCCTGTGGTAACTCTTCTAGAAATCCATTACTGATGTTCCCAAGCAAGCATACAGCACCTAGAAACAAAGGTGAAAAACAGAGAGCAAATCTCTGTCTTCCCATAGACTTCCATATACTTAGATATCTGACTCTATGCAGGCTTACAGAGGTCAGAAGTGTATTGTGCAAATCTGTGGACTTTACATACTTTGATAACTATCAATTGCAACAGTCTGAATTCAGCTGCAAGGAAATTACTGGCTATTGCTGAAGTAAAGAAATCTATACTAAGAAAAGAATTATCCTCTGTGTTCTCTGTTTTTATTGTTATTTTATTGTTATTTCATTGTTATTTTCCTAAGCATTTTCCTCTGCTGACTGCTGTTGGAGATGGTGCAGTGGGATGGATGTGTCTTGGTTTGGCCCATTTGCTGAGTACCACACTCCCTACAAAGCTGTTGTTCTGTTCTAAACACTCTACTAGCAGCATGACACCCTTCTGTGATTGACAACTTTCCTTTGTCTTTTAAGAGGGCAAAAAACCCCAAAACGTACAGAAGAATATAGAATAAAATACTTAAAAGCTATCTAATGAACTCACAGTTGCTGCAAAAAGTTCTTTATATAACATTCCTGATACTTTATGCTTCCCAAGGGAAGAGAACAAAATTAGTCTAGGCAAAGACAGTCTTAATTAAATAAAAATCATTAAAACCAGCAATTAGCTATAGGTATTGTAGGATTGGTTAATTTACAGAGAAGAATAAAAAAATATTAAGAATTTTGTAGTGAAATATAGATTTGTGATATTATTTGTTGAATATATAGAGGAACATATCGAGACCCAGTTTCTCTCAGAAACTTTTCATAATAACACACTTGTGAAGGTAAATCAAAAAAAAAAAAAAAAGAAAGAAAAAACAGAAAAAACAAAAAAAACCTCCCAACTCAATAATGAGCTTTCTTGCAGCTGTGGAGCCCTGGGTTTAGAGCTGTTCCATCATATGAAGCTCACTAAAGCTAGTGTAGAAAGGCTTGCTCTGAGAAAACAGACATTCTAAATGTCAAGTGGCCACAAGGAAAAGCTAGTTTGGAGGTCAGTCTTCCACTCGTCAGAAAGCTTCCCCCAAGAACTGGGGGAAAAATAAGTTGCTGTTGAAAAGAAAAATACTTGGTAAAGAAATATAAAACTTTCTTGGTTGATCTTGGCCTTAATGTGGGGAAAAAAGCCCAAGAAAACAAATAAAAAAACCTAAAAGCAAAACAGTTTTCCACTTAAACTGCTTTTAAAAGTCCAACTTCTGTCAAATTCAAGGACATAGGCTTAAAATCACTCTATAAGTTAGTTGTAATGGCAGCCTTGTATCATCTCTATTATCTAGTCAGTTTATTAAGTTTCCAAAAGGTTATTTTCCTTTCATTATTACTCAGATGACTTAAAAGTTTTAAATACCTTCCTCACGGAAAATGTAGAGAAAACCTACACCACCTTGAAACAACCTTGACAGTCCCTGCAAGAAGAGCTCTCTGCTGGCAGCTACAGGAGCTCCCTAGAGGCATCAGTTGGCGTCACCTCTATTTTCCAAAATTTGAGGGAATCCCGTTTATAGAAACTAAAAAAGTCTTTCTTTGTTAGGATTAGTATAATAATTATGTTTATGTTTCTAAACCCATGGGCAGCAAAACTATGTCCCAAGGCATCCTAACTGCAGGTGAAGCTTCCATGGGTGAGGTGTGGAAGCTCTGCATATAGGCAGTGATGACGGTCTGGTTTTGTTTTATTATATATTTTCTTATGTGTGAAAAATGCTTTGGCAAATAAGTTCTTATAAGGTTCTGAATTCTTTTGTGTGAAATCTGATGACAATGGTATCTCTGTTTTAAGTATACATAGAGAGAGGGAAAAAACCTCTATGTATTTAATAGAATTAAATGTATTAAGTTTTCCATATGTGTGTTTTATATATGCAATATTTTATTAAATGTATTATGTTTATAAAATATTTTAGATTTTAATTTGACATGAAAATGGATGTTCTCAGTGATTGATCTAAGCATTACATATTTTATCTATTTAATAATTTTTTTCAGAAGAATTTTTCAACTACATTAATTAATTGTCCAGGGCATACTTCTTCCTGACTGCACAAATTATTTAGTCAATTTTACTTCACTACTTTAGAATCATACTATTATTTCTACATATTATTGCATTTTAATTTTATATTTATTTACTGAGCTAAACTAAATCAATAAAATAGCACAGACATTCTGAATTCAGAACAATCATATATTTATTTTTTCCTTTTGAATAAAAAATGGGTTGCTGCAATAATTTCAGGTAGCAGGGAAGCTGTTACACATTTTAGTCTCCATCATTATTTCTACAATTTATTTGCTTATGTCAAATTAAATTCTGTACACAAATTTCCCTGCTTCTGTTTATGAAAAGAAAATAAAGTGTTTGAATTATGTCAGCAGTTGCTGTCCGGAATACAGGAAAACTGGCAACATAGCTGAAGAAAATAAAATGGTTTGAGCAGAAGCCCAGTTAAGCCTGAAATCCTACCTCAAAGGCAGTTGCATGGACAGTCTATCTCAACACTGGAAGCCCTGGTAGCTATGGAATGAAGCTGAAACCTTTTGATTGCTGAAAGAGGTGATCTTACACCAGTGTTTCCAAACAGTACTAGACTTTGGGTTTATAAAAAGAAAAAATTATTATAGTTATGTGTTTTGGTTTGAAGTAATTTTCTACTTAAAACATATGAAGTTTCTGAAAGTAGCTGAATGAGAACTAGTTTTATAGTCATATGTTATTGTTGTTCGACATTCTCTTACAATCACGGAATGGAAATTCAGTTCCCAGATGACTCTATAACTTTGGAACCAGAAAACAGCAATTTGAGATCCAATGTTGTTTAGCCATGACAATAATTTTCCTCTCGAGAATAATTTCCTGTTAAGTATAAATCTTACCCATTTTTCTGGCTTGAGTAAATATTTGTGTTCATATTTTTATCCTGAAATGGAAATGTGCACAAATATTTGGTGAATCAGAGATTCTTGACAGTGTCTGTGACCTTTACTAGTCGTCATATTCTTAAACTCTGTTAAGCAAATGTAGTTAGAAAGTACACTTAATTAATTCTTTTCAACACATTCTCCCACTACTGTATTTAATGTGTCTTATTGTAGCATCTTACTGTCTGTGCCTTACTGCTATGTGGCCCCTCTTATTTTTAATTAGTTTTTAAACACAACTGCTATGAAAAACATGACTACTGTTATTTTTAATTTCATTTTTGTTTTGCCTTTTCAAATATATGTATGACATTTCAAATGTATGTGCAAATATGTAGTAACATGTACCACTAGTATTTTAGAAGTATATTTATTTTCATTTCAAGTGCAAACATATAACACTTAGTAGCATACTTTCTGCAGACATTTTTCTTGTAATTTCTTGGCTCTAATACTGGTCAGATTTCATTGAACTGTACTCAAGTATTCACTGAATCAGACTAATTTTTAATGTTAGAGCTGGAGAACCAAGTATTTTGAAAAAGAGATTCTGTTATGAAAGACAGTCTTTGTTTCCAAAAGGAGAGGCATTCAACATTCATTGAAGTGGACTGAATATATATGTATATCTCACAGTTAATTTTCAAGATGTTTAGATCAGCAGTTACAGATAATTTTTAATTTAGTTTCTGTACCATTCCATTACTCAAAGAAGAAAATTTTTTTTGCAAATTATAATTTTCAAAGAAATTTGAGTCACACTTGTTCCTAGAAAAGAAGCTATTACTGCCGCTTATTTCAGTATTTTAGAATGGCCATCACTTTTAATAATATATATGATAGGTCAGACATCAAGTATTGCATTGTATCAATTTATTCATACTCTAATTAATGAGTATTATGATTTTTTTTAGTGAAATAGCATTCAGGACTTTCAGAATGAGCTTTTGGTTATAGTCAGGATTTCTGGGGAAAGCCTGCCTGTGCTGGCTGTTACAGTGCTTTAGCTGTTCATTTTTAAAATCCATTATTGCCTCTTTCTGCTCAGGGTGTACTGTTTTTTCCTATAGTAGATGTTAGAGAACATAAAATTTTTATTTTTTATCCCCATCTTTGTTCAAACACATAAAAGGAATTACTTTTCTTGATTGCCTTTTAATATGCTATTTTACTGATTTCCTAAAACCAAAATCTGTTTTTCTCTGCATGTGGCTGTGATTTTTCTGAAGTGCTTCTTGTTTTTATTTACAAGAATTGACCTTCCTTGGTTTCATCCAACCTTTCTCAATGGTATTATTTGATAAGAAATGAAAGCAATAATATATGTCTGGAGTGACTTCCAGGGAACATGATCTGGGATGCTGCTGGGAGAGGGGCCAGACTTCTGTCACAAGCTGGGGACAAGACACCTGTCACATCTTGCACACCAGCTGCCCTCAGAACAAGTCCCTGGCTTTTATATCATTTACCCTTCGGTGGTGCTACTACAAGTGTTGTGGTTTTCTTTTTGTAGTAACCCTGGCTACACCTTGCTTTCCTTATGTTCCACCAGAACTCTGAGATGGAGAACCCAGAACCTATGTCAGTATATACCTACATATCCTACATACCTACATATCCTATATACCTATCTATATGAGCATGTATGTAAGTATCTAAAGCGGGGTTTGCCAAGAGGAAGGGTGCAGGCTCTTCTCGGTGGTGCCAGCCAACAGGGGAAGAGGCAACAGGCAGAAACAGATGCGCAGGAATTTCCACAAAATTTCACCTGAACACCAGGAAAAGCTTCTTTTCTGTGTGGGTGCCCACCAGGTTGCCCAGAGAGGGTTTAGAGTGTCCCTCACAGAAGATATTCAAGGATCATCTGAATGCAATTCTGCGCTATGTGCTCTAGGAAGACCCTGCTTGAGCAGGGAGTTTGGAGCAGATGACCCACTGACATGAATTCAAGAGACAGATCTCTGAGTATAACACTAGTTTTAATAAAAATATACAAGAACTGTCTGTGCAATTTTCTCTCCCGCACACTTCAATTTTCCCTCTTTTTATTGTAGTTTTGAATTAGAAGCCACATTCTCTATTGGTTTTCCAGTGCTGGTGCGTATTAATTTCTTTATATCTATACCCAGGGATCATTACTTGGACAGTGTACTCAGATTTCATGGCTTAGGAGTCCAAAGGCTTGAAAATTTCCCATGACATAAAAATTTATTGTGAAGTTTGATGTTTTTGTCAAGTTGTGAAAACATATTGCTTCCTAAGCTGTGTGTATTTATGCATACACATATGTCCTAAACTGATACATAAGCAGAGCCTGTTTGTCTAAACTGTGATTTTTTGCTTCTGGAAATGATGAATGTATTTGCCAGCATTGGATCACTGACCTAGGTCATATTATCAGGAAAAGGTGCCATGAGAATGAGAAAAATTATGGCAATGTCTGCTCTGCGGATGTTACAGTGAGCAGGTGCTGCCTGTGAGATCTGAGGTGTATTTCTCCCTTCTGTACCTTATGCTTATGGCTCATAACAAAAAAAAAACAGTTAGCATTTTGCTTATTAGCCTTAAGCTGGGCACTATTAAAAAAATAAAAGAAAAATATATACAGACCATTCTAAGCACAGTTAACTCACTTAAAAATATATCACGGCATGGAAACCAATGTCTATTAAATTGAGACTATAATGATCATTAGTTGAAGGAGAATATGTCTAAATAATTTAATAATTAGAACAAGTATAAGTGCATGGGGATGAGGAGGGATGTGAAATAATAGGAAAGAGAACAAATTCTTTTTTCCACTTATTTAATTAAAGCTTAACAAAGTAATGTCAAGGCTTGTCCAGAGTTCAGAATTCTCATGGGAATCTAAACATTTTGGAGAAAAAGATTTGTAGTCTCAGGCTAAATGAATGGTATAATTAGCCACAAGACAACATACTATGAAATGTCACTTCAGAAAAACAATTCTT
The DNA here is from genome assembly GCA_024500445.1 of Entomyzon cyanotis. NCBI lineage: Eukaryota > Metazoa > Chordata > Aves > Passeriformes > Meliphagidae > Entomyzon > Entomyzon cyanotis. The sequence goes on along the minus strand of JAKEPQ010001005.1, from coordinate 39,766,554 downwards.
TCAAGATTGTAAGGGTGAAGTATTTTTGAAACTGTACATTTATATTTATTTCTTTTCCTCAAGTCGTCTCTTGTTGATGCTGTAGTTTTGCCGCTTGCTGTTGTAAAAATGTGGGTTTAACAGGGTAGTAGTATTGCCCCTTTTGTGTTATTAGCACTGAGGAAAATTATCTTTTCTATCAATAAACTCATCTTCTGCTAAGACTTAACTGGACCTAAGAGACAACTCCTCTATGTAGTTTGTACAGTACTTCCAGAAAGTGGTATGGTCTCCTCCATAAAAAGGTGCAAGACAATTACACATTTTACATTAATTAACTAATTAATTCACATTAATTAACTAAACACTTTTCCTTACAGTTTACACTTACAGAATGAATGGAATTCCACCCGCATTAAATATTTTTTACTAAAAATCTTAAGTGAGTGTTTCTGATTTACTTGGAAGGAAACACTGACCTTTTCACCACTGGACATACCTCAGAAGAGAGTTTTCTGGCTCTTCAAGCTTTTTTCCAAGTATGAGAAAAATACAATATTATTAGGGTTTTTTTCTGATCTGCTGAAGCACCTTCTTGTCTGAGATAATTTTCCACTTGTATTTCTACTGCATTTCAACACAAAATGCTTTGGTGTATTTTTTTTCCTGGTTAATAGAATGCAGTGTAAAGGCAAAATCTTCCTACTTTGAGAATAACTTATGTGAGAATAATACATAATGTTGAGCAAAATTATATTTTTCATTCTTTTTCTAAATTTATATTATTAAAGGACATGTTATTATGCATTGCCAAATAATTCCTTTTGAGAGGAAAAGAAAATTATATATAAGCTTAGTTTTCTTAACATAAATGACTGTCTTTTGCAGAGCAATTTGAGACTTTTCCTATGCAGATTAAGGAGGTTGTGGAGGTCTGTTTTCTGGAACAGGAAGTTTTATCCTGTAGGTTCTTTAAAAACCACCTACTAGTCAATTGGAATCTGGGAACAGGAAGAAGAAGAAAAGTAGAAGAAAGAAGCATAAAAATTGGGCTAACTAATTTTTAGACTCATATTCAGATATGAGTCATGGGTGGTATATTTGATTCATTGTTATGCTGAAATTCAGATTGTTTAACAGCAAAAAAGGACATTTTTAATCGTGGGTTTTCCTTTTACCTAGCTTTCCTACTCTTTATTAATATTTTCTTTTCATATATTCTGCCAAAATACTCTCAAGGTTTTGTTATAGATTGATTTTTCCAGCTCTTAAAAATATTTGCATTCTCATCTGCTGGAATCCAACAATAGCAAGAAAGAAATACTCAGTTTTAAACTCTCTACAAAAGTACCTGCAAGTACGAAAGCATAATTGAGCTTTCAAGTATGAAAGCATAATTGAGCATCTTTACTCCTTTGTTCAATGACTAACTGTAATTAACAGGTTGATCTTGAATGAAAGCATTAAAATTTTGTCTTTCCTTTAAAAACACAAACAACAACAACAAAAAAAAAAGATTTAAAAAAAATCCCCAACGATGAAATTTCCAGTACAAGAATATTTTATAAGAAAAATCCCAAATTTTCTTTACTCTTTACCTTAGGTTGTGATATTAATATTGTATATGTTTCTCATTTGTTGTTTCATGCTTTTTAAGGATCTTTAATCAATTAACCTACAGTATAACTTTCGTTATAAGACTTACTACATTTTTGTAGTAAGTTTATATGTACATATACTACAGATTACAAAAATGAACTTTGATTGGGTTGGACTATTTCTTGCATAAAAGGCATTACCCTTATAGCTGCAGATCTTTGGGCCTATTTAGCCTCTACCACCATCCACTGAATTTTCTCAGTCCACTCTTCAAAATCCACCTCACTTCCTCACCATAAAGCTACAGTTTAAAAGAATCTATGCAAACCCACACAGCCTCCAAAGTCCTATCCTGGATTTCCAAACAGAACAGATTTCCTTCTCTACTCTCATTTCTCTTCTCTTCAAAGAACTTTGGCCAGAACACCATGCTGAAGCTGGCTCTGATTTTCAGTGCTTCTGTTTTTTTCTATTCTTACTTATATGCTGTAAGAATAAAAAGATCCAAAGAATGCAATGTCTATGAATATTCCACAGTTATAAGGTTCCCGAGAAATATTAGATCAATGCTGACATATGGCGATTTTCTGTTTTACTGATCTATTTTAACTTCCTAAAATATGCTTAACACTTTGTGAATCTTAAACAACTATACTTGTTACTTTATATGGATTTCATTTTCATGTTCTAGTCACTGGAACTTTCTGGCAGACACAAATAACTGAATGAACTTTTAACTAGAATGCTCCAGGTAGGAATGGTTCTTTAATGATGGCTCACAAATGGCGCCTTTAATGCTACAAAGCACCACTAAATGTTTGATGAAGATTTTGTGAGTTTGGGGGAGGGAGGAGGGAAAGAAAATTTGAATATAATATATATTTTGTATATTTTTAAAAATATATCTGTTACACATGAATATGCTTAAAATACTGAAAATATGTTTCTGCTCCACCTTGCAATTATGTTTAATGAAGTAGCTTTCAAACTTATTTTGTGTGCAGCTTATGCTCAGAGAAAATGAGAAGCAGAAACATGCAAAAATGTTTGCTGTACTTACTAGGTTCCTTAGAGAACTCCATCTGATAATTGAAATGTAGCTGGTTCGACCCATCTGGCAGATGGGAGGATCAGCTGGTTCTTTTAAAGTGTGCTCAATATGCTAGTAGGAGTAATGTTTTTCAAGTTTTCTGTTTTCTATTTCGTTTTTTTTCCCACTTCACTATCTTGTGTATTTTCTCTTTCTTATTTTAATCTTTAATCTCGCCACAGCCAAGTGAAATGTCCTCTAGTATTAGTCTTTGTCTAGGAAGGATCAAAAGCCTAAATGGAAAAAAAAAATTGATGTATTATTTATATTTTATCAAAAAATGTGACATTGGGATACATTACTTACTGAACAGTACTAATCTCTGACAGACTTTCCTCTTCAATAATACTCAAGCAACTAGTTAAAAATAAAAGATGGTGCACCAAGAGCAGCGCAGAGTCTTACTCTCCTAATCTCCCATCGAAATGTCAATAGACATAATTAACATGCTCTGAACAAATGCCAGTTGGCTGGATTTTGCAAACAGGTTTTAAAATACTGAAAGTACAAAGCCTAAGGCATCAGCAGCATATTTTTAAAGAATCACATGGAGTTAGAATAAGTTGCCTTTTTTTTCAGTTGGTTATTTTGAGCATATATTTAGTATCTTAAGAACAGAAACACATTTCCTTAAAGAATAGATTGACCTAGGGCTTTTCCCCCCCCCTTAAAATTATCAGCCTTCATTTCAAGAGTAAATGTCAATGAATCATCTCTTGAGAACTATTGTTCTTCCATGTGACCTAATGCATTTCTGCCTGGTTTTATTTTCTTTTGTTTTGTTTGCTTTAGATTTTGGGTTTTTTACTTTTTTGCCTCAGTCTGGGTGAATGGAAAAAGTAAATATGATAATACCCAGAGGAAATTTATCCATTAAATAAGAAAGGGGTGTATGTGACTTCTTTGAAAGAAATACTTAGAAAGAATTTTCAGAACTTCCCATGAAAGAAGATCCTCAGGTTGCAGGGAGAAGAGAAAAAAGCTACCGTAGCTTTAGAAAATATGAGCATTCACATATCATATTCAGAGTTTTGCCCTAAACCCATTAGTAGAATAAAGAGAATATAAAAGAATACATGGAAGAAAAGTATTTACTTGCCTTATTTTGAGTCACATTCTAAATAAGTTTTATCCTGCAAGAGGGAAGATGGAATACATAGGCAAAAGGAAAAAAAAAAAAAGAGCCATTAGATATGATCATTTCCACACTTATTTTTTCTCCTTTAGATTTTAATACACAATTCAAGTTAAAGAAGATACAAATGGGTTTAAGAAGGTGCCAAACGGGATATTACAGCTGATTTCTTAGAAAAAACATTGTTAATACAGCAAATACATTACAGCCAAATGTATACATTTACTGACAGGTATAATTGTTGACCAAACTAGCAAGCAAGCTGAATACACGACAGGATGTGAGATGTGATCCATACACTGAACGAGCATTCTCCTTTTCCTAAAGAAAAGGAAAAACGGAATGAGGAATCTCATCTACTCAGCATAACCGACCAAAATTTCTGAAGACGTAAACTTCTCTTTTGAGACTAAAAGGAAAAAAAATTAAATAATAATAATAATAAAAATAATATAAAAATTAAAAAATTAAAATTGTAAGAGCATTTTGAGAACAAATTTGGATAAAAATTTCCCTTTTATTGAAAATATGAAATTTTCCCATAATAGAATCCTGGGAAGGGTCTCAAGGGAACAAAATGATGAAATATAGTACTAGGAAAGCAAACTTACAGGATATTGAGCTATGTTCTTCAAAGTTCTCAATTTTTGTGTATTCGGAAGAAGGTTTGTTGGCTTTTTTTTTTTTTTGTTTCTGCAGCTTCCATATGGATAAATAAAGGAGTGTTTGCCATCAAATAGCCTTCTTAAATGTTTTGAAGCTAAGAAACACAAGGTGACTTTAAATACAAATATCTCCTGATTAAATGTATTAACTCCCTCTTACAAGATTTTCTTCTGCCCTTTTGCAATCAAGCATGGATGCAACATCTTTTACTTTGTTCCTAACATCCCATTTCTATTGTCCTTCAGGTCTGGCAGAAAAAAAAAAGAGGCGAAAATGCTTCCAATTACATCAAATCACAATGTTAAAGAAATAGAATGAGGGCTGACTGAAATACTTACTTTTATTATCTCATAATTAATTTTCATCTGAATCCTCAACCCTCCCTCAAAAAAATCTAAACAAACAAACAAAAGTTTTTGTTACTACTCAATTTAATGAAAAGAAGATGATTAAAGAAAATAATTTTGTAGGATATAATCCCATAAAGGGATCAACTCAATTCTGCTAGGAATAGGAACATGTCTAGGCATAGCAAGCTAGATTAGTACTGCTAAAATATTACCCCAGAGGGAGATTCCTGGTCTTCAATACCCAGTGGTACATAGCAATTCCTGTTCTCATTCCTCAGCCGACAGCTGTAACTGCCTGAGGGAGACAGCTATGATCTCATTGCATAGCTTGTGGTCTGGACTTACATGTGGTGCTCTTGCTTCAGTAAGAGATGTTTTAGCTTGCTTTTGCTTTTTTGTTTTGTTGAGCTTTTTTCTTTTTTTCATTTGGTTTTGGTTTGGGTTTTTTGGTCCAGTTCACAATGTCTGAAACTGTACGTGGCCGTATCAAGGGTAATATTTTAAACCCTTGAAGCTTAGGAGTTCTACATATCTTTCCTGACATAAGGCATGAAGGTGCATGGCAGGAAAGGCACAACATATGCTAAAATTCTGAAGGATGGAGGACTTCATATTTAGGCTGCCATACATCATGGGATCATGTTCAAAATCGGGATTTCTCCATGAACAGAAGTCTTCCCAAAACAACTCCTGCATGAAGTGGAACTCCCAAAAAAAGTCTATGCACAGACTCAGCCACCTGAGGTACAAATGTCCTGGGAACCTGGAAATTAAACTGGAAGCCAATTTCTTTCTTAATTTTAGAAGTACACATGGACAAGTAGTTCAGCTATTACAGCTTTATAAAAGTTAATATGATTCTAGTAATCAGCAGTTCCTCAAGGTCTAGAGCCTGCTGAAACTATCCTGAAACTGATAAAGATGGAAAGTTCTTTAGAGTTTCCCAACTGCTAATTTACTGATAGCTTACTAAAAACAGAGATGACTAAAATAAGGCATATTGAATCAATGTGTATTTCCTACAGAGATACTATAGGAAAAGGTTTAAATGGAAATATAAGAAAAAAATTGAACTAGTCAATTATTTTTTCACTTCTAATTAGCATGATCATTATTCTATATTGGGCAGGAGAAGAAAAGCTTTGAATGAAATTTATACAGATAGATAAGAAAATTTAATGGTAATTAGATTAAAAGAGTAACACATTCTAAAGTTGAAAATAAACTTAAGCATTGCTCTGTGTGAAGATAACTCAGACCTCAAAGAACATAAACTGGGACTGAAGGTCCCATTTCTCTTGACTCTGAATTACCAATATTTTAATCCTTGTTCAACACTCTCCTACCCCTGACTCATTTGGAAAATAAAGTTTATACTCAGCATGAAATTTCTGAAGTAACAAAAATCCTGAAGATTTAGAATTGACTCTTTTTTGAAAGTGGTGAGTAACTCAATATCTAACCCCATACCTGACTGCTCCCATGATCTAGACATTTTGCCTTATATATTGCTTGATCTCTTATATGCACACAGATGACTGAGGAGACAATATGTTTTCACAATTTAACACATTTGATATTTTAAGGGACTTTGAGAAATTTGCAGGTGTCCGGAAAATTTCAAGCATTTAGACTTCTAAAACATGAAATCAGCATTAACCCAGTAACAGTCATTGTGTCCAGATGTATAGAAATGTATGCGCACCAGCATTGGAGAACCAGTGGAGAATGTGACTTCTAATTCAAAACTACAATAAAAAGTGAAAAAAAAAAAAAGTGGAAGGAAAGAAGGGAAAATTGTACAGATTTTTGGTGTTTCTTTTTATACAAGCTGCATGTGAAAAAAAAAAAAAAAAGTGGAAGGAAAGAAGGGAAAATTGTACAGATTTTTGGTGTTTCTTTTTATACAAGCTGCATGGTCACTTTCCATAGGTAAGCACAGAAAGACTGTGATAATGGGTTGCTCCTGTTGAGCCTTTTTTTATGACTATTTATCAACTTGCAGTCAAGTTGATTGATTGAAATCACTTTCTGTAACCACTCAGCAGGGATTTGGGCAGGATATCCTGGCTTGAATGGGGATAGCCACCCTCTTGGGCTTGATATGGGGCCTTTAAAGTAAGTACTTTCTTGATGCAGAGTTCTCATGTTTCAGGATAAGAAAGTGTTTCCTTGGCCAGATGTCAAATTAGACTCTCAGCAATTTAAAGTTCAGTGCTCAGCTTTTTTCTAGATGTAGAAGAAGACATGCTTTTACTGATACCTTCCAGTAACTGGAATAGAATGAAGCCAGGACCTAGTTTGCTGATAAGGAAGAAAGAGCCTTGTAATGTGCATTTCCCTTCAATACACATATTCATGTATTCAGTGTATGTATTCATGTAAGAGGTCCTGAAACCCTCAGACAACTGTTTTCTGCTTATCCATTGCCTATCTCAAAAAGCCTAGAAGCTTTCACTCATTTTGTGGGCAGGAGCGTAACTATGGGTGGTGAGTTGAAAGTTAAGGGAGCTTCAGTTAATTGCACTAGTACTGGGCATTGGAAGGAGACAGAAAGTCAAGATCAGCTGGTGCAAGATTCTGGTCCCTATCTGTAAAAAAGTGTGAAATCCTTGTATCTGAGAACCCTCTCTTTTAACAGTCATTGGAGAAGGAAGTAAAACAGGTTTCTCTATTCAAGTGTAAATTTCTCAACTACTAAATTAGGTATTTTACCTCTTCTTTCTTAAAATTGCCCCATGAACCTTGAACGGAAAGGCTTGAGAGTCCCATTCTTTACTGAATAAATACTCTCCCTAGAGGATACAACTACAGATCCATATCTGTTTAGACAAAAGAAAGAACTACAGTCAGTGTTTACAACATTCTGAATGAGTGCTCTTATCCTCCAAAAAGAGACCTCTCACCTGATATTTTGAAAGAAAGCTGGACTCTCTATCTCTTGCTAAAGGAAGTCAAAATTCCAGAATCGAAATGTGGTTTCTAAATCCTCAGTGACACATCACATCCTCTAACACATCCCAAAGTGAGGTACTCCTATCATCAAGGAAAGAAAGAATTAAAGCCAAATCCTTCTCCGCAGAGGTTGTGCACAGCAGGCTGTGTGTTGTGATGTATTGTAATATCTGCAGTTGTTTCTAAGGCAGGTACAGCTATCATAGGTTGTAATGGAAATATTAATTAAGAAATAATTACAAACAAGCAAGCAAACAAAAGCAAACCTGCAACAACATCAACAACAAAAATCTTTGATAGAGACTGCAGAGGAGAAAAGTCACACTAATATTATGTAATATCTAGGGAGTCAGGTGTCTGCTTTGGGAATATGGATTTCATAACTGCAGCCAGTCAGAATTGTCAGTATTTTGCTTGTTAAGGTGAATTAAACCACTTAATAGATTAAACCACAAGTTTCACATAGATTTTGCTTCTATGTACTCACTATATTTTAATCCATGGGTTAATGGGTTTTGAGTTACTTAGACCTTACAATATGTTGGTAAGTTCTTTCAGAAACTTTGTATCCCAGTTTCTAAAAACCATTTGTAAACTTTCAGTAAATGGGATAAATAAAGGAAGTCAGGAAGCTTTAATGTGTACCTAAAATTAAGATGCTAAATCTGTACTATGCTGCCCTGTACTAGGGTGGTTAAACAGCTTGATTTTTAAAGTACTGGAACCTCAGAATTATTTTGGCTATCAACAGAATGATCATGTGTTTTCTTCTGGGCAAAAGTAAACTTCTGCAAATAACTGCACCATGTCTTTGCTGTAAACAGTACTATACTGCCTGTTGAGAAGCATATGTTCAACACAGAGCAGAGTTCTATTAATGCAGAACCAATGTCAAAGATTTGGCTGCTTCCCAGAATTAACTGACAGCATTGTCTGGGCTCTGTGCATTTCATACAGTCTCTTCACAGTCTAAGGAATTTGTGATTTGAAATGATTTGAGAGAAGGAGCTACTACAAATCTCAAAGGGGCAAAAAAATGATTGCACACATCTGGTAAAACACCTTTTTTAAAATTTTATTTTAATGAAGAGGTACAGAAAGATATGAAATGTTGACATTTAAGTTAACTTGCAAGTTCAGATTTTTTGGCATGAGCCACTGTCAGCTGAAATGATTTCTACTGATGTAGCTGTCTGCAGCTAGGTGTATCTTTCCATTTTGCAGGTACCATCTTTTCTATTTATTTTGTTTAATTGTATCTTGCAGGACATTGTAGTCACAGTTTTTCCTACTGTAAATATTTTTGGAAAATACATAAACATTAGATTAACAGATAGGAGGCAGATTTTATTTTTCTGGATGTTTTTCACATTTTTTTCCCTTTATACACTACAGTTTCAGAGTCAGAGCTCTTCTTTCCCAGACAAGCAGCTGATGTCTTTCACAAAGGCAAACAACATGTCTTCAGCTTTCTAATGAGGGACTTTGGCTCGTATCAGTTTACAAATATTCATTGATAGTAAACTGTAGGCTAAAGGAAAACGTAAACCTTTTACATTCCGTTGCTGTCGATCATTTGGAACCATTATATTGTAAAACTTTTAATCTTACGGGTTTTTTTACCCTGATATATTAAAATCTAGCATAAATGGGATCTAAGGGCATTTTTTAATGCCAGTTTTTCTACTAGGAAACAAATGATTCTTCATTCCAATCTCTAAAATAATGACCTAGTGAAAACCTTTGACAAGACAGATCTTTAAGGTCAAACGAGATATTCTGTTGTGATAATACTTAGAACTTAACTGAAGGTAGAGACAGCTCCTCTGGTTAGGAAGAAACCCTTTAGGCTATAAAAATACTATCTAAAGACTTGTGAGAAATTCAGTGTATCTAATAGATTTGATACAATAAGGGGTTTCACTATGTCATGGTTTAACCCCATTAAGTACCATAAAGACATGCACTCATTCACTGGTGGAATGGGGAGGAGAATCTGAGAAAGGTAAAATCCAGGGCTTGAGATAAGAACATTTTAATAACTGAAATAAAGTAAGATATAATATTGATATTACTCCTACTAATAGAAATGTAATTAAAATTGACATAACAAAAAGAGAGAAATAAAACTCAAGTTAAAAAAAACAAAACCAAAAACAAATGATGCACAATACCATTGCTTATCCAGTCACTGTCTGATGGCCAGTCTGTCCCTGAGCAGCAATCAGTGGCTCTTGGCCATCTGCCCCACTTTAAACACTGAGCATGACATTCAGTAGTGTGGAATACCCCTTTGGCCAATTTGGATCAGCTGTCCTGGCCACGCTCCCTCTTGGCTTCTTGTGCACTTCTTCACTGACAGCATGTGGCACTGAAAAATACTTGATTAAGTGTGAGCATTACTTAGTAACAACCATTACATCAGTGTGTTATCAACATTATTCTCACACTGAATCCAAAACACAGCACAAGTTACTAAGAGGAAAATTAACTCTATTCCAGCCAAAATCAAATGAGATTTTTTTTCACCTAAAGATATTCTGCTTGGCTTTTTGTTGTGATGTGAATGGTTGAAATGTATTATAGCCTTTCTCTAACCTGCATTTATCCCAAACATTGTGGCTGGTATGAAAATACTAAAGAAGGATACCCACTTTAGACAGGACTATGTTGCCAACCAATACTGCTGCAGCAGCACATCATCCTAGGAAGGGCCAGAAGGTATGGAACAATGCTGTGAAAGAATCAGCTTAATGCCCATGGCTTAAGCAGGATCCTTTCCTCTTGTGACAGTATCTGGAGTAATGTAGTCAGTCATGTATCTTATATGATAAAAGCCTGTGCTATAAGTGTAAGGCTTATATCCTTATAGAATATGATAGAGATTTTTCTGATCATATTTTCTTTCTTAGAAACTAATAAATTTAACTATATTTATACCAGAGAATATTATTTACATCAGAACTGGCTCCCAGAGTCAGGAACAGCCAGGTGTTTTGTAAGTTCCACAACTCCCTTAGGTTCTGTCTTCCAGGAGGCAGAAGCAGCAATGGGCTGCTCTGAGTGACTCAGAGGGATTTTGTTAGGGCAGAGATTCCTCCACCATTCCTTCCAGTGTGATGGAAGCAGTAGTAACCTCTGCCTCTGGGGAGGCTTATTAGCAGATGTAGAACAGGCCATTTGACTCTTTGCACAGTACTTCTTCCTTAACAGAGATTTTCCCTTCTGTGGGGAAAAGACAGATGGGAAAGATTCCTACGGGTTTATGTCAGCTCATGATGCAACACTTGGATTCCTCTAACTCAGGCTGGAAGCACTCGAAATTTAGAAGTATTGGATGTCATATTCTTTACACTGACTGAATAAGCCTTTTTAGGGGCAAGCACGATATGAACTTTCTATTGTCATCATTCTGTAGGATTTTTTTTTTATTGGAACCCATGAATTACTAGAGTATCTAAGATGGTATGTAAATATAGACTGAAGGGAGACTGCAGAAGCAAACATCAAACTGCATTTCCTGTCTCTAACTACAAATATAAAGTAACATTCTTTCTACCTGCTTTTTGTGGGTTTCTGTTTGGTTGTTTGTTTGTTTAGTTTTTTGTTTTATTTTTTTTAAAACTAGTGTTGATGTACATAGGCCATAACACCTAAGAGACAAAGCAGTGGGATGAAAAATACTGAATTCCATTGTTTAGATTTCAAAAACTTATTTGACCATAATTTGAAAAGTTATCAGCGCTGACTGTTGTTTCCGTTCATTTTATTTTTAGGAAGAGCTTTGCGGAAAGAATTTAATTGTAACGGGACCTGTTAAGTAATAAAGATATATTGAACTATATGTGTACATTAAAATATCATAAAACCCTAAATACAATTCCTTGTAAAATCTGGATTCAGCATACAGCTGGATATCTATAGACACAAGATAAAAACTAAACAGAAAGTACTGAAGAATTGGAAAGAAATGTGTCTGGTCTTCAGCCCAGAAACTAATAATAGTTGAATATACAACTTCTGCAAATATATTCTAAAAACTTGGGCAAGTCTGAGAAAATTAAAATAGTAATATTTGGCTTTTAGAAGACTCATCATCAGGCTCAACATGTAAAATATTCTAACAATAGCAATTTTATGACTGAAACAGTAAATAGATACTTAATTCTCTTACATTATGGGATAACAGACATTTTTTAAAAACTAACAAAACAGAGAAAACTAGATGAGGTTCTGTTTGTGTACATCCACTAGCATATGTACCAACCACTGACAAAGGGCAGCAAGGAAATGATAATGATATGTTTGTACTGAAGGCTTCCTCTGTTTGGATCTGGATGGCATCAAAGGAAAATATTTGACAGCTTCCCTTAGCTTGTCAGACCATAATAGCAGCTTACAGAAACAAAGCTCTTGCCCGCAAAGAGACTTGGAATCACAGAAGAGAAAGCCTCTGTGTAAAACAGAGGTGAAGAAAACCTAGCAAAGGTGTGAGACTCCACAATATTTTAATGCATTGTTTGAATTTCAAGCTTCATTATTACTATCTCTGAAGCCAAAATAGTTCAGACTCTGAGGAGATGTGAGCTCTGTCAACCCATTTTTAAAAAACATCTTCTGATTGATATGAAGGAAGCTTATTTCATATTCATGGAAAGCCTTTTAAAAAACACAAAAGAAAACAAATAAAGAGAATAAGCATGTGTTTGAGCACTGTTGTAAACCCGAACACTGACTACAGTCAAGGGACATTGCCCACTTTCCACCGTTGTTCACATATTATTCTTTTTGCTCAGATCATCGCCTCTGATCAATTATTAAACCATTAGTTAATTATTAAACAATAGTTAATCAAATATTAAGTATCTGGACATTTTTGAGCCCATTGTTATAAGCTGAATCTACATATAAATCTAAATATCATTGAATCTTCTTACCTAACAGGAATGGCTACTGACAAGTCTGCCTTAGGGAACAGTACCTGGCGCAGAGATTCCCAAATCATGACCACCACAGGGTCAGTGAAGACAGACAGCTCAGTTATAAAGCTGAAAAAGCCTTGTTTGAATGGCCAAATGATGAACCAAATAAATGCTGCCTTACAAATCCCATCATCTTGCTTCTCCTCCAAGTTTCCACTTTTGCAGCTACCACAGGAAACTCAAAAATCCCTGCTGTCATGATGAAGATATAGCCTCAAAAACATGGCAGAAGGGGGAAAAACAGGTCCTGAGCCTGTCCTGAGCCACACATAACTACTCAGGAAAGCAATTACATAGATTTAGCTCCAAAAATGAATGGGAAATTAGTACAGTCTCTGGAAAGTGAGAATGTAAAGCTCCATGTAATAATTAAGAATTATGTAAGATTAAAATTAAAGCATCAAAGCATTATGAAATGGTGGTCCTAAGATGCAATGTCATATTGAGTTTTATATCTGCAAATGAATTTAGGTTTTGTACTATGATCATGTTAAAAAAAACAAACAAACAAACAAAATATAGTTGTTTTCATCCATCAAGGAAACATCAAGTCTCTTGTTCCTACCAACCACCAAACAGTATCCAAAAACTAAATAATTTCAACAAAAGTTTATGATGACTAAACTTTTGGAAAAATAACCATGTTAGCTTTTTACCTCAGAAAGCAGAAATTACAAATTGAGACGATCACTTGGTGTGAGGAGTAGTCTCTCTGACAGATGTTTATCAGATCTGTAATTCTGTGACGGTGAATGTTGCTTTGCCATCCTTTCCATTTGATATAACTTCCTGACAGTGGACTTTATGACCCCAGAGCTCTCAGTAAAGGCTGCAGTTTGATATGCATGCATTCAATCAAGAAAACTATAATTGATTTTCATATTACAGGATGTGTTTGCAAGATAGCCAACTGGAAAAAAAGTAATTTGGAGAGATATGTTGATGGACTTTTCCTTGTTTTTTTTCACAGGTGACTTAATTTTGTTAATCAGTTTATGAATTTTAGCTTTTTGATTTCTACATATATAAAAGGACAAGATGGTTTGCTGCAAAAAAATCAAGAGTAGATTTTGACTTTTTTTCCCACTTTTCCTCAGAGTGAGCAGGAAGAAAAAAGTTGTGCAGTCTTCTTCATGTGACAACAAAAAGGAGTTTAAAAATATATCTATGTAATTGCTTTCCCACCATTTAAAATATTTGCTTTCAGAAGAAATAGCTTTTATAAAGAGACAGTATATATTTTGCTTTGGATAAATACTCCATAATAAAAACATAAGAAAGTGGGGGTTGTTGTTATTGCAATTCATTTTTATATAAGTGACTTATCTGTAATGACCTTGACTCTGGATCATTTATTAGAAAATAAACAAATAGATGGAATAAATGACTTGTGGAAAAGACTTGGGCTATGAACTCTCCCAGATGGTCATTAATCCCCCAGAAATGCTATAGACCCTGATCATTCAGACTTAATTAATGTATTAATACAGTGTCTAAACGCTGAACTATGTTTTCTTTTTGTACAATTAACCTTTTGGAAATATTTTACTAATGAAGAAGGGCAAAATAAGTTTGCCAGGGAGATGCCACATTATTTTTTTTTATTCACAGCAAAGACAAATAAATTATGGAAAGCTCTTCATGTGTTTGTACACTTCACACTTCTGAGAGCTGTTGACTATTGGAAATGAAGGGCAAGGGCATGATTAGAAAGTCTCATTATGCACTGGTTCAATACTTTGGTGCTATTCTTCATGAATGTGTTTAGTACTCAGACACAGCACACTATGAATTCTCAGCAGGGCAGGCAAAATTGAATTTTGCTGCTCTGCCACAGGGAAGCTAAAGGGCAGAGGAAAAGGGCAAAGCTAAGATGATTGATCTGGGAAAAGATCCTTGGAGCCAGGCTTCCTTTTCCTGTAGCTACTTGGGATGGATTTCTAGGGATGCTGTCATGGATATTGCCAATGGTTGTCATACATATGAGTGGGGAATACTCCTACTGGTTTGGTCACCTTACTACCTACAGTGAGTGCTCCTGACATGGCAGGAGACCTGTTCCCTCAATGGGAACAGCAGCAAGGCTGCTTTTCCAGAGTTCTTAAGGACACTGAGATATACAGTCAACAAGAACTGTCATAAACATTAATTTCCTATCAGCATTGCCAACATGATATAGTGCTAGTGGTCATAGTTTAATTTGTTTGGAAGATAAACCTGATCTTGCAATTTCTAAAGCTGATTAAGAGTTGTAGACATTCATCTTCAGCTAGAGAGTTCCTGATTTCCCTACTAGAAAGATTTTGAAAATGTTATGTTTATATCTGACTCATAACCAATTAAGTTGTATTACACAATAGATGGCCAAAGACACTTCATTTCTAGATGCCTACAAATATTTGTTATTCTTAAGGAATATGGTACAAAATCTTAGTATTTTAAAAGTGGGGGGGTGGATTCTATATATTTCTAGGTATTCTCACAGCTTTCAGATGAATAACTAGATTGCATTTTGAGGATCCATCTGCCTCTCAAAGTATAAATATGCAATCTTTAAAAATAAATATACTGCACTATTTTGACAAATATTATTCCAATTTTAACAACTATTACATACTAAGTAAAAGCTTCCCCCTTCTTGTTTTAAAATCAATCAATCAACCAATCAATCAACCACAGCTTGAGACATAAATTCTCAGTTATGAATTAGCTAGGACAAAAATGTCCCATCAAGAAAAGGTTTGCAAAGTAGTTCCCAAATTGTTAAAAAGTTGGGGTTTTTTGCTATGAAAAGCATTGATAAACAGTTTAATTTATGCTTATCATCTTCCTTTCACTTAGGACTATAAATTGAATAAAAAATTCTGAATATGTTGCTTTGTCAGATTTGTATTCACATTGGAACAAGGGAAAAAATATTCAGCTAGATTAATGGAAGAGACGGAAGAAAGATAATTAAGTGTTTACTTTTGCCTTTATCTGATTTATCATGCAGTTTTCTGCCTTATCCTCCCAGTTAACTAAACAATTTATTAAATACATTCCTTTTATTTGCACCTATAGGAGCAAAAATTAGATAGGAACTTGATAATGCATAACAAGTACATTAGAACATGTTGTTGTCACTAACACATATAACCACAGTAGTCTGAAATAAATTACTTATTCTACCATCAGATGTTGTGAGGTAGAAAATAATCACTTTACAATGAGCAAAAGTTGGTCTATAACTGATTGGGAAAATTTTGGGTTTTTTGTTTGGTTGGGTTTTTTGTTTGTTTTTTTGTTTGGGTTTTTTGTTTGTTTTTGGGGTTTTTTGTTGCCTTTTTTGTTTATTTTGTTTGTTTGTTTTTGTTTTCCTTTTGAAAGAAAATGAGAGCTTCTTGCAATGACTTTCCTGTAAATTTGCATTTTGTCTGTAGACAAGTCTTTATTTTCTTTCATCCACATTTTAAAAAGCAAAAAAAGCCAAGCGAGAATCAATCAGGTCCCACCTTTATCCCTATAGCTATTGAAGCTGGAGGACCCTAAAATAATATGCAATTTAATCTGTGAAAAAAGAATAGTGGAGAAAAGTTAAAATTAATTAATTACACTAAAACAGTTACACCTCCATTGAACTTAATTGTTGTGAGGTTACAGTTTCTATTAAACTCCGCACTTTTTCATAATCACTGACCTTAAACCTCAGCACTGAAACGTGTCTATGGCAGGTGTTTGCCTCAGGCTGAGTATATTTGGTGAATTTTAAGCTAAAATAGCACATTTTCTTAAAAGAAAAAAAAACAAAAGTTGATGCTAAAATAGTCCATTACAAAACTCTAGCATTTCCCTGCTTTTGAGCAAAGAAAAGGAATTCACCAGGGCTGAGACGGTGCACTCTGTTTAGTATGAAGAGTGTGTCATTACACATGGGAATTAAAAGGTTGGACCAAGCTTACAGGGGTCAGGGGAAACACAAGAGCAAAAGAACAACTGTCAAAAAATGGATTTTTCAGATATTAATTTGAAACTGCATAGCACTTAGCTTCTGTAGTAGGAGGAGGGAAAGCAGAAGTTTGTCTGGAATGCCAAATAAAAATCAAGACTACAAACAGCGAGCTTCTGTCATCTGCTTAACCTGCACTTCCCCCTGCCGATGTCCTGCTGAGGAGGAGGAAGTGGAATGGAAATAAGTGAATAGCCTGGAGGGAAAGAGGGAAAGTGGGAGAGTGAAAGGTCAAGAAACCAAAAGCAGATGTTATGATGTTGGAAAATAGGACCCTTGAGGAAAAAGACAAGAGGGTTAGGTAAGAGCTATGAAATTGGAATAAAAATTACTTTATCTCCACACCATGCCACAGCATGTTTTTTCTCTCTAGTGCTGGGGGTAGAGGGGGAAGTAAAGAACAAATCCATTCCATCCAAGAGGAAACCTGAAAATACATTAATTGTAAAATGGAACATTTTATCAGCATCTCATACCTTTTTCCTTATGCTTGTTAATGCCATCATTTTGCTCCTGTGCTTATTGTTGTCTGAATGCAGATCCTAACCTTTAGACAGACAGCTCTGAGGTTCCCTCTCTAAAGAGTCCAGCATTATGGAAAACATGTCAGACATCTATTACCAAATGTCAAAAAAAGACTGGGAATTTTCTAAAGAAACAATAGAGGAATGAGTTTGACAGAGAAACCACATGGCAGGAATAGAGTAGGAAAATCTGTGTGCAGTAGTTTATGTTTTGGTGAGGTAATTTAAATATATATACTGACCACTGTTTTATTGTTAATTTTGTTTTCTTGAAAGTGATTTTTATAGTCTCTTCATTTTTATATATGACCACATCTTATCTGGGACACTTCAAAAGTCATTTTGGAACAGCAGAGCACATTTGGTTCTAAAGTAAAATGTAGGGGGAAAAATTTGATATACATATTTTGACATACCTTTCCAGAAAGAAATTGTGCGCAAAAAAAATTTATTAAATTACTGTGTATTTCTTCACTATCTGCTTGTGGATTTTATATGAAGGCTAGAGAAAAGCTATCTCTCAACAGTATCTATCTCCAGGAAGAAAGGAACTTGGCTTTGTGCCCTTATCCCCACAACATACAAACCCTCTGGAAATTCATTTATTATTTCTATAACAGATTGAACTTGATTAATTTCTGTGTTAGATTAGAACGCTTCAAAGTCCACTATAAAACTTCAGTGTAGTTAATAAATGCTTACTAAGACAAAGCTCCAGTGATACTAAAGCCTCCACATAAGTAAGAATAAGCATAAACAAGCTCCACTTCAGGAAAGCCATAACAATTCACGTTTAAAACATTACAGCAAACTCTCTGCTTTTGTCTTTTGGTTGGAATTTCAGATTAATAAATACAGAAGTGCTCTTCAGAAAGCTGATTGGACAAATCAATGCAATTAACAACAATATTTTGTTGAGTATTTGAGGTTCAGCTACTTCCTCTTTCAGAAGAATATGCGTCCTCACTTTTCTTTCACTCAGCGGTATTCATCTTCAAAAGCAGAAAAACCTGCCCAGGAAGAAGGCTGGGGGTTTGGTTTTTGGTTTGGTGGATTGTTTTTTGTTGTTGTTGTTGTTTTTTGTTTTGTTGTGTTTTGTTTTTTGTTTTTTGGTTGGTTGGTTATTGTGATAATAGCTGCAAGTTCCCCACACCCCTTTCTTAATGACTGTACTTGTCAGCTATTGTCCTGCCTTCCCCACCCCACGTAGTCTAGCCACACCCCCAGTTTTCCCTATTGGTTCTTGTACCCTAACCCCATGTGGCCCTGGCCACTCCCTCGGGTTTCCCCTATTGGTTCCTGTACCCTAACTCTGCCCCTGTACCTCCCCTGTACCCAAAGGTCACAGGGCCAGTGTGCTGTCCCCACCCCTCTCTGTTTCCCTATAAAACCCCTCACCTTCTGCCATCTTGCTGTCTATGCTCCACGTGTGTCTATACAGCACATGTCTATGCTCCACATGTGGCTGTGCATGTGAGGCCTTCGCCCACGAGGCATCTCTGCCTCTGGGAGGTCATTGGCCTCTGCTGCACCATGCGAATAAACATCTTCCATGGACACAACGCATAGACCCTCCCTGCCTCCTTTATCAACCTCCTTCCGCTGGTTGTGGAAGCAGACAAACCAGAGCTAGCTTTATGGCTCCCCAGCCGGTGAGAGCGCAGTGTCCAACCCTGAGATGTAGGGTTTGGAGCTCTGAGGTGCTGAACCGGGCTGGGTAGAGACGCTCTAGGGTAAGGTCTGCTGTAACATCCCTTAAACCACAACAGTTGGTTGGTTTTTCTTTCACGTATACTGAGTGAACTAGGATTTACCCTTGCTCCTCAATTTGAGTCAAACAAAATCCAAAGCCAATGGAGATTTGCCACCTACACTCTTGAGAACAAGTGTCCCATATTTAAAGCAATCAATTGATAAACTTAACTGCATACAGCTTTGTGTATGTTATAGCTGATTTTTACCGTAGTCTCTCTTACAATTCAGTATTTTTATTAATTAAAGAATTCTTTTCAATATTTTTACCTTCTCTTTTTCCTGCCTCTTTCTCATATGGCTTTATAGAGCTGTCACTGAAGGGTATTTTTAGCTAATCTCACAGTCCCAAATAAAGCTGTGTTTGAAAATAAGGATGGTGATGGTCATACATTACATCATCACAACTTTATTTCCTTTTACTGCAGTCTCATGTTATTGTTAGTATGACAACAAACTACTGTGACTGCAGGATATTTCTTATAATATTCCATTGTTAAAATAAATTTGCTGCAGCATGTCAAGAAAACCTTTAAAATAGTGCACAGTGTATGACTGATGTACTGCATTATTTTACCAAATCTCTGATGCTACAGAAATCCCACTGCCATGGACTAGCTTGTATCTTTTACATATATTTTCTAAAAGGATGTTGTACCTCTCAAATTGTAATATCACAACATTGAAACAGAGATTTATTTCCTTCACTTTTAATGACCAAGGGGTTAATTTAAGGTCTGAGAAGTAGACAACAGATTCTTCTCAATTTCAGATAGTGCTGGACTGGGAACCATACATTGGATTCATCTCCTTCTAAACCCACGTATCAAAACCAGTAACCTGTATGTCAATTTGTTACCTAGGCTTCTCCCACAGCTCAGAGAGAAAGAGGTGTTTATTGTTTACTGTTTAACATATTCTAAGGTAGATGACTCAGGAGACATACCTCTCAGCGCCCCTTCCCATTTGCTTTTCTTTTTCAGAGCACGCCTTTAGACACTGAAAGTAATTTTAATACATTAAGGTTTGAGGAAAATTTTCCAGTTTAAAACAAAAGCTGAATATCCTTTCAAATATTAAAATTGTTTAATGTTTGACATAATTAAGCATGCAACTTCTGATGATTCAAAATTTTTCTGACTTGGTTCTATGTTTTATATTATGAAGGCAAGTCTTCTGATTTTTAATATTTTTAGTAATATGTGTTCTGATTATGGAAATAACGTATATTTTTATTTAATTTGTCCTCTTTGATGTTCCCAGGCAACCTAATGTGTTGAAGCACAAAAAAAAAAGGGTTTATTCTGTGGCAGAACAAAGATAGAAAACTGCTTGCACAGGTTTGTGCTATTTTCTACAATATTCAAAGCACTCACGCTAATTTAGTAGCAGTCTGAAATTTCTTATTTTCTTATTCATTACATTGCTAAGGAATCAGAGGTTAAGAGAAGGTTGGGCACCTTGCTCCTGGCAAGTGAACTTCCAAGGGGATGAGCAATATGAGTGCTAAGATGTCTAGAAATTTGCTCAGCCATTGTCACAGTTTCAAAAGATTTCATGTGTTGCCTCAAATGTTTTGATCCCACCAATCAGTGCTATCAATAAATCATTTATTTCTACAGAGAAGTGTCAGGAAAATTCTGAACAATTCTCAGTAATTTCTTAGCAACTCTAGGCAGCAGCAGTGCATATCTGTCACAAGCCTAATGAGCTCTGGGCTGTAATAGCTGGAACTTGGATAGCTTTCTGAGCATATTGAAAAACAATGCGGATTTGTGAGGAAGAAGGAAGGCTACAGAGCTTATTAGGAATACTTTCCTGCCTTTCTGGCTGTCAGAGGTAGTCCTGTGTTTGTGGGACAGTCATAGTTCAGCATGTGCAATTGAACTTATCTTGGTTTTTGATCGGCTTTGTGTATCTGTTTGCTTGCTGCTCTTGTGATTGTAAATATATTACAAATGATCTGAAGATAGATTCGTTATTTTGTGCACCAGAAAAGCAAAAGGGAAAAATATTTGAAACTGAAGGTTCCGTGTTTGTTGACAATTAGATAGAAAAGAGATCTATCAATTGCCATGTCTTCTGGAAATGAAAAAATGCTAGAAATATGCTAACTGCTGAATTGTTCTCTGAAGAATTTGTGTGGCAAGTATCTCATGTTAAATGGATGAATATTTTTTTTGCTTACATTTACTGCTTTCCAATAGTGCTATTTAGAAAGCACTCTTGAGTGCATTTATCTTTCTGTAAATACTTCATTCCTGTGAGTAAAAATAATACTGTTCACATGTGCCAAGGATATCTATTGTATGTATGAGCATGTGAAAAAAAAAATTTTGTTGGTAGACATACACCACCTCTGTATAGATGTTTGTAACTTCATAAAGCCCCATAAAAAAAACCAAAGTTTTTATGTAATAAATGAATTGTTAAAGTTGCATTTCAGATTGTTGTGGACACCCTTGCAATGGTTACTAAGGTGGGATTCTGAAGAGTCCAAGACAGACTGATGAATCACTAGTATTGTCAGGGTCAACTTAAGGCATTGGAAGTAGAGGCAGTTGCCTAGAGAGTAAAACTGGAATGGTCAGGAAAATATCCATAGTTTAATTATCTTAAATAAGAAGGTCTTTAATTACCTTCTTCCTGTAGCTATGTTGTATGTCTGGAAAGACACTTTAGTTGGCTAATATTGCCAGAAAGATCAGGGTGTATGGGCTAGGAGTTACTGCTATGCAGAAGCAGGGCAGGAGAAAAGAAGCAGTAAGAGTGATATGAAATTCTGCCATCACATTTCAGCCCTACTTCTTCTCCCTATGTCTTATTTTACTGCCAGACTTGCTTCCCCACACTTAGAAGCAGGAAAATTAACTTTTGCCTTATGTTCCTGAGAGGTCTCGAGCTGGTTCCCAAACCAGTTATGTTGGCAGAACAGAAAGCAATTCAACTACCATTATAAGAAACCTATTTATATGACCTTTATAAATGTCCACTGTATTTTTCCACTTTTCTAGATGAATGAATGTCGTAAAAGAAAGTCTGATGTGATGAAAAATTCATAAAGTTTAAGACCTTTGAATTTCTCCTGATAGTCCTTTTATCATCAAATTTGACAATATCTTTTGAGAGGTACATCTGGTCTTAATTAAAGACTCCAAATTACAGCTAATCCATCACATACTTTGAAAAACTCTTCCAGTCTTAATTACAAACACTGTTAATAATGTACAACTTACATATCATTTAAGTTCAAGCTTCAGGTTTCAGCTATTTGATCACTTCATTCCTCTTGCTATTAATATATAAACCCTCCAGTGTGACCTCTCCGTGTAGGGATCTATAGACTGATTAACTTGCATCCTAACTTTATCCTCCAAAATTTAAATAAGCGTCTTCTGTTTAACATGGGTCAGCTAAGAACCATCCACTGCCCTGAAGTAATATGCAGGCTAATTTTTGATGTATCAGCTTAGATCCCAGGAGGAACAGCTTCATTAATAGAGCATGTTATCTATTCCCGTTAGCTAAGCTTGTTACAACTGGCTTGGGTACCTGTGTGCAGAGCTGCACAGTGATACCTAGACATAATCAGTCTCTCTGGCAGCATTTACAAGTTAACAAAAAAAAAAAAAAAAACCAAAACAAAAAAACAAAAAAACCCAAAGGTACTCACAATAACAGATGGAAATGATACTTTAAAAGAAACCTACAGGCCAAAAACACATTAGCAGGGAAAACGGTAATAAAAGTGGAAACTTCCCAAAATTTAGCCTTTGCATGATCTGGGTGAAATCCAAAGGAATTTAATACAAACCCTGTGTTCTAGGTTGTGAGAGTCACTCACTGTCTATAATCCAGACTAAGTCACCGGTATATAAACTGGTATATATACTAGTATATTGTTATGATGTTAATATTTCTGCAACAATTTCCTTACATGACTCAAAGAAACCCAGTGACAACATACTTAACATTTAGCAAAACAAATGTTAAAATTGACTGGTAACTCTAAGTACTTGAGAATGTATTTTTTACAATAACATAGGAAAGTATTTGCAACAATGAGGTTTTACTTGAAAGGTTGGATAGCCTGTATTTTCAAAATTTTTACATACCTGATGCTCAAATTTTTGAGGTTCCCTTGGATAATTAAAAATAGTTGGCATTCTAGATCTCTCCTCCTACAGAGCAAAACATCAGAATTAAGAGTGGAAGGATTCAACCAGCTTTAGAAATGTTGTTTACCTTAAAGGAGTCTCCAAAGTACTCCCTACCTTCAGATATATTATGGCCTATGCCAGGCAAACTAAATCGAGGGAGATTTTCTAGCTGAAAACTAATATTTATTTTGTCAGGTAAGATTTTTGCAAAATCAGTCCCCTTACCTGATTCATCACGGCTATCTAATCCTTGGAAAAGGGGGAGATGGGAATAGTCAATCAGATATGACAAGAGTGGCAGATCACCTCATCAATGTTAAAATTCTTGTAGAACCACACTTTTCCATTAAGTGGTACTTTACAGTCATTTTTTAAAATCTAATAGGACTGTGCAAAGTAAGATATCCCACTGAGGTGGATGAATGTGGCCTTTATTGACATAAAATCACCTAGGATATTTAGGCAGAATGGGTTAAGTATAATTTGAATTCAGGGTGCTGTGCTGCAAACTGAGATATTCCATTTTAATCTGAGACCTTGCCTGTTTCCCTGTGATAATGACTGAACTAATACATATTACTCTGCCCGACATTCCTTATAATTTAGTACGCTTTGTTCAAGTAACTACAGTGTTTGAATTCTTTGTGAGGTAAATCATTTTAATATCTGTCTTAAATATTGTTTAAGTTATAAAAAGCAAACCCAGGAGATACTATTAATCACTGCTGCCAACCTGATCATACCCATATGGGTTGTAATCTGTTGCTTTCCCGTTTTCTAATGCTTCTAAAGCTGCTAAATATAAGCCTGTACATTAGTGTAATGAATAGAACTACAAAAATTATGCTTAGCTAAGATTTGTAGTTGTACCTTTTCACTATAATGTTTAATTTAGTATGTCCTTAATCATATAATTTGTAGACAATGGTGTAGATCATAAGAGTTTTTGTTTTCAGTCCTATGATTTAATCACTGCCTCTGTAGGTTCTACTTGTCCAGTAAGAACATTTTTCATAGATATTCCTCATGGACTGGACAATATATTTAAAAATATCTTTAGGTTAATTCTAATTTATGGTTCCTAGCAAGCAAGAATATTGTATTAATAACTGCTGGTGAAAAGACTCCAGTGATGGGGTACTGGGATTCAGGCCCAAATACGGACCTTATGAAGTCAATAGAAAGGCATGCACACAACTTATAGGGCTTATATTAGCATCACAAAACTGCAGATGAGATGTCTCTCCTGAAATGAATTTAAAAAAAAGGGATTTTTTTACCAATATTTGTTACTTTGATACCAAAATCAATGGATACATAGCTTCCATGCATTGATTCTCCACATGTGACCTCTACCTGCAGCCCAAGGGTAGAACCCTATCTACAGCAGTATTATATAAAGCTGATCTACCTCACAAGATTCTGATGTTAAGTTCTTCTCTGGTCCAAACTGCAGCATATGTTTCATCATGCATATGTCTGGTAAATGCACCACATTATAGTTCAAAATCTAATGCCTGGTGAACTTGGTGTTGAATTTTTATATTAGTTTGTTTTTCTGGGTTTTCTTTGGGGGTGCAGAGTTACATGTCAAGAATTTCACAGATTGTCAAGACACTGGGTCAAGAAAAAGAAGACTCTTTCCTCTTCCACTCTATGAGTTTTTTGTTATGATTAATTTACCAACATACTGTGTTTAATATGTCAACATCTAGCAGGTTGAAAAACACAATCAGCAAGTCTTGAATACTTAAATGCTTCCGCAAATACAACATTTGTAGCATTAATCTTCTTTCTCAGCCTGCTGATGAGGTTTCATAGTGAAAAATGTGCTTTGATGTAGACGTGCACAGATGCTATTCCAATGAATTTGATACCCTAAGAATTTGGCATTGTGCTGTTCTGACCAACTGCTGAGAACCTTCCTGAGATCCCACCACTGTACACAACGTCATCCCTGATGCTTTTAAACCACTTCTACTGAAGATTGTTTGAATAAAATGCTAATAAAGTACAAATAGTCCCATTTGCTTCATATGTGGCATCTGAAGCACTCACAAATGGATTTAAAATTACCCCTGTATGCAGCTGACATTTTTAAGGGGCAGTTTAGCATCTACTTAAGCTGGCCTAAAACTGTGCTGCCCTGTTGAGCCTGCAGCACCAATTCTGTAGCAAAGAGACTGCCTACTGCTCAGACACAAAGGGGCTGGCAGGAGTACACAGCTGGGATGGATGAGAGGGCAGCACCACAGATTTTGGCAGTGGCTCCATCCCACCTCACTCCGCTGACAGTGACACTGGGCACATTTCAGCCTCTCCAGTCACGCAGTGATGGAGCACTGCATTGGCACGAGTCTTTGCAATATGGAAAAACACAGCAACTTTGATATCAATTATTTATATATTTTATCTTTCATCCCCTTTATTTGTCACATGTTCATCAGTAACAAAAGATTTCTCCCTCTAAAACTGGTGGACTACCTAACAATGTGGAGTTTGTGTGTGTTCCTGTTAGGTGGGGTTATACAAAGAGGAAATAAACTTGGATATTGCAAAAAAAAGAAGTGTCATAGTCAAAGCAGGAGACAATTTCAAGAAATGTTACTTTCTCTGAAAATGTGGAGTACACTTTGTTCCAATACCTGTTTACTGTAAAATGTGTCAGCTATTCTCAGGTGGCAGAGGGCCTAACTCCTTCCCTCTAATACAATTAATTTATGTGTGCAAGTTTCTATGTGTGATTACATTAACGAAAGCTAACATGATTTCACAGGATGCCCCTAGTTTCAAACAAAAAGATGCTGTTTGCTGAAACAGACAAAAGATTACATCATTTGTGAGTTGAGAGATTGTGGTTAGCATCCTTTAAATGGGAAAAGTCCATTTAACCCATGTTTTCTCTATGAAAGGTGAGTGCTTCTGACCACTTTATTACTTTAAAGTGGATCCTCATCACCACTACATTACTTTCCAATGTTTTTTCACTTGTCTGTTGTTAAAGAAGGAATTGTGCATGAGTGGTGTTTGAAGAATTCACAATGAATTAGGGCTTTGAGTAGATTTAGATTCAGAAAAGTCTATCTGTCTGTCTATAGTAAGGTTGAGTCATCAAATAAGTGCCAAGCCCTGCCAATATGGAAAGATTTCTGAGTGGTCAAGAACTCTCACCCAAACTCGTGATGCCTCTGAAATAAAACCTCTACTTTAAACTTACGAATTTATGGCCTTTTGCTACCTGAGGAGTTAGATAGAAGTTTCAAGAGTTCACCACCACTGGAACCTAATTATCTCAGTCCAGATCCTTCCTAAATACCTGCCTCTTTTTGTGAATGTCGATTCACGTATCATATTTGACAGCAGCACCTCATTCATGCATAAACTTCTAAATTATTATTCTGTTTGACACTGGCAAGTATTTTGTTGCAGTCCAGCTGACTATTCTACTCTTCGCTTCCATCTGTTAGCACTTGGCCTGTACTCAAGGAAAATAGCACTACTAGCATTTTCAAGATCATTCAGATGGCTGATGTTGGTATCAGTGCAGAATGCTATCCCTGAAGTAGTACACCACAGCATATCACCAAAAATGACCCGTGATTTCTTCCACTAAGAATCTGATGTGATCGTGAGGTCACCTTCTCATGAGTCAAAACTTGTTTCTATTTTACAGTATCTTTTTCCTGCTGATAGCTCATAAGCGTTGCTTTTCAGCTCTTCATAGTTATGAAGCATATTTAAAAATGTAATACTACAATGCAATTTGTTGCCAGATGGTCAGTGTTTCTACAAATAAAAATCTAAATGGTAACTTTTAGTGGTTACTTTCACAATTAACTGTTGTTCTGAAAGTGACCTTGATTTTAGTGACCACTCTTTAAGCAGCTTTATGCAATCAGGTAAGGCAGAAAGCCAATATAATTCAGACTCATTCTATGCAAAAGAGTTGGTTACAACCCAGAGTCACTATTTGTAATTACCTTAATCCAGCTCCTTTGAACTTTGCTTCACTTAAGTGTTTATCTTTGATACCAGTTGTAGAAGAGTTTTTGTTCTTGAGTTGTAGTATAGTAACTGCTATAGTATAGTGTCTCTACTGACTACTGAAAACTACTAAATAAAAAAAAAAGAACACTGGTTTTACCGCTATTGTTTTTTTGGTTTGGTCTGAGCTTGGTTTTTGTTGTTTTTTGTGGTTTCCTTGAGGAGTGGTACTTGAATCAAAGTTACTTGAAAATGACAGAAACTAAGTAGCCTAAACTGTTTGAAATCATACACGGTTGAAGACACTCCTGCTTTGCAATTTGCTTAGCAAAAAAATGAGTCTGAACTATTTTGCCAGTGCATCTTTGTTAGTGTGAAAAAGCTGCCACAGAAAAGGTGAAATGCCTTACCTTCATTGCCTTATAAATAAGACCTTTTCGAAATGGTGCCATTTGTGAATATATGGGGCCAGTCAGTAATCATGTTCATGTTTCTCCACAAATATCACATTGCAATTGAACACTGTATATGTAATATCTCAGCACAGGTCCCAGGGAGTGAGAAAGGCTCTTGGGAGAGCTTTACTCTTGCTTTTAACCCAAGTCCTACACATACTCTGCTCATTCTGAATTGCCTGACAATTTATGGGAGAAGTCATTCTCTGAGACTTTAATATGTTCCAGAATGGGCCAGCCTTGGGAAAAAATGTAATGGGTACAATGAGAATAGAAGGAAAGACTTGGGAGGTTTTCATTTGTAGTATATTCCACTCAGTTTCTACAGACTTAAAGGGGAATGTGGCCTCTATTGTTGCTTTATATTTCCTCTTTCTCTCCTCCTGGAATAACTTCCCTGGTAGTATGAAAAGGCACAACTGTAAAAGATTCAAGGTCAGGGAATTGTGTGCTGATCTTTGTTCATTATGCAAATTTCTTCTGATGGGAATATATGATCCAGGCAATAATCAGTATTTTTCCCTTTTAAGCCAAGGCTATAGGGCACATCTGAGAGATTAGGATGGTTCCAGGCACAGTTCATCGTTGATGTAAATGTGCATAATTTAATAATTTAATCCTTCTAAGGTGCACTCTGTAGCACAAGGAATCAGAATCAGTATCCATAATGTATGGCCTTTATATATTCATATATTCATTTCAAGATAGTTACACATTGAGTAGCTTAAGCAATGCTTACATATGCAACTGTTTTTTCTAGGTATGAGGGCAAATAAAAAGTAGAAGAATATAAGCTATGCCTGCGTAAAAAGTTATGCTTATTGAGACGATTAAAACCCACATCCTTTGAAGTACAGATTATAAACACAGTATGTGGTAACACACCCAAAATCTCATACCCTTTCGTTTCCTGCACCCGACCACAGAAGAACAGCTTGGTATCACATCCGGTCACAAAATAAGGCTCTGAAAGTCGTCACCGGCAACCCAAACTGCGATTCAAACCCAGAACGGTGTTACACGCTCTTGCATGTCGTGGGCAGACCACAGCAGCAGGCGGGCAGCCAGTCTGTGCTGCTGCTCCTTCAGTGCACACTGACCGTGACCGAGATGAGGGGCAGAGGATTTACACCTCACGACGGCTTTATGTTTTACTTCAAAACCTTTACCTACAGCTGAATGAGAATGCATCAATGCATCGCATAAAATAAATGTGCCAGCGCAAGACCGTGGTTCTAAAGAAGTGTGACGGCCACAAACAAGCAGATGGTGCGCATCCCCGTGGTCCCTGAGACACGGGCACTGTCAGGCACTTCTTCCGCTCGCACAAAGTTGTCACCCACAGCAGCGGCGGCTCCTGCCGCCCTGCCCTGCCCTGCCCAGCCCAGCTCGCCGGTCCCCGGGCCGCCGCCGCGCCCGTCCCTGACACTGCCCGCCCGGGGGCTGCGGGGGCCGGAGGGGGTGTCCCACCGCGGCAGCTTTTCTTCCACGAGCTCACTCGTACCTCCTCCGCTCCCCGCACCGCTGCACCGGGGCACCGCGGTCTCTCGCCTCCCCCCGCCGCTGCCAGGCGCGGCTACCCGCCCCGGCCCCGGTCCCGGCCCTGCCCCCGGGCGCTGCTGCCGAGCCCCGCTCCGCTCCGCTGCGCCGTGCCGCGCCGGCAGCCGAGCCGCAGGGCCGGCGGTGGCTGGGCTGGGCGCCGGGAGCAGCGGGGCAGTGCCAGCAGCAGCAGAGCAGAGCCGCCGGGAGTCACGGCGGGACCGACAGCCCTCCCGCCGCCGAGCTCGGCGCGGAGGATCGCCACATCCCGGTTCCGCCGGGGGCGGCTCTGCCAACCCCCCCGCCGCCTCCCCCGCCTCCTTCCCTCCCTCCTTCCTTCCCTCCCCGCCCCTCCGGAGCGACATCCCTGCGAGTTTGCCTGGCTGCCCGCGCCCGTCGCTGGGCGCTCGCCGCCGCATCTCGCTCTCCATCAACTCCTGGGAGCGGCCGGCGGAAGGCAGGGACCCGAAGTTGCGGCCAGCCCGGGTGGAAAAGTAGCAGCAGAGCGGAAGGGGCCGGAGCCGAGCGCAGCCCAGCCCAGCCGAGCGGGGTCGGCGCCGCGGCCGCCACCCGCAGCCCCCGGCCGGGGCCGGCCCCGCGCCCCGGGCCGCGCCGGCCGGGGCAGAAGACTCAGCCCCGCGGGAGCCGCCGCGGTAAGCCAGGGCTGGGCAGGGGCGGCGGGCGGCGAGCGCTGAGGCCCCGCGGTCCTCGCCGAAACTTGCACAAGTTGTGCGGCCCCGGGCGCGGGAAGGGGCGGCGGCGGGCGCCCTCTGCCGGGCTCGTGCGGGGCGGCGCGGCGGGGCTCCCGGGCCGCTCCCGGCTGCCTGCCGGTTTGCTTCTCGCCGCCGTTCCGCCGGCGCTGCCCTGCGTGGGGTCAATACACGTGTAGTTCTGCTTTAATTCGAGCTGAATGGCGTTTCGGCGGCGCGTGTCGGTTTTATTGTCATGATACTCCTGGTAGCGTGACTGGAAAATACTCCCTGAGACCTCCTGTTCACGCTGGGAAAGGGGAAGTAAAGCGAGCTGGAGTAGCCAATCAATTGCTCTTTTGCAAAGGGTAAATTTTGTGGAACTTTGAAAACTTTTTTTGGGGTTTTTTTTTAATGTAAAAAAAAAAAAAAGTTTTTTTTTTAATTTATGTAAAAGAAAAGGTGAATTAACTCATTTTTCGTATAAACTTAGCAGGACTTTGTTAGCCAAAGTACTTTAAATATGTTCTGACATCTACACAGCTTCAGAGAACTTGTGTTTCTGTTTCCACAGAAAGAACAAACATGCAGAGTGGAAGGAAACCTGAAACTGCTCTTCCGACAAGAAAGTATTGGCTTTCTGCCTCTTTCACATGTTTTTCTTCTGCATCATAATGGAAGTAGAAGGATTTTTTGAATCACTTATGCCAAATTTGGGCATCACTGGTTGAAGAAAAGATTTTTTAAAAAGACTTAAAAAAATGTCAATACTCTGTGACTCTTAATTCAGATGCATCTTTCACAAACAGCGAGGAATAGTGGTTAAAAGCACTGCAGTTTCATCAAAAGGATCTAATGGAAGATTTATGTTGATTTTTTTTTATTACTGTTTTCCTTCCTGTCCTTCCATGAATCCCAAAAGAGAAAGATGGAAAGAGTGTGTAAGGAAATCGAGAAAAGGCAAAGACTGAAGACAATAACTTCAATTTTGGAGTCTATTTTCCAAGTGCTGTATATTCCCTATTTTATCAAATATAACAGATTGTTTTGAATAAATTATAAAATTTTGTGATCTGTGGAGTTTTCATCAGCTCTAAATGTAGAATTTGACCTGATTGAAAGCTTTTTAGAAAAGCAAATGTATGACTCCAATTCCTTTTTCAGATCATGCTTTTCAAGTTACCAAGAGGTAGTGCTTTAGTCTGTTACTGTGCATTGTTGACCTGTGCTTTATATGCATATCTTAGAGATTCTGTTTTTTTCCTGATTTAACTGTTTATACTTGTAGTGTTGTGTTTGAGAAACGTGTGAACAGACAAGGCACCTGCAATTTAGCTTTTCAAGAGCCTTGTCATTTCAATGTTGTATCTCAAATTGCAAGTAATCTGAGCCTTTGTTGTAATGCACAGTACACAGTAAGTCTTTTCTCCTAAAAATATGCCTTAAGATATTATTTTTTTTAGTAACTGGATGAAAGTTTGATATCTGGACACTGTATTTTGTGAAGAAATGTATGTCTGGGGAAGAGGAGCTGCCTAATGGATCATGGCTCTGATGTTCACGGGGCATACTTTATTTCTAGCATTAATGTTGTTTGATGTCTTCGCTTTTGAAGAATCTGTAAGCAATTATTCTGACTGGGTGACTTTCATAGAAAATGTAGATCAATATGAAAAACAGCAACTTGAAGGTCTTAGTGCTGAGCAGAAGCTGAAAAGAACAGTTCTTCATCCCAGCTTGTATTTTGACACTCGGGATGTCCAGGCACTGAGGCAGAAGGCTCGTACAAGCCATTTGCATCTCTTCAGAGCCATCAGAAGTGCAGTGATGGTTATGCTGTCCAACCCTTTATACTACCTACCTCCACCCAAGCACGTTGATTTTGCAGCCAAGTGGAATGAGATTTATGGTAACAACCTGCCACCTCTAGCGTTTTACTGTTTGCTGTGCCCAGAAGATAAAGCTGCATTTGATTTTGCCCTAGAATATATGGATAGAATGGCTGGCTACAAAAACTGGTTGGTTGAGAATGCACCTGGAGATGAAGTACCACTCGGTCACTCCCTAACAGGATTTGCCACTGCTTTTGACTTCTTGTATAATTCACTGGAAAATGAGAGAAGGCAAAAGTACTTGGAGAAGATATGGTCTGTAAGCGAGGAAATGTACGAGTACTCCAAGGTTCGTTCCTGGGGAAAGCAGCTTCTGCATAATCATCAAGCAACCAATATGCTTGCTCTGCTTATTGGGGCTTTAGTTGCAGGAGTGGACAAAGGATCTCAGGCAAATATTTGGAAACACACTGTTGTTGATGTGATGGAGAAAACAATGTTTCTGCTCAATCATATTGTAGATGGGTCTCTGGATGAGGGAGTAGCTTACGGGAGTTACACAGCCAAGTCAGTAACCCAGTATGTTTTTCTGGCCCAGCGCCACTTTGGTATTAACAACTTGGAGAATAACTGGCTGAAAATGCACTTTTGGTTTTACTATGCCACCCTGTTGCCAGGCTTCCAGAGGACTGTGGGCGTTGCAGATTCTAATTACAACTGGTTTTATGGTCCTGAGAGCCAACTGGTTTTCTTGGATAAGTTCATCATGAAGAATGGAGCTGGTAACTGGCTGGCACAGCAGATCAGAAAACACAGACCCAAGGATGGGCCAATGGTGCCATCCACAGCACAGAGGTGGAGCACATTACATACTGAATTTATATGGTATGCTGCTGAAATCACTCCTCGGCCACCTCCTGACTATGGTACTGCTAAAATGCACGTGTTTCCTAACTGGGGAGTTGTTACTTACGGGGCTGGATTGCCAAACAGTCAGACAAACACCTTTGTATCCTTCAAGTCTGGGAAACTCGGTGGACGTGCTGTCTATGATATCGTTCACTTTCAGCCCTATAGGTGGATTGATGGGTGGAGAAGTTTCAATCCGGGACATGAACATCCTGATCAGAACTCCTTCACTTTTGCTCCCAATGGACAGGTGTTTGTATCTGAGGCTCTTTATGGACCTAAACTCAGCCACCTGAACAATGTCTTGGTCTTTGCGCCATCTCCTACAAGCCAGTGCAACCAGCCTTGGGAAGGACAGCTTGGTGAGTGTGCCCAGTGGCTGAAGTGGATTGGTGACGAGGTTGGAGACTCAACTGGGGAAATTATAACAGCCTCCCAGGCTGGTGACATGATGTTTGTGAGTGGTGAGGCGGTGTCTGCTTACACATCAGCAATGAAACTGAAAAGTGTCTATCGCGTTTTGCTGCTCTTAAATTCTCAGACATTGTTAGTAGTTGACCATATTGAGAAGGAGGAAGACTCTCCTGTTACTTCAGTCAGTGCCTTTTTTCATAATCTTGACATTGATTTTAAATACATACCCTATAAGTTTAGGAACAAGTACAATGGAGCTATGATGGATGTGTGGGATGCCCACTACAAGATGTTTTGGTTTGATCATCGTGGGAGTAGTCCTGTTGCTAGGATACAGGAGGCTGAGCAAGCTGCTGAATTCAAAAAGCGATGGACTCAGTTTGTAAATGTTACCTTTCCAATGAAAAACACACTTACAAGGATTGTTTACCTTTTCTTTGGCCCATATGTCAATGTTTCTAACTGTAGACTTGTAGATAATGCAAAATCTGGATTTCAGATTTCACTCAGTGTCAACAACACTGAAAATACCATCTCTGTTGTGACTGAGTATCAGAATTTAAAGGCAAGGTTTGATTACTTGGGATTTGGTGGTTTTGCTAAAGTAGTTCATGAAAATAAAGTGACCAAGTTTGGTCTCGGTACTGAATCTGTGAAAAAAGAGATGAAAAATAATAGGGTAATTTTCCCATTTGGATTCAAAGTGAACATAATTGCAGGGTTAATTTTGGGTGTCAGTTTGGTCATACTGGCTTTTCAGTGGCGGTTTTACATATCCTTCGGTAAAATGTTGCGTTGGATCCTGATCCTGGTTGTCACACTGTGGCTTATTGAATTGGTGGATGTGTGGAG
This sequence comes from Entomyzon cyanotis, assembly GCA_024500445.1. Lineage (NCBI taxonomy): Eukaryota > Metazoa > Chordata > Aves > Passeriformes > Meliphagidae > Entomyzon > Entomyzon cyanotis. The sequence continues at coordinate 39,732,700 of JAKEPQ010001005.1, read as the reverse complement.
CATGTGTACTCAGCCCATCTGTGCAAAGTGGAGCAGTGACATGACAAGGCTAGAACGTGATAAAGGCAATAAAGCCAAACAATTAGAAGGAAACCCTGTTGTTTTGCCAGATGTTATCATTACTTCACTTCCCACTTCTGGTGCAGAAATTTTAAAACAGCTGTTTTTCAATACCAGTGACTTTTTATACATCAGGATACCTACACCCTATCTTGAAATTCCTGAAACTGAATTTGAAATTGATTCCTTTGTAGACCCATGTGAATGGAAGGTTTCTGATGTCCAGAATGGTAATTTTCGTCTTATTCAAGGGTGGCTTCAGTCTCTAGTTCAAGACACAAAGTTGCATTTACAAAACATTCATTTATCTGAAGCTAGCAGAAGTAAAATTTCTCAGCATTCTGCATTAAGCAAAGACAAAAAGAAAAGATCCAAAAAGAGAGAATCCCTGTCAGAGCAAAGAAGCAGGGCAAGAGGGAGTCAAGAAAAAGATGCTGAATATATTAGGGAGCTGAGAAGACATCTCATCTATTATCCTAATGCACGACCTGTGCTTAGTTTAAGCAGTGGGAGCTGGACATTAAAGCTTCCCTTCTTTCAGGAAACCCTAGGACCATCAATGAGAGCATTATATGTAGTGAGGGACCCACGGGCATGGATCTATTCAATGTTGTACAAAAATAAGCCAAGCCTTTACTCCTTGAAAAATATTCCACAGCACTTGGCTGCGATGTTTAAAGGGGAGAATGGTAAAGAAAAATGTAGTTTAAATGAAGGCTATGCCTCTGAGTTTGAATCACTAAGAAAAGAAATTTCAAATCCTAATTCAAATGCTATTTCTGTGTTGTCTTATTTATGGCTAGCAAACACAGCAGCGGCAATGAGAATAAACAGGGACTTGCTGCCAACAAATTATCATCTGGTCAAGTTTGAAGATATTGTGAGCTTTCCTCAGAAGACGGCTGAAACAATTTTTGCCTTTCTTGGTATTCCTCTTCCTCCTGCTAGCTTAAACCAAATATTATTTGCCACCTCCACCAGTCTTTTCTATCTTCCTTATGAAGGGGAAATTTCGCCAAGTAGCATTCATGCCTGGAAACAAAACATGCCCCATGAAGAGATTAAACAGATTGAAGATATCTGTTGTTCACTGATGGACCACTTAGGATACCCAAAGTTTATAGAATAAATGCTGCTGGTCAGCAGAAATTTGCACTAATGATCTCTGATTCCCAATTTGTGTATAAATATTAGAGAAGTTTGTTTATTCTTGTAAAATGTGTACAGTCTGCTACTTTCAGAGAGATTATTTTAAGAAAAATGTAACTGTTCTTGAAACTGTGGAAGGGGTTTATTTTGTTTGTTTTGATTTGTTTTTCTTTAAAAATATATTGTAACTACTTTTGCAGCCTTTCAAAAAAAGCTGTTTGAACCTTAGCAGAAGTACCAGCTGGGGCCTCTATAGCTCAGGGGATTAGTAATAGAACAGAGAGCTTTTCATCTCCAGCTCACCAGTTTGACTCCAGCCTAAATGGTTAGTTCTGTAAAGTATTTACCACCTGATGATTGTATGATGGTTTATATGAAATTATACTTGTCAAACTGGTCCTGTTCCCAGTGGTGATTATTGGCCCCCTTGGACAGATTTACTGATGCATTCTCTTGATATCTCACTCATCACTGTAGTGGTACAAAATAAACATAAGCTGAGATTTAGGGCTGTTCAGCATCCTCTTAGTGGGAAGAAACAGAACATTTGAGTAAATCTAGTTTCTTACTTACAGTTTGAGCAGACAGGCCCAGGACTGGAATGGACTCTGATATTAAATCTTATTCTAGGATATGGTTCCTTCATATCACAGATGTGGTACTTTATTTGGGGTTTGAGGTTTGACAAAAGAAAAGTCTTAATTCTCCATTCCTGACAATGTGATATCTTTTGTGAGCCTGAAGTTAATTATCTGGAGAAAAAGAAATGGGACAAAATCTAAGAAACTAGCATGATCCCTCAAATGAGCAGTTAAATTTGTGTAGTTTTGACCTGCCTCGTCATAACCTAATTTTGAAGGTTGTTAAAATATTGACTTGAACTGTTTTATTCCGTACCTCTTCTCTTAGAGGTTCTGCAAGGATTTTCCCTTTTTGAGTGAGACTCTTCCATCCTTTGTTGTAACACATTTCTGTGCTGATTTTTGTGCATAATTTCCCTGGGACCAGTGCAAATATGTGATGCCATTGGCAATGGCTTATTGTTGATGTGTGCATAAAATGCAATCTGAGATTTAGAAGACCTCAAATAAATCTCTAGCCCTGTATTGCTGTGGGATGTTTTGTTTGTCTGTATAATGAATTAATGAAGGACAGCCATTGCTAACCTCAGGTCTTTTGTCAGAGAGGGAGAGAGCTGAAAATCACCTGACCCTCAGCCACCTCACATTTGGGTGATGTTTCCCTGCAGCAAACTATTTCTAAAGTTGTCTGATTTTTATCATGATTGGTGTTTCTTTGACATGATGCTGTAATATGATATTTGTTTGGAAACAGATAGGCCTGGTAGGATAGTTGTATCTTTGTCACAGCTTATTTTCGTCTTCAGTCACACTCTTTGTTTTCACATTCCCATTAAGAAAAAAAATTCCCATTTCCCAATTTAACTTGCTCAGCATTCTCTGGAAATGCATGCATATTGTAAATGTCTGAAGATGTGTATATCAGGTCACAAAGAGACATCTATTTCCTTTACCATCTGTTTTTTATTACAAGTGGAATTGTGTTGAAATTTGCTTCAGTTGGTTTGTGGGAGCTGGAATCAGAGCTTATTATATTGAAATATGCGTGTAACTGTTATTTATTTGGGTGGTAAGCATTGGGCAATGTCAAAAGTGCAGTGAGTTTCTTCGTACAGATTACAGATAGCTTTGCTGAATTTTAATATAAAGGACTTCTCTTTTCTTCCAGTCTTACCATTATGTCCCTGACTGATCCAGCTGTTTTGTCCCTCCCATATGTACATTTCCCATCCTTGAGATATCTCATTACAACTTAGATAAAATTTCTGCTTTCTCAGACAGTCATTAGTATGCCAAAACAGTCCTCTACCATGATAAAGCTATTGATAATTTGTGGTCTCTCTCAGAGTAAGTTACTTGTCATTTACTTGCAGTAGCTGTATTTTTCCCTTCAGACCTATGTTTCACACTTGTCTGGGTGGAGTGCCATGTTAAAGGAAATATTAAACTATTTAATATACATAGACATTTAATGAAAATTTTGTTTCCATGTATCATTCTCTCAAATTGACTTCTCTCTGAAGCCATTTTTGATTGTATGTTAAAAGACAGTATTGATGTCTGTACAGTTTATACTTGACAGAATAAATTTCAGCATTTACTTTCTATTTCCAGGATTTACACTCTAGAATCAAATAAATAAAAAGGCATTTCTCTGTCAGATGTTTTAGGGCAGCTGAAGGTAAGATTTTGTGAGTTTACAGAGTTATCCTTAAAATTCTCTTCTGTTGCTAGAATTAAGAGGAAGAATGGTCACTACATAGACACAGACATTAAACCCCGCCCCCCCTTTCTTCATATAGTAATGTTTAACACTGTCAATAAACTTGGAGAATTGTTTGGCCTTTTTGAAAAGCATGTCTGTTTAGGTACATTGTATTGAAAAGTGTTCTGACACTTCCATTTACACTTTCATAAATACTCTCATAAAAAATAGTTGTGGTACTTTATCTTCTTCCTTTTTCTCCCTCTGTTAAATGTTGATAATTATTCATACTATATTGTAGTTTGAACTGTCCAATTATGACACAGCTCAGATTCTGATGTATTTTTTAAAAGGCAGGCTGTATTTAAATGCTTATCTCTAAATCCTATTTGGAAGCATAAGAAAAATAAACCCCAAGGAAAACATTTCAGTTATTTACTTTGTAAGTAAGTGACATTGGCCCTGGGGTGATGCGCATAGGTCTTGGCATTCAGAGTTCTATCGAACAAGATAAATCTGTAGTCTCTGAGCACATCTAAATGTATTGCTCCAAGTAGGTTTTTTCTGAGAGCAACATCTGTGGAGATGATCCTCAGTGTCATGGTCAGATTGGTTCCTTTCACCCTTTTTGCACACAGCTGGCATACAGTCCTCATTGGATTTATGTTTGAACAGTTAACTTTCCAGATCCAGAGTTCAATTTCTGTACAAGATCCTCAATTACGTAAAATATATGGCACAACTCATTTGACAGTGTAATACTATTCTGTTAGTGCTAGAATGCAGTTGAAACAAAAATTGCTTTTCAAATTTTATAAAGTTATTGTTAGCTGATTTGTAAACCCTCAAAACTTTTTTAAACTGTAAAAATGGTTTAATTCACTGTTGAAACATAATGGTATGATTTCTAGCAAACTCCTGTCCATCCTACAGTCAATTGTTAGTGTTACACTATTTATTTGTTGAATATAAAAATAGATTAACTGGAATATAATACTGCATTTCTGAAAATATTTGAAGTGCACAGTGCAAGATTAAGGATGAAAATGTGTTATCAATATTTCTGTAAGTTGCAAAAATTACCCCTTTTGCAAGTGGCCCATTATGTTGGGTTCCATATGTTAGAATATTTTGTAATTAGAAACTGATACTTTTTTAGGTGACTTAGTAATTTATCAAAATGATTTAGTTTTATTTACATACAAATTTTCTTCAAGAGGATAAGTACTGGATCTTAACAGTTCGGTGGTCAGGGCAACATAAGCTTTCATTCCTTCCTCTGTACTCCTTTTTAGATTTGGTTCAGACTAAAACCTGATTTGCTTTAATCTCGTGATGAAAGGGATGTTTTTCAAGGGAAGAGTCTGTCTGGAGACTTACAGTCTTGAATACCATATTTCAGTGTGGAATGTTATGGACTATGAGTTATGGATCAAATCTGTAAATGATGAGCTGTTCAGAATTGGACCGTAAGTGGAACGATGTCTTGGTGACCTCAGTGAATGTTGTGCCATTGATTTCAACAGGAACAAAATATTGCTGTCTGCTGTCATAAAATTATTACCAACTGGTTAGCCTGAATATTCCAAAACAGAAGAAATGACAGGAAGTAAATACTTCAAATGATCATTAAAGAATACTGTTGTTGCTATTTGGTGACAAAAGGAAATGTATTTTAGTAATGGAAAAAATATAAATTGTTCTGTAACTCTAATCAAAACTACCGTAGGCTGTCTGATAAATTTATAAGCCCATAAAAGGAGGTGTAGAAACAAACAGATATTCAAAATAATCTACAAAGCACAATTTTCAAATGTCAGGACTTTGATTTCCTTTAGCAAGGGGAAATTTGCTGGTGTGTGATCAACACTATTCTCATAAAGGATGAGAATGGATAATCTCGTGCTGTCTCAGAAAATAATAATGGGAAAGTGCTGTTTCATGTTGCTGAAATGATACTGTTTTAAATTAAACTATACATCTTTCGAGCAGGCAATGTGCTAAGAGTTATGTGATGGAGGAGAACAAAGACAGTCTGATCTCATTCACACTGAATAATTTCTGAAAACTTCTTCATTTATGGTGGTATAAATTCAACACTTTGTTTACTCCCTTTACTGAGAAAAGTATTGTGGAGTTTTAAGACAATGACCTGAATTAATCCATGTCACATTAGCTAATTTAACTTTCACACCTAAATAAGGAGTCTTGTCACCCTAGAATCAATGGAAAATGAGTGTTGCCCTCAATGGTAAATCAGACATAGCTGCTACGTTTTTAAATACTCAAAAGCCAGGAGCGGTGAAACTTAATTTAGATGCCTACCAACAGGCCTTAGATGAAGTAGGATGAATTTGGATTTAAATGTGTATGGTCTTACATTTAAATAGATACCTGTGTCTGAGCAATTCCAGTGTGTACACTGTCCAAACAAAATTTTCTGAAACATCCTATATAAAATAAAACTACAGTTAGTAAAACAATGGGTTTGTGTTATCTTCTTTTTTTTTAACCGCATTATTTCACCATTTCGAATATCATGAAACTTTTTGATGCAGTCAAGTGTATGTATTTAAAATTTTAAAATCCTGCTGTTCTTGTTTGTTTTAAATATGGAAACCATTGTTATCTTTCAGAAAGTATTGATAGCGAGACCTGATTCTGCCTGCCCTCAAATGCACAGTAAGTACATTTGGTATTACATGAAAGACCACAAAATAGCTATATTCTTGAACAGAAGAGGTGATTTCACACTCAGTTTTGGGAACTGGGCAGCTGGTGCAATCCATAATTTTGAAGTCTCTTAGTCTATAAACACTGCAACTGTTTGCAAACTCTGCATTTAGAGAAGTGCCTCTTCTAGTTCCTGAACTAGAATTTTTTCAGAGACCAATACTTGGCATAGAAACCATTCTAAAATTTAATTAGGTAAGAAAGTTGCAGCAACCATGAACCATAAACCTCTTGTGTGTTTATTTATTTTTTTTTTAAAGACACATAAGTCAACTGGAATAAATGAAACCCTCTGGATATCTTTTGCTGAATGTGGGCTGGCAGAGGTAGCATCTGAGATCCAGAGGCACAGGTAGTTCAGTCTCGTTATTGCTGCAAACATCTGTAACTCACAGGAGGTGCAGCTGAACTGCATCTAGTGTTCTGCTGCTGAGTTTTGCAAGTTTAACTGGTTTTTTGTTCATTTAATGTGGCAGATTATATTTGGAATAGACCTTAATCATAGGAGCAAGAATAAGACCTGATTGTATCTTTCCTCTGAACTTCAGCATGTTATAAAGCAAACATTTGCATGTTTTTAAGTCTTTTTGACATGATATTTAACTGTGAAGCAGATATAATGGGTTTTCTTTCTGGAAGATGTTACCCCTGTGCCTTCTGTGTTGGTGGCTACTGAATGATTTTGCAGTTGGTGGGCAGTAATGTGCTTATGCTTTGTAGCTTATCCTAAGTCATGCCACTACTCTCACAAGTAATTTTTTTTTTAACCTGAATCTTCAACCCAACTTTGGCTTTTGAGAAAGTTACATGGAAAATGCCTGTTATGATAGGAATAACAACGTGCTTTGTAAAAATAATGTTGCTGTCTGTTGCAAATTCTTTGACAATATTTGTCTCCAGCAATTTCCTGATAGGTTGTTCAAAGTGAATAAATGCTATGTACAAAGCTGAGAGAAAACTAATACCAGGAGCATGATAAAAGGCAGGCTGTCAGAGATAATGAATGCACACTTGTATCTGTGAAAGCCATTAATATTTTCACTCTTAATTGATTTTCTAAGACAGTAGTTGCTTACATTTTTTTAAAACCTTTTTCTATTTCCATCCTACAGCTTGCCTAGAAATAGACTTTTTTTCCCTGTGTTTTCTGAATCTTAGTTTGAAATGTTAATTTTCTTCCATTTTCTTGAACCTTTTGTTGTGTTTCAGGATCTTCGAGTCTGTTCTCTTTATAAATTGCATCCTACAGCTGCCACTTGATTTCAAGAAACATAATCTCAGAGGTAGGGAGAAATACAATAGGTACACAGAAATGAACTGAGAAACAGGAGAAACAAAATGTTATGTTGCTGAAGAGAACAGACTTTAAAATGTGTTTCAGAGTATTTAGATCTTAATGAGCTGTCAAATCATGCATTATGATTGCCTGAATAATAGACTTTATTATTCACTTTAACTGATCAGCTGAATATTGTCTGTTTCAAATTACCATATGAGTACTGAAGGAAAGTGAAGTTAAAAGGAAGTTTTGTTGTATATATATATTGATTTTTTTCTTTAAAACAGTGCTATTCTTTTGTATTTCTAAGATGTGTTCATTTGCAACAGAATAGCTATTAACCAATGTAGCTGTGTAACAAAATTTTTGATACCAAAGGATGCTTTTCAGTGATAGAAGGCAGCTTTACCTGCTGGGTGTAGATTCAATATTGATAATTTCTCAACTGCCAGCATCCTTTGGTGACACATTTGAAAGAAAATTTTACTTCTGTAAAAAAGGATTTTTTCATGTTAAAAAATGGACTGCATTGTTTCTGAGCAAAATAGAGGTGACATGAGAAACTGTGTATTACAGACAGAATACTATCTATTAGTCATGATTAAACCAGTCACATAATCAGATCTTTAAAAGTATGGATGTAGCTCTTATCTATTCCTCAGCCTAATTACTAACTTTCATGACCCTCTTTATTTACAGTCCAGGCTAAGATGAATTTCCTTATATTTGCTTAAATAAAAGAGTAAGCCTACATGAAGATGCCTTGGCTTTGTTGATATGCTAGGGATTTTTGGAATTGCTGTCACTTGAATGTATGTCTGTCTCTCAATCACTCTAGGGTACATTTGCAAATGTTATGTAATGAATGATCCTGTTGATTTCAGCATGTGGGGATTTACCTGTTTGTATTCCATCCTTTTCTGCTAATAGCCACGTCTTAGTACCCTCAACACATGAAGTGAATAGAATGATTAGCAAAGAGCCAGGCCAGACAATAAACAAAAATTTCTGGGTTTCATGGTTCACATCTTGTTAGGAGTGTTTGCCAGCAATCTGCTTCATCTGCATTTAGCTCAGTTGGCTCTGCATAGCAACAGACTCATAGCACCCTTTGAAGAATTTCCCTTGAGAAATTTGTAAGTTAAAGGTAGAGTTTTAAACAGCTAAATGTATATATCATTGCTTTAGTGCCTCTTAGATTAATATAGGTGAAATTTTCTTTCTGATTTAAAGGTGCAAGGGAAATGAAAGGAAAAAACCTACATTTCCTTGACAGTTAAATAAACATATAATTAGAAAAAAAAAGTTCAGATGTTAATAAAGTTTAGAAAAAAATCTGTAGGGTCAATTTAGCAAAACTGCTATTAATTGTATTGTGAAATTATTCCTCTTTGTGCTGTATACGTATCCTTCAAAACAGATACACATTGGTTTTCTGAAACAGAATTAGCTAGAAACAAACAACTTTTAACTGAAATCAGATGTAATAACCTCATGAAAAGGTGGTCTTAGCCACATTTAGACACCTTGCAGTTTCTCTTGTACTTAGTGACTTTTATTTTATGTTTCCAATGGTGACTCAACTAGTTCCCTTGTCAAGCCACTCCAATGCTTAACAATCCCTTTGGTAAAGATAATTTTCTTTATAACCTTATCTGACACAACTTGAGGTCATTTCCTCCTGTTCTATCGCATGTTATTTGGGAGAAGCGGCTGCACCCCACGTCGTTACAACCTCCTCTGAGATGGCTGTGGAGAATGATAATGTCACCCCTCAGCCTTCTCTTCTCCAGGCTAAACACCCCCAGCTCCCTCAGCCACTCCTCATCAGACTTATGTTCCAGACTCTTCACTGGCTTCACTGCCTTTCTCAGCACCTCGATCTCTTTCTTGTAGTGAGGGGCTTCTCAGCCTTTTCTCTGAAATCAGGTATTGTCTAGAGTAAGATACTTGTTGTGCATGCATATCACCAGTTCCTAAAATCCTGCTAATTTTGGGAAAGAGTCAAAATGCTGGAAAGCAAGCAATATCTATATGGTCTTGAAGTAGGTCTTCTCAGAAAATGTATGCAGTGAAGTGCATGGACATTTGAAGGTGATGAAGGCCCCCAGCAAATACACTGAATTTCTTCTTAATTTAGAACTTAAAACAGGCTCTGATATATGAAGCTTACTGGGAAGCGTTTAGGTTGTGGTTCACTATCCTTGCAAATCAAAGCACTTCTTTTTTCTTAGTGGGACATTTTAGCTGTAAGTTTTCTGAGACTGACCATCATATCTTCATCTTTTCTCATGCTGTGTAGCTTCCCTATAAGGCTTCTATTTATCTATTTTAGAAAGATATATTTGTTTATCAAGAGGGAATTTGAAGAACTGTTTCATTACGTTTTCCCTCTGCTTCTTTTAAAATAGAAATCATACTTTCAGGCATTTTGTGAAGGAAAACATCAGAATTTCTGAAAGTCAGAATTCAAAGAAAACAGTCAGAATATATCTGTGGTTGCAAACTCCACAAACACTTCAAAATGTCACGTTTTACCAACAAAAAGAAGCATTAAGAATTTAACTTTATTTTCTCTGCTGCAGCTTTATGGATACAATTGTATAATTTATGTTGGAAGTACACCCTTTTTAAATTAAAATTAAAAATACTGCTTTCATAATAACAAATACATATCATTCACAGTTTTAATTATAATATTATGTATAGCTCTTAGCTGGAACTCTGTGGTAGACCAAATCTGCAATATCTCTTTCACCCTTTGTGAATTCAACTGTGGTAAAAGTTACTTAATAGGTCTCTTGCTCAAAGGCAAAATCTGTTCATAGCACTTAAAACATTGGCAAACACATCAAGAAAAATTAACCATATTTTATCAAATTTTAGTCTTGCAGATCTTATTTACAACTGAAGGTTGGATATTTTGCTTTTGATATCAAATGCACTCACTAAGTAAGCTCTCCTGTAAATTTGCATATCTGTAACCCTCCAGAATCTGCAGACACAGATTTCTAATCCACCTATTATTATCTTCTCTCAGTAAAGTTTAATTTTGATTAATTGGTTAGTGTTGAATTTAAATAAACAAGTGTTTAACTATTTTAAAAGTTTTTAGCAAATGGTCTGTACTGATTACATCTCTTTTGACTTTGAGTTACAGGTGTACCTCTCCAAAAAGAAATTCTCAAAAGTGGTACCACAAATCTATCTCATTGACCATTCAGTTCCTAGTACAAAATGGTTGCAAAAGCGGCCTCAGATCTTTACCCAGGAGATTAGTATATCAAAAATAGTTGATTTTCACATCAAAATGAGAACTCTGACTCATGGACCGTGACTATGACTTTTCATCACACATACACAACATGACTTCTCATCCTGCTGTTATGTGATCATCTTTTTAGGATGAAGTGATATGATGTTCTTTGATGTCCTGATACCAACGCAAAAGCTGTGTCAAGAATTAAAAATAGCAGTTTTAATCAATATGTGGTAATATGTCTTGCCTGAATGTATGTAGAATCACATTTTGCTGGAGTCTATATTTGTAACTGAGGTCAGTATCTGCAGGCACTAGGAAAACATGATGATATGCTAGCTCATATTATGCATTGACAGAAGAAGTAGTCAATACAGGATAGTCTATAGCCTAGAGTTTTTCATATGTTGCATTTTAACGTTGCCAAAAATATACTGTAAATAGAATATTTTTATTGTGCTCACAGGGCATACTGCAAGCCGTGGAAAGAATGATCTTTTTCTTCATTGGAAGGCTTAGCAGAATTTTTCTGTGCTATGTCTTTCACTGCTGCCAGAACAGCAGAGCAAAAGGACATAGCTGGAGGAGAAGATATATGCCAGGATGTCCCTGCAATGTGATGGCCCTCAGAAGTGTCACCTTGGCTGTGAAGCCACAAATAAAAACTAGAAGCCTATTGGTTCTTTCTAACTCATGGATAAAATCTTGTAAGTCTCTTACTTTTGAGCACCCTACAGACTCAGAAATTATAAGGCACTTAAAAAGTAACCCTTGAAAGTACTTTTAATGTCGTGATATCTGAGATAACCACACAACTTCCATGTCCTTGACTGATGCTCTTAAGAGATTGAATATGCCCAAATGTGGGATATATGGTCATGTACAAGAAAAGGCGATTTCCTGGAATGTAAGAAACACGGTATTTTAGCTCATCAGACTCTAAGTGTATGACACAGCTCAACTCAGGAGTAGACAACTGACAGCCCAGGCTTTTGGACAGCTTCTGGTGCTGGTTCAGATTGATGGCTGCAGCTGGAGTCAGCACAAAGGCTGGGCACTGATTAAGATACTGATCAAAACAAATGCTGTTGTGTGGCCTCGTTCAGGTGTCTTTAGAGCATAGAGGCTCCACTCCTTTAATTGCCCATGTTGGTGAAAGATGCTGTTGCAGGTCCTTAATGCATTTGTTCCAAACCAGTGAAATCTGCCAATGTGTGTGCAAGGCATGGCATGAACAAGGCCAGGTTCAGCAATCAGGCTGACAGTGGGGGCAAGAGGAGGGAAGCATGTAGTGCAGATGAAAAGGCAGTGACAGCTTGAGATGAACAACAGGAGGGAAAAGGGGTGAGGTGAGATATGAATAATTTATAGAGTTCTGGAGATTCTAAACATCGGCAAGGAGGCAAAAGTTTGGCACATTAACAAGTGCCTATTGTAATTCTTGTAATGATACTATTTCTCAACATTAGCTGCTGTGTAAGGTGGCTATCATTTCAGATTTCTGCAAAGGAGAATAGCACAACTGGTTCTGTAAAGAAGCCTCATTTAATTTTATAATTAAGCACATTTTACAACAGTGAAAATTACCAGTGTCATATGTTTTCTATTTAATGACAAATTGGATCTCAGAACGTAATACCTTGAGGGTTAGTTTTGGTTTTAATTTAATTTTTTTAATCACAGATTTCCATTAGGAATAGATTAATAAAATATGTACCTCCATGAACTACTAAAAATAATACGTAAGAGTAAGGGATATGAGAGCTTTGCTATTTCAAAGCATTTCAAATGAAATATTTTAAAACTGGGATGCCATTTGCAAACTCTCTAGGTCTCCTGCCTCAGTATTATGAAATTAGATTGTAGCAAAATAATTTTATGTAACGAAAGCCTACTATGTCTTATCACTTGTATTCTTTGTTTTCAATTTTGTCATTTATCTTCTATTCATTGAGGGGTTTATTTATTTTCCATGAATAAACACTGAACAGCTATATTTATGTATCCTTAAAAACCCCTGTAGACTAGCATAGTTCCAGTGAAGATAATGAAGCTGAGGAGGACTGCAACAGCTGAGGTTAGACAGCCTTCCTTCTGCAAAAGAAATGTCAGTGTGGGACAGAGACGTCATCTTGATGAGAGGGTGGCATAACATTTGGGAGGTGAGCCAGAGGATAGCTACTGTAAAACTCAGCCTGTGCAATGCATTATGTTCCCTCCAAATCCCCCCTGCTCTTTTCCTTCTCTAGCTGAAAAAGGAGCACTGTCCACAGCCCCATCACAACTGGGAAAAGAGATCTCTTTAAAGATTTAACCTCTTGTTTTTCTGCATGTTGGCTTCTGTTCATTTAGATAAATAAATAAAAGCTCCCATTAGTGTTGTGTAATCAGCCTGCAATCAGAAACACAAGGGGAAAATACTGACTGGCATTTGAACTACATACTTTTCTCTCGTATGAGGCAGTATGGCAGTCCCTGCTCTGATAATAAATACAGAAGGCTATTGAATCTTTATGTAAAAACTGTGCAAGAACTAGCTGTGTACCTATTTCTGTGCTTTGGGTACCTGAATGGTGAAAAACCTACTGATAGGAAAATAGATCATAGAGGTTTAAAAGATTGAAAGATAGGCCAAGTGGTTGCTAAGCTTTAGAATTACAGCTGTCTTTGAAGATCTGACTGAAATCATAATGATAAAGGATTTTTGCTTAGCATGCCTGCTATGGTTTTGTGAGACATCGAGTATCTTAGGCTGTGTCCTTACCTATGTGCTGAACTCCTGGCAGCATATCCCTGGGGCTGGTTTCTATCCACTCACCAACAGTGGTGGTATTTTGTTTTATTGAGCAGTATAACAAAGGATGATACCTGTTCTTCTTCTAAATGGTGAAATCAAGAAACACCAGCAGTTTCAACTCAGTTTCATTTAAAAATAATATCCTTGAATTTGAAACCCACTCAAGTGAAATTGAAATAGATGTCTAAATCAGACATCATCAAAGTTGATCATCACTCCATGTGTTAGAAAGTAAAGATAAGGTAGTTTGACAAGTAGTTGCAGTTTGTTGTTTTTACTGATTGGTTGATTTCCTTCTTTCTTTTAAAGTGCACAACAGTCTATGGCTGCCTTTTCTGCTGCATGAGCACACAGTGCTGCTTGTGTTTCAGTACAGGCCAGCTGAACAGAACATCTAGTTAAGATCAACAATGAGATTAGGTCTTATTTAAAAAACAGCACATAAAAACCAGCCAAGTAAGCCAAATAGACAAAAGTAATGTGAACCAAAAATCCTGAATTGAATTTGCAGTGATCCTTCAAGCTCGATAAGAGGAGGAATTAATTAGCCTAACCTTTGGGTGGAACTGCAAGGCATATACTTGCATAAAACTGCGTGGCTCTTGCCTACATGGAAAAAATTGACTCCTTAGTGAGGGCTGAGGTGTTCTCCAAGAGGCACACGTCTTATATTTTCTCGAATCTGTACCCACATCAGCTGCAATGCTTTGTTGGTTTCCTACCATAGGCTTTCTTCATGATGCTGTCACCTGATAAAGAGGATTCTGAATTGCATCATCCAAAGTGGGATTTCCTTACCCTTGGCAATTTTTCTGTGGCAGATGTTAGAGAAAATACAATGCAACAGAAATACAGGTGTTCTGTTCTACCCGAATTTGAGATTGAGTTTTTTGAACTCAGTCCCCAGAGACTTAATGAATAGGTGGTTTTTAAAGTCAGTAGAGTTTCTCTCTGGCTCTTAAAGCTAATGTATGTCTGGTTTAATGTGCATGAGCCAGCTTATAGCTCTCTTGCCTCCAGCCTTCTGTAGCTAACGTTAGGCCATCAGCAAGTGGGACAGGTATGAGAAAATCACTCTTGAGATCCCTTCAGTTATAAATTCTATCCCATTTGATAAACAGAGCAGAGATTACAGGTCTGAGGGACTTGTATCTTAGCCTGTTTTTCCCCAAGCATATGCCTTAAAATAGATGAATTAGGGCATGATATTTTGGAGCCCCACAGCTACCATGTTTCCACTGGAATTCGTCCTCCAAATTAATAGCTTGGAGAAGGGGGGAAAAAGAAAAATTAGAGAAAAAAATAGGAGTTAAAAAGAAATGCCTGATTTTTTACTGGTGTCTTGTCCTTCAGAATGAAATTATCCCATCATGACATGAGTAAGGAAGAAATAAGATTTCAAGTACTGTAAAGATATGAGTCTGTTTAAGCACCTAATGTAACTTGGTGCAGACAAAATAAGTTTTCCACTGAATACAAAGGAAGGAAGAGTGAGTTTAAGATTATAAGAAGGCAAAAAAGGCTGTACTTGGGTGGAGCAAAGGACCATTCAACTCAGTGGGCTGTTTCCAGTAGTTGCTGTATATGAGCACTTAGGTAAGAGTACAAACTGTGTAAAAATAGGATTCTTCCTCTGATGGCTTTCCCTGCCTCAGGACTGAGCTAGATACATTTAGCAAATCTAAATAGATTTCTTTTCCATTAGGTTTTTCAGGCTTCCCTGGAGTCCATGTAAAATTTAGAATCTATTATGTCCTCTGGCAAGGAGTTCAACAAGGCTGTTATTCCTTATTTTAAGTGCCATCTTTTAGCATTTGTTTTCACCCTGGCTCTTGTCATCTCTTTTCTACACTGAAAAGTCCTTGTTTACTTAGTTATTCTATGCTTGAAAGCATTCCACATCTGTTATAATCTTTGATTCCCTTATCTGATTTTTTGTTACTATCTTTGTTAGGGGAGCAAGAGCTGATCATAGTGTTGAAGATAGGTTCAGACACAAATTTAGATGCTAACTTATGACTCCAAGTTGGTGTCTAATCATATTTTAAATATGCTTACCTTTTTCTGCAACTGTAATCAGTTCTGTTTTGTACTCTGATTCTCAGAGAGAGATTTTGAAGTTGGCATTTGAAGCACAGCAATGTTATAAATAAATTACAGCCATATTAACTGAGTGTTTACAAGTCATAGCAAAAATCTTCAGACACTGCTCTCCAAAGCAAAGCCTCTGTTTACAAAGAAGAGAGTCCAAATAAACAGTCCAATGAAATTTTGTCAACATCAAATTTATTTTTTTCTTAGACTAAAAACTTGCTACTAGTTTTAAACTTTGTCACAAAGAAGAGTAGGTGAACTTTCAAGATGAAATAGGGCATGAATAGCTAGTAAAATGATACAAATACTAACAGAGCAGCAGCAGCCTCTCTGTTCTGACCATTAATGCAACTTGGCCTCAAAGTCAGCTGTGTACCTCTGACTTTTTTACACAGCTTTTTCAACTGCACAAGATGTTGCTTGTTAAATCTGAAAGTAGAATCATCTCTGCATTTTGCATGGCATTGCACAAAGTACACAGACAAAAAAAAGGGTACAAGAAGATCTAATTAACTCTTTAAATATTCAAGAGCTTTTACCTTGCTTCAGGAATATAAGAAATGCTGTGTGCTCCAGAGGTTTGCACTCCCTGTCTCTGTTTCTCTCTTTATAGAAAGGTTTCTCACAAGTATGTAGGTAAAATATAGTTGATGTTAAGATTCCTTGTCTATGCAAACGTGTCTTTCTCTGAATACACTTTGAGAAGGAACATTTTCTGCTCAGAATGATGTTCTAAAACTCTTAGTGTTGTTTCCTGTGTAATCATCTGGTGTAAGGTTCCTACATCAAGAAAAAAAGAAATCAGTCTAGTTTCTGAACACATAAGTGTCTGTCAGTAGGAAGGAAGAAATTATACAAAGGAGAGGATACGCTCCCTAAAAATTGCTTTATCACTAGGTAGACTGGTGGACACCTGAAAAGATTAACTTTTTAAAGTTAATTATGTACAGCTTTTCTCAGCTGTTTGGTTTAGATGTTTCAGTCCCATCTCCAAATAAAGTGGTTCAATGGATACACTTGATTCTGTTAGATAATTAGATTAGACATCTAGTCCACATTCTCTGGCTGTGTACAGACTAGTCATATGTATTCTTAGTGTATAGTGAGAATTATAGTAAGGAGGGGGATGCAGAACTCTCTGGCCTGTATGATGCCATGAAAGACAGATCCTTGAGTAATCTGAGTTATTCACATTGACTTGAAGTTCTTGGCTCTGTGATATACAGCTGACAAGGCATCACAAAATTAGACCCTCTGGTTTTTGATCACATCAAACTGCTGTATCCCAAACAAACTAAACTCTCTACCTCACAAGAAGGATGCACAGTTGTCAAGTTTACAAATCATCCACGTGATTACAGCAATCTATATGCATTTGGCATCATTCAGCCTTCAAAGAACATACTGGATTCCAAAAAGCCGTATAATCCATCTGTGACATGGCTATCTTGGGGCCCCCCCCTTTTAAAAAAAAAAAGAAGGGGGGAAAGAGATTTTTTTTTTTTTTTTTTATATTTAATTTAAGTATAAAAGAAACCCCCCAAAGGGGCGCCCCCCCCCCCCCCCCCCCACAAAACAGCCCCCACCCCCACCCCCCCAAACCAGGAAAAAGTTTTGGAAAAACACCAAACTTTATTTTTTTTTTGAAATATAGCAAAATGTTCCCACGGGAAGAACCTGTGCTAGCCACAGCTATCAGAGTGGTGTAGTGGCTCGGGTTCATGCTCTGACTGATCCTCACATGAGCATTCTCACCCCATCTGAGTTGTTAACAGGGCAAACACATTGCATTTACTGTTGCAGTACCAATGGTTTTGACCACAGTGACAAACCACATCTGCTGCTTAACTGCATGGGTGAAGATACAGCCGAAGTCCTGCTCAACAGGGAATGATAGATTATTTCAAGTCTCTACACATCATTTTTCAGATTGCACATAGTGATAAAGAGGACCCTAACATCTTCAACATAAGGGACGAAGCAGCAAGAAAAGAAATTGCTAATTATAGAAGACAGAGCTTGGTTGTTGCCAACAGGATTGGGGAAGTCTTCAGTAAGGGCAGAGGGAAAATACTGAAAAAGCCAGATGCAAATATGGATTAGAAGAAATAGAAGAGGTAGGAAGGGTACTACTTTGGTAGCAGTCTCATTGGAAAACTCTATAAATGTGTCTCTGCTTTGTGCCTGACACTGGAATGCTTGTTCGCCCACTCAGGTTGGAAGCTAAAGATGCCAGATTTCTACTGTGAAATTGCAATGAATGGAGGATGTATACATATATCAGAAAGGGATATCATTCTCAAAATGGACCTTCCAGCATGAAAGTCCAGGATAAAATTCATTACCATAACTATCTCTTTCCAAATATATTAGAAAGTCTATTTTCAGAGCACAAAACAGCAATAAAACAGCCATTTCCCAAGCAATTTCCCCTGTGTTTTAGAGAGAGTAGGAATGTATGGTTTTGCCTGTTTGGGACATTGAAGGAACAACTCATGTCTCCAGAGGTGATTGAAGCAGTGGAATTTATTTTGAAGTAATGAACTTGGAAGAAAAGGATGGAGTGAGATAGTTCTGTCATAGTTGAAGGTCTTAAAGAAGGAGGGGTGGATGCTGAGAGCTGAAGAAAGAGTGAGACTTCCAGCAAAGGCAAAGGCAGCATCCTGTATGACCTTTCCTTCGTGATCAGTGGGACATCTTCTCAGACTGATGTATTCTCCTTTTTATTTTTTTAGAGCTCCCTCCACCATCCAGTGCCCTCTTGCCTCCCCTGCCGTTCTTTGTAGCAGTTTATTGTCCCAGGGAGAAAACCAAAGAACAGCAGGGAGACAGTGTTTGGTGCATTGTGGGATCCAATGTTATCCACACTGAAATAAGTGTAAAAAGCGTCATGGGTTATTCTGGATGTGTATTACAGATTGTGATCTCTGTACTTCCCAGTATCTTGTTTTTAAAATACTTTTTTTTTTCCCCAGGTTATTCTTGTTATACTTTAATTATAAGCTCTTTAAAAATGTAGGCTAAGGTCACTATCTAATTTTCATTGGCAATGCTAGATGATACAATAACAATTTGAGGTGGGCTACTAATGTTCAATTACAGTAATTTGTTTAGTGGGCTGAAATGCAACATTAGGAAAAAAAGTGTAACATTATTTTTTCCTTTATGCTAATGTTTGTGAAATATTAACACTAATCTTACAGTTGAGAATTGCTTTCTTCAGTCCTCCATTGTCTTATGCTTCATTTTGTGACCGTCCCTATTTTATTAATTTAATAAAGTTAAAATTCTTAAGAACTTCCATGAATTATTTTTAGCTGTGAAATGGTTACCATCCTAAACTGGGTAGAAAAAAAAAAAAAAAAGAAATGTAATCTCTTGCTCAGAGCCAAATTGCTATGTTTTTAAAATTTATCCACTGTCAAAGTAGCATTGAAGTTGACATTTCCTTGCTTAAAAGAAGCTACTGATTACTCACAGTATTCAAGATTACTTATAGTTTTCAAGCATGCCCCCTTTATCTGGTGATTTCAGAGTGCTGATGTGAACAAGAAATAGTTCATCACACCTTCACGGTGGTTAGAAACAAGGTTTAACAAAATTTAGCAGCAGCAAAAGGTGCTCTTGCAAAATGTTTTCAACTGTACTTGTATATGCAAGTGTCTCATAACTTCCTTAATTACTAATATTGAAATGATAAATTTTGAATTTGATGTTAAAAACCCTTCTGGAAAATATGGTCCTAAGTAATTAAAGAAAACACAGATTATTTAGGTAGCATTCTTGATTTCTGGACTGAAGGTCTTTAAGGAAAGTCTGTGTAAACAGCACACATTATATACAGAGAATCACCCCAGCAGTTAATTTCAATAACTGAATAACTAAACCAGTGTTTCTCACCTGGAAATGCTTTTTGCTTTAAATGTACCTCTTCTCCCATTAACAAGCACAAAAGAGTCACCACCCTGTGATATATTTGTATGAAAGGCATCAATTTCCAGTGTTGGAGGGTCATGCCTCTTGACTGGACCTAAAGACCTAGTGTTAAATGATTTTGATCTGCTTTCTTCCTAGGAACATGAATTCAGCTATCGCAGGAGTTTGGATATCTGTCTGATTTTTAAGTGTAGCATCAGGATGACTTGGATAGGAAGCAAAAAACACTGCTGGGAAAGCTTTTGTATATGTTCTTAAGGGGGAAAATAAGTGTTTGCTTATCTGCTGTGTTTAATTGAGTTGGGATTATAATTGTTCATGTTTTCATTCCTGACTGCTTTGGTAATGGGAACAGTGTTTGCAGTGTGTTTAGTCTTCCAGGGCTTCACTGTGTGCATTAATCTAGCTTTATGAAGGATTTACATTTTTTATTTGCTCATAATATTATTTTTATAAGAAACAAAATGCTCCCCAAATAAACCCATCAAGCAAGGCTATGAACTGTTAAAAGGAAAGGACAGCTGCTATAGTAAGGATTTGTAAATTGAGTGTAGCAAGGTTGGCAAGAAAATTCAGAAAAGTACTTATAGTCTCAAAGGGTATCTAATGGTTTAATAGTAGATGGCATGCAGAAAAGAACTGATATAAAAGTTTACAGTTTGCTGTTATTCCCCAGCAAAAAACATAGAAGAAGGAAAAAGGAAGAAAGAGACCAAAAGTGTGAAAAGAGCTTTAAAGGCAGCAAAATGTACATCAGGGAAAATGGGAATTGTTCAATTTAAGCCACTGTTTTAATAGATCTAAAGGATTTCACTTGACCTTCCAACACAAGGCAAGATTTTTGTACAGGCTTTCTATTTTGGATAGTAAACGTATGTTGGACAAGTAATATTTAGATACAAATATCAGTTTCATGGAGGAAAATGTAGTGGTTTATGTAGAGTACTGCTTGTTGATATCAATGGATGAAAAAAATCGGTTAGTTCTGAAAATTATGGTGAATGCTGTTATGGAAATATACTGGGAAATCATGAACTGACTGATGTGGAATGGATCTACATGAGGAACAAACTGACATCTGACTTTTTAAATTAATTAGCCATATTTCTCTATCTCCTTTCCTATCTTGTTGCAGTCGCCCTAGCACATTTAAACCTCCCTGACCAATGGGCGGACAGCAGCCCAGAGATAGGGTCCTGGGAGTGAAGCAAATTGTCTTGCCCCCAGAGACATGAGCTCATTAGAGCTGGAGTTGATTGGTTCTACCTCTCCCCTCCTCTGTTCCATTTATGGTGATGTTCTGGAATTTTCCCCTTTGTCTGTACCCTTGTTGATCCCTGATTTGTTGTTTGAAAAAGTTATCCCTCCTTCCCCTATACCTGATTGTGTAAAACCAATGTCACTTCCCAATTCCGCTGCCCTCATTGGTTTCCTCGTGTTTCCCCTCCCCTCTGCCTGCTCCCATAAAACCCGGCTCCCAGAGAGAGTCGGGGCCATTTTGGTTACTGTTTCCAAGCCCCCCTCCGTCCCGTTACTCTTACCCTCTATTACCTAATAAATCCCCTGGAACACTAACCAAGTGGACTGCATTTCTTGCTACAACGCGAACTGGTCTTCGAGCGCTCTGCTCTCCTCAGGAGCTCCACCGGTCCTGCGCTGCCCACTGGGCAGTGGCCCCTCGCCTCTCGAGACTCAGCCTCCCGGGGGTCTGATCATCCCCCCGGCTGCCACTCTTCACTATCTATCTATATAAACATAAGCACATACAGTATTAAAGAAAGAGGGAGAGTCCAGAGTTTCAGGAAAATCCCCCATGGTCATGAACTAATCTCTAGCATTGGAAATATAGGAGGAAATGTTACTCGAGGGAAAACAATTCTGTAAATAACTAATATATAATGCTGCATCTTCTGCTGAAACTGTTACTGGCTGTAGCTGCTACAGAAACTGCACTAGCTGGGCAGAGCACTTAAGGGTTTCATGTTTGTTGCAGTGTTTTGGTTGTGGTTTTTCTTTTAATTTTTTGAGACATTTGCTATTTCATGTTTTTGATATTTCCCACATTTAGTTTCTATCTAACTGAAGCATGAGCCCTGAAAGTTACATTTGGTAAGGTATTGATTACTTCCTCTTTAAAAAAATAGCAAAATACATCATCTATCACTGACATTCACAGAACATTAACTAAGTTTTAGGTTATCCAAATTTATCCTGAGGTGCAAGTAATTTTTAAACTTGGTTATTAGTCAATCAAGTCCACCTTAATATTCAGATGATCAATTTTACAGGTTTCCCTTGGTGCTGTTTGTCAGAAGCTTTAAAATCACTTGAAAATCTTTGTACATTATGATGAGCTTCAGATATCAATTGCCATTTTTTCTTTTTCTATGCCTTTTTTCCCCCCTCTACAGTAATTCTCTCCTATTTTTATGTATATACTTCCCTCTTTTTGATATGATTCATGATGACTATTTTTAAAACATATGGTGATCATTGTGCATCATGAAGATGAAATCCTTTACCCGTGTTTTGTGCTATGAGATTATGAAATGTTTTGAGAAAAGCTCCTTTTCTTTCTCTGTACGTGTAAATCTCACATATCACTTCCACAAACACATACATCTCCTCGGTTCCCAATGCTTCTAGGACCTTTGGAGCCAAAATGTTACACAGACTTACACCAGCTGTAAAAGTAAAATGGATACCAATTTTAATCTATTGATAAGAGGATCAAAGTAATGGGTCTTAACCGTTTTTCCCCCTAAAGTCAAATTGAGTACATCTTACATTATATGTTTCCACCAACTTATTTTGAACCTATGTACACTCTCAAGGGACTATTATTTATAAACTGTTTTGTTACTTTGCTGCTTTTTGTAATGGATCGGGATGTAGAAGTATTGAGGATGCATAGGAAATTGGGCTACTTGCTGGCTTGGGAGCAATTCATATTAGCTACTGTCTACTTCATCTCCTCTTACTGTTTGGTGTGGAAATTAACTCTCCAATACCTATAGTGCCATGGAAAACATAATCTACTTTTTTAATAGCTTGTAGATCAAATAGCTCAACTCTGGGAAATGGGTTCCAATAAAAGCTCCATTTTGTTATGCTGGGCAGCAAATCCATATTATAGAAGCCATCTTCATTATTCATTGATATTTTCCTAAATTAAAGTTTCCTTCAAGTAGTGTTAACATTTGATGGTAGAAAATGAAGGCCAATAAGCTGTAGAGTGTACGTGCTCTGTAAAATGAATTGGCCTTTTGGGAATAGAAGAGCTACAACTTCAGTGGTAACAATTATGTTTTTATGGCCCAAGACAGAAATAAAATGTTGAAATGGGAAATTAATGCAAAAGCTTAGTAAGAAAATTATCAAAAGCTTAGAGTCAGAGCATGTTAAAATCATTGTAATATATCAAAGCATCTGTTTATGAATGATCAGTTACAGAGAAGCTGAGAGTTATAAATAAGTCTATACTTTCCCATTTTCCTAATATCAAATACTGGCTAAAACTCTTTTTATTAAAAATGTGCATTATATGGGTTTTACTTTACCTTTTTGTTCAGGTTCAATTTTCCTCATTGCTTACGGTAAAAATTGAAAAAAGAACAATTCATGAGTCAAAGACCACTCCAATTTCTAGTTTAATGATGGATAGACAATGATAGAATGTATGGATATGAAGACATATTACTTGGACACTGTAAGTTAGAGTAATTTATGATGCTATATTAGATGTGATACTTTTGTCGTCAGCCTGCTGAAGTTGTCAAAGCAAGTAAACAAAAATCAGCATGAGATGAGGGTGGGTTCCTGAAAAAACCTTAAAGAACATCTGCAAATCCATACTGTTGTAATGCTCGAAAATTTATATAAATTTCTGATGGTCAGTGCTGGCTATTGCAATTTTGCTTTTTTTTTCAATTTGTTATTCTGTTTTTCATTTAAATTAAAAATGAGACTATGATGGCTGGCAGCAGTAGTCTATACAGGGATGCAATATGCTTCTTAACCTTTATTAAGAAAGGCTTTCATAAAATACAAAATTGCATTAAAAATTCCCAGTTAACTTGCTGCCCATGGGAATTAAATTAATCCTTTTTGGTTTCTTTAATCTCATTAAACTTTTCATGCTCTAGTATCTGCTTGCATATTTCTATGAGCAGTGTGTGCATGTGCCATGTGCAGGATAGAAACCCCATTTTTAAGCAATTTTAAGCTTCCAGTTACTGAGAGGCAAATCTTTGGTTTCCATAAATACATTCCTATCAGAATGGGTAGAAAAATATTAATTTTTGCTTCACAGAGCTCCCATCTCAGCTCAGGGTGACACTACTGTACTTAGTTTTGTATGAGCACATTAAACTAAATAAACAAATAAACAATCTCTCATCCTACTTAAAATATTTAGAAGTCTTAATGATGGGATTAAAAGATGTTGTGGCCTCCCAAGGTCTGGCAGAATGTTTGTGTCAAAATGAGAAGCTGAAGACAGACGTATTGATATCTCCTTACACTTCAGCATTACAACAGCATATGAAGAGTAAAGAAACATTTTTCAGGGGAAGCAAGTTCCTACAAAATTTAAAGGTCATGAAAAAGGCAAAGACATTTTAGGCTTTCTGGACAGTGCCTGGGGAAAGATTAGCACTTTCAAACAGGATCCACTTGAGTCAGCAAAATGAGTAGGGAGCTGCCAGAAGCCAATGCTTGCTTATTGTCCATTTAGATATGGAATAGGTGATGGAAGTGTTGAGATGGGGAACTAATTTTAAAACTCAAATCTTAGAACTTCAGAGGCACTCCTCTGAAATCCCCAGCCTGTGATGTTACCTCATTAAAAGATATCTACTTAGACTCTCTGAAAAGCAGACGGTTTTCAAAAAATTTTAGGTGGTTTCTTTGGTTTTTATTCAGTGTGTGGCTGCAGTCCCTAATTCACACTTTCAGGCTGAGAGTGATTCTGTTCACAACATACAGGAGACTAAATTCTGCTCAAATCCCTACAGGGGTCAGGGAAATTTAGGGTTTACTTGTAATGCTTAAAGTGTCCCCTTTCTCTTCTAAAAGGAAAGAAATAAGAGTAAGTTTAAGTCCCATATCCCTGTCTTTAGTAATTTTTCTATCTGTTATGTAGTCCTAAGCACTGATTGCTAAAGAGTTTCCTACCAGTAGGGAGGCTGTGGGTAGTTTAGGGAGACAGTGTAAGTGATTTATCTTTAATTTTGTGAGCTGACAATTCTGTTTACTTGAAAGAATAAAGAAATATGGTGTTAACTTTGCAGTAAAATGAGAACTGCTACATAAAATTGCCAGCTGAGCAGTGGTCAGCCCAGTAAGTCAGAAGGTAGTTGCTCCTGATTTGCCAACAGCCAGATTAGCATTAGTTTTGTGGGAAATTATTCGTCTATATAATTTCTTATTTTGCATGTAGTTCACAAAAAAAAGAGAGCTATAAACAGATGCAGTAGAACACCTGATCAATAGGTGGAAATAAGTAACCCCCCACATTGATATATTCACCATTATGAGTTTAATAGAAAGCTGTTAGTATTGATTTTTTTAATTCACCATCCCTTAAAATGGTTTGCATTTTTATAATGCTTGTTTTGTCAATCTGTTTCAGCAAACTCCTTCTATCTGATCTGTGCAACAGATTCAGTGCTAACACAGATCAAAGTGTATCAGAGGTTTCACAGCACATAGCTTAATGAAATGTGACTTACTTAATTTTTAGCAATTTAAGCAGCCAGTAAAGGGTGATCCAGGGATGCTGGTGTCAGACATTGAGGTGGAACACTGAGCACACCTGACTGAGCTCTTTGAAAGGAGGGCTGAGGCCACCCTCCCTCATGGAACATGAAGGGCTGGCCAACACAGCCACATGTATGCCAGGCCACTGAGATGGAACAAAAATATCTGATTTTGAGATGTGTGGTCTTTTAAAGCTTTTGTCTCCTACCTAAGGGCTAAGTGATAGAAATCCATTACATTTCATGGGGCCAACTCTGACATCATCTCTCGTTCTGAATAGTGCCCGATGTCATCATAGCCACTCATTATCTCCTGTGGCTTTAAGAGGAAAGCTTGAGAGCAGATTTTTTTGTTCTTCTTTTGTTGTGTTAAACCGTGAGGCAAAATCTTTAGCACCAATTATTTATCTCAATGGAAGTTATGTTGGCCTTGTACTAATGCTGTCTGCCAACCCTCTCTTAGAATAGTGGTGGAGGACTAAGTCCATTATTTAAGGGATAAGAGGAAATGCTTCTTTTTGTCTTGCTTTATTTTGTCTTTGGTGATTTTGTTTTGCTGTGCACTTGCTACAGTAGTTCAGGAGCCCTCATTTGTTCAGGACCAAATCCTTAAACACAGAAGTTACCTTTGTTGTGACCATGTGGGTTTGCTCTTGCTTGTGAACTGACTGTTAATCAACAGGCTGTTCATTTCTATTGGCTTCACAACCACTCTAATCAGTTCATTACTGAGCTTAACTAAAGTGTTTTCTTCCATTCTGCAAGAAAAATACTTCTGAAGCAAGCAGATGGGCACTTGACTGCCTTTGCTCTCGATGTGTACTGTGTGCTGCACTTTAGATGGATGGCTGGCAGTGATCCCAGGCTCTTCCCTTCCTGAGATCCTGTATTGCTACACTTCACATTCATGTCTACTGGGGTTTTACATGTTCATTAACTAATGCAAGTCTAAGGTTGACACATATATGCATGCAGACACAGAACCTTAAAAAAGGGTGTTCTTACAGCAATTAACTTTTAATACTATTGAGCAAATGAAGACTGAGATCAAGACACTTATCGGAGAAAAATCCAATTGTATATTGAATACAGTTGTCATTTTTTTTGTGCTTTCTAGGTCAGCATCTCATACAGAAGACTAAATCCTTATGACAGGTAAATGTATTTTGCTGTCTAATTGTTTGAAATTACATGATAACAGCCATGTTACTAAAATAAATTTCCTTTGATGATTGAACTGGGTATATTTGTATCACTTCCATATTAGCCTCTACAGATTGTTCCTCCCTCATCCCATAGAATTTCAGTATTCTTTCCTCACTCATTTAAAAACAAAACAAAACAACCATGTGAATCCTTTCACACACACACCTATCCTTGCAGGAAAAATCTAAACAATAAAATATTGTTGTTATTTTATAAAAAATATATGCAGGTCAAAAGATCAGTAATCACCACCTGTGGGCTCAAGTCCAGAATTCTTACATTGCTGCTCTGGTGTTTAATATGCTTCCATTCATTATTGAGGAGTAGCTGTTAAAAAAGGTTAGTTTTATTTCAGCATCAGCAAGTTATCTTCTAGATAAATAGTATTAAAAATGCTTTAGCAATAATACAGCTTTTGTTCATCAAGGAAATTCAGAGTCTTGGAGTTCGCATTTTGATGATCTTGGAGGTCTTTTCCAACCTTAATGCTTCTGTGATTCTATGTAAGCAAATGCTACAAACAAGAGCAAAAGAGATTATGTCCTCTGTCTATTGATTCAGAATGCTTGCCATTGGAAGCTGGTTCATATCTAGTGTAAGGAAGAACTTGCAGATAAATATAAATCAAGAGAGGAGTTTATGATGGCATAAGGTATATCACTTAAGCTCGTAATTCATCTTCACAGTAATGATTTAGGTAAAAGAATAATAGTAATAAAAAATAGGACTGTTAACAGAACTGCTGTGTCATACATTGTCACTGTTGAGCCGCTAGCTGAGGAAAGAGCCAGGTTCTCAGACAAGGAAAGAGAGAAGAGGAAGAAGAAGTTTATTGTTTTGAATTCCATATATATAGAGTTTTCAGAGGTCACCCAGATTGGTCAGCCCGAGACCTCCCCCTAGGCCCAATTGGCCAAGCCCGAACTGACCCAATCTGGAGACGTTGTTTGCAAAACATCCAAACTTTATCTTTGTTTATGAAATGTAGCAAAATGTTCTCATGAGAAAGACCTGTGCTAGTCACAATACATCGTGTGAGGTATAAAAGCTCACTATTCCTTGTCTGTTTTGGAAGGCAAATATTTTTAGAGGCATGTCAGTTTCCTAACTTTTAAGACTTTAGGAAAAGATATTCTGATACAGTCAAAATGGAGCTATCAGAACATTTCAGAATGAAATGTTTTATTTTTCAGTAGAGAGTTTCTTAGAATTATTTTAATGTTATACAATATAAGACAAAATTATTTCATAACCTCATGCTTCTGTCAAATTTAGAGTGTTCCCTCCATATTTCTTTTTCATGGAAAACCTTTTACTACAAGCAAGAAATACAGTAGCTGCAGGCAAA
Source organism: Entomyzon cyanotis (assembly GCA_024500445.1). Taxonomy (NCBI): domain Eukaryota; kingdom Metazoa; phylum Chordata; class Aves; order Passeriformes; family Meliphagidae; genus Entomyzon; species Entomyzon cyanotis. Next base: position 39,704,794 of record JAKEPQ010001005.1, on the reverse strand, counting down.
TGCTTTCAAACACAGATGAGCTGGTTTTGTGGAGTTCATCATCCTGACCTGGAAAGAGTAGAACTTGGTCATATGAATGCTTCTTCAGAGAAAATTTGATTATTTCTCTTTAGATCAACTTCATCATGTTTCATCATTTGAGGTCCAATCCAGAGATCCTAGTATTCAACAGGATTATTTATTCAGAATTCCATGGGCTTTCAATCAGGAGGCGGAAAAGATTTCCAAGTCTCATTATCCAGTGAGAGCTAGTGGAGTTTGTTTCAAAAAAGAAGCAGGTATTGATCTGCTGTGTGAAACTCTGTTACATGGTCTTCCAAACACTTAGACCAAGCCCTGGAATTGTTGTACAAGGTTCTAGCTTAAAATGCAAGTCACAATGGCCAACCAAGTGTGAACCAAAAAATCCACTAAAATTTTATAGCATACAAATTCTGGCTAACCTCCTTAGCTTTATTTCATACCTAGCTAATCAATAAATATTGTGCTGATGTATGTTTGGTGACAGATTCTACTATGTGTTCATATGAAAGATTCCTATGTGCTTACCCAGAGAAAGCACAATTTCAGAATCTGTCTGAAGTGGCTCAAGTATAAACACCTTAAACCCTTCACTCGAGGCTTCTCCACAGCGTACGTGAGAATGTAATTTTCCAAGCATGAAAGTGAGAAGTAGAAGCTAGTTTGGACCTGGGTTTTTCTTGAAATAGGAAAGAGAGAGAAATGGTAGAGCTGCCTAGAGAACAAGGGCAAACTTGGAGAATGATGTCTTTGTTGCTCCTGCTGCCCTGGAAAAGATAGAAAGGGATAAGGATGCTGTCTCAGCTGGGTCTGCTGGCTTGAGGAAGGCTGGGAGTTGGTGCTCTGGATAACAGCCTAACCCTTACCTCAGCCTCCGCAGTGGCAGCAGCAGACCTGTTTATTTCTAAGTTTGCTGCCAATACAGATGTTTGTACCATGGCTATTGCTGTTTTCTCATCTGTTGTCTGAAGCAGCCACCCACTTTGTCTGTGCCTAAAGTTCACTCTGCTCCTCCAGTACTAATTCCTTTTTTGTTTTACTTTGCTTTGAGAGGTATTCAACACCGATTTATCTCCTTGCAAACTCAGTTGAAAAGACACATGTTTTTTTAAAGACTTTAAAAATACATTCTGGGGATTGATTTTGACATTTCAACTGTTTCTCCTATACTAACATTGTAATTACACTGCTGGGTTTAAGAAAAATAAAAGAAAATATAAAATCAGCATGGTTCAGAGATCTTGAAGTCCATCAGACATTGCAGAGAGCTTTAGCTCCAGAAAACCTGGGAAGGTTTGCAGGAAAAATTCTCAAAACAAACATTTTACAAAGAATTGGTAACAACTTAATCCACATTAATTAGGAAAGCAACATTATAAGCACAATTAAATAGTGGTGTTAAGTGTGAAATCTTCTTAATGTTTTGGTCAGATTGTGTTGAATAATGATGTACTTAAATAATGTTTATTTTGATTCAGTAAAGCTTTCCTCATTATACAGGATTACATCTACGAAGTGTGGAAGGTAAAAAGTACTTAACAGTAAATTCTAATACAAAATCTTAATTTGCAAAGGATTGAGGTTTTCTTATACTTTTACTATTAGAATAATTTCTCAATAATTCATACATCTTTGAAGTAGTTGGTTTTTATTCATGTTCACATTAGTGTCCATGAGAAAGTTCCAGTATATTAAAATATTTTCTAGGACTTTTATTCCTTTCAGTGATATATGGTCAATTTCCAGAGGAGCCTTTTCCATAGAGAGAAAATGCTTGGAGTCACAATGGGGCATCTTCCTTCATAAAAAATAAGAAAATGGCCATGAAAACCAAACCTTTATGTAACCACTATATCTTGACAATTCTGATTGCTCCATATGTTCAAAATTACGATTGTAAACTGGTGTCAGGCAGGTATAGCAAAAAGATTTTTTTTCCTCCATTCATTGTACATGAAAGAATTACAAAAATAAAACTTAGAAAGATTGATTTTTGCGTTCTGTGATGCAGTAATTCAGTAAAATTGAAATCTGACATTTGTTGACTTAAGATTAGCAGCAGTCAGGCACAGGGAGAAAACAATGCATTATATACCTTTTTTTTCTGATTTATGTTCCTAATCCCTGTAAAATGTCAAATTGAAAGTGAGAAAGAGCAAATCTCCTGTGCAAAAATGTAGCAAGAGAAACTCTTGCCATGTGACCAGCAAATACTTGCAGAGCATCATTTTTGCTGACAGCAGAGCACTGGTGTTGTTTTCATGCTAGTAAATCCGAACACGTCAAATGAATTTTGGTGACATTTACTGCTCAGATCTCAGCTTTTCTTCTTCTAGTCTCATGCGCAATATTCTCTTCCTGCTTCCCTGTTCTGAGGCAACATACAGTGCAGATGCACTGAAGTGTGATATTTGGGCAACTTCTTTCAGGCTAACTCCCTCAAGAATAGCTGCCATACAGCTTGTGCTTCATTGCTTAGTTATAAAATAGAGCACACACTGTACATGGCCAGAAGAAACAAAAAAAAATAAAGCTAAACCAAACACAACTGGCTTACAACCTTGCACACCTCACCCCCCACCAGTTTTTTGTTTAAGGCAAACAGCTTATTGGCAACTGATCTTCCTCTGAAATGTGAACCTACACTGACATCAGCTAAGTGCCATCACAAAACTGATGCAGGTTATGCAGTTCTTATTATCGACTGGATATTAATATGTTTTGAAGGCAGGATGGAGCACTTCACTCAGCAAGTGTGTTCTTTACTTAGTTCTACCTTTCAGTTTACCCAATGTGAAAGAAAATTCCTTCATTGCATTTTTTTCTTTCAAACCTCCCCTGCAAAAACAATGTACTTTTGAATTCCTCTTGCTTGTTTACTTTGTCCTTTTTGCACATAGTATGATTTGGATAGACAACATATTTTCAACAACATTATATGTTTGGATGTTAGTGGGTGTTTGTGAAAAGGCTGATTTTTTTAATGCTGCTTTAAATTACTTTTCTCCTTTTTGTTACAAGAACTCTTAATTTTTTTCAGCAGAGAAGGGGAGAACTTTTCAAACCCAGCTTTTCTTCAAGTTAGATCCTAGGTTTCTGCTGAGAAAACTGTTTCAAGAAAGGCAAACTGTTTCCACAGAAAATCACCCTATCAAAACCACATTTATTAATCAGAAAAGATTTGGATGGAAAGACTTCATCCAGTCTCATTTCCTTCTGCACTAACAGCTATCTTCAGTGCACAGATCTCTGAATGCCTTCCAGTTATATCCTTCAAAGATTAGAGATGTACCCTCCCGTAACCGTTGCTTCATTTGCAATTGCTGATCAACCCTCAGCCCTGAAGCACAAGTTCACTGTTTCATAACTTTAATTTCTTATAGCCAACTTAAAATCTGGGAAAATTGAAGACATTCTCTTGAAGCAGCAATGATGTAACACCCATTACTTGTGTATTTTTTAAGTTCTTCATTATGCTAGTAGTTTACAAAAAAAAAAAAAGGAGCAATGAAGGAACATATTTAATGGTTCTAGCCTTTTTTTTTTTCACTTGATAACAACCCCTCTTTCACAGTTCTAATTTTAATATTTCAATGAATCCATTTTATTTAATGTAAATTTAATATTTACATTATTTCTCAATATTGTAACTAACAGAAACTAAGTAAATCCAGTTCTTTGTTGCAGCAGTCCATCATGCAATTCTTCATTGTCCACTCCTCAATAGTGAGATAGTACAAAATTACAAGTTATGCATGACTTTGAATGACTTTTTCACTGATGACTAATGTGGTGTTCATTGTTGTCATGGCATACTATTTTTAATACTGTGTGCATGGTGCAAGGTTGTTACTGGCATGTGAGAATGTAAGAATAACAGGGATCAAAATAACAAGCAGGACTTAGTCTTCATCAAGAAATTGATGTGTATTTGAGGATAATCCTTTGACTTCTAAATTTGGAGATTTTACAGCACCTGTTTTCTAAAAACAACCATAAGAAATACAGCAAAAGGGAAGAGTAGAAACTACTGCTGCTAAAGCTAAATGCTGTAAGTTAGATCTGTGGCTCAGTAAATCAGCACTGGAATATCCCAGAAAATTAGAGATTCTGCACAGATTCCTCAGCTTTGTCTCTTTCAGAGTGGATGGGCATGTTAAAGCATGAATGATTAGACTTTTCTATTCCTGGCTACTTTTACTTTTTGAGATATCCATTTCTGCCTCAGTTCTCATGTGGTAAGTGTAGTTTCTTGATAAAGGTCCCTGGCAAATTTCATTACATTTGTCATGAGTGAATGAGTCAGTGAGGCTGTATACCCCTGAAAAATGAAGGACAGGATCACACAGGAAGATACAGATGTTTGATCACATTTTTCATGTGCACAGAGCTGGGAAGAAACGTTGCACTGAGCATAACTGTTTGAACTTCATTTTGAACCCAAATAACCATATTCTATTGAGTTATGGTGCACTAGTTTGAGGATTTTCATGCTTTCACGTGCTATGTGACTGTCATCCCATGTCGAGGTGGAGCAGAAAAAGTGGATGACTGCGCACACATTTTCTGTGGTTTCTCTGCAGTGTTAGCAGGCCTTCTACTAATTGATAACTTTGCTCTTAGTGGCAAGGAGAGTGATTAATCTTTGCTCTGTATTGCTATGGCATGCCTCCTCCTTCAAATTTCACACACTTTGAGAGTCAGCCCTTCTAAAGAATAGTGTTATTCAGTGATCATTTAGGGCTTGCTACATTTGACGTAAAAGCTTCACCAAGAGTTCAGAACTTTTAAGTCTGGACCTCAAGAGACATGAGATTGGCAAGAGAAATAACTACTGCTGCATGAATTTCATGGGTTGTACAGACAACAACAACAAAAAAATTAAAAACCTGGCTTAATGACTGACAGAGAAGAAATACCAAGTCTTGTACAGGATGAGAAAGGGTAGGCACCATCTGCTACTCTGTGCAGTAGGATTATAAAATACGTCAGTCATGTCATTGCTGAGAAAAGCAGAGAAAATGCTGCATGTCACTGCATCTGTTATCACAGGTAGAACTTTCAGGGAAGAAAAGAAATGCCTGATACAGTGCAGAGAAGCTGCTGCTGGTGGTTATGTGAGCCTCAACACTCCTGAATGTTCAAGCTCTAGATTCCAGGGATAGTCTCCATCTTGATGGAGAAAGGAAGCATGCAGAGAAATGAAAGGGAGATCTAACATTTATCTTAGTCTTTGTCGATAGAGAAAAGATTAAGAATTTCTACTCTGAGATTTTTTTTCCCATGTAATGTCCTATCCATCCAATTCCTGAACTAATGGCTTTGTGTACAAAGAATTTGAAAGCTCCTTGACTTAAAAGTTTGCAAATGTTGAAAAAGTTATTCTTTCTGTATCTACTCAGAGAGGCAGATGTTTACTATGTGTGACATTCAGGTTCTCAAGAGACATACATTCCACACAGCAGCTGGGTTGTTGGGTGTATGCTTTTGGCCAAAGAGATTCTGGCAAAGGTCAGAGGGTGGAAGGCCAGATTTTCCAATGGCCAACAGTCTCATGTGCAGAGAACAAGGCAGATAAAGGGACTGGGCTGCTCAGTACCAAGTGCATGTACCTGGGTATCTCAGTACCAAGATACCCAGGTGAGTCCTCATGGTGCCTGATTAAAAGGGCATCTTTTTTATTCTTCTTCGATAAGGCCTGGATCAGTGATGATGGATTGTTGAGTTAATTTTGGAAATTAATTGGAAAAACTGAAATGCGGAGATAAAAAGAACAATATCAATCTGGTTTCCTACTGCAGGTTAGAGTTCTTTGAGGGGTGCAATTTGGAGTACTTATGTAGGATGCTTTGTGCATATCTTGTCATCTTGTTTTCTAGCCTCCTACTGCGTAGATATATTTATAAAGGACTTTATGAATAAATTTTTGAGTTTCCAGAAATATTATTTTACTGATCACTTGGAAGAATATGGGTTCTTTTCTTCCCTCAGTTCTTAGTTAATGATAGCAATTCATGAGAAGTCAAAGGAGTGACTTCATATTTGACTGTGGCAGAGACACATGGTTCATGTTGTAAGCTTCATAAATTAGGGAATGCTAAAAGGAGAAAAGGAAAAACTTTTACTTTTTCTTTCCTGTTGAACATTTTAGTTTTATATTCTTTCACAAGTATACCATATTGAAAGCAGAGATCATTTCCCAAAGAAATCCCAGCCTGATGGTATTTACAGAACATCTATAATTTTTAGAGCCTTAGTTCCATGTGAACCCGTGGCGCAATCACTGCTGATCAGATCCTGGCTCTGCATTACCATTTACATCAAAGCAATGTGTCTGAGATAAGAAACACTGCAGTCCATTTTTCATTAATGTAAGTCACAAACAGACTCACAATCATTTGACTCATTGAACAGTGGGTAATGTGAATTTTTGAAATAATGTAAGAGATTTGATTGCCCTTATCTTGACCCTGCCTTTGCCCTTTAAGTATTTGGTTTTATTTTGTTGCAAATCTAGATATATTGCTCTGTACACTTCTGATTCTGTCTGCTATTTCTAGAAAAGCAGTTTTTATAGAAAACCACACAGAATCTTAGCATAAATTCATATTAGTTGATTTAAGAAAAAAAATAGCATTTCCACATCAATGTAGATTTCTGTCTTTATTTTAGAAAAATAATACATAAGACCTAGAAGACATTTTGACACATGAATAAGAAAGAAACTCCCAGTCCCATTCCTAAGGAGGCAAAAGGTGAAAATAATAAAATAACTGCCAAAAAATAATAAAAGCAGTCAATTAAACAGTCCTCAAAATTAAAGACATTTTCAATTTTTTTTAAATTTATGTACATGCACATATATTATGCATACTTCAATTTTATGTCTTACATATTACACATTAGAAAAAGAAATAAAAAAGAAGCTGTAAAATCTGCTGGGAGAATTTGGCAAATTTACAACTATTCATTCACAAATTCACAGGAAATTTCTGACTCTACTCTGTGTTTTTTTGAAAGAAAGTAATCTGCCTTTCATATCCCAAAAGTAGAGCTGGTCAAAAAAAGCTTTCTTTTCACTAGAAAATGAATCAAAATTTATATGGCATTCACTAGGAGAACATAAATATGGAAAGCTAAGTTATCACTTCTTTGACAATCCATAATTTGAAAACCATATTTTTTCAGTGACTTGTATGTAAGTAGGAAAGAATATCACATTGAAAAAACATCTGAAAATCTCTTTCTAATGGATTTAATTGAACTGTATTAAGTTTCAAAGAGTATTTTGTTAATTTTATTATTCTGCTGTGATCTCCTTAGACCATATTGCTTAGATATATAGATATTGAGAGGAAAAAATGCACAAATTACTTGTATTAGAAGTCAGCTTGGAAGAAATAAATTTAGAGAGCATCTGCAAAATGAAAATCTAAGAGAATAGGAATTCTGCAATAAAAACTGAAGTTTGTTGTAAAGAACATCAGTTTTGGAGGACTTGGTGACTTTTTCCAGGGAATTAGAATAACAAATATTAATTTTTCTACCTGGGAGATAGAAAATACAGCTGACAATGGAAAATTCATAGGGGGAAAAAGAAGAGCTGAAAACACAAAACAAATAATTTATGGTCTATATTTGATATTAAAGATTTGCCAACTAATAATGACAGTGTTGGTGATCATGCGGATAACCATGATGATCCCTTAGCAGCATTCTCTAATTCTTTGCACAAATATTGGCACCTGCTTGACAGAAGACAATCATTCTAAGTAGTTATCTACAAGCACAAAGGGCAAATTTTGTCATGACATTTGGAGTTTGAGCATTTATTTTGACTTGACCATGACTGATGAAGAGTCCTGCACACTTCTTGTATGTATGTAAAGAAGACATGGGACTGATGAGTCCTGCAAGAAATATGGAGAGGGACTGTTTGCAAGACCATGTAGTGGCAGGACAAAGGGGAAAGGATTCATTCTGAAAGAGGTAAGCTTAGATTTGGTCATAGGAAGAAATTCATTACTATCAGGGTGATGAGGCACTGGGACAGGTTGCCCAGAGAAGTTGTGGATGCCCCAACGCTGGAAATGTTCCACTTTGGATATAGCTCTGAGCAATGTGGTCTAGTGGAAGGTATCCCTGCCCATGGCAGGGGGTTGAAACTAAATGATCTTTAAAGGTCCTTTCCACCCCAAGCCTTTCCATGATTCTATGTGTAATTTCTAGAAAGCATCTTTCATAGGCCTTTGCAGAATTGTATTTTGCATATTGTTGATTTTGTCAATGTTGTATTATATTTTCTATACCAAGGCAGTGGAAAATAAAAGAGCTGAAAGCACAGATATGGTCTTTCCTGTGCTGTCTGTGATCAGCTAGGGGCAAGGCTTAATACACAGTTACTTGCGCTAAATTAACTATACATTATAATATTTTGACTCTATAAGAGTATATTATATATATATCATCTAAGATATATAGAAAAACAGAAAGAGACATTACAGAGTATTAGGTGGATATACAAAAAAAAGTGCATGTGAATATGTGCACACACACATACTCACACATTTATTTATAATATGCAGCTGCTTAAGTGAAACTTGGTGCTTGTTATTCTCAGCACTGAACATATTTCCAGTAAAAAAAAATTGCTCCCACAAATTTGTTTCCTATATGAAATTATTAGATGTGTAGTCAAAGGAAAGGAAATGGGCATTGCAGTAAATTGCCTTGCTCAGGGTCATGCAGTAAGTTGGTGATTAGTGTTCCCTTTCATAGTCAGACCAGTGATATATCTTTTACATAGCAGTGCTTCTTCCCCGGGAACGGCAAGAAGGAAAATAAACTAAGTTCTGAAGGGCAGTATTTAAAAATTGAATTGTTTATTTATGGTTTTTATTAATGAATACCACCTATTTTAATTTTTATTATTGATGAAGAAAAAATGGAAACTGAGTAAAAAATTGCCAAGCAGTAAGTTGAAAAATTAATAGAGATGTCAGTCCTCTGGAAGTAGGGATTTAAAGTTCAGGTAAGCAGCAAAGGAGAGCAAACACAGCTGGTTTCACAGTGATTTCTTAAATAGCCCTCATTTGGAAACTTCATTATTTTGTAAGGAACAATTTACCTTCAGAGATAATATAAAGAATCATTCATGTCTTTCATGCTTTTACTGTCAGTATATACCTTCCTTTGAATACCCCTGATAGATGTTACTAAATTGCCTTTACTTTGCTTAGATATTATAGACAAGAGTCCCTTTAACCCTGCTGTCGTTTATTGTAGAAATTCTTTATAAAGTTTTAAAAACATTGGAGTATTTTCTGGTCATTTTTACTGGAAATTATATTTCTCAGTTTACCAGGAGTATTTATAATGATGGTCTTCTCTATTGATTTATTGGTGAGTTTGATATCACACTGTGACATTGTGTGGTGCTCCCATCACCTGGGTGAATTACAGCATTTTTTGGTGAATGGCTGCAGACTCAAATATGAGAAGGAATCTACTGTTACTCTGCTGTTGCAATGTAGGTAATCAGAGCTCACAAGTGTATTGAATTATTATTGTAAGGCTGAGCTCTTAGTGTAACAGGACTTAGTTTATTATTATGCTGTCCAAATGTTTGGTGCCCTTTCTGCTTTAAATTCTTTTTTTTCAGATGTTTTAAAAATAAATAATTAAAATAACACTTTGGAAAAAATTGGATATATCAGGCCAAACCAAATATCAAAATGATAACCCCCACCCCAAGTCAATAGAGTTTGGTATTTTACTGTATTTCAGAGGATAAAAAAAATTAGCAGTTTTAAAAGCCCTTTTGCTGTTGTAAGATAGAAAAGGGCTTAAATTATTGTGGCTTTATTTTTTCCATAAACTGAACTATGTGCATAGAGTATTCAGAAAAACAAGACAACATCTCAGAGTATTTATCACCCCACTGTTCCTTAATAAAATGTGTGGGAAGATTTGAAGCAGGCAGTTAAGCTCTGTAGGGCACCATAATCAGAGCTGTCAGGTGTAAAGTATTGTTTTCTCCCTGTTCTTCACAGTTTATATTTCCAGGAAGGAGCTGAAACTCACAACCATAATTTCTTTCCACCTTTCTAGATAATTTCATTTACAGAGACGAAACAATATCAGTAGAATTTTTAAATTTTATATTTCTCTGAATAGATTCTTATGCCAGAAACGGGCTAAATGCCTAACAGAGACTTCTTAAGAAATAATTAATTACTGAACATCAAGACATAAGCTGGTCCTCCACATCTAAGTCAGAAGATTTACTAGGTCATGGATGGTCACATTCAGATGTATTTATTCAGATACATGGGTGCCACTTCACAAGTGGCTCCAAAGGCAGACAAGCAGTGAAGAATTCCTGGGACATGGCTTTATACACTGTGTGCAGTTGTCATCTGATGCACACAAAACCTCCTGAAACTGATAAACTGACAGATGCTAAGCTACAGATATTACTTCTTATGAAAGCCCAAATCAGTGCTAGTAAGCTTGAAAGTTGTCCCATTTCTCATGGGGCAGGATTTAGTTGCTCCCTGAGCACACTTCAGAGGTTAGAGAAGCTGCTCACAGCTTCTTTTAATGTTTACTAGTAGTACAAGGTCCACTTTGAATCGTAAACATATCCTCTGAGGAGAATGAAGAGCTACTATCAGCAAGATTTGGAATTATAACTTTGCACTGACAAATGACTCCCTTCAAATTCCAAATATTCCTGTGAGTTTGTAAGTTTGTACACCACTCTTCTATCTGGCCCAGATTAAATGGGGTTTTCTTGGTGGTTTTGTGGTTTTTTTGAGAACTGAGAATATTTTCTACTCATGGAACGAGTCAGTAGGGGGAATGTGTACTTCAGCTGAGGTACTCAGAATGTGCAGCCTTGGAAATTAAGACTAAGACACCACGTCTCTAGCAAGTTCACAGCAGTACTGAAGTACCCCTATATATGCAGTCTGTCTTAAAAGTTTACCAAAACTTCAATTTTTATGGAAGCCCCTTGCCAGCCTCATGCCTCATGCACATGACTGAAATCAACAGCATTATCCCAAAGCTAGAGTTTGATTTTTTCCTATGGATTTCTGTAACCTCTAGTTGCAGCAATATTCTTGTAGATGGAGGCTATGGATGGTAGATAACAAGGCTCCAGAGGAAATGAACACATCTATTTCCCCCTTTCAATTACTGCTGGTGGTGTGGAGATGATTCTTTAGAACCACCTCCGATTACTAGTAAAATAAAAGAACCTGGAGGTGGAAATAGCTTGTTCTCTGAAATAAATGAATTGCTTACAATGGGCAGTATCAGCAAGCTGACTGTGATTTTTATATTGACTCACTTAAAGCTTTTTATGGGCAATAAGCTGAGAATGACAAGTACAAGGAATATTATTCATATAATTAATAGTGAATTAGAGAGTCTTTATCCATAATTACATTTGTGTTAAGCCCTCCCAAGCACTACTGAAGAAAGATCTGAAGGCTGTATTTGAACAAAATTGTATTGATTTAAACCCCAATTGTATCTCTTTTTCTGTGGTCAGTTTTAGTTCTTCACTGTTTTATACTGATATATATATATATATCAGTATTACAGATTTATTTTCTGTTCTCTGCATAACATTGCACTGTTATTATGTCTATACAAAACAAAACAGAGTTGGAGCCCAAAAGCCTTGACTAAAGCTATATAAAACTAAAGCTGTATAAATTAAGGTAAGTTCTGAAACAAAAAGTCCATAAAAAGGACTTATGTCTTCCCTGTGTCTGAGAATATAATGAGAAGTGATCTTCGCACTCTCTAAAGGAGTAATTCTAAAGCACAACTAAATTTAATTTGGATAAAATAGTGTTCAGGCTGCCTAAATACTCACCCAAAATAGATGAATGCTTAAAATGGGGAATTATATTGGCATCTGTGAAGCAATAATATGGTCTGCAATGAATTTACAGTTGTATGTTGAGAAAGGTCTCTTTCTTTTCAGTACTCTTCTGGTAATATGGAGGAATATATAGCTCTCCTGTCTAGGAAGTCTGACAATACTATTGCAAAATATTAAATTCTCAAATATTAGGGTAACGACAGCTTAGGACTAGAGCGTTGTACTATCTCAAAAATGCACTAGGAAAATGTTCAATAAATTTTGTTTATCCCATATGTAATATTTGTGTCAGTAGGAAGATCTCATCTTTCAATTACATTACCCAATGAGTTTGCATTTACGACCCAAATTCAAGGATTCTCATATCTTTCTATTTTGTTGAAAATCATTGAAATAACAATCAGCTTGTGTCTAAGGGCACCTATCTGCAGTCATTGGAATTCTACCTTCCATGCTAGATTTTGTAACAAGTGACTTCCCATAAGCTGAAGTGTAAAGAAACCAGTGTGGAACTCCTGAGAGGATGACATTTCTTTACAGAAAATTCTAACTTTAATCAGCAAAAACCCCCATGCTTACTCTTAAAGGGTAATTCTCTAAGGCTGAGGGAGAAGCAGTTAAGACATAAGCAAACCTCAAGTATTACTTTCAAAAAATGGAAAAATAACACAAAAACTTGTTAAACGCAGCCTGAAGAATAAGGTTTGTTATGCACTGTTCTTCAGTGATATCAGAATTTACTTGCCCTTTTTGTTTCACTTAGGCTAGTTAAGTTGTTTGAAAAGAAATCCAAACAAATAAAAAAGTGAGGAGTTGAAAACATCAATAACTTCTGTGAATGTGAGGGTTAATTAGGCATATGTAGTAGCTATGTCTAAAGGCATTTTGTAGAGATATTGAGTAATCAAATCTACTGCATTTGTAAAACTAGACTGTTAGTGAAAAAATTACATTTGTTCTACTTCCAAAAGAAGACCAGAGGACCTAATGAAACAGATCTGTTTAAATATACTACACGTGATTTGCTATTCTCAGACCAGTCTGGCATCTGCTTGCATATTTTGATATTAATACTTAATAAACATTAATTGATCCAAGCTATGTATTGCTTGGTATTGAACACAAAAAGGAACCATAATCATTTAAATAAAATAAATCAAAATGCCTGTACTTTGGGGAAATCACTTTTTTTATATTGCTTTCTCTAGCATAAAAGTGAAAGGTGTGGTTTTATGGAAGAGAAAGTACTGAAACCAAGAATATATAAAGAAAAAAATCACGCATGCAGAAAAAAACCACCATTGGTGGAAAGCATATTAATCCCACACACAAGAAGGCACCCATTTAGAGAGTGATTTGAAGCTAATGTGTTGAGTTGAACCAGATTTTTCATAAAATAGGAAAAGTAAATCAGTATTCTTTAAAGGGACAAAACATGCAAACATAATTATTAGTGGAGTACTATTTTGTCTTTAACTGTATTTTCTTTATCTCTCTGTGTTTCCTACTTTGGGAACCTCAAGTGACATCATGCCGGCAAAATCAGCAATGAATAATGCACTTTTTATTCAGTTCTTTCCTTTGAAGAACCCAATGTTGAAATATTAATTAGTTTTCTGTGTAAGTCCTAGATAGCTTTTCCTCAGCAAAGCCTTTACAGAACAAGGGAAAAGAAGATTTATCCTCCACCATCCTAAAGCTCTAAGTAGAACAGGCAGTAAACGGCATCAACAAATTTTGAACTAACTAAAAAAAAAAAAATGCACATTACTAAGTCCAAGTAAAATTTCAGTCTGAAAATACTTGCCAGTCTTTGAGGCTCCTATGCAAGGTGAAGGTTCATTTCTGGACTAATTTCCATTGTGGTGTTTTGAATCAGAAAAACCTTGCTTGCAGGGTTAGCTTTTATTGCAAGTTACTTATAATACAAATGCTAAATCTTCCTATGACTTCTGATCTCTTTCTGTGACACACACGATGTAAACTACTATAAAAAATAATTAAACTTTTATATTAACTCTTATTAGAGTAGCACTGGTCAATATATTAAAATTTCATCCAGATCAGGTCAGGAAATGTACATATGTGCACACACCCCCTTTCCTAAAGATCTGGACAGAAATTAAAAATTATGCAAGCATTTTGTGGGGATCATGGGGATTCTTTTTCTCATAAATAAGAGTTAAATATTTTGTTTGTTTCTGTATGTTTCCTTTTAAAAATTAATACTGTTGAATCTGGATGCATCTGTGTTTAAAAAGTCAAAGTTTCAGTAAAGGCAAGGAAAAAAACAGAATTGTAATCTCATGTTGATTTCTTGATCTTTATTATGGAGTCAACAGGAAAAAATCTAAGGTAATGGTCTTCATGTTTCATGACATTATTATTATTATTTAATTTTTTTAACTGTGAATTAAGTCTGACAAGTTTCTATATGGTTTTGAATTTGTCTTGTACTTCAAATTGCTTAATTGTTATTGAGGCTTTTTTCATGAATTTATTGTCTTGGTTCTAAATTGTTGGATGTTTTTCATCAGGTATTATATAAATAAACCAAAATTATATAAACATATAAAAATGCAGTTATGCAAGAAGTATTCTTTCAAAACATACTGTTTTAAAATCCTAAGGTCTTTCAGAAAAACAGTATCTTTCAGCATCAGAAGATCTATAGCTTTCTAAAGTTGCCAGAGCCTCTTCTAAATGAAGCTCATTTTTTAAAACATGCATCTAAATGTCTATGAATACTACATTTTATGCAGATTTCATCACCATTATTTTTTTCACTTAAGCAGGAAAACATTGCCATACTTTTCTGCCATGTTTTGGTTTAACTGTACACTTATTCAGGCATTTGCAAAGGCAGACAAGCAGTAATCTTAAATGAACACTAAGAATAGGACGCACTTTGAAAACATGAGTATGTATTCTTGGCAGGTTGCTGAAACAGGGAAATGTCATCTCTGTAATTTACATTTAGTGCCATTCAATACCACACCAGTACAACACAATTCTGTACTTTCATGTCTCGATTCAATCAGGTGTCTAACAAAAAAAATGGGAAAAGGAAAAGGAAAAGGAAGAAAAGGAAAAGGAAAAGGAAAAGGAAAAGGAAAAGGAAAAGGAAAAGGAAAAGGAAAAGGAAAAGGAAAAGGAAAAGGAAAAGGAAAAGGAAGGAAGGCAAATAAAAAATATTGTGTTTGTATCACAATGGTCTCCTGGCGTGCCAAATAAGATTAAGAGCAGTTACTAAAGATACAGACATTGCAGAGGTCAAGAAGTTTGGTTTCTTAAAAATGGAAGGTACAGAACTGTAACCAAGCTCTTCAATAAATTCTTATATATTCTGTTCAGTGCTAGATTTGGCATGATTTGCAGAGGAGAGAAAATTAATTACTTTCTAGCAAGGGAAGGCTCCAGGGGTTTTTTGTTCTGGGGAGAGGCAGTAGGGTAGAGCTTGATGCAAAAAATTAAGTGCTTAAAGAGATTCAGTCTTTAAGCCAAAAGATTCTGTTACTTGAAACATAAGTGGTGAGAAATAAGCCACAGCAGCAACCGCTTTATTCTTGCCAATACCAAATTAGACCTTTGGAATAACTTGTTCTCAGTTTGGCTTCTGGTCAGTTACAGAGGATGCACTTTGAGTATTTTTTGTTTCTTTACATTAGCCTTTTGTAAATAAAAATGTTTTGTTTTTCTCCCACAGGATTCCCTGTGGTGAAGGAAGAAGTTATTAGCTCCCCTTCCTAAAATGATTGCCTATTTAAAGCCATTTAGAAGCTACAGGCATTTTGTTTAAATTCTATGAAGTGTATTCATATTAACTTCAGCAAAATTAAAGAATTATTTGAGAACTAAGAAAAGGCTGGGGGCCAGTACATTAAAAAAAAAAGGCTTTTCATGGTTTCTCTACACTAATTTAACTATTATTTGAAATGTCCTCTGGCAGCTTTTGTAACATTAATTGTCTAATGATTTTCTCATATTCAAACCATGGTAATTAAATTGTGCAGAGAGTATTTCTTATTCCTTCTGCAATAAAATGTTTTCACTTGATTGAAGCTGAACTGCAATTTGGCCTTTATGTTGTAAGGGAAAAAAAGCCACAGGACTGCTGGGAGCAAATGGATCAATTAAACAATGTTCTTTTGTAATGAGGGTTACATCACTCTGCCAGTGATACAAATCTGTAACTGAATCTGTCACTAATGATATATGCCATCTTCTTAGCCCCACGATGCTAACCTATCAGGAAGCAACTATAAGGCTTAACTTTCTATTGATCCTTGCATGTTCTCTTTCAGAAGTCAGTAAAAAAATTGAAAAATTGGCTCATTATAAAATACCAACTTTATGATCACAGGCTACCAGAGGCTGAGAACAGTAATACAATTATTGGGATGGAAATGTAATTCTGGGACTTGGGGCATCAACCACTGTTCTAGGAAGCTTGTACCAGTGTTTGACCACCCTCCAAAAGTAGTAAAGAACCATTCCCATGTATCCTACCACTGTATCCCAGGAAGAAGATCTGAGCACCTCCCTCCCCAGTTCCTCTCCTCAAGAAGCTGCAGAGAGAAATGAAGTCTTCCTTGAGCCCCCTTTTCTCCAAATTAGACAAGCCTAAAGTCCCTAGCCACTCCTCACAGTTCCTGACTTCCAGCCCTTTCACCTGCTTTGTTGCTCTCCACTGGATGCATTCAAGGCCCTTCACATCCTTCCCAAATGGTGTGCCCCAGAACAGCAAGCAGTGCTAAAGAAGAGAAGTTCTGTACCAGTCCTGAATACAGTGGATAATCACTTCTTTTGCCTGGTCAAGCAAAAAAGGTAAAGCAAATCTGAACAAGCCAAGAAAAGCAAAACCAAAAATTCATTCACTATTTCCTATGCAGTGTCAGGCATGTGTACTTCATGGAAAGAAAGTCCTCCACGCACACAACGTTTACTTTGAAAGACAAAATTGGAAAATAAAACCCAGGACTTCTCCTGTGCAAGTCTTTGATCTGTCCAATCTCTACAAAGACATTTATGTCCTTACTTACCCACTGGTTTGGCTTTAGGGATGATTTTCCTGAGTGAAAAAGGCTGCACTCAGGATTACAAATACATTTGTGATGCAGTTATTTTGGATTTCAGGAAAGCACAGCAAACCAATGTGTTTGCTCAGCAAACCAAAACCAAACCAAACCAAACCAAACCAAACCAAACCAAACCAAACCAAACCAAACAACAAAAACAAAGCAAAATCTGCTATTGCATACTGTTTAAACCCAGCTGGCAAATAAGGATTCCTAAGCCACCCACTTATCAGATCCCCCTGGTCCTCCAGTGGAGGGTGGAGAATTGTAAAGAAAATGTAAAACATCATAAGTTGAGATAAAACCAGTTTAATAATTAAACCAAAAAAAAAAATACATTACTAGTACTAATAATAGCTGTAATGAAAAGGAGAGAAGGAGAGAGGAGTAAACCCCAAGAAATACAAGTTATACACAAGTGCTCACTGCCCACTGACCAATACCTAGTTGATCCCTGAAACAGCATCAGCAGCTCCTGGTCAACTGTCCCCAGTGTATAGACTGAGAATGACATTCTGTGGTGTGGAATATCCTTTCGGCCAGTGCAGGCCAGCTGGCCTGGCTGTGCTTTCCTTCAGCTTCTTGTACACCTGCTCAGTGGCAGAGCATGAGACAGCGAAAAAAGCTTTATTTAGAGTAAGCACCACTGAGCAACCACCAAAACATCAGTGTGTCATCTGCATTATTCTCTCTATATATATGTTAAATAACTAACACAGCACTTTAGAAGGTACTGGGGAGAAAATTAATCTCAGCTAAAATCAGGACGCATACCTTCCCAGAATACCTCAGGATTGCCTCAAGGGCAGATTTGATCCTTTAAAAGTAGTGGAAGGTTGAGTCCTCCTATGATTTCTGTACAAGTCTGCACAGGGAAGGGGATCTCTGTTCACAGACCTGCATTCTCAGAGATGGATAATGTTAGAGCTGACAGAGCTGTGAGACAAAATGTGGAGATACGGCATTCTTATCTCTACATAGAGAAGACAGAGGAATATATTTCTCTTTTGCTGGATAAATGCTATCATAGTAATTACTGAAAATACATTCATTCCTAAATATTTCTGATGTTCACGTCCTTATTATCCAAACAGTCTGCAAAACCAAAAAAAAGCCCAAAAAAACTGGAGATATCAACTGGCAATCACAATTCAGCCTAGTCATTATTTCCTCATTTTACTTCAGATGGCAAACATCATTTAACTCATTCAAAACCAGGAATTAATCCTTTAAATTAGGTTTTGGTGTCTGTTTTTTTTATTTTTATCTATTTTCTGTCAAGCTGACATTAAAAAATATTACAGATAGTTACCCCTAAATTTTATACAACAATTTTTTCATGTAACATTCAAATCTTGTTCCTAGTCAGAGAAATCACACCTTAAGTATAAATAAACACAAGAATTAATTGCTTATACAACTAATATCTTAAGAGTCTAAACATTATTAGTCCAAATCTGTTTCTCATAGGAAAAGAAAGTATAATCATATGGTTTAAAATAAGTTATGTGAGCCTACCCTATTTCTTGCAGTTATGTTCACCCTTCCCCTGCTCCTCTGAGTGGCTTCACTCTGGTGCCAGTGATGAATGCCAACATTAGCAGCTAATTGTCAGCATGCAAGTCCTTTGCCAGGAGGAATATGATATTTATGTGCATGTTTTCTTTTCCTATTCTGGGATCTACTTTATATATTTTTATATGTTTTTTAACATACATTTATAAATTTTTTGCTTTTTTCATTGGTCTGCAGCTTCTAATTACATCCAAATTTACTATATATGGTACCCGTTACACATCAGAGACTATTTCTTTGAACTCTGTTAAACCGAAAACCAGCTTTATCAAGCCCCAGTTTTCCATGTCTTTGAGTGTTTTGCAGAGGTTTGCAGCTGTGGGCTCTCCAGTGCCAGAAATGCAAAGCTGAGTGGTTATTACAATTTTTAATGGAACACAACAAATGGACCAAAATGAAATTGGTAATAAAAATGGAGGAATGTAAGAGAAAATCTAAAAAAAAAAAAAAAAAAAAAAAAACGGAGGGAGGGAGGGAGCAAAGAAGGAAGGAAGGAAGGAAGGAAGGAAGGAAGGAAGGAAACTAACTTGAAGTTCAAGCCAAACCTTAAGCATTTCTAAGGCTCAAGGGAATATTTTCCAGTTGGCATCCCTTCAGATTTCTCTTTTGTAAGACTACAGACCCCATCAGTGAACAGATGTCTTTGAGAATCTCTGAAGAGCTGTCAGTACCATCAGTATTTTTTTAAGCTGGCTGGATAAGTCTTACAAAGCATCAGTGAAATGTGAATCAGGCTTTTAAAATGTTATGTTCTGTCATTTGTGTGCACAATCTGAAGTATAAGTCTTAATCATTTTAGGAGGTCTTCTTGCCCACTAGAGAAGAAAAGACCTTAAAGCTTTTCCTTCCTATTATGGTTTTAAGTAGAAAACATATTGCTATCTACATATAACACATTTGAGTAAAAGTTGCCCTTGGGACTTCAAATCTTTAGCATTTCCATATTTTTATCACTTCAAGGGGTTCAATCAGAACAATATCTTCACACAGGATTTTTGTTTTCAGATATTTGCTAATCCTTCTCTGAGATACAGAACTAACTCTCACTGTTCCGTATTCACAAATTAAACAAGGCTGGAACGGGTCAGATTTTGAATAGAAAACCTCTGAAGTTTTCTGTGAGGGGGAAAAAATCCCTGAAGTGCTTCACTAAGTGAGATCATGACACAGCATTGGTTAAAATTTGCATTATACTTATAAGAAAATTAAATAGCATTTATTTCTCTATGCAGTAGAGAATATAAAAATTATATTATTTAACTTATGAAACTAGAGTAATATATAATTTATTAAATTACCTTGTATTTTAATTTTTATATTTGTAATTATTATATTTGTCATTATTATTATATTTCTTGCGTGGCACTTGAGTTTAAATTTCTCCTTTGCTTATTGGCATGAAAAATACAACCTTACATCCTTCCTTTTTTTCAGTTGTCTTTGCTTGAGGCTGTGCCTGCAACTTACAAAGACTATCAAAGGAAAATGGTGACTGAGATTCAAACTGCACTGAGCTGGAGGGATACAACATTCTTTTAAAGTTTACTTTAGAACTTTAAGTCAAGAATTTTTTAAAAAATCAGTCAGTTTCAGTCATCTCTAATACATGAAACAGCATTTGAGTTTTGCTGGTGAGTTTATGTTTAGCTTTCTACAAGAAGTACAAAGAGTCTCTAAAAGAGAAGAGGAACAAAGAGCCTTTAGAGTCCAATAGCAACCTGAAATAATTTGAAGGTTGAAATGGAATATAACATTTTTTTGTCTCTTTTTTGTAAAGAAGTAATATTTTGGGACACACAAAATATTTTGCATGCTGTATAGTTTCTCAGAGAGCGAATCCATAAAGTCTAAAAAAATATTAATTTAGTCATTATAAAGATTACTTGAAAGTTAAAATTATTAATTTCTTCTATGATAGGAGAGAGATAAAAATGTGAAAACAGAATTTTTTAGCTTTGGATTATGGAATCAAACACTAAAGGTTTGGGCTATTTACATTTTGCTTGCGGACAAATGTTCTGTGTTCCATAACAATTTAAGAGATTGCATCTCCTCCATCACTTCCTGGTTTACGGTGCAGGAGCAACCCCACATTTCCTTTTCAGGTATCACCTTTGTTAACAACCAGCAAAGATGGTGGATTTTCCCAGCTATCTAGCTGGTCTCATATTCTCCACCAGCCTTACATACTGCAATAAGAAGAAAAGCTTGAGTCATACCAATGCATATTTGCATAGGTTGCAACCTCTATCCTGTGCTCTCCAGAACCTCATTCAGAGGTCAGACTGCATCACAGCTCCTTTCCTTTACAAACCCATCTAAGCCCACAAAAAGGAAAGGAAATGTGAGGGAAATGTTTGTTTGAGACCAATATAAAATAATCCTCTCCCAAAAGCATCTTGATAAATCTCCGTTCCATTTCATTACCTGCTTAACTAGTTAACACTTGAATTTAGGTGAAATTAGAGTAGTTTTTATTAATTTAATTTGTGGCAAATGTTAAGAAATTCAGCACATTGTTTTGAGTGACAGCACTTTTCTTGAAAGAAACAATTATGCTATTGTATATGATACATATCACTATATATCTAATAAAAAAATTACCTGTATTAAAAATATGTTGTATATTGGGCTTTTCTAACTTTATTATGTTATTGAAATGTGAAGAGTTTGTGTCTTTTTTTTTTATCTTAGAAAATAATTTTGTGAAGCTGAGATTTTGTGTTCTGCCAGTGCAAACAGCCCTCTGAGAATTGATCTGTTGTGGTTTGTTTCAAAGAAATTTTTTATGGCACTCACAAGTAAGCTGACTTACTTTCATCAACCTTTGTGTTATTTTTTAGAAGCAGCTGTTCCAAAAAACGTAAGTAGAATCCACATTAAATGCTTTGCTTCTTGAACCCAGCCAACACAAGAACGAGGCATCCCTGCCAATCTACTGATTTCTTGCCTGTGAGAAAATGTATTTTCAAGAAACAGCATCTGTGCCACTATCATAAAGGAATAATAAAGTGTTAGAAAAGAGCTAGAGCTTTTTGTTTCAAGAATTCCACAAAGAAAACTTTCTCCAAAATGAAACCCACATATCACATTGTGCCTTTAGCTCTTCCATGTATGTGGTGTAAAGGAAAAAATTAAATCTGCCAATTGTTTTGGTAAAGGACACAGCTCTTTAAGGTGCTGAGTGCCAGCTGAAACCAAAGGCAAATGCATGTAATTCTTTCGGAAAGTCAGCAAGGCTTTGACAATGATTAGCATTTTTGAAAGAAAATTACATGCTTTTTCCTCCACTGGCAGACTGCAAAGTGATCCCTTATTTCCACTTATACCTGATAATATAAAAATACATAAATAAAAATCCAAGTTGAAATCTTGTCCCCATGTGTATTAGAAGACGGACCAGAAAAGGTAGCATATTGCCCTCTTGTAATCCTGAATAACCCCTGTACAGTTCTTATGGCAGTATCTTTGCCAGGGGTTGCACTTAACTCTTATATACCTTAGAGATATGAAATATTTTGCCCTCACAGTTGAGTTGATGGATTTCTACCCTAATATTAAATACAAGCTGATGAACTGAACTTTCTGTTACATTATTGCCTATATCCCACTTAAGACCCTTCTATTTTTATAAGCTCATGTGGAGCAACCACAGCAAAAAAATCAGCCCATGAAATTAAAATTTTTGGTGGTTTTTAATTGCAATTTTTGGAATTCAGTGTAAACAACAAGTGACATTAAAAATGTGCTAAATAAGGCACAGTCCCATAAATTAATATTCAGGCCCATGGCTGCCCCTTGTTTAGAGATGCTCTTCAGGTCCAGTGATGCCACATATTGCTTTCCAATTTAAATAATGTGTAATATATTAATTGCTACCCAAACCTATGAAGATAATTAATGCATAGTTGTTAACATGTCTGACTTCTGTGTCATTTTTAGCAAGTTTTGTCAGTAATTGATTCAACTTTCACTTACATCTCATTTAAACTGTTAATACTTCTAAGCTGGCAGAGGAATAAATAAACAATCATAGAGCTATAAGCAATTATAAAAATTGCTTAACTGGTGTAATTACAGTATGAATTTCTTTGCCCATTTGTCACATTGTATTTGAGTTCAGCATGGCATAAGTCCAGTGAAAGGTATTCAGATATTAACCCAGGAGCTGCAGAGCAGAGCTCAGCCTCTGCAGGGTTTTCAGCTCTGTCGTGGGTTCCAGGAGATGATTTCTTGGGTAACCTTGCTAACAATGGGGAAAAATCTTTCCAGAAAGAACTAGGTGACCTTCTTCTCACCTGGGCCATGGACTGTGCAGGCACTCAGAGAGCTGCAGCTTTCTTCCAGGTTTCGGCTATTACAGGCAGCACTTTCTTGGGCACTATGATCCCAGGAACTTAAAGTGAGGACTCAACAGAGACTTAAGTTTCAACCGGATCTGTATAATCAGAAAGGCCTACAAATCCATCAAGTCCTTTAACTTTCCTTAAATACACAGGGAATATAATCCCTCACTTTGGCTAGAAGAAATCTGGTAAGATCCTTGAGAACTTGTATTTCTCTCTTTTATAATTTTTTTTTTAATTGTTTGTGTTCTCTTTTTCATGCTGACATTTATGACTCTAAAGGTAGCACTTTCTGTTTGATTGGTTTTTATGCTTGTAAAAAGTAAAGAATCAGCCTGCTGAAAGATACCCAGTTGGAAACAAATAGTTTTCTCTTTCTAAAAGCAGCAGGATGTAGCAAATTCAGGTTAAATAAAACCTACAGTACAGCAAAACCATAGTCCCACTACCACACTGGAAGAAAGATCTGCTTTTCCTCATAATTTTGGTTTTTTTCTTTCTTTTTTCTTCACTTCTATTGTTTTTGGTTTTGGTTTTTTTTTTTTTTGCTAGTACATAAATCTATTACTTATTATTTATTTTTCATGCCATATATATAATAAGTCTTTTAGAAATGGAGTGATATTTTGAATATATTGGAACTTCCTGCATTTAATTTTCTGAATTTTGCCTCAGTTCTTGTCAGAAACATGCTTTGGGCATTTAATAAGTCTCTCTGTCCCATACCTGATGTGACATATGTGCTTGCCTGTAGGCTTTTAATTTACAGCAAGGTATACTGCTAATGAAATATCTTTCTATATTGTTTCTTTTTCCTTTATAATCCACCCAGGTATTGCTTCTGTGCTTGTCAAAAATAAAAAAAAGTCCCAAACCCTAGTACTAAATTTGCTACAAGAATATGAACCCAGGAGAAGGAATTGAAAACTTGCTTAAACATGTAGGTTTTATGTCCCCTGCATACAAGGGTATCTTAACTTGATTGGCAATAAAAATTTAAATTAAGAACATTTTATTTTTTAATCTGTTCTTTGATATATTATATTGCTGTTTCATTTCATCTGTATACTGCTTAACAACTCCTTTTTCTCCTATTGTGCCTTTATAATGTTGCACTATAAAATGTCGCTTTTTTCCCCTTCCATCTCCCTTATTTCTCCGTCTTTTTAATTAGTGGAAACTTAACTTCAACAAACTTTCTTCAAGGTTACCCTGATGTGAAGGAAAGGGGTCTAATTTTCCTTGCAGAAAGGCTAATTATTCAAAGCTTCAGAGATCTTGTTACTCTGCCTATAGAAATGTTGAACCCGTAGGAGATTCTTAATCCAAGAAGTACCTTAGCAATTGTCACTTCTGTTGTTCTCATGATTGAACTCATGGGAAGAGGTTACCTCCAAGCAATATATATATGCATTTTTAATCATACTTATAAAAGGAGATCTAGAGGAACCAAGAATAAGCCAGAAAATTGGTAGGTTGTTCCATTCTATTGCTTTGAATGGTCCCATTATATTTTAGTTATTGCACTTGAGACATTTAATTTGAGGCAGTGATTACAGAGTGATCAAGTGCCTTCTCTTAATTAAGGCTTCAATGAGAGTTCCATTAATAGTCTGCTTTTACATCTTTTTCCTCCACCCCCCTTTTTTAAATTTTTTTTACCTCTGGGTATTATTTTTGTCTTTTTTTTTTTTTCCAGATGAACTTTTAAAGTGAATTAAAACTATCCTGAAAGTATGAATAAAACTGATCAAGTTGTTCCTCAGAGGGTAATTCAGAATTGCTCTTATTAAGTGGATTCCAGCCAGGTAGTTATTTTCTCCTGTAAGCACTACTGATAATCACTTTCGTGGGGGGAAAGTAAAAATTACAATGTATCTTTATCCTCAATTCCTCCAGAAAGCTGTCCTTTTTTTAGGACACAAACAATGGGTTTTTATCAAGTGGTTTGGTTTGCGTGAAATGTGCTCCCTGAGCAAAGCAAGAGTGGAAGGGGAGCAAGATATCCAGAATGAGGGTTAAACTGATTATGTTTGTAGAAATAGGAGTGATTTGTTTTTCCAGGTTCCCTAATTGCTGTCCCCCAGATGTTACAGAGACTTTTGTTGTCCTGATGTAAACTCATGCTATGTTAAATGGTTAGACTGATGACCCATGAGCCCCAGTCCTGGTAGGAATTCAGAAGGTGGGGCCAGTCCATACTGAGCATGTCATGGATTAACACGGCTGAAGCAAAGTGCAGAGGAGAATCCTGAGGCTTATTGACAGGTTGGTTAAAAAGACTGGAAAGTGAGGACAATATTTAACCCATGTCTTGTCAAATAACTGTCTCATGACATGTTTTTATCTCTCCAGCATGTGTAGTCACTTCATTTGTTCCACTTCTTTCCAGATTGTGGTAATTTTTGGTAGGGGGTAAAGAGGACACTTAGAGGATAAAGAAAACACATTTAAAATGCTTGGGGTGGATCTAGTTGGAGTTCGTTCCTGCAGGTGTATGAACTGCATGGGAGAGAGATCAATCTGTAGTGCAACTTTGAAAACTGATTTCAGAAGCAACTGCTTTCAAAAAGCATTCTCTATTGCAGAATGTTTATGTTCTTAAATTATAGACTTTGCCTATTACATTTATGCTTGAAGATTCATGTTTATTTGGTGGTGTCTTTTGTTGGCTTTCTAAATAGTTGGCTTTGTTTGGTTTTTTCTGTTGGTTGTTTTGTTTTTTGTTTCTGTCACATGAAGTGACAGGGATTAAGTTTATTACAGAAAACTACAGGAATTTTGGGGAATTTGAAAATAATTCAGAAGGGCTTTCCCCAGGATTTATAACAGTTTTAGAAGAACAAGCAACTCTGATGTCTTATTCAGAAGCAATATAGTTTTACAAAAATATTCACATTTAATAGTGTTTGTTTCTTCAGGTCTTGAATGTTTTTGGTGTTATGGTCCTTTTACAGGATTTGTATTATGGTTATGTATTTGTTTACTTGATGTTCTTGGAATTTTAAAGGGAACAGGATAACACAAGATAAAGTCATTGATTTCTCTAATCTGCTGGTCCTAAACGTGTTACCATTTTGGAGCAAAGAGCTTCATGTATATTTGATTGCTGAAGCTGAGCAGCAGGACACTGCATGGGATGTGTGAGCTCTTATTTCACTCCCATCTTGTCAAGTGATCCCTTGTGCCAAGCGATCCCTTGTGCCAAGCTGATGGCTCAGAAAAAGCCTACTCTCTTAACTGCATAGACAGGAATTGGCTGTTTGTAAGGGGATATGCAAAACACTGTTTGCTTTTTATTGACATTTCTCTTCCTGCAGCATATTTCAAGAAAGGTCATTCCTTCTGTTCCTTCTGTTTCTTCTATTGATGATTCAAATTACACTTAGTGTTGTGAATAGAAATACAATGCCATTAACACCCTATGGTGCTAACCTTTATTTTAATGCAATATTAATTCCTAAAGAAATAGGCAACAAGCTGTGAAGGGGGGTGGCGTGGGGAGAGCTGGGCTGGCATGTATATATTCGATTGGTTGAAGCTAAAGGGACAGGAATAGAGAGGCTGCATGTGGCAGCTTTCAACCAGTCCTTCTATTCTGGGTATTTAGGTGGATTTAAATATTAAGTGATTCTTAGGGAGCCTTTTGGCAGACAGCTTAATCATTAATTGTCTTTAAATATTAAGTTTTCATTAAGACTAAGATCTTCTGGAGAAGGACCAAGCCTTCATGTATTCCCTTACAGAGGCCCACAGAGTTCTGCATATTTTTAAGTCTGAGCATTTTCATAAAGTGAAAATTAATTAAAACTGATATTTAATCTTCCCTAACTCTTTTCAATAGTCTGGCAAGTGGGGATTTTAAAGATAAAACCCTTATATTGTTAATTATTTTACTGGGGGAAAATGTGTCCTATGTCTTGTGCTCCTTGCAGATGATGTTGAATGGCCTGTCACTATTATTTATCAAAATTGCTATCAATGAATGTGCAGTCAGATATAGGTGGGGAAGAGGTAGGAAAGTAGAGATGTAAATGTGTGTGAAACAAAGAAAGAACACTCATGTGAAGCTGAGATGGAAGGAAATAAAAAGTATAGTTTTGGGAAGATAACTTGACAGCCTTCTTGCAAAAACAAAAACTGACTCCATACAAGAAAAGTGTACAGGCTTGTTCACTCTATGTCCTCTTGAAAAGTAAAATCCTTCAGTGTATTATTGCATGTTTTGACACCCTGATATTATTTTGTACTTGAACTATAGTAGAGGCAAGTATTATTTTGTGCTTGAACTACAGTGTGCTGTAGGTGTTGCAGAAAACAGTAGCCTAATACCTTCAAAAGAATATAATCAACACCGGGAAAAGAAAAAGGTATAATCAACACCTTTTTGCTTTTAGGATGGATTTTCAAAGACTTATGATTAGGATTATAAAAATGTCATTGCCTATGGTACTACAGGACTCAAATCATTACTGATGAGCAAAATTTTTTCAAGAGAAGGTTAAATTTACTGTAGTCCCTTGCCTATGTATAGAATATCACCACCTTCTCAAATCTGTATTGGGAAGCTGTCAGAGAAGAGTTCAATGCTGCTTGGTTATGCACACAGGAATTTTATAATTTAGAAAGATTTGTCTCCTCCACATAGTAAGTGTACTTTGAAATTAAGAATATTGCAATTTGCTGTATGGAAACAAATGGAAAAGAGACCTGCTACTTTATATCCATTTTGCCTTTTTTTCCCAGATGGGTGTTTGCAATATAAAAATAGAGATTATTTAATTTTTTCATATCTGAAATATTATCAAATATAGGATAAAATGTTTTTTGTACATTAAGGCAGATTATATTTAGTGAGATATTAGTAATCTATTGTATTCATTTAAAAGCTCAACAATAATAAGAGAAAATAATTCATATTTAGAGAAAAGTCCAAACCATAGTTTCTTCAAGTTAAAAGTATTTAGATAGAAACAATGAGAGAGATCGTTCGATTGTTTCAGGTTTTGACCAACACTTCAGCTGTTTCAGGTTTTGGCCTTCTATTTGTAAGATGTACAAAATGACTGTGGAGAAGGCAGAGGTATTTTTGGGAGTTTGTCAAAACTGTGTTAGTGCCTTAGTTGTTTTTCATAGGTTTGACAAGCATTTATAGTGTGCAAACTGATAAGTGCTGCCTCTCTGTCAGCTGAGTTGGAACCAGTACAAATAATTACCAGCACATCCACCTTGGCGGGGGAAAATGTCTGTAGAAGGTAGAAAAGGAAAATAAAAAGTATTCTTCCATTAACAGCTGCCAGAGCAGAGATACTTCATCTTCAATATCAGCTTTTCACTGAATGTTTTAAGTGGACTGTTTTTTAGGACAATCATGTAAAAAGATGGTTTAGAACATTTCTAACTAAGGGTCTTCTAGGAGGC
Organism: Entomyzon cyanotis; assembly: GCA_024500445.1. Taxonomy (NCBI): domain Eukaryota; kingdom Metazoa; phylum Chordata; class Aves; order Passeriformes; family Meliphagidae; genus Entomyzon; species Entomyzon cyanotis. The sequence continues at coordinate 39,676,454 of JAKEPQ010001005.1, read as the reverse complement.
GTGGCACTGGCAAGTCCTTAGAGTTTCAATACACTGCACATCTGTCTACTCCTCCACAAATTTATATTAAGAAACATCATAAGGAACTCTGAGCTCTCTGTATGTATTATTTTTGTCCTCCCACATGCATTCAAAGTTGTTGTGTTAGGCCTTTGACATAAATTAGACAAGTGACTTTCATTCTGGTTTTATGGCTATGTCCTTCTTAATATTGACCTGTGTCTACATTCCCTGCACATATCTAGTGATGAATTATATTGCTTCCCTGAAGAGACTTTAAGTAAAGTGCTTTCAAGCTGTACTCTAATATTTTGTTTCTTTTACAGACAAATAAAATAACATCTTACCATATTTTGAAGACCAGCAGTGAAATTCCACATATTTTCCTTGAAAAGGAAAGCATTTCAGCATGTTTTTCTCTTTGGGATCAAAAAAACTGCAAATATTTTCCATTTTTTAATTTTTTTTTAATTTTCAAACTGAAAATTTTATTTAAAAAGTATTTTTCCAGTAAGAAAAAAAATGTAACATTAAAATGAAAAACAAATGGTTCGATGAATGGTCCTATTAAGTTCTCTTCAGTGTTAGAGAGATTGCAAATGTGTAGTATTTGGCCCTTAATTTTTATTAAGGCCCACTCTTGGGAAAAAAAAAGCAAAACCAAACCACAGTCCCTTGGTTTATAGTATTTCTATGTTTTGTGTTTTTTTCATTTAAGCCAAATAAAAACATTGGATATGATTTAGGAATAGAAATATTCACACAAGAATCCCAGTCCGCTGTTGAAACACGGCTATTCCTGTGGGTTAGGGCACAATGATCAAGGACCATTATTTCACTTTCTGGATAAGCAAGGAAGGGGAAAATAAATACACTGAGTTTGTGGGTAAAGCTTTTAATACCAAAAAGACTACTCAGAAATGCTATCTACAAAGTGCAATGTCCTAGTCACAGTTTATGAGACACTCCTCGGTGACCAGGAGTTTCATGTGGTGTGTCACTTCTCTGATGTTAGAAATAGTTTTCCTTTATTGCAAACTAGCAGTCAGAACTTTAACTTTCCCACTATTTATTAAAATATTTTACCTTAGCCTGCATTCACTTTCTTATCAAAGATTTACCTTTCTGAGGATGAGATGACAATATTTGAAATGAAAGCTATGAGAGAGACAAGGATTTCCAACTTAAATGTTTCTAATGATTTTTCTTTGTGTTGTATACCTCTTCACTTCCTCTATCCCCTCCACCACAACATATAGCTATAAAGCCAGCAGTGGAAAGCTACTGAATATAAAAGTGAAATTAATAATTGATGTGTTAGAAATATTTTAAAAGAATTATTGACTCTACAGGTTTCATTTGTGATATAAGAAATTGCAATATATCTCTGGAGAGTTCTGGAAGGAAATTCTAAACAAGTCTGTAAATTCAAGCCACTGTCTCAGCATAATGTCAAAGCTGAAGTCAGCATACTGCAGGATATGCAGATACAGTGTGTAGCTCCACAGGATAAAGAACTTTAGGGTTCTTGCATTTAGATATTTTTCTAAGTCACCTTTAGCTAAAATACAAACATATTAGCTTTGTATACTAGGTTAAATGTTGATAAACTCTGCTTGAGAGAGGATTCAGTTAGTTTCTGCAAAGATGTATTACACTCTTATCTCTCTTTTTGATCCAGAAAAAGTAGGATAAAGGATGTCCTGGTAGCTAATGATAAGAGATAATATCTTGGGAAGGAAATTTACTTTAAAGCTTATAACCCCAACAGTAAGCAATAAATCTTGAACTCTAACTCTGCTTTTTCAAGCTCAGCTGAAGGTAAATTAGGGGCTCAATTTATAAGCATTAACCAAATAAAAGCAAAGATAAAAAGTCGTGGACACACACTGCTGTTTGAGCAGTTAATGCTTATCACCTCTTTCCAGTGGAACTTTTCCTGTTTGGTAATTGGTAGCAATTGTTTTATATGAAAAACATTATACAGATATATTAAAAAAAAAAAAGTATTCTTAATTTTATTTCATTCCATAGGATGGTATAAACTAGAGAGACAATGTTGGTAGGGATTTCTCTTCAAATCTGAGGGGAAAATAGATAAGCATGTAAGATTTCTGGCATTTTCTTTTAACAGAAAACCTAGAGGACAGTATGAAGGAGCTTTTCATTAATATTGTAGCTGTCAAGTGACATTTAAATGTCAGGAAGATTTTCTCTGTGAGGTGCTTCTACATCCTTTCATGATCTTATGAAAGTCTGAAATAGAGCAGACTTCAAAATCAACAGTGTAGATATACATACCCAGTACTTTAACAACACAGCTGTTAATGTTCAATCAAAACCATGATGTAAGAATAGCTCAGAACAACAGAAAAGTGAAGGTTCTTTATAGATCCTCCAGTCCATTAGCAAATATTTGAGATTAGCTCAGTTTGTTGGAGCATAGTGCTAACAACGCCATGATTGTGGGTTTGATCCCTGTATGGGCCATTTACTTAAGAGTTGGACCTGATAATCCCTGTGGGCCCTTTGCAACTCAGAATATTCTGTGTGATTTGTTCATGCAAATTTACTGACATCTTAAAGAAATTAACCTGTAACAGTAATTGCACGTTTGATATGTATTGCAATTATTACTTATGTCTACAGTGTCTTCCAGTCAGGGTTTTGTCATAGAAGATTGTTACTTCCCCCTTTGTCTTTTTTCTGTTACTATGAAGAACAAAAGCAAATGAAGAACCTCCACACAAGAATGTGCAGTTGCAAAATGTTTGAAGATATCAGCGGGATGGAGGTAGAATGAGTATGAGAACATTTTGTGACTGAGTGACAAACAGTAGAGTAGGTTCAAGTAGCAAGACTGGGCCTTAGATTAATATCCTTTGCTTTGGAAAAACCTTATTGTACCTGAAAAACTGACTGGTGCATCTATACCACAAATTTAATTCAGCATGGTTTTGGTCCTATTGACATTTAAATTAACTGTTGACATGCTTATTCATTTCTGCCACCTCATTTGTGAGATTAAAAAATCAGTGATTTCTTTTTCAGGCATGTGAAATAATAGTTGACTTACACCACTTTTTGCTGTTGTTGTACATCAGCTGGACATGCAGATACAAATAAGATTACACAAATATCAGTGACAATTCCTGTTTTAACTGCAAACTCCCAGGGGGCTTTTTCTTGTGAAAGTATCTTTGTGGAGCCCCTAATGCAGTAAGGCCTGACTACCATTTGATCTAAACCTTTCTATGATGAAAAGGAATTATGAACATAATATAAAAAATGAGATATGTCACTATATTGATGTATTTTATATAGCATTCTCTGTTGTTGTTTATGCTGATACTGATTTGCAACCTTTGCTCCCTTCTCCTTGTTATTCTTTGTTCTCCTTTAGCTTCACATCAGCTTTCTCCATCACATGTAGCTCTAAATTGGTATTCCTTTAGATTTAGAGCTCAGAGACAGCAAATTGCTCTACAAGGGAGTATGTTCCACTCTCATGGAGGTATCTATCCCACACTATTCTTCACCTTGGTTAAAACAAGGGCCATATTTTCGTTGTTGTGGTTACTTATTTATTTCAAAACACGAGCTGAAGTATCTGTGAAATTCTGGCAATGAACAGGTGATAATCACTGCCTTCCAATGCAGCAGTACGAGATTTTGTAGAAACTAGCACAAAGTTAAGACACTGATCACAAAAGCTGTTCAAGTCATGAGACTCTACTCAAACAAGGAAGGTCTCTTCAGCAGTGTCTCAATAGGAAGCAGTGTTGGAGTTTGATGCCTGGGCACTTTTCTTCAGCTCCTGGTGTAATATTTCACTGCAACAGAGCAGGAGGGAGATATTTCCCCCCATATTAAGCTTGACTGGAAGAAATCATGACAGGAGTGTTCCTGACTCTTGCCAAATTTAGCAGCAGCTTATGTATAAAGGCAGAGCTAAAAATGGCAGGTATTCATCATGCTATTTCAATATTCAACTTTTTCTACCTCCTGGATGATCTTGGCATTACATCTGATCCGTTGCTTGTGGAAATCAATAGGAGTCTTTTTATTGACTTCAATGGAGAAGAAGCAGGCTTGTGGTAGGTGGAGTGGCTTGAGTAGTTAAGAAAAATAGATTTGTATATCCCCAGCAGAATATACTTCACTTTGGAATGGAGTTTCAGTACCTAGTGACTAGACTACGTTATTAAAAATGTGACTTTTGCCAAAAACATTTTATTTCAGCTGTAACAAGAAGTGGGATTACACTTTCCTAAAGTCAAGTAGGCTGTTTATAATTTTTACTTTGTTTGATTTTTTTCTTGCCCAGTTTTTGTAGACTTGGCAAGAGCTAAAAGGTTTGTTTAGTTTTTCCTTTAGCATCCCAAAAGGCCATGTTCTTTCCTAGTTCAAGGCACAATCATTCTTCGACTTCCACTGCTACCCACTATGTGTAATTTTTTGACCTCATTCTCTGCAAACCCCTTCTGTCTGACCCCAATATAATCCTGAAACTTTTGTCTAATTAGACCAAGCTGGGAGATCAAGCTGCTCAGTGGGAGGATTACATGGGCTGAATACAATGTTCACTGTGAAATTAATTGCAGTAATGACAGAATTGCCACAAAATCCCTATCACTGGAAATCAGCATCATCATTGTTCTCTGTTGTTTTGGTAACTGAAGAAAATTGAGTGTGAAATGTTGTTCTTTAGTCTCACTGTTCTATTTGGGTTTTTTGTTGTTTTTTTTTTTTTTAATGTGAGAGTAGAATGTTACCAACACAGTAAGTAGTACCTCAATAGCCAACTCAATTCAATATTTTGAACTCTGTGGTAAATCTGATAGAAATGTGGGTTGGCTACATGCAAATAGAGACATATGCACTGTAATTCTCTTCCCTCACCTGGCCACATAGTGATATGGCATCTGAGTCTGAGTCCTATGATAGCTAGATCAGAATATTTCAATACTCAAGGCCACTGCTCTCCATTTCAACTTAACATGGGAGCCTTAATCCCTTCCTGAGCTATGCTCAGCTATGCCTTCTTCCTGGCCCATCTCCTAGGTGTGTTCCTTGAGCCTTGAACCCCTAAAGGGATTCTGGATCTTCCACTACATATGTCTGGGGCTGTTGATGGTCCCTGTGATCAATGCCCTGCTTGAGTTCTGTGGGATGGCACCTGGGTCAATGAAGGTGTTGCCTGCTCTGGTGTCACCCCAGTGTTGTCCTGCCTCGTGGAGTAATCCCATTCTTGCTGCTAACACTTTGAATGCCCACCTGAAGGTATATGATAAACTTACCACTCTCAGGACCGTGGATTTTCAATCCCTTCTTCAGAATTATTTGTATGTGAAAAATTCCTTGAATAAAATTTGAATACAATGCTGAGAGCAGGGACTGAGTAATAGTTCATTCCAAGTGACTGCTCTAACTCCAGAATTTATGATGTACCTTTCCACTTGACCTCTTATTTCTTGATTATTTTTTCTTGGAAGTTTTTTCCAATGACCTTTAGTTCTATCTACATATCTTCAAAGCTTCAGCTGAAAAGGCTTCTAAGGAAATAAGCTGTTTCCTGGTTAAGGCACTTACTTTAAAGATCGTATCTAAGAATTCCTTTAGTTTGGGAAAAGACTTTTAGTCCTTGAGCTGTTTTTACTTGTTTTATAGGTGATAGGCACCACCTCTGTTTCTATAGTGAGAGGAAATACTTTTTTACTTTTTTTTCTTGGGAAAAATATATTTAGTATATAAAGAAGGTTAAGAGCTTCATGTCCCAAGTAGAAGAGGACATCAGCCACTTCAGCTTCAGGGAGGATTTATAGCCATTGTTTCCTCCTGGCCTACTGTAGGCAGATTTGGGCAGAACACGTCTGACTTTAGTCTGAACTCTCCTTCTTCTGCTGGTTGTTTGGGATTGCCGTTTTGAGAAGCTTAATTAATTTTGAGATTTGCTGGTGGATTTGTGGGGCTAAACCAGTCCTCTTATTCCCATGTTTAATGTTAGATTCAGACTTTGATAGAAATCAGATTCTGTTGATGTTGTTCTAAATCTACTGTATCCTAGAAAGCTTTTAAAACTGAAATTTCAATGTACATAATCTGTGACTAATGGCAAAACTACCTTACTAATAAGGTAATCAGAGTTTTTAAAAATGGACATGTCAAAGGCTACAAACACCTAAAAGCTAAAGAATTTGAGTAAACTTTATAAGCAGTTGAGCCCAAAAAGAATAATTTTTTGTAATTTTTTGCTAATTTAGAAATTTTTTTTTCTAATTATTTTCTCCCTAGTTTTCTAATTAGGAAATTTTCTAATTATATTTTTTCTTATTTTTTCTGTATTAATAATAAAATCTTTTCTTCATCTCTTCCAACACTGCACAACTAACGGGACAGATCTCCATGCCATATATCTGTCTTCTGTACCCCATGTAACTTAACAAGGCCACTGCTATTTCCTGTGCCTTTGGCTGGCCTGCTGGCTGCTCTCTGCTGCTGCATTTGCTGGTCAGAATTGGTTACTGCTGATTAGATTTGCAGGTTGTGAGGCAATTTAAGAAGCCTGGATCAGGGTATTTGGCTTCCTTTGCTGGCTTTACTAAGTCCGCGCCTGCCAATTGTAAACAATCTTTTAAGGTTTGTGATCTCCACCCTTTTGACAAATTCTGATATTATCTATAAGTTTGAAAATTATTTAGGGTATGGGGGACTGATGTATTAAAACTCAAATTGCTGATACTTTTTTCATTAAGAAACCTAGCTAAAGAAAATTATATTTGTTTGATTTATGCATGTATGTCTGTAGAGGAACTTAGGAGTAGTCTTTTTGTTAACTTCCTGAGTCTGCAATATTTTTATTTTCCACTGATTTATATTCTCTTCCATAGAACCTATATGTGTGTATGTGTATTTTTACATATATATGTATGTAAATATTTGTGGTTGCTTGGCTACTGGTTATCTAACAAAGCTATGTTAGCTCAGTTATGCAGCAAATTGTTAACCTTAAACAATTCTTACCATAGGGAGCTCAGGGAAAGGTCAGTGTAGCCAAGAAACCTGAGTGAATCTAGGAATAAATTCTGATGTGATTAGCAGCCTTAAACCACCTCTGGGTTCAGTACTTGAAGCAGGCATGTTAGAGATTTTCTTCCCCTAGGGTTTTCCATTGTGCTGGTGAGTTAGAGAAAGGCAGTAATGCAATACATAATTTCTAGATTCATATTTTATAAGCTGACTCAGTCTCTATGTGGTGGTCTAATCTCCCCTCTTTTTTTACATATTATAGCAAAGTTCCTGTGCATGTACCTTTAGATGCTTATATTTATTTTTTAATTAATGCGAGATTTGTCTTTTTATTGAAATATACTTAACCAGGGTTCTGTTTGAATTAGAATGAGCAAATCTTGTTGCAAATTGAGTATGAATATCAGTCTGAATCCACATAATGTAGATACAAAATCTTTTATACTCCTGCAGGCACCTCCTTTGATATAAAATACAATTAAAATATTTGAACATGAATGCCTAAGAATTAAGAAATTAAACTTGTTTAATAATATTATTGTTAGTAGTAATGTAATTGGAAGCAAGAAGATAAAATAGTTATGGGAATAAATGATGTGACACCTTCTTTATGCTCTATCTTCCCATCTAGATGAACAATTCTGTGTTATGTTTTTGTTTAACATTTTTTCCAGTACACAAGACTCTCAGCTATAGAAGAGATTTGTACTTTCTGAGCAATATTTACAGAATGAAACTATCACAAATATTAAAGGAAAAACAATTTTAAGGTGTGGCAGGGTGGTCTGCTTTAGGCAACTGAAAGCTGCCTTAGTCCTTTCCAAACACAAATACAAAAACTTTAAAGGCAGAAGGATGTTGGGAAAGGGACAGTCTGGATTACTAGTAGAGGAAAGAGAACAAGATGCCTTTACAGATCTGTCCTCTGCTCTCTGATGGGTGAAGGACCTTTGGAGAAAGAAAAGTCTGTGATACTCCAATATGTTAGTGTGGGGCAGGGGCAAATAGTTCCTTTGCTCTCCTGGCTGTGCAGCCTGAGGCTATCACTATGCCCAAGTTAGTGTTACAAGAAATAGGTGAATTCAAGGATGTGCTCAGTGTCTGTCTCATTTTAATTCTATTAGTAAAGAAAATCCAGTCAATCTTGTTTTGTTCTGTTCAGTCTCTACCAGCCAGATTCCAGAGAAGTGACTGGGAAGTTTTTAACTATGCTGGTAGGGGACAGAACATCTCATGGTGACGTCCTGTGAAGAACGTAATGGGCTGGAAATCTTTCCTGATATCCATGCTGTCTGCTTGGTGTGTCACAGAATGAAAGAGTAAAAGCAGGAACAATGGTCAGACTTAATAGGAATTATTCTTATTTTGTCTTAGAACTGCTGTAATCACATTGAAATAAAAATGTTAATTCCTTATTTTCTTCCTTCCTCCTCCCCACTCCCCTTCTGCCATCCCCCTGAATTTGTGGTACAACAAGAATTGAGACTTCTCTGTGCTTCCCAGTCTAAAAAAGGTGGTCAAACTCTTTTCTCACTTACCTACAACCTCTTTGTTATGCAAGTAGTTTGTGGACTGTCATAGGAATGACAAAGGTTGCTTATGCCTGTAATAATCACTTTCTGGTGATAAAATTCTATCATATTTAGAATTTGATGCCAAAACAGTGCTCAGAAATATGAGGAAATTTGACTTTTTAAGAACTTCGTGTAAAGGAACTGAGAATATATGAACACATTTCCTGTCTGCTTTAGCCTTTGGGATTATTAAAAATTATTTTACAGCTCTATGTCCAGACAAAGCATTTGCCAAGTAAGTAATTTCCCAATGTGCTGCTACCTCCCTGATATCACTCTTCCTTTGTAAATCCATACAAAGAAGGTCAGTATCACTAATCTCTTCTTTCTCATGTCAGAATATATCTAAGCTATTTACTGCTGGTATGAGATATCTGGGCAAGGACTATTCTGGGTTTACAATGAGTTTCTTAGGCATAAGCTTGACATCCTCTGGTCTCTTCTGAGGACAGTTATGCTCCTGTGGTTCCGGCTATTTGGGAACAGGATAGCTAGGAAGTTTATAGCAGAAATTAACCTTGTAAATTGAATTCCATGCTTACTTTCTCCTGCATTTATACTGCAAATTAAGTTCTGTTACTCTTGGCCCAAACTCCATATCAGTTTGCAGAGGATTCAGGTTTCAAAATCATAGATCATCCTGACTGATGTTCTTAAATGTAAAAAAGGCCAATCGTTTGAGTAGGATAATGGCTCATTTTTGTTTCTTAGTATATAAATCTCTTCAAAAGCTTTTTATAGAATGATCTACAACCCCTTATTACATAAATTAGAGATATGCAATGAGGAAATTATCTAAGTTCCATTAAACTTATTAAAAATGCCAATTTTGAAGTATTTATATATCCATTCCACTTGAAAAATTATTACAGTTAATTTTAGATCACTTGAATTCTGGTTAAACATGTTCTATGGAAATACAAATCCCAAAGTTTTCTATAAAAACCAGATTTTAGGTCACAGTTGTATAAATTGCATTAATTTTATTGTAAAGATTCAACTATTTACCTTGTAGAAGCATTTTGAAATTTTAAATATGCAAAATCCAATGCTGACTGTTTTGGTTTGTTTTCTTTTGAGTGGGGAGGGAAGCTAAAGAAAAGTAGAACCATGTGAAATTTAAATTTGCAGGACATTATGTTATTTAGATATTATTTGTAAAACGCCTGAAATAATTTCTTTTTTCAGTAATTCTTCTGCAAGAAAATGAAGGCTAATGCTTTGATCTCAGTCAATGTATTGCTCAGTCTACAGAAAAATCCACATAGATAACTTGACTCTTTAATGTGAAGTTACTTCAGTTTCTACCAGGGAAAGTTGAAACTCTTAAATGTGTTAACTGATGTTCTGATACACTTCTGAACTAAGCTCCAAGAGAGCTATATTTAGTGTTTGTGCATCTCTGCTTAGAAAGGAATAAGCTACTTCCAATGCCATCTCACTTGTGCTGTCTCTTCTCAGGAGCGACAGGAAGCACAGAGGGGAGCAGTGAGAATTCACAGAGTCAGTCATCAGCTGTGTCACTGCATGCTGTGGGTGCATCTCTCACATACAGCAGGTTTTTATCCAGTGGAAAACTGGGTACTGGTATTTCCATGCCCTATAATTGACTGTTCTATGAGAACAGATTCAACTGCCTAAGGTGAAAGTTCCCAGCAGCAGAGTGATGAGCTGGTACCAGCTGCTCTGCAGCAGCAGGGCGCTACAGGCTGTACACAGCCAATAAAACCAGGAAGACTAATTTAGCTTAAAATATTTCTGAGTAACACAAGTTCTGTGATATTAGGTTCTTTTTAGTCTTTTTTTTTTTTCCATTGTTGTTTCCTTATGGTTGGGTTTTCTTGCTTTATGTTTGGGTTTTTGGTTTTTTTTTTTGAGAACTATACTGCTAAACTTGGTTTTTTTCTTTTCCTTTAGTGTTTAACACTGTAAGTCTTATTGAAACAACTTAATTTATTATCCCACTTATTTAAGTAATGCTTCACCTTTGCCATTCTGGTGGCAGAGGTAAAATACAGAATCAGTCCATCCAGCTCATCCACCTATCTGTCTCTTCTCAGATATATTAGCATTTGAGGGTTAGTTTTTCCCCACATAATGGCTTGTAGTGCCACATATTAATTACTTTTTGTGTGAAGCAATTCATCCTGAAGTCCCTTGCTGACCAATCTTTTCTTAGCTTTGGTTCATGCCCTTTGTTTTTCAGTCCATTACTCTGTCAAATAATTTCAGGGCATCTGCCTTCTAGATGCCCTTCAAAATTGTGTCTCTTAATCATTATGTTCTGCTAATCACTTCTACCCTAATTAATGTGTACCTCACCTAATCTCCTTTCAGAACTCTCTTGCCCTGTGTTACTATCTCAATTGCTCCCTGTCTCCATGTTTGCTTTTACCATCTGGTTTATCAGATTGTGTCAGATATTCTGGCTAATCACCTGCAGTAAGGGCCACATAGGCTACATTAAAAACTCAAACTCTGGGACCAATTATCACAAATTTGTGGCCAAAACCTGTGTCTTGTCATCAGTTCAATGTAGACAGCAGATGACATCCTAATATTAATGATCCATTCTCATCCAGTCTCTATGTTCATATCAAATTGCGGTCAGTATTTCCGAATGAAATTAAATACAGAGGGGAAGTAATGTACAGACAGATTCAGAATATCGTGAAGTAGCAAGCCCTACTGGTAAGTGCAGGGGAATTAGATGAAATCAGGGTGGTTGTAGCCAGGTGGGAGTTGGCCTCTTCTGGACAGCCATTTATAGGACAAGAAGAAATGGCCTCAAGCCAGGGAAGGTTCAATTTGGACATCATGAAGGATTTCTTCACTGAAAGGGTTGTCAAGCATTGAAGCAGGCTGCCCAAGAAAGTTGTGGAGTCACCATCCACGGAAGTGTTCCAGAAATGACAGGCCATGACTCTTCGTGCTGTGGTGTTCGGTCAAAGGTTGGACTCAATGATCTTGGAGGTCTTTTCCAGTTTTAATGATTCTATAATTCTATGATTCTGTTCCTCAGTCTGCCCTGTCACAGTGAATACACTGGGAGAGGACAAAGCCAGTAAATTACCTGAAATAACTGCAAAGATATTCTGTACCCTATGATGTCATGTCAGCAATAAAGGTGAAAAGAAGGAATTTTAGGAAGGTTCTGGTCAGGTACTGGCTGGGCATTAGTCTACCCTTGGGAGTAGTGAGTGACTGCCTTCGTGGGCTGATTTTGCCTGTGGTAGAGTTAATTTTCTTTGTAGTGGCCAGTATGGGGCTGTGTTTTGGATTTGTGCCTGAAACAGTGTTGATAATACAAGGATATTTTTGTTGCTGAGAAGTGCTCACACAAAGTTAAGGCCTTTTCTGGCCCTCATACAACCCAGTGAGTGGGCTGGGGGTGCACGAGAAGTTGGGGGTGGACACAGATGGGACAGATGACACAACTGACCAACTCTATGCACCTGAATTATGTCCCTCAAATTCAGTATGTCCCCAAGCTTTAGAGCTTTCTTAAAGTTTACCAGTAAAAGCTAGTGCCCTTCCTTAATTAGGTTATTCTTTCTTTTCTTCTTCCAAAGAATAAATCTTGGTGAAAAGAAATTGCAGAATACCATCTTTTCTTACATTTAGTTTGATGACTTTTGCGATTTATTTTCCCAAGCCTTTCATAAAATATGCTTGGTTATGTATCTTAAAATGAACAGTGTTGCTCTAATGGCTCTAGTTCTATTTTATTCATTTAAATATGCTATGTGTACCTGAATAGTCATTATATCATGATAAATTGCTTTTATAACTTTATACACTGTAATTAATCAACTCTATTACAGTATAATATCCCAGTATAAGCAAAAAGAGTTTTTTGCTCAATGTTTGTTCATAATTGGCATAGTCTATGCATTACATTAATTTCTCCAGCATTATTCAAAGACTAAGCCCTAGAAATTCTCCCTGCACAACCTTGTGTGGTTTTAATTCTTGTAAAAATTTTAACACTGTGGTTGCATGCTGATATTCCAATAGTACTGTTATGAAGTGAGGAGGTAAATGTTTTTTATACATACATATATATGTAGGTATCATGGATGACATAACACTAAGGACAAAAACACGTGTAATAAAATGCCAGAACAAGGTTTTAAATTGAATTCAATAATTTATACAGACCTTGACTGTCATTATAGTACTGATGTATTATTGAAGAAATTAAGGCACACAATGTTGATTGGTGAGTAGCTTCTGCTTAATAGATGCCCAGACGTATTGGTGCTCATGAGAAAACAGCACAGAGGTGGGACTCATCAAGGTGTATTTGACATGTAAATGTATGACTGCTTGTGGTTGCTTCTAAGAATTTGTCCTTGAATTAGGGGCTAGAGAAGAACATCTTGGAAAGTAACTGAAATTTTATTGAGATAGTTTCTAATGAATGTCTTCCCTTCATCCCAAGAGGTGAAAAACCTTTCACTGAGATATTCCCAGTTGTATGATTTGCTGTTCAGATACTATTGTCAGCTCTGACTGAAGTTGACATACTATCTATGATCACATGCTAATTATGTGAAATAGGCTGAGTGTTTCTATTCCTGGTTGGTTTTTTTTTTTACCTTCAATTTCTAGGGTTTTTGTCAGGATATTGAAAATTAATACTATTGACCTTTTTTTCTTGAGACCTGGCACTTCATAGGTTTATAACTGAATAGAGTTCTAGATGGTTTCTGCATTAAGAAAGAGCATATCGTCACCATAAGATAATCACTTATCAGTTGGAAAGAATGTACTGAGAACCAAACCAACTCTCTCAAAACTTAATTCCCTCAAAAGCAAAAGGATAGTATTACAATAATGGATGTAAAGCAAAAAAGGTAATTCAGAACACGGTGGGGCAAAAGGCAGAAAACAGAGTTAAACTTAAAAAATCAAATGTATAATGTGTCATCGTAATTGGAAGGAAAACACTGAAAATTAGCAGATGGTACCATTAACTAAATGAATTATGAGGCCATATTGATGTAATAAGGATTGTGTTGCCATGAATCATCTCACTAGTACTTACATACCACACTTTTGATAATGAGTGCTAATGACTTGGCAAAAGCACTTGCAATTTTTAAGGTTTTATTTTAAGTCAAGGAAGAATATAATTTGATTCTGTTCTAGAGGACTGAAATATAAGGGTTTTTTTAATTGCTGTTTTTTTCCAAACATGAGGTGTAAACACATATAATCTGTGAATCAGCCAACACTCTTCTGATATTCAAAGCCAATAAACAGACAGTAGCAAATTGAAAGTATGCACTTAAGCTAATACTTCCCCTAATATGTGAAAAAAATCTCATAAAAGTCACTTATTCCTGCTCTTAATGAAATTTTAACCTGCTGAACATGATGTATCACAATTTTAGATGAACTAAGAGGGAAGTAAAGGTTGATGGAAGAATATGGTCTATTTTAGTAAATTGATCAAGAAGAGCCCACGTTGAGAAGGAAGAGGGAGAGTACACTTGAGCATGGGGAAAGGTCATGTTTGTCAAAACAGGTACATCTTTAGATAGAAACATGTTAAAATTAACAAAAGTACATGCTTTCCAAAATGGATGAAAATTGAATAGAGTAAGATGTCTGAATGTTTTAGACTGAGGAATTTTAACTTGCTTTTAGTAAATAGGCAGGCAGAAGAAAAAAATTACACAAAATGATAATATGTTCTTTACACTGAAACCTCCATTGAAACTTTCTTCAGGAATTAAGTAAATGTAGACATCAAGCACAACTTCATCATCTAAACTACAATGAAATACTGTAAACATCAATTGGTTGTATTTAGTTTTCAGCAACTACTTGTTATCTATAAATGGGTCTCTTTAATATTAAAAAATTGTAAAGAAGAGCACCCACTGCATCTTATGTCTGTTTTCTTTGTGTTGCCCTTCAAAGATCAGCTTTTCTCACAATCTAGTAGGCAAAACAAAAAGAACATAAGGTCCAAACGTTTTCTCCTTCTAAACCGAGCAAAAATGTGATTCACCAAAATTATTTAAATGGAGACTGTGAATTTGGGTAAATAAAGAGAAGACCAACAACAAATAATTATATATTAATTTATAAAATACAAACATCAGCTATGAAGCAGCAGGGTTTCTAACTGAAAATGATGCAGAACTGAATACAATAAAAAAAGAGTGTCAAATACTACACTGCATTGTGAAAATGAAACCTGAAATTTTCTTTGACAGCACTGAGGTGGTGATAGTGAAGAATTTATTGTATCTTATGACTCTGTTACAAATTCCTCCCTTCCATTTCTTTTCTTCTCTTGCTGAAAACCCCAAGGTACAGGTTCTTTGCTCTTCCTCAGTTACTGTAATCCCCTGTTGATCATTTGTTCAGCTTACAAGCAGGACAATAGGCATTATCTGAGAGACAGAAAAAGTTACTTTCTATACACTTTTGACAACAGCGATGAAGTTTAATTGTGTCATGTCTTGTGTGTCATTCACCAGCATTTATGTGTGGGTTTTCTATTATTCCTTAGTGGAACGGTGTGGGAGATAAGGAAAGTGCTCCCAGGGCAAGGAACACAGGCAGCACTTGGTTTAGTCCTCCAGAACATCATATTACTACCGGCTTTCTTGCATGTTGTGATGTTGTAAACCACATTTTTCTATGTTACAATAATTCCTAAGGAGCCCATTTGCTGGATTTTTTGACATTGCTGACCAAGATGAAGAAGATCAAATGTGGATGAAAGGACATGTGCCAAACGGAAAAGGTGGACTATATATATACACATATATTATGATAGCCCCATTTCCAGTATTATCACATCCAGACTTAAAAATTTTACCCCTGCATTTTAATCAATCATGATGCCTGAAATGAGATTTTAATCTTAAGCACTGAGGTGATGACTTTCTTACTGATATCTTCAGTCCGGAGGTGAAGTAGCTTTGAAGGTCAAGTAGCTCTGAAGGTCACAGGTGTTGTAATCCTTGAATATAAAGTTTGGTATCCCAGACACATAAATCTCTTAAAATGTTGGAGTGGTAATAAGAAACTGAATTTAATCTGTAGACAAATATCACCTGGTAATGGCTGGCTTGTCAATTAATTCTCAGTGTCTAAATTCAGTTTTTAATGCCTCAGTTTAAGAGTTGCAGTTTCAAAATATACATTAAAAAAAAAAAAAACCCAAAAACCAACCCTGTAAATTGAAAGACTTTTCCGGAGAGATATATCTAGTTATACCTAAGTGTACCTGGAGCTTTGACCAGAGATGCATTTACATATGTACCTTTACTCTAAATAAGTGAAATTCATATTAGAGAAGGTGATGTAGGCAAAATACCTGGATTATCTGGACAGTAACTGCAAAGGGCAAGAAAGTTCCAGGTTTCTGTAACTCATCTTTTTTTTTTTGACCCAGTATACTTTTGTAGTAGACCCACAGGTGTTCAGAGATCTTTACACATTTTCTTCATAAAAAGGACTCTGTTCATAAACCCCAGTGCTCCCATAAGGAAAAATCCCCACAAGTGATGGAAGTATTAAATTTTTAGAAGATGAAGCAGCAGAACTTTCACCTTTATTGCATCCACTAATGTGAATATATTGAAGAAGTACTTAGAAGTATGAGACAGCAATTCACTCACACAATGTTTCTCAGAAAATCTGTAGATACTGAAAGTAAGTATTAAAACATTTGAGATTTTATATGCCTAAACTGTACTCTTGAGAAAAGACCCTTAATTTGATTTGTAGTTTTGATAGAGTTTTTTAAAAATCTGAAGGCTCCGCAGTGTGCATTATAGCAAAGTTATAGCATGAAATTGCAACAATGAATAGTGAAATGGGATTTTTTTTTTTTTTTTTTTTAGTTTTGTGTGGAAACATTGCATAGTAATTTAACCTACAGCAAATTAATGATTGTATTTACCTCAGAGTATACTTTAACTATAAAGAATGACTTCTTGTTGTGGTGCTATAACACTTTATCAGTCCAAAGACTCCAGTAATTTTAGCCTTCTTTCAGACAGCATGGTATTGTACATTAAAAATTCATGGCACACATATTCCTTGAAAAGCACAACAGAAGCAAACATATCTATCTCTCTGTGCACTTGTAATGGTTGAGATGTGGAAAAGTAATTCATCCCTCTGAAAATATTAGCAAGTAATTTTAGAAAAAGAAATGTCAGCTGCACCATATGTCCTATAAATGTCATCTGTAAAATAAAGAATTTTTTTTTATTTCAGAAGCTGTAGCCTAAATTGCTTACCTGACTTTTGAGGAAATTGAAAATATCTGTGATGTGATTAATTATATTAAAACCCATAAAATTGTATTTTCCTTTATTTTTTATTTAAAACTACTACTCTGCAATGGGAGAAGGACTTGTATTATTTTGAGTTTGTGTACCTGCCTCATGCTGAAAAACATACTGATATAGTGTGATTGTGTAAATTAAAGCTCCCCTTACTTGCTGAAATATCATATTTATAAAAAACAAACCTCTCAAGGCATCTCTAGCCCCTTCAAAGTTTTCCTTCCTGCAAATCCTGATTATTGCAGCAAGCCCCACAACATGTTTTGGGTTTTTTTAAAGATACTCTAATCCAATCTTATTTGTCATTTCAGGCAAGAGAAAGATAATGTATTTGTTTAAAGATAATGTCTTTGTTTAAAAACATCCGTTTTGCCATGTTGTTGTTGTATTCAAACAATTTGTTCCAGACTATTTAGCTTAGTTTCACTTTTTATTATCTTATATCAAAGCAGGTATTTACTGTGTCACAGGAGTTTGGATGAGAGGATGATCTGATCTGCTATGGCATATGCCATATTAGTTCTCTTCAAAACATATTATCCAAGACTTGTGATACATGATAGGCATAAATAAGCTGTCATCAGTGCAACAAGGTTATCTTTCAAACAGGCAATTTCATAACACCTGGGTTTATATATCAATCATGTATCATATATCATATATCAATCATATCATCTTATCTTTAGATAATAGGGTATAATATTCTTGTGGTGTTCTTCTCTGTCCTTAGGGCCACAAAGACCTCCTTCCTAGGTCTCTGTATACAAGAGAAACAAAGTTTTCAACTTTTGGATAGTTAGGATGATCTTTAAAATTAACTGGGAACTGAAAAGTTTTTCTGTTCTATGAGGGGACTTGCCACAATAAATGACATTCTGAAGACAGAGGAAAAGGCAATATACCTCAGCTTTTACAAGTTCCAATGTTTCAAAGTTTGTCTATTCCAAATTTCAGAATAGAATTTGTGAATACATATGCCTAGCTTCAAGTGAAACAATAATATTTTCTGTAGAAACAAACAAAAAAAAATTCCCAAAGTAATTTAGTTTCAAAAACATATTTTTCAGCAGAACTCATTTTATATTCTTAATGGAATAAAAAACCCCAATGTATCTCTGCACACCAGCTCTTTTTTTCTTTCCTACAGGAAGCAGAGCTTGTAGCCAAACCAAGGTTAAAAATATTTGCAAGTTGCACTTGCGGCAGCGCAGTGTCACAATTCACCAACGGCCACCCCACGCCGCAGTGTGGAGGGAGCCGCCCGTGGCCAGAACATGCCAGGCAGACACGTGGCTGTAGCAGGCAGTGGAGCTGCGGGGGATGCGAGTCTCTGTGGAGGTGTGGTGATGAAAGAAATGCAGGATCACCATCTGAGGTTTCCAGGGATTTTATTCAAGGTCCACAGTCGAGGGTCAGAGGATGGTGGAGAGGGGCGGAGAGGCACGGGAGGATGCGGAGTGCTGGAAAGCCAAGATGGTGCACCCTGAGTCAGGCTTTTGCAGAGGGTTATCAGGAGAGGGGACAGAGGCATGGTTACTCAGAAGAGCTAACCAGGGGAAGCCAGAGGGGAGGAGCCAGGGAGGGGAGAGGGGTAAACCAATAAGCTTACAGCATGGGATGGTACAGACTTCTGCTAGGGAGAAATCTCTAGGACAGCATCAATATGTAGAAAATCTTATAAGCACACTGCAGCAGCACTGTTTAAATTTCTGAGTGCTTAAGCAAATTCTGATCTTAGAAGCTATTTCTTTGTTGCAGGTCATAGCTCTGTGGGCCATTTTTTCTTGCTTCTCATGGTCAAAATTGCCTTGTAAATTCATACAATTCACGGTAGCCGGTGAGATGACCTTCTGGCAGCCTACTCCACCATATTGTTTTACTGGGGGAACATTTAGTGGACAGTCAATGATTCTAATTTTCTGCTGCTAAATAAGAATATTTTAAAGAGGGAAAAAAATAGCAGGAAAATATGTAGAAGGGTGAACATGAGATGGCAAAAAAGCTGAGAGGGACAAATTTCAAACTGCATTTCTCTTGCATGTGGAAAGATCATGACTTTACATGTGTAGAGAACTCTTTCACAAATCAAGAGAATGGTTTACAGCAGGAAAATCAGAGCTTTGAGGTGTCTTCTTCCAGCGACTCGTACTTCAGCTCCATATGCAGAGCATGACTCCATAAGATATGGGATAACCCTTTGCTCATTTGGGGTCAGCTGTCCCAGCTGTGTCCCCTCCCAATTTCATGTGCACCCCCAGCACTGCCATGGTGGGATGTTGTGAGAATGGGAAAAGGCCTTGATGTTCTGCAAGTGCTGTTGTTTGGCAATTACTAAAAATATTACTGTTATTAACACTGTTTTTGTCACAAATTCAAACGTAGAATCATAGAGGCTATTATGAAGAAAATTACCTCTACTCCAAACTAGCCAAGATGGGTACAGGGTGTTATTAGATTTGGATAAGATTATCACTGTGAACAGTAGTAGATTTTGTTCAGTGGCCAATGGCTTTCAGTCTGCCAATGTAAGTAGTTTACAGCAACACATTGCCTCATTTTTGTTTTTAATTATATGTTCAATAAGAAGGCTATTGTACATCACAATGAACTTTGAAGGTTGGCACTAGTTGACAAAAAGTTTTCATGAGAGAAGATATGTATGTGTTTTACCTCCTGCAGGAAAATTTTAATTTCCAATTTGTTGGGAAGTTTTAAGTCCAGGGTATAATGTGATATTTTCTTTAAATATTGGTCATCTTAAGATTCACAAATTCCTGTGTAATACCTCACACAATTTGTGGAAGCAGGTTATACTTCAACAAGGATTTTATCAGACATATTGTAGTTTATACTCTGCAGCTGTTCCAGACTGAGGTATACCAAGGCCTTAAGAAGTCTACTTGGAGACTAAAACCTCAGACAACATTGCATCATTACAATACTTAAAAATGCTAACATTTTCCTAAAACCTGAAGGACAAATTTTAAGAGGAAATCCATCCCCATGAAAAAGCTCTTTGGAAGAGGGGTTGTAATGTTTTAATGTGTTTGTAAAAAGCCCAACACAATGAAGCTGTTGATTCTGACTCGAAGCTCTTTGAAAGCACCTGTGATACGGAGATGTAATTTCAATGTTCAATTTTCCTTGCTCAATCTTCTTTCAAGAAATTGATGTTACATATTTCTGTAGCATAACTTATTGTAAAGGGCAGAAAATAAAGTTTCCAAAAAATGAAGTGGCAGAACTTGAAGATCTTTATGTCTTCATCCAGACTAAAATTGGTTGAGTCAACAGACCAATAAAAGATTACAGCTGCTAAAGTTCTGTGATAAACAATGTTTTAGGAACTAGTAGAGAAAATTTTGCACCTCTATTGAAACAAAGTCTACTTGTCACTGTGGGAAAGGTGCACAGGAATTGATGGCACATATCTCTATCTGTCCCTGTAAGCCACCTATCAAAACAAATAAACAAACAAAACACAAAAAGGTTTCTTTACCTAAAAGGACTACTAATAAGTAAAGAAGTAATAATAAAAGTAGAGAAGAATTTTAGACATACAACTAAAAAGTAGATTCTTAATCACAAATTGTGTTAAAAAGCAAAATATTATATTGTTTTAGGCAAAAGCAATTCCAAAGGCAAAAGTTTGAAATGGCATCTAAGTCTAGATCTTATTCAGTAGGTCTGATTCAGATTGACATTTATATTTGACATGCATGATTGACAGGAATCTTTGCACATTAACAAATGTTGATTTTAACTGACTGCAGAAATTCTGAGTTGTTTACTAATTAATAGCAAGATCAAATAAAGTTTAGCTAAAATTTCTGGTTAGTTTTAAACAGCATATTAAACTTCCATATGTTTAGCCTAAAAATCTCAAGATTATTATTATCCCTTTGTCTATCCTTCGTACCTAGTTAATTCCTTCTTATCCTAGTCCTGGCTGCTGTTTGGCCATAAAGAGAGAATGGAACAGAACATCAAAATCTCCCAAGAAATCAATAACGCATATTCATTGGCAGGCCAACAAAGTAATTTGTAAATTTTAAAGGTTCACTCGAAACATCTGTTACAATTTTCAAACTTTTTTAATTGAATCTGATATCATGTTTAATGCTAGTTTAATGGCTTACAAAACTGTACTTGTTTTTTATTTTCCAGGATTTTTCAAGAATATATATACAGCAATTGTAGGCTTTAAAATATTAGATGTCTCCTGATTGAGAAACATGAACTTCTTTTGATCAAAGAATAATTACACCAGACTGATGTGATTAATGAAGGGCAAGTCTCAGAAGTTCATAGTAAGAGTTCAGATAATCATCCATAACCTGGTGTTCATACTAGTCACTCAGAGAATTAACCATATGAATAACAGAGTTTCAGATATTAATTGATTGTCACTGTCTCACTCTGCACAACTTTTGTTATGAGCATAGGAAAAGACTTTTTTTTTATTTCAGAAAATACAGACAATGTGAACAGCAGAAGAAAGAGGTTCTGAAGAAAAACTCAGGAAGGGATTTCTAGTGGCCAACAGATGTATATAAATCTTATGCTAGAATTGAAACAGAAGAATAAACCTGAGGTGTCTATTTTAGCACAAGGAAGCTTTCAACCAGCAGAAAGAAAATGCTAGTGGGGAGATTGGATATTTAAATTGGGCTAGGCAGAATTCGAGAAGTGTTAGGGGGATATATGCAGGGCCAGCACGGAAGTTAAAATTTGACATAAAGACGTAAGACACTAAGTCAGACAACAATTTTAATAGGACAATCAGATCAATAAAAAAAAGAATTGTCTGTAGAGGCAGTACATGAGTTTATAAATGAATGGTAAACAGAGCAGCATCCAAGATCAGTTACTAAACAGGTAGGTATGAGTTGAAAGAGGATCTAATCTGTTTTGCGATGGCTGATTTAATGTACTGTAGGTACCAAGAGTGCATATCCCTATTTTTAACACTGCAGTGCAAAACATTACACATCAAACAATACAATCCTACCTCTTTTGCCATTTAATTAGTTTTCTTTCTTATATACATTATTTTCAGTTGCTATGTGAAGCTAAAAAAATGATATATCTTTCATTAGTTTTGGACACTGGCAATGAGAGGAGGGAAGGTTTCCGTTTCAACTTTTAATTTCTGTATTTTGTTCTACTGCCTGGGAAAATTAGTTGTTCCCAGAGCCCAGATGACACCCATCATGTGAATTTATATACTACAAGCAGGAAAACTAAGAGTGAAAAGGACAGTTATAAAAAGCTTTTGTTCTCATAAGAAAAGCCCTTGATTGGGTTAAGTCTGGTCTATTTTGCGTTAAATTCTGTATTGTCTGCTATCAAAACATCTCAGAATATGAGCTGATGTTTGAAGACAAAACAGTGGAAATAGAAGTCCAGGTGCACTCTGAAATCAATGTTAATTTTTCAAAGCCTTTAATTTCCCCTCTTTGATTATTTTCTTTCACAGTGAATACTGCCACCTTTCAGGACACATGATAATGAAAATGACTTATTTGTTTTCATCCAGTGATAATGATTGCCATTAGTAGAATAATCTTTGAAAATATCACACTTTTATCCTCCTGCCTTCATCTTTTTGGAGGCATTAATCTTCAATGTAGGGAGAAAAGCAATATCTCAAGTCAGATCTACTCTTTCACACTATTCAGCTAGCACAGCTATTTTGAACAAAATCTGCTAAATAAATTTGGAATGCGTCCTCAAGTGTAGTTAATAATAAATACAGAGTTATGACAGTAAGCAGCAGCATAATCAAAACTTTCTTTTTATTTTTCAAAACTGGCTGACAGCCCTGTATATTATTTTTGGGCTTAGGATTATGATCCTGACAAAAGCAAAGGCTGGAGAATTCTTCAGAAATAAATTACTGGGGAACAATATTTACTGTAACTTCCAAGTTCAATGCCTTAAAAGCATCTGATCACATATCTAAGGAACATATTCCTGGCATACAGAATGTGTATGAACACACAAATAGTTCATAAATAAATTTAAAGTTCCCTCATGATCATAGTGATTTGGTTTTGCTGTTGTATGAGTGTTAGTATTACAGCTATGATGGAAAGAGCATGTTTTAGACTGAGTTATCTATATCAGCCTGGCCCTGTCTAAACATGAGACAGACTTAATGTAATTGAAATAGTTTTCTTGAGGTTTGTTTTCTTTTTGTTGTTGTGTTTTTGTGAGTTCCGTTTGTTAGTTTTTTGTTTTGTTGTGGTTTTGTTGTTTGGGGTTTGTTTGGTTTTTGTTTGATTATTTTTTGTTTTGTCTTCTGTTTTTTGCCTTTTTTATTTTTTCGTCTTCTTTTCCCAATTATAGTTTAATTTATTTCTCTGGAAAGATCCATTTACATAACTGAGTCAGTAATGTCAGAAAACATTTTTCACCTAGAGTCAACTGCAATGCAAAGCAACTCATTGCTAGCTTGCAGTCACTCTAAGATCAGGAAATTTAATTATGAATTTGGAAAGAGAATACATTCCTTGGACTCTTAAATTCAATATATTGAGAACAAATTCTATTGTGTTTTCAACATGTAGCATTTATCCAAAACAGCCACCTGTAGAAAAAGGATATTTTTTATTTGAACCTAGATTTAGCTATAGCTGCCAAAATGTTTCCTGTCCAAAACAACGTGTATTCATTGTTTGTGTGATGAAATGTAAGAAGACATCAGGGAGGAAACCAACCACCTGACCTTACAATGCAACTGGAGAAGTATTCTCAAAATGTAAACAAAATTAACAGAAACTCATCTGTATTTTTGCTATAGGAAAACAGGAGTTTGATAGGTAACTGGAAGCTTGTGAGTTCTGGTCAGTGACAGAGCAACTGCATATCTAAAGAGCTCAGGGGGGCAGTTAAATATCTCCACAAAGTTTATTGAATCTTCAGCATTGTCCTAACTTAGAGTTTTAAGTGTTGCCACTACAGGGACAGAGTACTGTGGAGGAAGCAGAGAGGCTTAAAATACCTTTTCCTTTTTATTCTTATCTCTAGGTAAACAGTATAATAGGTGAAGAACATACCAACACCTTTTTAGTGAAAATCCAAAATTCCCTATATAACGAATTCCTTGGTAGATTCCTACATCATAGCTGAATGCTGCAATGGTTCAAGTAAAATATGATTCAGTGATATCTAATCTGTCTTTCTGTCTTTTGGCAAAACAGCTTTTTTTTTTTTTTTTTAATCTTTACATGTACATGTAACTAGATGGTATTTAAGGTCACTTTCAACACAAATCATTCTATGATTCTCGGAATCTGACCTCTAAGAAAACACTTTCATGTTTAGCTTAAAATAAATTGAAATCAATTTGCAGTAAATTTCAGCCAATGTTTTTATTTTTATTTCTATATTTCTACAAATTTTATGATGCATTTTTGAATACAAGCTCCTGGGTTTCGAACAGCTCCTTGATACAAACATATTTTTTCAATTTTCTATTTCCAGTATTTTCTCAAAGCAATATTAAAGCAAACAAGAATTTTAACTCAGAATAAACACCTCCCCATACTAGAAGCACACATAACATTTCCTTTATTTATTCCATAAATAAAAATTTCAACTGTGTACAGTGGGGAAAAAACAGAAAACAAAAGGTTGGAGTATTAACATTTAGATTTTGAATATTAAGATCCTGCAAAAGTAGTTTAACACTGTTTTACCTGGTTTCAATCTCTTCTAAGATTTTTTTATAATTTGTTTTTGGTTTTTTTTTTTTTTTATTCCTTTGTGATTTAGATACATTTTAATCCTTATTCTTCTCTAGATATTTCTGACCTTTCTCCATTTAGAAGAAATGGGGTTGACAGTTGTACAGCAAGTCTTGACCTTTTTTTCAATATGTTAAAATTGTCTAGACATTATCCTTTCCTTGGAACAATAAAAGAAAAATATATGAGAACAGCTTCTGTTTGAAACATCTTCAGCATAGACCTGTTTAGATCAAATCTTTTGATATTCATTGCAAACAAAAAAACATAAAAGCTCCCTTACACTAACTCTGTGAGACTGGAAAAATAGTTCTAGATAAAAGCCTCTGCCCACTTCTCATAAATTTTCGTTTAAGAAGATTTGCAAGTACTCTGGATGGACACTTATGTTTTTGAGATTGTCCCATAAGAGTAGCACAATAGACGCAGAATAACTTGCATGGACAGCATTTAAGATGAATGGCTAATGAGATTGGACAGTCTTCCACAGTGTTCCTAATGTTCCAACAGACATATTTAAAGCAATAATTATGTTGTGCTGTTCATTGTTGATATCCTTTGCTTTATTGTGCAGAACTCATAACAGTGGTTATGGTTTGAAGAGGGAATTACACTTAATTAGAATATGGCACTCTTTGGTTTTGAGAACCAAGGACCTGCAATCATTTTAGAAATTTTCACAGTAATTTTTTCTCTGAAGAGGGATTTTAATTACATGCAGATATCTACAAGTGCTAGTACATTGTCATCCTGCATAAAGAAATATTTCAAGCAGAAGGAACTGACTTTCTCACTTAATCTTTTTCTCTCAGTATCATCAGCTATTTAAAAAGAACTAAGATATTGCCATACTCACAAATGTAGAAAAAAAAAAGCAAGCTTCTATGTCCATTCTTTTAGATCACATTTTAGCACACTTCATGACATTGATTTCTCATATCCAATATTCTTGGTATTTTGTCACTCCATGAGCAAAAGGATCCCTTTGCTGTCGTCCTTTTTCTGAAAAACAACAGTAAAATGTGTGCTATGTCACCTTTATCTAAATGGCAGCAAATAATTTTTTTGTCTTTTCTTCTGAGTGAAGAGAAAGGATAGAAGAGGAAACCTTTCAAGATTTTTTGTTGTTATTTTTGTTTAGTCGAAGCCAATATGTAACAGGAGAGACAGGTGGATGGTTTGTAAGGTCAGTTTGCCCTGATCTCTTTTCATATGATGTCTAACTCTAGAGACTCATTACAAACAGGTTTTTCTCAAGTCTTGACAGAAGTGCTTTTTCTGTGAAGTTTCCTCTGGCTTTACTTTTAATTCCTCCACTGTAACAAAGGCACATACCAAAGGAAATAAGCTTTTCTGCAGAAAACATTAGTTTTTGATCATGTCACCTGACAATTATTTTTGTGGTACAATATATCATTTCTTCCAGTGGATGATTTAGATTTAAAAGTCTACCAGCTTCCTTTGCTTGTCTTTTGCTCTTTTCTTTCTTTAAAAGACACAATCCTGTTAATCTAATTATAAGTCAAAGGTGGAGAATCCAATTTATTTCAAGCTTTTAAGGAATGTAATTAGAAATTTGAATCCTATCTTGTAAATACCAGTGGAAGCAAACAGTCATAGTTGGTCATTTATTCTGCTGCCAATGATTATGACTACCAGGGAATTATTATTGTGTGACAAAATTTGTATCAGATGGACTTAAATTAACATTGGTCTAGTTTAAACAAAATACATGAATTGCCCATGAATTTTGGATTCACAAAGACATCCCCTGAAGTAAACATTAAAACGAGTTAGATGGTGCTATGAAACAATCATATACCATGTGAAAATCTTTAACTGTATAAATCTATATTTATAAATTGTGGAAAAAGAACTATTAATAAATGGAGATGCAAAGGAAGATAACCCATTCTTCTGCAACTGGGAGCTAGGAACATCCACAGTCCCATGTTTTTACAATCTGTCTTGTCACTGAAGACAGCCATATGAAGATACACCAATAAATGATGAATTACATGTGAACTCTGCTAAGGGATGCTCGGAGTGATGGGTTTTGTCTTCCTAAGTCCCTGCTGTGTGTGATGGAGCCCTGTTTTCCTGGGGATGACTGAACACCTGCCTGCTCATGGGAAGTGGTGAATTCCTTGATTTGTTTTGCTTGTGCATGCAACTTTTGCTTTCCCTATTAAACTGTCTTTATCCAAATCCATGAGTTTTTTCATTTTTACCCTCCTGATTCTCTCCCCCATCCTGCTGGTGGTGGGGTGAGCGAGTGGCTGCAAGTGACTTGAGATTCTGCCTGAGGCTAAACCATGGCAGACGTTATAAAATGTATAATAGCATTAACCAGACTTATTTTTTGATGGCATCACTTTTAGGGAAAGGCGAATGCTGGATTTTTAATTAAAAAACAAAAAAAAGGTTTGCTGCATTCTCAGTAGAAATTATATTAGGACACTTTCGAAATTAAGCACACCCAGGCAATTATTTTATAAAAGCTCTTAAATGGCCATGACAATCCTATTCTAATGTCAGTCATTTACTTGATTCAGCATTCCCATAACCAGTAAATGTCTTTCTAATTTAAATGTATTGAGGCTTCATCTACAAAAATAGAACCTTTGCTATGACCAGTATTTTAATCTAAAGTCTAATTTGTTTATCTGAGTAATTTTCTTTATGCATAATGTACAATTTCACTTAGGGAAATAGTAAGAGAACATTAAAGATGCTCGCTAAAATACTAAAATTATTTAATCTAGTTTTACATTGTTTGCGTCACTAAGCTTCTATTCAATTCAATTTGGGACTTGTGAGAAAATGTCTCTAGGGGCTTCATGTGTCTGTAAAATACAGTGTGGCAGACATCCTCATTTTAAAGTATAGTTACTATATCACAGATTCTGGATAATAATTGGATCTTAATAGTAGATTTGAATTTTAATTATTGTGTTGAGATGAGAGACTAGCCTACCTACTACTGCTTCAGCTACTAATAGAATCTGTCTATTGTGTTTTAAATATGAGAATTTCAAAGGGGAGCATAAATCCATAGTAAACCACTTGTAATAAATAGATTCATCAAGATTTACTTTTCCTGCTTTACTTACACAATGTATTTTACTATTTCTTTGCAATTTAATTATACAGTAAACATATTCAAAATTTCTTTACAGAATAATTAGTAAAATAAATCCATTGACTGGAGATGCTAGATGCCATAGGGAATCTTTTTTCACTAGTCCAATTGGGTGGCCTATTACTTATTGTGCCCAAGAATTTGAACATTGTATTTGGGAAAACTGCAATAACTAAGTTTGAGCACCTTGAGGATTGCTCATGCTCAAAAAGCAGTGGTTTTGTACTGCATCATAGCCATTGGAGTTGAAAAGCTGCTCTCTCTGCAAAAGCCAGAAGACTGAAAAAGGAATTTTGAAATGGTTCTTTAGAATAGAAAATGTAATTTTTTTCTGCCCGTTCTTTAAAAAAAAATTTTTACAAGAGCATTTGAACCACAAATCAACAAATACTTTGATAAAATATTAGATATAGATATAATTTAAATTTAAATTATATAATAGATCTACTAAAGCAAGTACTATGAAATATAATTTTAATTTACTTTTATAAATTATATTTAATAAATTATAATTTTAATTTATAATTTTAAGCATTACTTTTAAACCTTCATTTTAAAGAACATTTCCCAGTTTGAAATTTTTTGATTTTTTTTTTTTATTTTCTCCCTTTCTTGTGGTTTTTATTAAATATATCCATTACACATTATAAATGTAATAGATGACTACTTCTGCCAAGACTGTTTGACTTGATTTGAAGAGTTGATACAAATTAGCGTACATATGTTTAGATATCCATACATTTCTCTGTCATTCACTCGAGAGGAAAGAAAAAAAAGGAATAATTTCAGGTTAGATTATTTCTAGTTTGCTAGGTGACTGTGGAGTTTGTGGAGCTAGGACAAAAGTGGGGCCAACAAACACTAGGAAAAACAGCTCAGGGCATAAGAAAGTTTGTTTCTTTTGGTGGTAGAGTTGGCATGTTTCAATTTAAACTGTGTATGAAACCATTGCTTGAGCTAAGGATATTTCTGTCCAGAAAAGTGCATTATCTGCTAGAGAACTACTGAGGGAGGAGAGAAGCACTTTTTTCTCTAATCACCAGCGCCACTTGCACTTTTTGGATTTTTTCTGAACGACAAAAAAAACACACGCTCCCTTTTGCATAGCTGTTAGCAAGGTCTGACTGTAGTATGGGTTACCTCAGCCTTCTAGCTAAAGACCAAGAGCTCCTGTAGATGGAAATAACTTAATCACTTTGCTGGTTTATCAGCTAGTTAATTCTAGGTCTAGTATTGTCTCAAATTTAACAAGCTAACACCATTGTGATTTCCCTTGTCTTTATCAATACTGAACCATTAAACAATATTGCTGACTAAACGAGCAAATTCAGTTTCAAAGTGGCCTCTTTGCCTAAAAGCATCACTTCAGTCTGTCACTGAGCAACAGGGGAGCTAGAAAAAGTCTTAACAATGGAGGTTATTTTTTGGTCACTTTTTCAGGAATATTGATAGAAGCTCAAAGTAGACTACTACACTGTCAAATTTCTTGTTTATTATTCTGACAGTATTCATTTCAAGATCCAGTCACTTCCAAAAAATACAGGGTTTAAAACTGATATTTATTACAAAGAAACTGTAGAATGAAATATTTCAGTGCTGTCTGCATGACTTTAGAATAACCAGCTAAATGGAAAAAATGAAAGGACTCTTTTGACACCACTCCAGTTAAGCACTCAAGCTTGTAGAAGGCTAATAGCTTGTGTATTAATTAATAAATTTATACTTACATGTTTGCCACTCAACAGTGATGTGTATAAATACCTAAAGCACTCTAAGGCCAGGGAGTTGGCATTGTAATCAGTGGAGCTGCCAGTGGTCTGATGAGTTCCCCCATCCCTGCCAGCTGGTTCTGCACACACTGTCAGGCTGACACACACTAAGTAGCCCCAGCTAAAGCTTACGACTGCTAAGCAGCAGGATTTTATGACAGTTGCCTGCAGTTATGTGTCCGTGCATGTCATATCCCTATGGAAGCATTCCTGTCCAGACAATGTCAGCATGTGTTATTATGCCGGGGCAGGAAGGAAATGCTCAAGGTACAGCTGCTCAGGCAACTTTACCTTTAAAGTGAATTTACATAAATTTTAAAAGTCCAGAGAAGGAGACAGCTGTATTCATGTTGCGTACAAAAGACAAAAAATCCAATATGCAAGAGAATATTAGTGAGAACAAATGGCAGAACTTAAAAGGGAGCAGTTAAATTTTTCATGGATTGACAAGTCTAAGGGCAAATTAATGGGAGCTAACTGGATTAATTTCATCAGATGATATAAACAGGAATACTAAAAGAAAGCATATATAATAAAGTCAATTAAATGTTCTAACAGGTTCCCATACCCGATCAATTTGGATGATTCCAAACATTTTTAAAGATTCCTTCATGGAGATAATAATATTAAAAGAAATGAACACAAGCAAGAGGTTACACATTTTTTTAAAGCCTTACTCCCCACTGAGCTAATACAGTCTGAAGCGATTGTTTGGACAACCTGCAAGTACATAAATCCCCAAATCCTTTGTGAATCTGTTTGAAACCCTTCCTAGTCAAAAAAACCCCTTTTTCTGCTTCAGCCACATTGGAAAGTTGCACACACACATTACAGGCTTCCTTGTTAGTCATGAAAGTAACTGTAGAACTTTTATGTTTTACTGAAGGAAATATAATGCTATTTGATCTTTCTTGAGCAGACTGGTTCCTTGGTTTGCAAATGACCCTTTTTAACCTTTGAATTTTAAACAGAGTTAGCACTCTCATTACTGCATTAGTATATGTTTTCAGTGTTTTTTAATAATGTTAGTGTTGAAATTGTTCAGGAAAGCTGGATTTTTTGTCTGACTCTGCCACAAGATAATACAAATCTGCTAAGTATACATGGAATCATTCCAGCTAGCTTTTTATACAAGTGCTGGATAATTTCCTATACCGAGGCAGTATTAATTCTAAGTGGGGACTTTGAAAATCAATGCTAATGAGCCTCCCAGTGACCATAAATCTTCTTTTATGTAAGCACACAGAACTCAGTTAAATAAAAACTTTTGTATCCCTTGATGTATAAATGTGATTTACCACAGTATATTTAGGGCAACTAACATCGTGCTTAGAGCCAATGAGTGTTTGGGCCAATCTGTACCACATTTGCCCTTCTCCATTCCTCTCCATTTCTGCATAAAACACAATGCTCTGCTCCCATAGCAACTGCTGTTGTTTGGGACCATATCTCTGTGCATCCAAAAGGCACCTTGTCTGGCACAGGCCTTTCAGAGTAACAGTAGGAAAATATTTTTTTTAAAATATTTTGAATTCCATTGACACAGAAGAATGAAACAAAGCTGCTGGGACTGTAAGCAAAGGAGCCTGTGCCAGGCAGACAGGGTTTGTGCATTCATCTCAATCCAAATCTAGCAGAAACACACTGAAGCCAAAATCAGAGAAAGAAGCAGCATTTGTGCAGCTGCAAATGTATCAGTGCTAACTGAGGAGTAATGAGCAATTTTTGTCAAACTGAAATTGATAATGAGAAGGAGTGTCAATGTTTGAAATAATAGACAGATTTTCATTATTTGCCCATACTTTCTTATCCTCTGTCTTACTTGAGGTATTTCTTTCCATTCTGGTACCAGCCTGCATTACTGAAGTCTCAAAAATCATCTGTATATAATTGTGTCTTTGACTGGATGCAGTAACAATTTGAAGCAGCTGGAAATGGGGATGAACCATAAAAATTTAGAAAGAATATTTATGTCTATTAGTTGATAAAAAATAATTTCCTTTTCTCTGTAAAGAGGGAATTAGAAAAGTTCTTTTTCTTTTTTTTTCTCTCTCATTGGTAATTTCTTGGGTTCTGCACCCAAGACAGGCAAATGTACTTTTGTCTTGCATATAATGGAGACTAGAAATTTTGGTGAATGAACCATTACTGACAGATGGTCATGCATATTTTCATTCTCAGTATTGTGCCAAAACTCATGGGCCCAGCACTAGTAAGCAGGCAAATTTAAGCTGTAAACGGAATAAAGAAAGCAAAAATTCATGGCATATATTTAATTTTGCCATCATTTTCTCAAAATTTGTTGCCTGTTATCGCCAACATTCATTGCTCAGAATTGACCAAAAAAAATCATCCCTTAATATAAAATCTTCAGAATGCTGCCTAAGTATTAGTATTTATTGCAAAGTTCTGTTTATTTTCTGTAGATGATTAGTGGGCCCTCAGAAGTAATTTCTAAAATTGCTGTGTCATTATAGGTCCTAACTTCATTGAGGACCATTGACCCTGCAGCAAGAAATTCAATTCAGACTGCTAGACTTGAGGCTCCAGTGTATACAAAATATTTTAGCCAATTTAATAGGATTAAATTCTAGATCAAAATGAATAAGATACGCCAATATTAGCTACCCTTAAGCCAATTTAAGAACATCTGCACAAGGGATTTCACTGGTTTAAATCAATTTAAAAATTGATTTAACTAAATTGTTACAATTTCTTTCTGTACGCAGGGGAGAAGTTACGTGAGTTTTATTTTGGGAAGCGTTAATCACTCACCTACAATACCATGGATTTCAAATGTTATAATTGGAAAGCAGGTGCTTTCCATTATCAATATTAGGGATAATGTATGCTTTCTGGGAGACAGGCACAAGTGACAGAAACAGGGGAACTGGATAATTATATATCATAATTATATATTTATATCTACGTGTATTTATAATAAAGGTAAGATACACAGATATGAAACTAGAGGGTCTGGGAAAGCTGTCAGATTCAAGAAAGGATTATGAAGTTGTTATAATGCAATTGATGGTGAATAGGAAGAGTCTTTATGGTAAGAAGCCATCATACATGCCGAGTTTTGGATATTTTTATCCTTGAATTGCCAAAATCAAGATTTTCACAGGTACGTTAACAGTGCAGCTCAAACCTCTGTTAATAACCAAAATAATTCAGCATCTGTTCAGCAGCTGTTTAGTCCTTGTATTTCTGCTAGGAATACTGTGCAGATTGTCAATTAATGACATTTTTGACAATGCCTACTCAGCCTGTAGACAGATATTCTCTAGGAGCTAAATGCTCCTTCTTTTGGTAACATCAAACTGCAAACTAGTATTCTGTCATTATAGATAAGATCTGAACTGATATTTCTGTTTCTGTTCAATCCCATCTCATAAGGGTGGATTGACTGATGTCAGTCCCTGTTTGGTGCATGCTTAATAGTCATGGAAAGACATGGAAAACAGAAACACACATGTTTCCATGTGTTTCTAGACATGTTCCTGTGTACAGTGTACCTCACTACTTACCAGGCCCCTAAGTTTGATAAGATTTTTTGTTTCTTTCTTCTTTAGCTGAACTGTTGCAAAAGTGTCACTGCGTGGAATAATTTTTCATCATTGTCCTTATGTTTACACATTCATTTTCAACATTGAGTTTTATTTAAGTAAGCATGAAAAATTAAGACCTGAATATTTCAAAAGCTGTCATAAAAGTGAAGATGGATGCCTGAAATGTAAAGACTTGTAACAGAATAATGAACTCCCTAGAAGGCCTTAACTCCTTAGAAATCCTTATCTGTATTCCAATGGTTATAGAAAAGACCTATAATGCAGTCTATTCTTAATGAGATTAAGGATGCTATATTTTCCTTAAAGGTGTAAACACAAATAACTATTTTTTCAATTAAACTTTCATTTTTAAATGTGCCATTCCAAGCATGTAGGATGCAGGGTCAGCCCTGTGTGGTACCAGTTCCAGCTGGCTCCAATGGACGCATCCCAAGGTGAGCTAAGCCCCACAGCTGGACTGGTGATACATCTGGGGAAAAATATTTAAGATACATTAAGAAAACCATGAAGCAGTGAGAAGTGTGAGGAAAAAATATGAGAAACAGCCCTGCAGACCCCAAGGTGAGGAAAGAAAGGGGAGGAGGATGAGGCCCACATGCTGTAGCAGAGGTTGCCATGCAGCCCTTGGAGAGACCACAGTGGAACAAACTTTTCCTGAAGGACCGCAGTTTGTGGACAGAATCCATGTTGGAGAAGTGAGAGAAGGAATAGCAGCAGAGAGGAGCTGTTATGGAACAATCATAACTCCACAGCTCCTCATGAACCTGTCAGACAGGTTCAGAGAGGAGTCAGGCATGAAGTGGTGGAGTTTAGTATGCAAAGGAGCTGGGAGAATCTCTTCTAGTTTCTGTTCTTGTTTCTCACCATATAATTGTATTTTAATCAGCAGTAAATTACATTGATTTTCCTGAAGTTGAGTTTGTTTTGATATTAGATGTTAAGTGATCTCCCTGTCTTTATCTTTGCTTCGTTTGACCTACTGTCCTACCAAGGAATGTGAGTGAGAGAGCAGCTGGATGGCATTAGCCAGGCAAATTAGCCTGACATATCCGGTTGAGTTATAGTAATATGGAAAGTGCCTGGCCTAGAAAGACAAAACTTGGTGAATTTTTTCATTGTAGATTCAAAAATTTCTTGGCAGTTACAAAGACAACAACAATACTTTAACATGTTCCATTTTGGCTTCATTTATAAGAGCTGTCAGAAGATGAAAAAGAGTCATTGATCTTCATACCTATCACTGCACTTAAAATAGGAACAGCTTTTAACTTATATAAAACTGTTGAAAAGCTGTGATGATGAGAGTGTAAAGTGCTGATCACATGCTGACACTGTTGTTTGCAACAGTCATTTTAAGAAAACGTCATTAAGGGAAAGAGACAATTAGGTTCTGGGAAAAAAAGTCTGCAAATTGTTACAAAGGCTCTTTCTAGCAGGTGTCTAGGTTGGAAATGAATCCCAAAAACATGCCTACAGGATTGCTTTTCTTGATGGCAATAAATCTGACCCAATTGGTGCATTTAATTTATTTAGTTCATTACTTTCAGATTTGTTTTACCTTATGATTAGGTATAAAGCTACCTGATACCTTATTTAGTATAATAGCATTCAACTGACCAAAAAAAAAAAGCCAACCCACAATCAAATTCTTTCTCAATTTCTCTTTTTGTTTTTTTCAGATAAATCCTGTCACAACATAACAAATCTACCAACTTTGTACAAAAAAAGTTAGGTTGGGTTCAATTAGCGGTAGTGTTAGGGTTTGGGTTAAGGTTAGATTGTTTTTTTTTCCCAGGCTTGCAATACCTAAATTTCCCATCATGTAGAGAAATCAAAGTTTGTCAGAAGACTATGAAACTGAATGTAAACATGAGCTAATGAAAGGTAATTCAGGTTTTACCATTTGTTTGATAGTAATATCAGAGTTGGAGGACTGGAGGATAAACCAGATATTGAGTAATTAGGAAAGATGATGAAAATGGTAAAGCTGTAAAAGCTTTGATATGCAAAGATTGGAATAATTTTCTTTAGAAATCAGATAAACATGACAGGATATAGGAAAAAGTTCTTTGTCAGGAACAGGACAACATATAATTTAATTATAAACTGTGAAATTTAAACCAAATTAAATGATTGTTTGTAATCAAACTACAGTATTCACTGAAGTGAAAAATTCTTGTGTCTTAGACCTTAACAAAGAAACAGGCTGATTTCCTAGATTATTTAGCTCAGTCCTACAAAACTGTGGGTAAAGCCTAAAAATGAAACTTTCTCTACTCAGAAATTAGGCAAGCCTTTGGCTCATCTGTATATGTGCTGGGGAAAAAGTACTACAGAGTCTCATTACTGTCCAACTTTTGCATGTTATATTGATAAGTTTCACTTAATTTCCATTGTTCTGTCTTCAAGGTTATCCAAACATTCAGTATTAAATACTGCTCACACACTTCACTGATTTTATCTTACAAATTTTGTCTGATTTCTAAAACACATTCCAGCTTGTTTTACCAAGGTCATTAGGAAATATTAAATGCAATCACTCACAAGATATTCCTTATGGCTTTCACAGTTACTCTGATCATGGTTCATTTTTTTTTCTTGCAGTAAGACTATTAACATTTTAACTTTAACCAATTGAAAAACTAAAAAAAAAAAAAAATATATATATAAAGCTTGTGCTAAGTCCTATCTGTACATCAAATAAAGATTTTTCCATATAACATTGCATCAAATGACCCAAAATGAAAATATTTGTTATATTTACTTCAAATATTTGTTATATTTACTTCAATGTATTATTATGTTATCCATGGTAGATCTGAAAAAACCCACGTATTTATGATCCTGTCACTTTTTATAAATTCTTCCATTTATTTTCCCTCAATATTTTCATATTTCTTCAGTCTAAGTTCTTGAGTTTTGATGTTGCTGAGTTCCATTATTTCTTGCCTTCACAGAATGTACTTCCTTTCTTTGAATGCTATACTTTTAGAAACTGACATGGCTCATGTTTTATAAATGTTCTTTGAAAACATTGTGGTTTTAATTGCCTAATTCTTTCAATAAAAACGTCCCACTCTTATGCAATTTCTTTTCCAGTATGAGCTCCTACTTGTGTGTATTAGCTTTTAATTTTTCAATAAGACCTATGGGAACATCTCTGTTACTAGGAAAACATGAGGGAAAACTGTAAGTACAGCTGTTTTGAGTAATGCCTACATTGCTTCTAATATTTTCCCCGTCAAAAAATTGCCTTTCCCCCCTCATGTATTTATTCATTTTTTCTTAATTTATATGGTTGAATAAACTGATCCTATTTGTTCTTAAACTCTTTACAACACTGAATCTAGATTGTCTTTTGGGAACTATTACTGACCATTATGACAGGCATTCTCAGTCCACTTTTTTTCTTAATATAATTTTAATTATTAATACATCTTCTGAGACACTTATGTACCATCCAGGTTTGAAGTATTTTACTGTAAGAGATACATATTCCAGATAAATTTTACATCTTTTACAAAAAAAGATAAAAATAAAAATTCATCCAAATCCCAGCATTCCAGCACAGCTCCCTTGATTAATTTCTTTGAGTTATGTAAATTGTCTGCTTTGAATTAAAGAAAAAAAAACCCTGACAACTTTTATGTATGTCACATTATTTCCTTTCACGCAAAGGAAGATTATTTTTTTAGTAATGAATTTTTGTAGTGTTGGTATTTTTTCCAAACCAAGGAAAAACAACTTCCACTCTTAGTTCATTGATATTCTCTGAAGAAATCTTATGGATGTCATATTCCAGAGTTATCTAAGCCTTGCCATAATTAAACTAACATAAAAAAAAGTTTAAAAATTACTTATCAAGAACATCAGAACTATCATAATTAAACAAAATATTTCTGAAATGTTCTTGTTTAAATGAATGATGGATCCAAAGACTCCATGTTTCAGAGTTCAGAAGTGTTTTGTTGTGATACCCGGATATGACATTGCATGTTATGAATGCTGTCAGGTCTGGAATGAGCACCAGCAGAGTGGCACTGGGATACTCGATACTGTTAGGGAACACCAACTGGTGTTCCCTAACAGAGGGACAGCTTCCATTCCACCCTGCTTCCACCCCAGCCCTCCTGACTAGAAGCACACCAACTTTTACCCTATACCAAGAGAAACAGGTGTGAATTATTGCCATGCTCCAGCAACACTGAACAAGCACAAAGCTGCTTGATGGGAACCCCTGTGTTGTCTCACAGTATTTCCATGCTTTACTACCTCTTTCCTTGGCACTTGACCCCCTCTTTTTGCCACCCTTACACCTTATGTTCTCTACCCCAACATCCTCCCAGGTAAATAATTTACTTTTTCCCTGTCAGTGCCCATTTTACCATACCTATATCCAGTTTTGATGGTTTTGATACAAATCCTTAGGTAAAATTGCCATTATATAGGATTAGTTGTGGGTCCCCAGTGATCCCCCCCTACCCCCAGCTCTATGTGAGGCTTGGCTCTGTAGCCACCCACGGGGATGCCACCATCTGCTTGGCACTATCCTTACCTCTTGCACACTGCTCACACTCTTGGCTGCAATGTCATGCCACTTCTCAAGCCAAGACAAGGTTTTCATGTCAATTCCATTAGTGTACCAACAGGCCAGTGACCTGGTCATTTCCTGCAGCCTTAACAGTGTTGAGGACGGATCTTTCTATAAAACCATAAACTTCCATAACTTCAGGAAAGTATTTCTGAAACTTCTTCTGACATACTGGTTCAGGTTGTCAATAGTGTTACTTTTTTTTTCATAATTGAATGTGTGATCCAGCATGCTAATCTCATCCAACCAAAGAATGAATGAAGTACGGCTAGATAAAGAAAGAAAAAAGAAGAAAAAAAAATCTTGTATTTTTTAAACGGATTCCCTTTCCTGAGCATCACACAGTATGATTTCTTATTGATAATGCTGAATTTATGACATTTCATTTTAACAGACTGTAGAGAAAGGCTCATCTACTGTTTTACATTCATGCACTTGAATGCTGGAATATTCACACTTAGCACTGATAAGAGTGACTTTGACTTGACAAATAGGCTCTTCAAAATACATTAGCATTTGTGGAAATCAATGTTCTGAGACTTTCTGATAAGTTTTTAATTCTATTTGAAAGATCTTAAAAATGACAGACACAATCTAGAAGAACTCAATTATTTAATACACCCTTGTACAACTTGATACACTTTATTACAATTTAAGTGTCCCTTCGTACAAAGGGTGTTATAATGTTAAGGCTTTGAGGATAAAAGAAATTATATATGTGCAATTTTTTGTGTTATTAGGAACTTTTATACAGAGGAAAATCCATGATTTTATGCAGAAACAAATGTCTCATATTATTATGAGAGCTTATAAACAGTGAATTCCTAATGAATTGCTGTGTATCTAATGCATAAATCAAAACATAAACAGATTATGACAGTGGTCCTTTGAGTTCCCCTTGACGAAAATGTCTTCTGCATCGTTAATCTGAAAACTCACATTTTTTTGTGTTCTTTTCATCTTGTTGATATTAAGCACATATAGCACCATACATTAGAAGTTCAAATAGTTAGAAGAATTTTAAATTTAAATTTAAAAAATAGAAAAATTAGAAATTATTTGAAAATGTTTCTGTTCCTATAGTCCTCTCCCCAGAGATGCCATGTGTTAAGAGTTCAGATGATAAATCAATGAACTTGAACACTGAATTTAGGGTGAGAGGGATAACTTGACAGTGAATTGGTTTGAATTGAACTTGACTTCACATGTACCAAAAGTCATGATGAGAGATTTAAGGAGAGAGAATCTCATTGAAATGGATGAACAGGTCTGCACATGCTGGCAGAGAGAGATGCAACTTACATTTTTCAGAGCTTGAACATGATGTCGGAATTTTGTAAAGTTTCACCTAAGAGACATGCAGGGGGCATTCACCTTTTCTTGACAATTTAGCATGAAGGTAGCAGACTGAAAAAGGGGCATTTATTTCAGAAGAGATTCAGTTATATCAGTTTTTAAGGAATGAGAATCCCTTCCTAAATTTGATCCCAATGTTCTCTTTCAGAAAAAAATTTGATTTTGTGTCTTACTTGCAATATGAAAACCTCCCTTTGGGCTTCAAAATTTTTGGTACTTTTAATGAATAATTGCTCATTTAGTCCTAGAGTTCTTAGGATCATTTTCTGTCTCAAGATTTTTCAACAAAAATTAATTTGATTTTTAGTTTTCTTCGCCCTTTAGCTCATCGACTTCTATGAATATGTCCTGAGTGGCTTTGACATTAATATTGTTTATAGCTGTATGTAGACTTCTGTGTGTACCTGGAAAACTGTCTATCCTATCTGAAACCAGAAAAAAGCATACTGCACCATCCTGAACATTTCCTTACTGTTTTTCTCAACAGTTGTTTTGGAAAGTGCTTTCCAGTAATTAAGCAAAGTTAATCTTGATTTACATAGGCATGATAAGAAAACCATGGCCTACAGCCATATGCCACAGACCTAATACTTCCTTGTGTGCCTGAAACATTAAAAAACTTTTACCTTTTTTGACATTGTTGTATATGACCTCTGTTATTAAGATGTTCATGAAATGTACACAAATAATAATGCTTAAGTTAATTTCAGGAACTACTTGGAGCTTACCAAGTTCTGTGAGCGTAGTAAGGCTGGTACAGAAACATTTATGCTGACAAAAACATTACAATCCACATGTGTCATTAAGTTTAGGGAAAAGCGGTCCCCCTGGATAGAACCTTTAAATATTCAGAATAACAATTACTGCTGTGAAAATTCAACTAAAATGGTTAACAAAATGTGTTTTTAAAATAAGATTTTACTTTTCCCATAAGGAAAATTGAAATTGTTTAATAAATAATGGAAACTTGCCCGGGATGCTAAGAGAGATTTCACTTTAGATTTTCTGATTGTTTTATAAAGAATAATTGCAAACTCCATTCATAAAATATAACAACCTGATAATAAAAAAAAAAAAATCAAGTTAGTTTCTTTGTAGAAGAGGTTCCAATTTGTAAGCTGAGCGTAGTCTTATTTAACATCTCTTTATTTTGGTTGTGATGAGGACCAAAATCCTATGTTACGTGAATTTGCAAAATTAAATATTCAAATCTATTCTATTTTATTTCAGTATATAATTTTTATTTTGAACACTATATCATAAAAATAAAGGTAAGTTCTGATGGAAAAATGAAAGGCAGAAATTATATAACCTCCTAATTACTCTATATCTCTTTAAACTATTGCAATAAAAATCTTTACTCTCACCATACAATGAAAATATGAATACAAAAATTTGAGAAGTATCTCAGTACTACAAAACTGAAGTCCCAGATTTTCAAGTGACTTGTTTGCCTTCAGGTTGTTTAGAAAGTCAGTGAGACTTAAATTTGCAGTAATTAGAGATTGTATGTACAAAGAGGGAAGGTAGGGATGGTGGTTCTGTCTACCACAATTAATTCCTATTCCTTTCTATCAGGACAAGGATTTTAGAAGTGGAAGCTAACATCATAAACTAGACGGTTATTTTCATTTTAGGTTTCTAATAGTTGTAAATTCAGGGTTTTTTAAAAAGTGAATCTACACATTTCTAAGTTTCACTTAAACATTTAATCTTCTTTGATTTATCTAAGTTTAGTGGGAAACTGTAAATTTATCTCAAGTTCAGCCTGTAGCTGCCCATTGTAATCACACTGCAGGCCTCTTGTCTGTCAATACAGTTATTTGCATAGCTTACTTCTACACAGATTATTCCAGACATCACAAAAAATCATCTGATCATCTGTTGGACTCCACTGTGATTTGTGTCATGCTAATCTGTGAACTTTGCCTTTGAAACTTTATCTCCCACCAAATACTGTACTGTAACTATTAATTTTATCAATGTGACACTCATGTGGCTTCAAGAATTAAGTCAAGCAAAAACCATACTCTGCTATCAAAAATTATTTTTTTAGAGTCAAAATACTGTGTCTCTGAAATGTTGGTATTCAATTTTAGTATCACTTTTATTTCCCTTTCACAGTACCTTTCCTTGAAAAAGCTGGAGACAAAATATTTCTTCTATTATTCACCCTTTTATCAAACATATTTGGAATACATTGACTTTGGTTTTTTAGCTGTCCTTCAATGCTGCCATTTTTTTTTTCTCTGATAAGAATTCTTAAAAAAATTATTGAATAGAAAAGTTCAAACACCTTATTGTACGATTTCTGTAACACATATTCTAGAATGAGCCACCTGGGAGTGTCTTTGAAGGTGATGCTTTGATGTGTCATTCATTTTCTTTCATGTTTAGCTGCAATCGCTTGGAAGTCACTGCATTTTGTCTTTATTCTACTTTCCTGTGAATTCATTTGATGTCTGTAGAATCTGCTGTTATCACTGAACTGGTAGAATAAAGTGAACGAAATAGACCATGACTATTTTCAGGACAAGAAAAGCAACATCAAAGTGTTTAAGTTTATTTCAATGGTTAGTAATGATTGATATTGTACAGTAGCTGAATAACAAGTATATTGACTTTCTTTCATTTTATTTTGAATTTAAACTCTCCAGGGACATTTTTAGGTCTGTTTCATCTAAATGCCAGTATTGCAATAAAAGGAGGCTTTTTATATTCTCTTCTTGACCAATATAATCATATGGGAAACAGACACCCAAAAAATCAAACCAGTTCATTCTCCACTGTAAGAGACAGATACTGTATGGTCAGTTACTAAGAAAAAAAAACCAAAAAAGAAAAGCCAAGCAAACCAGAAATAGATTTAACGAAAAATAGTGATATTTCATCGTTTATTTCCATTTGATATTAACAATGTAAAAAAAACCAACACCTTATCAGCAAGATGTGAGACGCCCACTGCTTGGGAGAATGCAGTTGGATAGTGGAAGGCACAGGTTCAAGGCACTTGTACATATTTTACATAAACCAGTGGATTTGAAAACTGGCCCATGTATGCCTCACTTTCTAAATCAGTGATCTAACTGATGATTTCTTACTGTTGTTGTTTTTATTCTGGTCCTCATCTTTTTTGGTTTTATTCTGAGTTTCACCCTAGGTCAGATGAAGTTCTCATGAATTTTGTTACATATTTTCTTCTAAAAGAAAATGGTGTTTTTCTCAAGTTCTTCAGTGGCACTGCTATTTACATTGTAAATATATCCAAGAGCCAAGTCTTAGGAATTAATAACCTACAGCAAGTGAGTATATTATAAATTCTAGCTACAGCTATTGTCCTTAGGGTGTCATTTCTGAATAAACTACTTTATTAATAAACATTATTAAGGATGTGTTCAGGTTGACAAACAATTTAAATGACAGCAGAAATTTCTCCACTATTTCAAGATAACACAGAAATGTCAGATTTAGCAGGCCAGAATATTTCATCCTTATGAGGAGCAGCTGAGGAGTTGTTTAGCCTGGGGAAAAGGAGGCTGAGGAGAGACCTTATTGCTCTCTGCAACTACCTGAAAGGAAGTTGTAGTGAGGTGGGAGGGGTGGTCTCTTTCCTCAAGTAACTAGTGACATGTCAAGAGGAAATGCCCTCAACTTATGCCAGGGAAGGTTTAGATTTGATATTAGGGAAAAATTCTTCATGGAAAGGCTGTCAAGTATTGGAACAGGCTGCCCTGGGAAGTGGTGGAGTCACCATCCCTGGTGGTGTTAAAAAGATGTGTAGATGCAGCACTGGGGCACGGTGTAATTGTGGACTTAACAGGGTTGGATTAATGGTTTTATTCAATGATCTTAGAGTTTTCTGATAACCTAAATTACTCTACATTTATATGAGCCTGAGGGATCTGCATTTCAATCCAAACATACAGTGTTTTTCCTTCTTCTCAGAACCAATCTGGTTACATAGATTTAAATGTGCATTAACCGTTGGCTCTAACTAATCCACTCTGTCAAATACAGTCAAGGTGACCATAGCTCATCTCAGGTGTTATAAATCACTTTTGCTCATTGATCACCTGATCTCAGTGATAAAATTCCAACACTAAACAACTGTTTCACTGGTCTTTTCTCCTCTTGTTACTTTTTACAACGTTCTGCATAATGTATGCTAAATCTCTTATCAGCTAAAATGGCAATAAGAATTAATTCTGCTTGCAGATAGGAATTAATAATTTGCTGTTCTTCTATGTCCCAACTTCTAGCATGATAGTATTTTTTGAAGCAGCAGACACATTTTTTCTCTTCATAAGATGCCCATGCACTAACTGCACACAATAGAGTTAGCAAAGATAATACATGCAGTCTCAAATCTATTCTAAGGCAGGAAAAATAATTTTTTTAAAATTATGTATGATATATATGTATGTGTTTCCAAAGGTAAAGGTAAATATGTACATATTTGCCTTTCCAAATGTATGTGAATACATCCTATTCAGGATCAGTATTTTCATGGTGATCTTTCTTTATACTATATTAATGTACACAAAACTGCCCAACCTTTTCTGAAAATATAAGAAATTAAACTCTGGCACTAAATGATATTTTGTTAATCTAATTGTAATCCTCCCTACAAGGATTTTGAATTCGATTTAAATTATTAGCAATTAAACTGTCTTAAAATTATTGCTCTCTAGCTTGTTTTCTTTGTTTCTTAGTATTTTTTTAGATGCTTCACTCTGTATTTAGTATGCAGAAAATAGAATGTGATTATTTTGATAAGAATGGAGTTCTTAGCACTGCACTGTAAAGAAGGTGCCTTATTGTAGTGGGAGACATTTTAAATTTTGCTTCATTTTTCATTTTATGAAGAGGTTCTGGTATAGAAAATGTGTTATTTAAACAACAATTTCATTGCACCTAAGTTATGACTTTGATTTTTATTCATGAACCAATTGCAAATCTATTAGCATCCCTGTTACATTTGGAATGGACCAGCTTTGAAATCAGTTGGAGGGAATTCCTGGCACAAAACAAATCTGTATTCCATCAGAGAGTATAGTGTAGAAAGCAGGTCTTTGTAGGAGGTTTTCACTCTGTAGAGTGAAACAGAGAATAAGAGCCTCTGCTTTTATCAAATTTCTAGAGATGTTGAGATGTAATTTAAATACACTCCACATTCTCTACACTGCTTTTTAAATATTATCAAGCATAAAGGGACTATAAGTTTGAA
This sequence comes from Entomyzon cyanotis, assembly GCA_024500445.1. Taxonomy (NCBI): domain Eukaryota; kingdom Metazoa; phylum Chordata; class Aves; order Passeriformes; family Meliphagidae; genus Entomyzon; species Entomyzon cyanotis. The sequence continues at coordinate 39,632,122 of JAKEPQ010001005.1, read as the reverse complement.
TTTTGTATGGAGATCTCTCATCTTCTTAGTTATTCTACTAAACTTGTTTCTAGGTTTGTTTTTTTTTACATCAATATAATTACATAAATAGAATTCCTTTGAATATGATTAAAATAGCCTGGAAATCCATACTTCCAGTGTGAATTAAAATTTAGTAATTGTATCTTTATTTATGCATGAAAACTGCAGAACTATAATAATCTTTTTCTTCCTTTTTTTTCTCCCCATGTGTTCTAAGCACTGCATTAAGCTGAGTAAAAATCAGTGTTAATAATCAGGTCAATGTAATTTCTGTCTAGATTTGAATTTAAGTATCTTTTTAGGAAACTTCCTTTGAAACTGTTGATCTTTGACATCTACTTTATCCGTATTTATTCTTTAAAATTTTGAGATCAAGGATAGAATCTGATCAGTTTTCTGACATTTAAAAATTGCTGATACCTAATAACATTAGGAGGAAAAATCTCCAGCACTACTTTTTCACTCTGACTTGGAAGCTGAAATAGATTAATAATATTTAGTAATTTTCAATATTTTTAAAATTCAAGCTATTGCATTAGAATGAACTTTCAGTAGTTTCTGAGCTTCCAGGATTAAAGAGTAATTATTTTGTTTTCATAAAGGCGAGTTTTATATTTTTAGAGAATGATGCAGCATCACTGAAACCTGTTGGGTTCCATAATCATGTTAGCTGATGTGTTTGCAATGTATATATCTTGTCTGCAGTGCCAGAATACAGTTTATGTGACCCCAATGTTTGAATCAATGTTATTAGTCATAATTAAATGATCTCATGTGTTAGCACTGTCTGTGGTGAGAAACACCCGCTCTTTTTTCCTCTTGTGTTTTCTGAACTAACCAATAAAGCTGAATTCTCAGCAAGTCCCCTTATATTATGACAGAATAAATATTTCACACTTTGCTTAAGGAAAACATCACCAAATCCTGGCATGTTGTAGGTTCCTCAGAGACATTTTCTGGAGCCTGGGGATGACCTGGGAGTTGAGCTAGAAAGAAGAAAACCTCAATACACTCTTTCTTAGCCCATTGACTATCTAGCCCTTTTTTCCTATGCAAACTCAAAAACCGTACAAGAAAAGGTGGGGAAAACAGGTCTATGTCAATTATTCTCTGTGAAGATTGTTATCATTTCCCATTGGTTGTCTTTAATGAGCAGTAACTTCTTGTGTTAAAAATATTGGCATTTTATCCCAAATAAATAGATAAACACACATTTTTTGGTCTAAAATTTTGCTACCTAGATCATGAAAACCTTAAACCGAAAACATGAGTGTGTAAAACTATATAGCATCTGGAAATGTGAGTGTTGCTTACGATCATGATATTTTTCCTGAGAAGGCATTGAAAAGACTAATTGTTTTCCCATGTAAATAGATGGGAATGGGTTGAGGAAACCAGCTTAAGGACATCAGATGTGTTTGTGTGTGTGTGTGTGTGTGTGTGTGTATAAGTATGCAATTTTCTGGGGAGGGAGTAGGTTTATTGAGGTAATACAAAGAACAAAGAAGTGCTTTGCTTTGCTTTAGCTATATGGGGTCATCAAGCTCTAGTAGCCACCCTTGGAGTGCTGTGTCCAGTTCTGGGCTCCTCAGTACAAGAGAGACATGGAGCTCCTGGAGTGGAACCAGAGGAGGGAGACATAAATGATTAAGAACCTGGAGCATCTCTCTTACAAGGAAAGGCTGAGGGAGCTGTGAGGGCTCAGCTTTGAGAAGAGATGACTGAGAGGGGACCACATCAATATCTGTAAGTATCTGAAGGAGGGTGCCAAGGGGAGAGATCTAGGCTCTTCTCAGTGATGCCAAACGATGGGACAAGAGGCAATGGACAGAAACTGATGCACAGGAACTTATATCTAAATATAAAGAAAAACTTTACTGTGTGGGTGACTATGCAGTGGAACAGGCTGCCCAGATAGACTGTGAAGTCTCCCTCACTGGAGATATTAAAAAATCTTCTGGACAAAATCCTGTGCCATGTACTCTGGGATGATCATGCTTAAACAGGAAGATTGAACCAGATGACCAACTATGGTCACTTCCAACCTTACCCATTGATGTATCATGGGCTGGGGGGCTGCACGAGCTGGCTCCCCCCCGGTCCAGGGTCTCTGGTCCGTGTAATTTCACCGGATCTGGTGCGCCCGGCCCCCGAGGTTCCGCGGCATGGCGGGGGTCTCCAAACCACGTCAATTCAACCAGGAAATTAAGTAAGACGAAGGAAAGAACTGGACTCCATCTCTGTTCTGCTAGGGAGGTTTATTTGGGGTAACGGGGAAAAGCGGGTTGCAGAGGAGGAGAAGGGGGGAGGAAAGGCTGGGACAGGATAAGGGCTGCCAGCCCAGAGATGCAAGACCTTGAGCTGGTCCAGACATCGACTTATAAAGGGAAAGGAAGGGGAGGGACTGTCTCCCCTAGAGCCAGTCCCGGGGAGTCTGAAGGGAAGACAGGCATAGGGAACCCACCAGTAGATTTCAGGTACAGCAGAATGCATATTTCAAAATGAACCAATGGTACACCGAGTGGGAAAACAAAGAGAGCACATGGAATCTTAAAACCCCACATTGCTACAACCCATTTTGTGATTCTGTGGTTCAGTGAAATGTTATAACAACTTGAGGAGACTTTGAGTTGGTCCATTAAGATAAAACAAGAGTATTTCAAATTGCCACAATCAACACTCTCATGAAGTGTTATAAGTCACTTACAGATGCTGATTTTTTACTGTTTTAATAAATGAGAATGCTGTATGTTAGCCATAACATTGCTTAAAGTCACTGTCATACACACAAAGTCTATAGCTTCAGTGTGATTTGCAGAAGAAGCGGATACGGCTGCTGCCAGCTTCAGAACGATGAGGAACGAAATCTGTCACGAACTTAGAGAACTTAATATATCACTAAAGACAGTTAATTTAGCAGCCATGACCCATGTAGGCAACAGAATTAATAGCAAGTCTGTTCAGCAATGATGTTCTCCCTGCTGTGCCACTGGGAGTGCAAGTCAATATTCTGATTTCAGCAGTGCTTTCTGTACAGTCTGTTCTGGCTCTGCTTCCCTATCACATACATCTCCCTTGGTGTCATGGGAGCCAGCCACCATGTTTCTAAACTGATTATGTGTTTATTTTGATTAAGGAGTATTCTAACCCTGTGGTGTGAATTGACTGAAATTATTTTGGGATTAAAACATGAAATAGACCTGGTATTGATTAAAAATTCTTTTATTGTTGAGGCCTTGGATTCCATTTAGAAAGTACTAGATTTTCTCCTGGCATCCTATGTCCTTTTTTGTGAAGTAAAATTAAGAAAACAGTTGGGATAGAGCTTTTGTCGCAGATGTATCATGCCTATGAAATGGTATGGCTACTCTTGCAATGTTCCTAGGTTTATTTTCCCAGCTCTTCTTGAGGTGGTTTTTTGTCTGTCAAGAGATCTCTTTGCAATACTGCTAAAATGAACTTCCCAAATATACAGCTGGATGAAACAGCAGGACAAACAAATATAATACAAAAACCCAGCAGGTTTCTATTCACACTACCTTAAATAACAGTTTTCTTTGCAGAGAGTGAAATTGTCAAATCCTGAAAGTAGTTTTATCTGTGTTGATTGATACAGAATCACTTTCACATATTTAAAATACTGGAAATACTAAGAGAGTTTTAAAATACCAAGCAAATAACAATGTTTCTAAAGTATTGTCTATTGCAGATGTGGTTTGATACTGTATTTGAAAACAATGACATTTTAAAATTGTCAGGAATTTTTATAATTTAGAACAAAATTTTAAGGCTTTGTTCTGAACCCCTAAAATGTGTCAGTTTGAAGACAGTAAGCTTTGCCTTATTTATTGTATGCAAAAAAAAAAGTGCAACTCTGGCTTACATATTAAATAGAATTGATATAATTAAATGTCTTTACTGCATGTCTTTAGTGGCTTAAGTGCAAATATGTGTTTAAGCAATCATCTCAGAACTGGAGTTACATATAGATTTAAATTTGACATCTTATTTTCTTTCTTTCTTTCTTTCGTTCTCTCTCTCTCTCTCTCTCTTTCTCTCCTTCTCCTTCTCTCTTTCTCTCTCTCTCTCTCTCTCTTCTTCAGTTTTATCTTGGTTGAATAAAATTAGTCAGTTTTACTTTTGGTTGAAAACTGCCACTTGGGCATGTTAGTCCTGTAGTTTTAGACATCTTTCCTGAGAACTCAGTCCACCAACTGGAGCTCCATATGCAGTGTGGGTACCCACCATAACCACAGCCGTATTTTTAAATGAGTGTAGTCCCAGGCTTGAAAACAAGCCAAGTTATATATGTAGGGAGAAGGCTAGATGAGCTGGTATAACTGACATATGATAAATAACAAATACTACATGAGATTTCAGGCATAAAAGCCCTCTGCAGAGATAAAGATCTGAAATGGAAACAACAGGAGCAAAGTCTAATGTGAGGACAATTGATCTTTGTTTAATTAGAAATATGTCAGTAAAATCACTGAAAGAGGAAAAGGAGACTTTGGACACCTGCGGAGTAGTAGAAGTATTATTAAGGGGAAAATAGCTGATGTGGTGTTTTCCTTCTAAAGAAAAGCTGAAGTTTTATTTATAGCCTGTGAAACACAGAGAGATTAACTAAGGATGGAGGAAAGAAGGGTCAGAAGAGAGAGAAGAAATCTCCGTGGAGATTTCTGAGCACCAGGACTGGTAGTGAAACAGGGAGTGATATTTCTGTGGAAAATATTCTCCCACTGGTAACTGTTGTTCTATGTTTGCTGGTGTGTGGGTGTGTTCAGCAGGTTTTCCTACCTGAAAGGCAGATGGTGACTTCCCTGAGGGCTCAGACAGTGCTCAAGATGGCAACAGGAAAGGGCAGCAACACCGGCAGTGTAGAACTGTTCAAAGCATTTGAGCTCCCTCTGAGCATTTGGGACTTACATGTTTAGAAGAAGCCCTTTATCCTTTAGTAACGAAGAAGTTAGGAGAGGATTTTGAAGATTACACTTTGTAATACAGGCATATGAATTTTCTGCAAGTCCTTGGTGAATTTGGGCTACAGCAATCTTTTCTTTGTTGTTATTGTCTTTGAAACTCAATGCATATTTTTGTCATACATACAAGATCAGCATGAAAACTATGTGCCAAAAGAGCATTTAAGTCTAGCTATGCTTTCAAGATTAAAAAAAAAAAAAAAAAAAAAAAAAAAAATTGAGGAAGTATGACCTAGTAATCTCCCAGGCACATGCTGTGATTCTTGAGGTGTTCTGTGCAGGACCAGGAGTTGGACTCAATGATACTAATGAATGTCTTCCAACTCAGCACATTGTATGATTCTACAAACACAGAGAAATACACTTTGCCATGGTCACATACTGCTAGGAAATAAAACATCAGAGAAAAAAATCCTATATTAAGTCATCATCATACTTTCAAAGTAATTTGAGTTTTAAAGTAATTGGGATCCTTGTATAACATCACTTCTTCTGTTACTTGTTCTTCAGTATAGCTGTTTACATAAATACTTCAGTGCAGAATTGGCTGTTTTCTGTATTGCATTTCGGACTTTGTGGAATACTTTGTTCTTGTACTTCCAAGTCTTGCTTTCATGTTCTTATAAACCTTGAATAACCTTTATTTTATTCATCCCATTTTGTTTCATTCCCCCTTGCTTGTGTAGTTTTGGAGTTTTAAAGCTTTAACAACTTTGAGAAATGAGTACATCTCCTTTATTTTACCTCTATAACCTTTTTCTTTCCCTCATCTGATTTTAATTTTTCTCTCTCTTCCCATTCTTGTATTTTTCTAGCTTTTGTCATCTTTCACTCAAACTGTTTTTGGTTTTTGGTCTATTTACTCACCTAAAATTTCTTTTCTCCAATATTTTGTGCTTCTTCCCTTTTCTGAATACTTCCTTCAAAATTCAGAATCAACATCTTGTCACAGGACTCGTTCATGATGGAAGAAAGGCATATTCCTTGTTGCTACTATAGTGAAATCACTGAGAAGAAAAGATAACAAAATTTCTAGCAAAAAACCAAAGAAATAATTTTTAGAATGTGAAGAGAAAACAGAACACATCTTTTTATTCCCTGAAGTCATCTTATCTAGTACTGTTTAGACAAGAAAGGCTTAGAAGGGGTCGCAATAAGGAGCAAAATAAGATTTGAGTATTTTACCCTTGTTGAGAATGCGCATGTTATGACTGGGATGACAACGAAGGAAAAGGAAGAATTCTCTTTGAACAAAAAGAAGAAGAAAAAATTATTTGGAAACCTAGCAAGAGAAAATTTTATTTACTAGTCTTACCAGAAACTTAAATAAGCATAGAATCAAAAAATCAAGGAATGGCTTGGGTTGGAAGGGACCTTAAAAATTATCTTTTTAAATGCCCTTGGCATGGGCAAGGACACCTTCCACTAGACCAAGTTTCTCAATGTCCCATCAAACCTGGCCTTGAACATTTTGAGGGATGGGGCACCCACAACTTCTCTGCACAATCTGTTCCAGTTCCTCACCACCCTTATAGTCAAAAATTTCTGTTAAATATCTAATCAAAACCTACTCCTTTTCAATTAGAAACCATTTCCCCATGTCCTGTCACGCATGTCCTTGTAAAAAGTTTATCTCCATAATCTTTCAGTATATATTGGTTGCTTTTTATTTTCCAATTCCAAGTGATAGGCTTTCCAAGGCTCCAAAATTCCAAGGCTTTTTTTTTCTTATGAAAATTTATGAGTCTAAATAGTCAATGTACTACAATGAATGAAACTGCAGGTCAGTCATCAACAAACTTGTGCAGACATAAATGTCATAGTTAATATTTTTCAAAGTCTTGTGGTTTATTTTCCAGATGTTCCAGCCATGTTGGGTTCTTCTCTAAATTTCTTTCTTCCATATGAACCCATTTTTCTAGCCATAACTTTGACAAAATGAGCCCATCTACAACTGTTAGAGTCTAGGTAATCAGTAAACTCAACTACTTTCCTTAATGAGCATGTACTAAATTACTGGTTTGTGAAAGAGCTGGTTGGTGAAATGTAGCTGTTTGAAATCACAGAGTCACAGAATGGGTCAGGTTGGAAGGAACCACACTGGGTCATCTGGTCCAACCTCCCTGCTCAAGCAGGGTTATCATGGACCACATGGCACAGCATTGTGTCCAGACAGTTCTTGAATATTCCCTATCTACATGTGCACTGCTATGCAAAAATACATGCAATAATTGGCTTCCTAATCTTGTATTTGGCCTGTACAGCTGAACTCATTTGGTTTTAAAATGCCAAGGACAAGATTATACATTTTTAAAACTTTTGTACACGTAAACAAGTAAAGAAAATAGAAACCTCTAGTCCCAGCTATGAGAGGGATAAAATTTTCACTCCTTGTAGTCTGGAGAGAGATTCATCAACTTTGTAGTAAACCACCTGGGGAGGTAGTGTCTTTAATTGTATGAGCAAATCAGAACCTTACTCTAGCACCATACACCATAGGTGTGTTTCTACCAGTTCTAGAGCTGAACATGAAATATTTCTCTGCATAATTTTCTTATTGGAGTATATATATATGTATACACACAAACTTACTATTAATATGATGTTAAAGTAATGTATTAATTCCTATTGCATACAATTTTCTCTTATTCTGACTTTTTTTACAACACTATTCTAAGATCTCAGCGCTGGGGAAGTAAAGTTGCATTTTCTTTTAAAAAGATGTTGCAATCAAGTTGAAGGAGTAGCAAAATATTTACTCACTATTGCACACTAAGTCAATTCTAGAGCCAGAAACTGAACCAGTTTTTGCTTTAACCATTTTACATTTCACCTTGGAATGTCCTCAGATTTCTTAAACTGCATCTCAGTTCAGTTAGACATTATTTTTGTAGCTTCTCTTCCTCCTGTAGCCCTACAAATTACGTGAGAGGAAGGGCGTGAGAAGAATGATCAAAGAGATTGCCCAGGGAAATATTCGGTAAATTTGAGCCTGTGATGCAGAAAAGCGAACACTTTTCCTCTTGCTTTTTTTACACAAGTTTTTGGTATGTAACAATAGGCCATTGATCATTGCTGTCTGACTGCTGAACTATTACTTTTTAGTCCCATTTGACTGTTATAATGTATGAAATGTTTGAAATTCTGTATCAGCAGTATATACTGCAAGCATTTCTGTGTAATTCAATAGAAAGACTACAAGACTTATGTAATTAATACTTGTTAGCATATGTGTATAAATGAAAGGGATTTAATTTTGTTTTATAACCAGCTGTACTTCCAATGTGTCTATAATTTCTCCAGTTCCTTAGTGCTTGCTTTTTGAGTCCTTTTCTTATGCATTAAAACAATTTCATTTCACTTTCTCTATGCAAGAGGAAATCTCTGAAAGAAAACACCTTAAGGCAGAACAGAATGAAAATATTTGATAGTATTTGTTTATCTGTGTCTTTATGATATGTAGTTACATAAAAGTTGTCAAAATATCAGGTGAGCCTGACGAAAAGAACACACAGTTAGAAAACCAAAACTGCACTGGAAGAGAGGAAAAAATGAAGATTTAACAATTGTAGCCAGCATAGCTAACAATAATTTTAATGTTTTCCAAGAAGGAGTGATAAAAATCCATGAACATATGTAGCTAAAGGAAAGGAATTTCATTGCCACAGCTTCAAAATTTGAGCATGTTCTGACTGGAAGTGAAAATAAGCAGAAGGTGGACCCTGGCACTGACATGGTCACTCTAAGTTTTGTGCTTTCTTGGAAGATACAGCTCTTGTGGTGACCTAGACTGCACTATAGCAGTTTGGGAGTCCTGGGCTGCTTTCCCCTAAACAGTAATCTATCCTCACCTGTGTTACAATAAAAATGAGGTTCCTCAGTACTGAGCCCAGTGACAAGTTAATGCAGAGATTCAGGCAACATTAGGCTGTCTCAAGAATGATTCACATTATTAATTTATTACATAAAGAGATCTGGAATTTAGAAGAACTAGATTGTTTTTAGACTTTCTCTGTAGACCAAATATAAAATGGATGAAAGCTACAAGAGGAAAACGAAGAGTGAACAGAAAACATTTGAGAGATGGAGATCCATCTGCTACTTTATTCTCCACAAATATAGAATACTGAATCAACTTTACTGTAAGAATATTTGTGGAAATTTATCCCACTTTCCTGTGGGGTAAAAGTTCACAAAAAGAGCTTTATATGATAACATATATGATATTGCAAATAATAATTGCATTTTTAATTGCTTCAAATAATACTTAAACTCTTGTAATATATCTATTTTAAATTATCTTGACCTTATTTCAAAATTATGTCAGTATATTTTCAAATATGCCAGCAACATAGTAATTAAATGCAAATTCAGAATAAAAACATCTATTTATAAATAAACAATAGTTTTCAGGTTAGGATGTGCTTTATCTAGCAATGCAACATAAACCCTCACAGAATTTTATCTGATTTCCTGTCTCTTGTCCCAAAGTCAAGAAGTGTCTTACCCTCTTCTTTTTCCTACTGTTACTGTTCTATTTTCCAACTAATATTTTTTAACACATTAGGGAACCAAGGGATTTGTTAGTACATTATGAAAGTGGAAGAATAATTTGGACCCCCTATTAAATTGGAGATGTTGGTAAAAGAGCATGATAAACTCTGAATTAAAACATCTATTGTTTACTTGTCATGTGTGAAAGTTTAAAAGATTTGTAAACTCCCTGTAACTAGGAGCTGTCATGGTTCAGCTCTCCAAGCACAGTCTTGTGGTACTATTTGAGGCAATTGGTTGTTACCCAGGATAAGTACACAGACCTGGCAGACAGGTCATAAAACCTGAGACCGCTTCCTGAAGAGGAGCCAACCAGGATACCAAAGATGTTTTATAGATCACCAGTAGGACAACCAGTGAAAGTCCTGAGGAATACAATCAGCTGAGCCTAGGCAGTTATTCAGATTACCCTAAAGTAGTGGTAGATTAACAGAGCAACTCTCCAGATTCCATATTCAGTGTTTATTTTAGTGGATTAGAATTCCAAGATAGATATGTCTTGCACATTCATCTGAATGTAGGTGTCAATCTGTTGCTGGATCTCATCCTAGGTGATGATTACACATGGCTTTCAGGGACATGGTAAAACTGAGGAGCTGCCCCAGATGACAGAAGACTACAGATGGTAGATGAAAAGTGCCACTTGGAGCTCAGAATTCAAATTAGCATAGCATGAAGAGACCACAGAGATTACACCTAGAATTCAAGGTGAAGGCAGGAATAGGCAGAGAATAAAGAACAAGATGAGAATGGAGTTTTCTGTCTTTAGAAAAAGACACTATGTAATCTAAGTGAAAGGAAAAAATTGCTGGATTATTAAAATTATATATCAGTATTTATACATAGTTAAAGTATATGCATATCATACAGGTATATAATGTACTTCACAGGAGATATAAACCCACAGAAACCCCTAAGTACTTGTACAATGTATTAGATGTAGAGAAACACAAATGCATAGTATTGAAAATGACCAAACTGTGATCATGTCTGCTGTGTGACTAATTTTGCCACGATAATGAAGAAAACACCATTTCCTATTTTGGTCTTTATTTTAATAATTTGAACTCCATGCAAATGTCACTGCATGATGTGTTGAACTTCTGAATTTCTGAAAAGCTGAAAAATACTGAAAGCTGTAGGATCTCTTTCTTTGCCTCTCACACTCATCTATGTGTACTGTAAGAATGTGTTGGAAGATTTTTCCAAACTCAAACCAAATATTTTACGTAACAGTATTATAAAACGTATATGACAATAAGTTTCCATCTGCCTATTACAGACTTTCTGCTAAAAAAGTAATATTCCTGTATTTAAATAGAACTATACCATACCATGCTCAGGAAGACTGAGCATAAATAAACAGAACATTTCAAACTCCCTCAAACCCGTATACCTAGAGTGATCCTGAGGAGTTTCTATGACATATATGAAGTTTGGAATAAAGCTTTCTTTCATAATGAACAAAACGGTCTCTCTTTTTTCCAAGCTCTTCCCTCATAGCATGCTACAGGAGAGAAGTCTTTTGAACATTCAGAGCTCATCTTTATTTACTGACAAAAACACATAGTGAGAAGTAACTTTTAAAATAGGTAAGAACCAGATTATTAGAATTCCCATAGATAAAAAAATTGACATTTTGAGTTACCTCTCAAAATTAATCACAAAGCATCTCAGACTCTGGAAAACATTAATAATAAAACGAAAAACATTCCAAAGAAGTAGGCAGTAAGATTCTCTGACTCTAGATATAAGCAAAATGCAGGAGTCTACAAGAGCAGATTTGTTGTAGCAAAGTCTGTACTCCACTTGAACTTTATATATGATGAGCATTTTTAATCTTTCTGTTACAGCTGTCTGTCAGAGTCTTTTGCTTATCTCTTTCCATTTCTACAAGACTTATGGCAACGCTGAACTGTTCTAGTATATTGTGATAAAGGTCGTCTTAGATGTTCATTTGTGAATGATTCACGTTTGAATTTTAAATATTTCAAATACAGCTGGCCAGAAACTGATAACCCTTTTTTTTTAAATGCTCTTTCTGTTCTTTTCAGTCTGTAATTCCAATTTAGATTGTAATTTAAAGACAAGAAATTAGCCAGTTGAATTTAAAGAATTGATACATAAAAACAGCTTTCTTTATGAGCTCCTTCAGGGAAGTATTTAGAACACAGAGATATTAAGAGGCCTTTCCTTAAATAAAGGACCTTATATTTGTACATGTATGTTGACTAGGAAGACTCAAGGTGTAATACAATTCTTTTCAACCTACAAAATGTCAGAAATATTTGTTAATGAATGTTTTCCTAGGCTTTTTTAAATTATAATAGCCATATACAATTGTCTTTTACTGTGTGGATAGTTAATTCTGTGAGAAATTAGCCATCCATAGAAAGCCAGCAGGGTCTCTAAAAGAAAAGGCTGGTAGAGAAAACCAATGGAAATTGAAGTTGTGCTTTTTTTGTTCTATCTGGGGAAGATAAGAAACAGTGAAAGCTTGTTTCTTATTGAAATAAGATAGGGAGGAAGGAAATGGGGAAAATGATGAATACCAGAGAATGAACCATGTCTGAGACTCTGTGAGAATAGGTGGCACATTTGTAGAGGCTGTGAAGAGAGAAATAATTTTTGTGATAATGGATATCTTAAGTAGCAACAAAAGCACTTAATTAATGATTTAGCCCATAGAGAGGTTGTCAGTACATAACATACAAGACGAAGAGGCATTTTGGAAACTGCCTCAGACATTATGTAAAAAAAATATCTTATGAATGGCATTTAGAGTAAATAATATTTTTTAACCCAAATAGTTTTCTTGAAAGGTCAGATAAATCTTTCAAGAGGTTAGAACTTTGTTTTCAAGGACTTAATAAATAAAAACATTACCTTTTAGACTGGGGTAAATAATGTGGTCCTGGACCCTGTTATGCACAGCAATGTCTTCTGAGAAAATTATTATATTTTGTGAAGTGTAAGGTGGAAACTGTTACTGCAGGCTCCGGGAGGGTGGCACAGGCTGGCTCCCACCCGGAGCGAAGTCCCTGGTCCTCATAATTCCACTGGATCTGGGGCGCCTGGCCCCCGGGGTCCTGCAGCATGGCGCAAGTCTCCCAGCCACAGAAATTCTAGCAGGAAACGTAGTGAGATGAAAGAACAAACTGGACTCCATCTCTGTTCTGCTAGGGAGGTTTATTTGGCGTATAGGGAAAAGGGGTGCAGGGAAGGAGAAGGGGGAAGGGAGACAGGACAGGTAGCAGATGCTAGCAGCTCAAAGATGGAAGACCCCTCTCTGACGCAGACATGGGCTTATAAGGGGAAGAGAAGGGGCAGGATTTTTCTCCCTTGGAGCCAGTCCCGGGAGATGGAGGGGGAGAATTGACAGGAGGAACATACCAATAGGTTTTCAGGTACAACAGAGTGCATATTTTAAAATGAACCAATGTCATACAGAGCAGGGAAATAATGGAAGCACATGGAATCCTAAAAACCCACATTGCTACAGGAAACGCTAATATGATCTGAGCAAGAAAGGAGCACATGATAGACTCTTTTTTTTTTTTTTTTTTTGCTGAAGAAGATGTGAGTTAGGGGTTTTTTAAGAGGTTTTCAACCAGTGGTGTGAATGAGGATGTGACTGGAAGGTCCACGCTGTCTCAGTGTAGCTGTTCTGGGACATAGAGAGGTGGATTGCAGTAGGATTGTGGTGGTGTTGACAAGGGGTGACCAGATGGAGAGGTTTGATATCCTGTCAGTAGACAAACTGATGTCAGGTATACAAGTAATAGTAAAGGAGGCTGTTGTATCAAATGGAGATGAAAACTACATTTTATCTTCAGGTTAGTCTACTTTTTAGGTAAAGGAAAATTAAAGAATTTGTATTAGTTTAGTGTGATTCCAAAGGCATGCCTTGCAATCATATTGAAATTCATTTTGATTGTCTTGTTCCTTTCTGCATTTTGCTAAAGAGGGAAAGCTGAACTGGGTTGAGTTTTGTTGGGCTTTTTTTGTATTTCTGCTTGAAAGCATGAAAACTTGTGCATTTCTCTTTTGCTGAAAAGTTCCTGTCTCCTAATTCAAATGTCAACCTTTTGCTGTGGGTCAAACATATAGTGGAAAAGATCAAGATGTTATTTTGAGGAAGCATTTTATGTGGGAAATGTCTTCCTCCACTTCTAGAACAAAAATCATCAATGTTTCTGTTAGAGGAATTTTTAAGATGCTTTAAAATTACAAAGAACACATTTTTTCACAGATTGCTACTATGCTTCTGGTACAGATAACAATCAAATGCTTAATGTTGCATATTGAGGTAAAAGCAAATGCCTTCTATTGGAACTAAATATGTGTATTTATTAGGATATACATAATTCAGACTGCCAAAGGACAGAGATAAAATTACTTTCTCCCCTAAATGGAGTGGATTTTTTCCCTTTAATGTTTCTATGCACATGATTTATGAAACACTACATCATTTTAAGGAAATTCTCCATCAGACTCCTTGTGGAAAAATATCTTTAAAGAGTTTTCTTTTTTGTTTCCTTCAAAAACCTTACATAAAGCTGATTCAGACAGTATCCTCCAGTTAATTGAACCGTCTGTTTTAAACTGTGGACAAATGGAGATTAGTTAGGAGAAATCAGTTGCTTTTTTCCTACTATTGCTATTTTTTAGACTATACATAATATTATGCAAGAAATCTTTCCTTTTTCAAAAGCTAGGCTTAGAAAAAATGGCCTCCAAAATTTAATGTTGAATTATGAGTTTAGAATCAGCAGAGTACATACCTTTTTCTGTACAAAATACAGGAAAGATAAAATTTTTATCAGCAGCTATCTCTTACTATTAAAAAATATAACATTTTTCATCTTATTAGGATAACAGAGAGATTAACTGCAAAGGTAAGAACGTCACTGATGTACCAACTATGCAAAATTTGAGAAGAGATGTGTAGAATTGGTTCTACAGTTGAAGCCTGTCTGGAAACTAGATAAATTTCCAGATAGGAACCTGTAGTGGGAACATCTTAGTTTAGTGATTATATAACTAAATGGAAGGTGTGACTCTGAAATCCTAGTGGATCCCAAGTACATCTGAAAATAAATGTAGGACAGTTGTTCCTATGTTCATTTGCAAAGTCCTGCATGCAAAAGACATAAAAATGGATCTTTTGTAATATAATTTTCTCCCAGAAGATTCATCAGGAAAAAGTAGGATCAGTCTTCATATTTGAGCACTGTACTTCATGACTTCTCTGGTGCAGCATGCTTACATGAGTCCCAGGCTTATATTTCACTGTTTGTCATACAAACTTTTCAGATTTTAGTAAACTCTGAGGACCTAGATTCCTATTTCATTTTATCATCTACATTCCCTTTATCTCTGTATAACAACACCTTTAGATTGAACCTTGCTGCTTCCTGACACTTCTGCCAAGTGTGATTGTCTTAGCTTCTGAGTTGGTTTTGGTGCATCCTGAAGTGTCTTAACTGTTGCTTCCCACCTTGTCATCGCTTCCTCTTTCTTAGACTAGACAACATCTAATTCAAAGAAGAGGAATGAAGACATCAGTTTAGGGTGCAGGAGGCCCTGAAGGTTCTGGAATGAGATTTCTGACTGGGAACAAGTTGGGCTGTGAGACTCAGGCATGGTTCTGTGTCTCTAGAGTGCTATGGCCCTGCCCCAGATGAGTGCTGTGGGGACAAACAGCCCATATATTCTCAGCTGTTGGTCAGGATGGTAATGAGATCATGAGAGTGATGACAAATAGAGAGCTGGCGGAGTACACCTTGGCCATTTCACTTTGAGGAGAGAGAAGTAACCTGTTACCACTCCATGGAAATAGCAGACAGATAATGGCTGTGGTTATATAACACCATTAAACAGTCTCATAAAAAAGTGAAAAGAGGTAATTTTAGCTCTGAATAAATAAAATGTCATAAAGGCTTGGCTTAAAAATAATGTGTTATCAAATCACTTTAAGCTGTTGAACTATCACTTTTAAATAGTTTGTGTGGCAAACTCAGCCACCTCTATGGAGAGCTTTCATGCACATGGCCCAGCGTTTTCATTTAGGATTTTCTCACATGCAGTCGTGCTCACAGAAACTGAGTTTAAGTTTAGCAATTTTTCTTGTTCAGGATTATGTGAAAGAAAAGATATTCCAGTATAAATAATCTCATATACACAACACCAAATTGAAAAAATCCGTAAGCAATTTTGAAATTGATTGGGTTGCTGTGTAGACTTGATCTTTATTTGTAGGTGAGAATTTTCTGTAATCCTGCAGCAACCTGGAGAGCTAATAAGAGAACTGAGATGAATTGTGTGCTCTCAGAAAAATTAATCCAAATCCTACTGGATTCAATCTAAATCTTTCTACTGACTCCAGTGGGCTCAAGAGAAGGGCTATCTTTTAGGGCAAGATAGATTAAAGAGCAGGTCTTCAAACAGCTAAAATTTCTAGGCCATTTAGATCACATTTTCATCTAAGAGAAAAAGAGAAGATAGGTTTGTTGTTGGGTTTTTTTTATTTCCCATGAATTAAATTAGATCTGTACTAAAGCTGGCAGAAAATAGATGATATATGTGATGGGGAAGTAGAGATAAAAAGAACCCTTTTCTTCCTTATCTTTCTTCTTTTCATTAAATCACTGTAGTTGAGCATGGAAAGCCAAGGTGAATGGGAATAAGTTAACCTTCATGGGTGGCAGGAAACTGCATCCCTGCACTTGATAAGCACTTTTTATAGCACCACCTGTGGAGCTCCTTCAGGTGTTAGCTTGTCTGGTGCTCCTTCAACTTTTCCATATAGTACTGGAAAAGGAGTGAGAAAAGAGGGCATATGAGATGCAGAGTTTAAAATAAAGTGAAAAATTAGCTTGCCTAAGAATTTCTCTTATGGATGTAGATTGGCATATTGACAAAAGGGTTTAGCTGGTGATATATTAAGAGACAAATGAAACCAAGAATCAGTAGAAGGAAAATATTTTGTGTATGTTTCTATGTGAAAATGGGAATTTACAATATATATATTATTCCAGAGTAAATCCAGTCTGAAAGGCTGAAAGGTGTCTAAGTGACAATTAATTGACAATAAAAATGTCCTTAGAAGAACATATTCTTAGAAGACTAAGGACATCTCTAGGTAACAGGAAAAGGTCTTTTTGCTCCTTTATAAAACAAGGTTTCAGTTTTTCATGCAGTCAAACCTCTGAGTATCTCTTTACACATAAGTGGTGTGACTGAATGATTAGATTCTGGTCATGGCTCTTTCCTCCAGAGTTCTCATTCTGATACTTCTAGCAAGGTTATTTGGTTGAGATCTCTTGGCATATAAAATAAGGCTGCGTAGTGAGAAAATAATTTTCATGTGAGAATAGTCAGGTGGAAACCTTCTACATGATTTTACATTTTTTAAAATTGATGTAAGCTCTGTACATCAGCTGAAGAAGTACCATTTAGTTATCACTTCTGTGACAGTTTATTAGTGTGCATTTTGGCAAAAGGAGGAAGAAGTTGCTCTTTTCCATGAAGTTTTAATTAGAGATAATTTTCAGATCTCTGTTGTGGATGTTTGAGCTGTGACTTCTGAAAGAAGGGGTTTTCCTGTGTCATTGACCTACCGTGGAGAAATTCAAGGACATAGACTCTATAAATAAACAAGCTAAATAGATCTCCATGTCACTGCTTTTACTTCCATCAGAAAGTCGCCTCTAAAAGGAAAAAATACCAGGTACAACCTGACAAAAGGACAACCATAGAATATACTCCACATTTTTTTGCCAGAGCTTATAAAATGTGAAAACCTCAGAGGTAAATAAAGAAGCTAACTGGAGTAAAATGTCAAGAGCAGAACAGAAGAGGATGTACTTGATTCTATGCAATAATAACCACAAGTGGACGAGCCATCAGACAGCTGCAGCTTGCTATTTTTATAGAGGTCATTAGAAACACTGAATGTCAAAAAGCGTTTACAATAAAAACCTCACGACTGAAGTTTTGTTTTCTTCTTCTTCTCTAGTGTCTAATTTTATTGATTTAGAAAGGCAGAGGAAAATGTCCTCTAGTCTTGTGATGATATCATCATGTGATAATATCATCTAATTGCATCTAAAAAACTCTGTTTTCCCAAGTTTTAAAGTGAGTAAATCCATCTGAGCATTAGACTTTATTTACATTAACTTATCCAAAAGTATTCTGAGTTTATATTCCACATACAATCTCTTTTATTTATAGCTTTAGTGGCAGAAAAATGCAGAGTTACCCTTAGATCTTACGGAGTTCCTATCATTCACTAGCTGTTTCAGGACAGCTTTTGTAGAAAAGCAAAGTATTCCCCACTTCTGAATAGCCACGTTTGCTAAGTAGTAACACAGGGCTATAACTTAGTTTAACCAGATTAACTTTGACAGGGAAGGATGCAAAATTAAAAAATAATAAATGATTGAGAAGGCAATTTTAGAATTGTCAGTTTTGCAAACCGAAAGCATTCCACTATGACAGTGGGTTTTGCCAATTCTGATTTCAGAGAAATCTGAAGAGCACAGTTTTGAAAGTCCTTGAATTTCTGGCAGCTTAGTGGCACAGATGGGGTGATGAAACATCTCAAGTTCCATCTACTGAACTAGGTAGTTGGCCATAATGGCTGCTCTGTGACCAAGAGATTTGCATGGAATATTTTGAGATGGATTCAGGATTACCACTGCAAATAATGTGTCAGCACAAAACCAAAAATAAATTATACTGGAGATAGATTGGAAATTGAAAAATGTTAAAGTTTTCTATGAGTGAGAACAACTCCTCTGACTGCTGTTCTTCTTAGGAAGGAAGAGACTTGTTGAAATTATGCAGTACAAATCTGTGTCTTTACAGAAAATGTGAAGAGTAATTTTGAATATGTGGGAGCTCTTGGGTAAATCAAACAAATTTCAGGAACTTATTCTTCCTTTGCCAAATCATAACTGCCATTTTGGAGAAGAAGTAATTATCTTTTGCATGGTATTACTCTGATATCCATAAACTCTTGCTTCATGTGGATTAGCATACAAGTTTTATCCATCAGACTGCATTAAGGAAGAAGTTCAAAGTTCTGCACAGAAAGCAAAGCTGAAGAGGTTTCAGGGATAAAAAATACAAAAGAGAATGAAGGTATGGTGGTCACCTGTTAGTGAACATCTTACTAGAGTTGCTAGCAATAAAAGTCATGCTTACTCCAAAAGTATCTTCTTGCCATTATTATAAAGTAATTTAATTAGAACATAGCTCTTACTTTAACAATGGTAAAGTGGCCCTTTATTTTTTTTTAACTATGAAATTAATTTAAAAATATTTCCATCTTTTAATAAAATATTATCTCTCTTTGCAAACTAATGTAAATTTCCTTTTTCAACTCCATCTGGTAAATAATTGCTTAAAGATAAAGTTAAAATGAACCAAGTTTAAAGGTCTTGGCTCATTTCCAGTGTGCTGGAAGTAAACTGGAATGATTAAAACAGAATAGCTTGTATGGGTCTTTGTAGATAAAACTTCAAGTCCACAGCAAGCAACTCAGAAATTTTTGACCTGAGATTTCCTTTGGTTATCATAACAAAGACTAATGGGAAATATTTCAAGATTAAATTAACAGAACCAGATGTCTTTCCTGTTAAAAGGAACATTCTCTGTAGTATGCATAAGTTCTGAGATTGTTGAGAATGATGCACAGACACAAAAATTCGTTTGCTTACTGTAAACAGTAGATAATAATTACTTTTTATTTTCCATACTAGATCTCTTATGTAGTCAGATCTGAAAGCATTTCATAAATAATTTTCATCTTGATCTATTTAAGACTAAAGGCTTCTGGATTTTTCAGGATTTTTTTTTCAAATTTATATAATCATAGAAGTGCACTGTTGGAAAGAACCTTAGAAGTTTATTAGTCCACCTTTTAGCATGACTGATTTTTATTAAAACTGATGTCAATAATTACAATTTGCATGTGTAATTCTAGAAAAATTGAGCCTGAGACATTTTCTTTAGCTGTTAAAAAAAACAAAGCAACTTAAAAATGTTAATGCTACCTGTGGAAAGGATGAGTAACTAGAATCCACAAAACTTTTTTTTTTTTTTCTTTTTCTTTTTTTATATTAAGGCACTAGTTTTGACTTTGAAAGTCTCCTTTCCTTTAAACATTAGATTATCTGGGCGATCTCAGAAAGTGAAGGTAGAACATGTTGGTGCAATACATAAGAGCATGTTGCATATTGATCCAGCTCTAAAATCAAAAATCACAGTTGTGCTGGTTTTGGGGCACCTGCAGAGATTCAGCCTGTGACAAGCTGCATTGTGGCTAGCACAGGTTCTTCCCGTGGGAACATTTTGCTATATTTCATAAACAAGATAAAGTTTGGATGTTTTGCAAACAGTTTCTCCGGATTGAGTCAGTTCGGGCTTGGCCAATTGGGCCTAGGGGGAGGTCTTGGGCTGACCAATCTGGGGCACTTCTGTAAACTCTATATATATGGAATTCAAAACAATAAAGTTCCTTTTCTCCTCTCTTTCCTTGTCTGAGAACTTGGGTCAGTCCTCAGCTAGCCGCTCAACAGCGACACTGCATGTTGCATAAAGTTTTGAACTTATGTAGTATCTCCTCAGGTCAAAACATTGAATTCAAGCTCTAATGTGTCTTTTGTTCAGGTTACTGAAATCTTGAATGTAGGCTTGAGTTTCTCTAGTCCTTGTCCTTAAATTAGCTTGTCTCTTATTTCAGCACAGAGCAATGAGTGCCTCCTCAGGGCTCTACACCACATTAGTGCACTTGAGTGGGTGTAGCTTCACCTAGTCTATTTCAAGGCCCCTGCACCCTCCTCTCTTTACAAACCACACACTGAAATTTCTTACACATTTAATTTTACAGCAGGATTTGTCAGCCTCAGTGCTTCTCAACTCCCACTTTACAACTTGTCAAATGATTACTGAGGCATTAAAATAAAAACCCAAAAATTAAATACATCCCTGGAGTTTTATTTTTTGCTAAAATGAAGCTGAAAGTTAGCTTCTCCATGTCAATACAAAAAGAAAATAAGATGCTAGTAAAGTAACATGGCAAAAAATAAAAAGGAGAAAAATAAGAGCAGGGAACACTATACTAATTTGCTAAAACAACTGAGTTCCACATATAGTATTGTAATTTTAAAAAGGCAAAACTATACCTTTTGTGAAAATGGCCATTCAAGCTGTTCTGGGACTTACGTGAATTATAAGTTTAGGAATAAAAAGTTAAATGACTATGAAGGATCTTGTTCAAAAATTTTTATTATGCTGTGTAATGAAAAATAATAAAACCTTGCTCCCTTTCTGTTAAAAAAAGATATAAGTGTTTGGGGTTTGGGTGGTTTTTTCTTTTTTCTTTTTTTTTTTTTTTTGAGAATTGTGGGAGTAAAATCATTAATTCTGGTGAGCCTTTCTGACTTTAAAGCAGGAAGGAATATGTAATAATCAAGATACATAAAGTAACAAACGAAGTAAACAAGCTCAAAGCTCAGAAGACCACAATCCAAGCATTTAATGTCACTTTTCTCCTCTACGTTTCACTGCAGCATAGAGTTAGCAGAGTCTCTTTTATACAACTGAATGAGGAGAAAATACTATTTCTCTCTTTATCTCTTTTTAAATGTTCAAGTTGAACCTTCACAGACCCAGCACCCAATGGTTTCAGTCCTGACAAATTGACCTCAGTGTACATTGACTTAGATATTCTTAGAGTTGAAAATTACATGCTAAAGAGTGTGTCCAAGACCTTAAATTATAAAAAAAAAAAAAATTTTTTACTGTGATACCTTCTTTTATGTCCAGAGTTCACATTTTTTTAAGCATCTTTTTTTTTTTCTCCTTTTTTATCAGGCAGAGCAAAGAAAATGGTGTAAGTGGTACTTTAAAAATGAGTGGACATAATAGCAAGAGTAATTCATGCAGGTCAAAAAAAAGTGAAAAGCACTTTAAAATAATGTGATCAAAATAATTTGCTGTAGAAATTTTATGGCTCATCCACTCCTGAAAGAAACAGTTCACAAAAACAACTGCAAATACTTCTCTTACTCTCGATAGGAAGTACATGAAATTTTACCTTTTCCCATATAGACTTACATTTCTAAGGATCTCCTTAACCTCACCCCAAATAATTCCATTTTCTCTGAGAACCGAAGCAGCTATACCAGATCTCACTGAAACAACTGCTGGATGTCAGCTCTGAAGTTTACTCTGGGTCAGTCTGCAGGCACTGCTGGATTTGCCTGACTGATCAGGCACGTCTGTGACAGGCTAGAATAATTTTGTTTGCAAGGTTTAAACCACCATGAATATAGAAGTATTTGAAAGCGTAAACATGATGTACAAATAGAAACAACACATTTGGGAGGTTTTTCAGTGAACTTCTCTTGTGTCTGATGATGAACTCTTGTTCTACTAAACCTGCATTGTGAATTGGACCTTCATCAGCAACCACGGAAACCTCAAAGAAGAAAAACCTCAAAATGGATTATCTGGTGTCCAAGAAGGTACAATTTCTACTCACATTTCTCAGTGTTCCAGGTTCCATGACCTGTGTCCTGTCTATACTTTTGTTTGAGCTCAGAGAGTATTCTTTCCCTCACTGATGAGAACAATACAATCTCTATTTCCCTCCTCTCTTCAGCTGCCTAGTTTCAGACATTGCATCAGAAAACCCTGTCTTTGAGATGTCTTCTCTATGTCAGTGTAGTGAATTAATATGAAATTATATTCTTTAATAATATTAATATTCTAATTTAATATTAAATGAATCTATGCCTTTAACACCCCTGTCTTCCTTAAACTCTAGTTAATATTTTTGCAGAGTTGAACATTCGGGGCAAGCAGAATTTAGACTGAAGATTAACAGAGACAACCCTGTTCATAGAAAGTTAGGGTCCCACAAATTTGAGAAACCTAAGTTAAAAATAAGTATTTAGTAAATGCATTCAGTAGAATACAGAGCAGTTGAATCAATGTCTCCATACATATATGGGAAGTAACAGGATAAACACATAAGTTTGTTAGCAAGTAGGCTAGTAAGTTTGTTATTGAGACAGGAAGAAATCTATATTGAGTCTGCAGGCCCCAGGGGGAAAAGCCATCTTTTGAAATTGTCTTGTCTATAAACTCATGCTATAGCGAGAAAAGCTGGACAGACATTATGGAACCATCTTATCAAGTGGTTGCCAAGGCAACCTTGAATGAATGTGTAAGAACAGGGCAACTCATCACTTTCCTGGGGTGCGTGGAGCACACAGAGGGACTTTCACTGCTTGGAGGTCACAGTCTGAGGTAGTCTGCTGGTTACAGTGGAGTGAGCATGTAATTATACAAACCCAATTATTTCGGGTCTACAGTTGTGTTGGAGTAAACCTAACACATAGAGTCTCCTGCTATTTTGCATTTTTTAATTTTGTCCTTACCTTTGGGCTGCAAAACAAACAAACAAACAAACAAAATAAAGAAATAACCCCAAAACTATTTATATGCATTCATTTTCTTGAAATGTAAATGTAGTGCCTTGAAAGCTAAAAGTATGAATTATTGTTTATTATTCTTGCACAACATGTACAATAAATCTATACATTTTCATGCCTTATTTGGTTCCCAAAACTGTTCTGATCTTTTTCATTTGAAGTATATCAAAACCATTAGTATCTTAATCTAGCTTAAATGCCTATTTTGAGATACAAAAACTAAGTATGGTTATATGGAAAAAATACAGCTTTTTTTTTTAGAAATATTGTGTAAGGCATATGAATAAGCACAACTTATAAGTTTAAGGAAAATTTATCAAGACTTTCGAACTTGATAATTCTGTCACTCTATTCTTGGGCACACCTAAATCATAAAGTAGGACAGAGTACACAACTTAGATGAACACATTGACTGAATTTGAACCCAGCTTGATACCTTGATTTCTTTTTTGATTTTCACCTTTTTTTCCATATATATACTAACTTTATTTCTATTAAATAACAAAATAGTAAATATGAAAGTACTTGGTAAAAAATTGGATATCTGGCATGGTATATATCTGTTAAAAAGGTCAATTTTGAAAAAAAATTAAGAAAAAGAAAAATATTTTTAAACATACTTGAAATCAAGTCTGGTTTTTGCTATCAAGGTTGCATTTTTTGCACATTGCTATGTACAAGGTAAGTACTACTAATGAAATGAGCTTTTTTTTTCCTGAGCCCTTCCTCTTTGCCTCATGTGGTTTTCTTTTCAGAGCTGGCTTGCACTGAAACTGCTCAAAGATCAGACAGCATAAACCCAGGTCTCACTGAAAAAGCTTAAGTAGGGCTGTTCTTCTTTAATATTTTGGTAACACCTATAAAGTAAATGTTAAGTTCAGGTGCCTTCTGTTAAGCAAGTGTATGATGACAAAAACTATGCTTTCATGGTGGGAATACCACATAGCTTCAGGGCCTCCTTTGTTGGTGTGCACATCTTTGTGGCTTGCTGTGCCTGACCTGGAGCCTGGACCATGCTCAAGGAACAAGACCTGAGCATAGTCTGCAAGGTGCTCATGTCTCTTTACTTGCCTTTTAACTTAGCCTGGACTCCATGCCCTTCAGAAAAGGCAGGTAAAACATGGTTATAGTCAGTTGTTGAAGGGAGATGTGGTTAGGTTTTTCATCAGAATAACAGGAAAAGGGTGGGGACTGGGGGAGAAAGAGAGTTTGCATTGCATGGTACCATTGCATTCCACCTAAGCTGGGCTTGCACTGTGCTTGTCACTCTGCTTTGTAGAAACTCAGCATTTATCTCATGCTGATCTACTGTTTGGAAGTGCTAGCTCTTGCAGAGATAAACTAAGGACTGAGAGAAAAAAGTCTGTTAATGTAATTTCTTATGAATTATTAAAGCAGCTTTGATTTAATTCTCAAGGCTTCAGTGACAATATGTACAAAGAGCTGCCCATATATAAGACTCAGAAAAGTTACTCCCTAGCTTTTTTCCTATGGCAAGAGCCTGTCATAACATAAATTAGCTGGGATATCATTCACCAAACTGCTTTGGTGCAGCAGTGAAGGCGTAAAAATAAGCCAGTCACCATCATGTTTGCCAAAGCAGTGATAGGAAAAATCTGCTAGAAATAGACTTTTGTAACATAGGCTAATGTTCTTCTTGTAAGACAAAGACTAGTCATTGTTCATGGTTGTTTTTATTGACAAAAAAAATCTAAATAATTTGGATGCTAACACAATGAATTTTCACAATTCTCTACATCAAAATAAAATGGGGACAAATTAATGCATTGTCAGTATAAGAATCTGCATTTTATTAGCAGTTTGTCACTCTTTGTGTTTCTTCTTGTCTCATTATGTGTAATTATTTATTAGATTAATGAGAACTTAATTCCTGCTAAACCTTTCAAGATCATAGTGCATGGACACATAATTGCACAAAAGTTTTATTGTTACTCCACTGAATTCACTGCTAGAAATAGTAAATGCTGCTGGTAATACTAAACAATATATATGTCCAACCCTTCCAGCCTGAACAATCAGCCAGCAAATGGAGCCTTTTTAACTAATAGCCAGAATAAAAATCATTGACTCTATGGTTCCAACGTATCATAGGAGTAAGTTCATTTGTTTAATCGTCTTGCCTTCCTTCCTGTGTGTTGGGAGCAAGCAGGGAGGACATCTTAAGATTCCCAGATTTTCCCTTCGTGTAACTATCTTGGCCAATGGAAAAGATGCTCTTTGGCTTTCCCCCAGGTCCATTCAGCACACACTACACACCCCTGCCTGTTGACCTTCTGCCGCACTCGCACAGCTGCAGCCGCTGAAACCACGGGGATCCGTGTTTGCCTTTGCTTTTCCAGCTCACAGTTTTGCTCTGATGGCTTAGCTTTTCACTAGCCTTTCCAAGCAGCAAGTTGCTGTGCATGGTGGCACCCATTGTTTCAGCATTTAATTACCACTTAAGAGTGATTTAGATCCTCCTGTTGAATGTGAATGAAGAGCTGTAAGCAAACCTCCACTAAGCTATTCCTATGGAAGGAGCAAATTCAGGGGTACACAGTGAAATATCTGAAGAAAAAAGACTCCAAGATTTTTTTAAGGCTAATGATATGAAAAAAATAAAAACCACACATATTTGATTTCTAATTGCACCTCCAAAATATATTTGTGTCTGCATGTATGAATGTCTAGTAGGCATACAGATAAAATTAGGTAACTGGAGAGATTAGAGACCGAGGTGTCTAAATTTCTCATTACCTAAGGTTCCCAATTTGCAAATACACTTTTTTAGCCAAGCCATTGAAGCGTGCAAGGAATCTTTACCTTGTAGGATTAGAATGCAAAACAAGGCAGTGTTTTTCAGGACTGTGCCTGCTTGGTTTCTTTTAACCTAGCTAAAATCCTTTATTTGTTTGAGTGATGGGGGAGTACGACCTTAGCACTTTATTATTCAAGATGAGAGGAAGAAAGTTACATTGGCTCAAACATTTAGAGTAAAAAGCAGGGATTGCTGCGTAGAGGAAATCTTGTTTGAAGTCAGATTCCATATGTGGACAAGGTAGAGACTATTTTCCGTCTTTTACTGTAGTGTTATAACATTTAGATAACAATCCTGAAAGTTCAGGTTCAGTAAATTTTGAGAGCAAATGTCGAAATCTCCCTCTCCTCCTTCAAAGGTCTTTTTGCTTCTTCAGTTGAGATGGCTGTGCAGAAGCAGCTAAATCCTGTCCCTAGGAGGCATCATCTGTCTTCAAAATTGATGGAGGCTGCTTTAGGAGAAATACAGAATACTGGAGTTTCCCAGTGTTTCAGTGCACCAAATGCATAGTCTACATTTAGATTATGACATCTTGCCTCTTGGGCCAACAAACTTGATAAGGTTTTTGATTTCCATTTTGTAGGTATCCATCCCTTCAAGGAGCTGAGCAGCCCTTGGAGGTGGCCATCTCAGATACCTGAGATACTTGGAGTCTCAGGACTAAGATAAATTTTACCCCAAAACTGTAAAATATCTCTTCCCTCTCTGCCATGGAACAAAATGGGCAGAATGCTTAATTTCTTTGTCAATTTTCAGTGTTGGGCAGCAGTGAAACATGGTACAACATATGCCTTCTTGCAGTGGCATCTAATCCCTTCAGAGGTAAACCTGCTTTTATTTTACCTTCTCCCACTCATCTTTTAGAAGAGTTTTTCAACCAAGAAATTCTTCTCAAGGGCTTTTCTTGCTAACGGTGTTTTGCATTTCAGGCAACAACAGCTTAAAGATCAGAGGTCACTTAAGTGACTACCTATCTATTGATTAAGTTATTGTCCTGGTTTAAGCTAGGAAAAGTTAATTTTTGTATTTGTAGCTGGTACAGTGCTGTGTTTTGGATTCAGTATCAAAATATTGCCTTGGTTGTTGCTAAGTAGTGTTTGCTCTAAATCCAGGACTTTTCAGGCTAGTGCTCACTATGTCAGTGAGCAGGTGCACAAGAAACTCGGAGGGAGCACAGGTGGGACAGCTGACCCAAGCTGGGCAAAAGGATATTCCTTACCAAAGGACATAATGCCCAGTATACAAACTAGGAGAGCTAATGCCCAGTATATAAACCAGGAGAGATACCCAGAAGGGGCTGATTGCTGCTCAGACACAGGCTGTGAATCAGTCAGAAGATTGTGAGCAATTCTGTTGTGCTTCACTTACTTGTTTTGTGCTCCCTTACTTTCTCTCCCTCCTCTTATCATTAAAATTATAATTAACATTATTATAATATTTTATTATTATAAATAATAAAAGTGCTATGATATTGTGCTTGCATTATTAAATCTTTCTATCTCAAGCCACAAGGTTTGCCTTTTCTTTCTGATTCTCCTACCCACCAGCGGTGAGGTGAGGTGGGAGGCAGTGAGCAAGTGGCTGCATGGTACTTCGTTGTCAGCTGGGGTTAAACCACATCACTTATTTTATAGCCTATGGTTTTAACTTTGTCATTTTAGAGCTGAGAGGGGCCTAATGGATTCATTTGGATAATTTTTTGCATAGCAATACTGATTCAAGATTTTGATTTTTGTTTTGTTGTTTGTTTGTTTATGTGTAGATATTTTCATTATTTCAATTATCTTGATAAAAATAGAGTGGTGCTCAGTAGCTTAAGGAAAATTGACAACCTGTGTAAAGGAGGTCTGAAATTATTTCCCTGGTCTGCCACTGATTCCTTCCTGGTGGTCCTTGACAATCCTCAGATCTGCTGGGTTATATCCATGTCTCTGTGAATGACCAGAATGGTAACGTCCTCTTCTTCAAGACTTTTGTCACTTGCCTTCCCTGCCCTTCTCTGTTGCCTACATGAACATATAGATTCTTGCACAGCCTGAAGGACATTTTAACCAGTCCTTGAATTAATTTTTGCACTTGCAATATAAGAAGTTGGACAGGACAGTTTTGAGGTTAGCTGTAGCACTGCTTAAAAAAAAAAAAAAGTAGATGCCCCACTGCAAGCTAGATGCCCTCAGCTCCATGGCAGCATTGTGTTTATTTTCCATGTCAAGGAGATCTATGAGCATAAAAGCCTTCATGTATGGGATGTTCAGGTACTGTAATAATGGGGAATACATACACCTTTATAAAAAGTAATATCAATGCATTATTTATAAAGCAACAGGACACTGAAGAATAAGATGTAGAAGCAAAGTGAACAGCAACAAAATTCCTCTGTTGCCTCTGCTTTTTCTTTCTTAGAAAAACAATACCACTGAAGCTATCATGATTTGTGCTGTCTATTACAGCAACTGCATTTTAGAAATATTTAGCAAGAGCAAGCTGCAAATGCATAGCCATAACTATAAATACCACCAAAGTAAACAGAAAGCTCAAGTGTTGTTTAATAGCATGTCTCCAGACAGACAGCTTTCATAGCTGAATAACTTGGTTCCCCTGTTATTGAATTTCTGCCCCAGAAATATTATACCAATAAAACTGCTATGCTGAGTTTTGCCCAGGACAAAAGGATCATTACATATTGGGATGAAATTCATTCTCCATCCCTTGGAAATATTTTGTTTCTTAAATAAGAGAGTATTAGGTTGAAATGACTATGTAAAAGCAGTGTGATTGTAGTTTAGCTGACTTTTTATGAATATGTTTTGATTGTAAAAGAAATATTCAGTGGGCTAGCAGTTTTTGAAGAGTCATCACTTTCTTTTTTGTATTAAAATAATGTTTTTTCAGAGAAAATATTTTATTTTTAATTTTAATTTTAATAATTTATATTTATATTGTATTATTTTCATAGCTTATATCAATATTGCATTGATACACAAATATTTTGTCTTTATAAAAAATATTTGCACTGTGATTTCTGCAATCTTACTTCTTTTAGAATGAAAGAAGGAATGAAAATGTCAAATATTACATGGATTCATTAATTCCTCCCAGAAATATCTCCATCATTTACTCATATGCTGAGTGTAGAAGGTAAGGTTTAGCATCACCAAATAATCCATATGATATAGCCTTCAGAGTCTGGGAATACATCAGCTTAGGATTATAAAGCATTTCAAAATGGTCATTGATATTTTGCTAAAACAAATGGTTCATTCATAAGGTCAGAAAATATCTATGTTCTTTACATAAATGCTTTGAAACAAACAATATGCAGCCCTAACAATGTTATAACTGGTGTTTACTCAACCAGCTATTAATTAATATTACAATTAATTGTGTCAAGACAATTCAAATGATCCCTGAATACCCATATAAAAGGAAGACAAATATCTCAGTTTGCATGTGGCACAAATAAAGTAATAATATTTTTTAAATCTTCCCTTTTTCATATTAAAGATGATATTAAAATATTGTTGTGTTTACAATCTGGCATCAATTTTCCTCTTGCAGATGACTGGTTTGGAGAACAAATTCTGGGCAGTGGTAATGAAATCACATTGGGGCTCCCAAGAATGAGGGCAAAGAGATGATTGTTTACTGTGACTGAAGCTTGAATGTTTCTGCATCAGAAAAAAAAAAAAAAAAGAAGAAGAAAAGAACACAAATGTGCCTCTTGACAGGCAGAAGGTCACAGGATCTTCTGTAGGGGGAGAGGATGTGTGCACTGGAGGAATGGAACTCTATCCATACACACCTTGTAATGTTCTATGTGCAAAAATAAACAAATGAATAAGTAATAAAACTAGATATTAGAGAGAAAAAGCTAAGCATCAGAAGACTATCTCTTCTTAGCCTGTGATTTAAATAACAGCTCAAGAAAAGCCTGAATTAGTGCAGCAATAAATTTACAGACCACCAGAAAAGAAAAAAATAAGAAAGAAAGAATAGATATGAAGGAATTAATTCAGAATGATAGTTTAAAGCAGAAGCAGATAAAGTGGTACCCAGTAAACTCTTTCCAAACTGTGGAAGACATTTGTAGATAGCCCAGATGAGACCGAAGATGTCAGTGTAAGAAATCAGTGATTTGGAGGTCAGGCTATAAACAGGGGATATTGTGACTATTGCTATCCAGGCAGACATAAACCCAATAGAATAGATTTGAGTGGGCATGAGATTTAGAATCGTGTGAGATTCAGAAATCGTTTTTCCTCCATGAATTACATTCTTTGTAGCTGTTGACTGATTAGGAAAGCCATATATTATGTGAGTGGTTCTTTTTTTCTATTATCTAGTTTAAGATCTACAAATTGATGTGCTGTTTTGTAAGGGTTCTGTGTTTAAAGCATGGGCTCCCTCTGTCTGTATATTTGAAGCTTGCATAAAAAAGGTTGTTTTTATCAAACAGTGTAACAAAATGAGAAAATGCTCATTACTCCTCTACCTGCTTCCTTGTGCATTTTCAGTAGGAAAATATACACCACTTATTACAATTTTTTAAATATGAAAAGTCCATGGTTTTAAAACTGATCATATGCCCCTCTGCAGTCTCTCAAGTCTTCTCTTGTGAGACATTGTATTGTCTTAGGTTATTGAGACTATTTGTTAATGATCTTAGGTTTCTCATTGTGACATACAGAGAAGTGGAATAGGTGTCAATATTTTTGGACTTGCTATGTTTCTTAGTGTAGGAAAAAATTAATGATTTAACAACTTGGTCATCTTTTCCTCTTTTGGACACAGAAGCATCACATCTAAGGTTCCTCTCTTTCCTTTTTGTTTTTTCCTCCGTGACTTGCAAAATTGAATGAACTGTCTTTGATTTTCCTTTGGATGAAACGTATTCTTCTTGAGCAGTAGGACATCTCTCATGGACTAGTTTGATACTGGCAATTATAAAGAAAAAAAAAAAGTGATTGCTTTTATTTTCAGTTTTTTTAACTTCTTAATTGGTACACTGTGTCCTTCCCTACTGTGCAACGTGCAGTGCAAGGTGTACGAATATTGACCCCTTATACAGAGTTGGTGTGTCATTGTAATTGTGTCCTCCTTTAGAAGAATAATGAAGAAACCCCTGCTTAGTGTAGATGTCTCAAAATGTGTAATTAAAAGATGGGGAAGAGTTTCAGTGAAAAAGATTTCTGCATTGTTTTTATTTAGGCTATTTTTTCCTTTCCAAATGAAAAAAACCCACAAATGAGCCCCCAAAACCAAAAATTCACCAAAAGAGAAAATTTATAAAAGACAAACTGAATAAAAAAATCTAAAGCTCCACAATTCTGGGTATTTATAATAATTCCAGGAGAAATTGTTTAGCTTTGAAAAAGACCTGAAAAGAGAGGAAATGCTGAGTTCTGATGGGAAATTAACCATTTGTAAATAATCCTGTCTTACAAAGATAGATGCTACATGCTCATAGGGAACCAAATGACCTGTAGACAAAAAAGAGGTGGCAGATGAATTGGTAAGAGGAATAAAAAGCCACACTACAGCCACATTGAGCTTTGGAATGTAGCAATGCCTGAAACTGGATAAGAGAGGTACATAATACAAAGGTGGCAGTAGATGTCAGACACATCTCTGAAGCATGTGGCACTGATACAGTTATCCAAAATAAAATCAGCTAGTGCAAGGGCCTTGTGAGATATGAACTTTGTCTCTTGGCAAAAGGAAATTGTCACAGACTAAAATGAGCTCTCCCAGCAGCTGATATATCAAAAAGGATATGGCAATACTTGTTATTGTTTCCATGCTCTTGCACATGAACATTTAAAAGATACCTGTTTCTGAATAAAGCAAAAGTATGGTACTTGCAAAGGGAAACTTAACTTACTCTATGGTTATTTATCAAAATGTGATATTTAGTAAGTTTTCAATTGGCCAGTTGGTACTGTGGTGAAGTTTATATCTGAAGACTCACAGTTTCCAATAGTCCAACAACCCCCAGCCCTGAGAACACTGGTATAACAAACAAGGGACTATCCTTCTCAAATTTCTTCTAATTTTCTCATTTTTTGTGAGAAGATCAATGAGCAAAAAAAAAATAGCACATTGTTTCTTTAATCTTTTTTCTGGGCCAGGTTTGGTCAAGACAAAGGTGAGTGAGGGGAGTGCATGTTGTGTGTAGTCATATCTTTCTTGCCTCCCTAGATTCTACTGAGAGCTAATATGATTACCCTGCAGAGGTGTTTTTCTGTATCTAAAAGACACAGGGAATATTATCTTGGACTGATACTCTATTCACCCTCTGAACATTTTACTAATTGGCCATATTAATTTGTACGTATCAGTGAATTTAAACAGTATGTGATCCTCAGTTATTAGATGTAGGCAAACTGATTCCCTGAAACAGCTAAAAATGCATTCTTTTCTATTTGTCCAGTTGATTTGCAGTAAATCAACTTGATCCTTTGTACAAGAGTTTTCCCTGTTCCTGGTGGTTTTCTATGTTGTAGGAGACAACAATGTCTAAGCCTGGACTCCTGTGAAGCCTGGGCTCCCTTAGATAGTAACTGAAGATTGCTTTGGTCTTGCTTTTGTTTTTTTCTCCTGCAGAAGGGATGTCAGTGGAATTGCTCCAACAGAGTAACTCTTCCATTCAGAGAGATATTTAGAAAGGAAAGTGTGTGATCCTGAGGTGTGTTTTTGACCATGCCCAGGGCTGAAGGCTTTGGTGCAAGTGTTTCGTTACTACGAGGGTGGCTGGCACATGTCCCCAGGAGGCTGTGATCCAGGCGCCCTGCAGACTGACTGGCTTATGCTTCAGTCATTGCATCAGGTTCCATCAGCTTTTGGATAGAAAAGAGCTGATATTTTTAGTTGGTGTGGAAGGTTGGAAGTCTAGATCTATATTTTTCTCTGTTTGCATATAACTCCAGCTTTGCTAGGGAAATTGTAATACAGGCTGCTCAAAACTATTGCCGATGTTAATCGCACATAGCTCTGCCCAAACAATTGTTAGGAATCTATCAACCCTGTAATTTCATTTTAGAATTGCACATGACTTAGCCATCAAGCCAAATTGATGCTGCAAGTGATTTATATTTTTGTTACTTAAGACACTGATAGAGACCTACATTGTTATGGGTATATGATTTTATTACTTTATCAAATCATTGATATCTGTGTTGTGAGATTAAATAATACATAGGAAAAAAAACCAATAAGAATTAAAACCAATTGCAATTGAGTGGCCATAAGTAGATTTGGTTAAATTAATAGTGACAATTAAAGAGACATTATGTGTCTGCAAGCACTGTCCAATACTACACCCTTAAATAATTTTTAAAACTGTCCTTTAATATTAATTTTAAGTGTTTTGGAGAAAATTAATCTCCAGTCTAGGCATGTTTACTCAGTGGAAGAATGAAACATTGCAAGTGAATGGGATATGTAGGTATATTAATTGGGTTTGAATCTGCTATATGGAGACTTTGAACAAAACTGGCCAAATGAAGCATACTGCCAGCAAAATCTTTGTCTTAAAATTGAACAAAGTCAAATGGTGGGGGAAGTGCTGGCCCATAAAGGAGAATACTTAATTATTCTCCCTCTTGGGCTTGTCCTGGCTTGCC
Source organism: Entomyzon cyanotis (assembly GCA_024500445.1). Lineage (NCBI taxonomy): Eukaryota > Metazoa > Chordata > Aves > Passeriformes > Meliphagidae > Entomyzon > Entomyzon cyanotis. Next base: position 39,598,617 of record JAKEPQ010001005.1, on the reverse strand, counting down.
ACTCAGTTAACCCACAATCTAGTGTTCTGCAATCTACTTTAAAATTTTTTTTAAGCAATCTTACAAAAACATGAGAATAATTCTCCACAGATGGCATGGAAGATATGACAGTGGTGAATGCGTCTCAATTTTTTCCCCCATTGACACTGGTTTTTACATTTGAAGTAGGTGTATACTTTTAGAACAGCCTTATGGAAATACAACATGGTGCATTCAACACAACTTCATTATTTCCAACTGAGTCATGTCAGGGGTGGATTTTAATACAGACACTTTTATAATTTTTTTCAGTTAATAGCAATCTTCATACTATGCAAATATCCTTACAACATAGTTTTAGTTCACATTTCTTTACTATGAACATTGAAAGGACTCATATATTTTCATGTCTTAAGGGGAAAAAATTCTAAGTTTGCATTTAACATAAAATATTTGAAACAACAAAGCTAAACAGAACCTATATGTATATTTGTATATACATATATACACACATATACATACATAATTACTAAGCTCATATGTATGCAATTGTATTACCCTACATTTGATGTTCTGTACATATTTTGCTAAAAAGATATTATATAGATTTCACATACTGACTGCTCTGCTAAGAGTCAAACTACTTATTTCACCAGCACCTTGTGAAAGTTTAACGACATATGAATACATCATACATGTTAAACAATATAAACAACAATTAACATTTAGGCAATAGAATCCAATTTAACACGTGAAACTTCTCATGCTGTTCTGTTTATATTTCAACATGTTTAAGTATAGCTGTTAAGTGTTAATTGCTATTCTGAAACAACTTTGGTTCAATGATCTAAGAGAAAGTTTGGTTGCCTCCCACTTTAAGATCTGGTATTTCTCTCTTTGCCAAAGTGATTTTTTTGGTATTTTTGTATGAGGATTGTATAAGAAAGTATTACTCCAGGAGGAAAAAAAAAAATTATGTATTTAGAGTGTTATGAAAGAGAAATTTGTAATGAAATTATCTCAGTTTTTGTTGTACTGAATGTCAGAGTGTCCTTTATTGGGAAAAGGGGACAGTAGCTGTCTAACCATGGTATAAATAGGATGAAACAGAAAGAGAAAGCTCTTCAGTGTGCATGCACACGTATCTCAGTATAACTGGACAAAATGGGCAGTCTTGATGCTGTAGAATTATTTTGTGAGTTACCCACTCCTAGATCACAAGTACTACAGGCTCCTTAATTTTTCAGTTACAATTTTCATGTGATTCTTGTTAAAAAATTTACTTACTGCTTCAGAAGTTTTCCAGCAGATGCAATGATTGGAATCAGAACAAAAGATTTAATTAGGGAATTTAGGCCACTCTCTTAATCATCCTGTATATATGATAATACAGTGCAATATATATGGCAGGGTGTTATATATATGCTAGTAGCTATATCTATACTATATACATGACAGTAAGGTGCAATTTGATCATAATTATTCAATTAGAACAGTACTATATTTTCTGATAGTTGTCAACACTGCAGGTCAAGAAAAAAATAACAGTACTATAGCGCAGCATTTTTACAATTTTCTTGACATAGGCATTTCTTCTGCATTCTGCTACTGATCATATATCACATTCAGGTCTTATTCTGCACAGCCAGTAGTTAAACACAGAAGTGGTTATGCTTGTAGTCACAGGCAAGTGTATATACGCAAATACTCTGTGCAAATGAGTTAACTTTGATGGCATAGATAAACACACAAGTAAGAGGCAAATTACAGGTTGCAGCATTAATTGCAGCCTGTCCATGTGTTGAAACCATATGGTGGTATATGTCATATTTATGCTCATTTTACTCAAAAGGCTCCATAAAATCAGCCTACAGTTTTTAACAGCAGAGTATAAACACTGCACATGGCTATAGAAAAATAGCCACTTACAGCACTTTTTACTTGATTTGTCCCTGGGGTTTGTTAAAGGTATTTGCAGAATATTAAAATGACCTCCCTAGACCACAGGAGTATGGGTATAAGTGAGAATTCTTTTGATTAATTAACTAATTACCCCAAAGTACTGTAGTTTGTAGTTTGCATATTAACAGGCATGTTATTAGGTCGTGGATAGAATTAAAACAACTATAAATACATCAGATGGAATAAGTATGTACAGTTAGAAAAATACATATTTTTAGAAGTCTTATTTTTTGGTTTGCCGTGTATGTTTAGTGGTTTGGAAAGACAAGGATGCTTATTTCTTTATTTACTTATTCCAGTGTGTGGCTAGCACAGGTCTTTCTCGTGAGAACATTTTGCTACGTTTCATAAACAAAGATAAAGTTTGGATGTTTTGCAAACAGCGTCTCCAGATTAGGGCAGTTCAGGCCTGGCCAATTAGGTCTAGGGGGAGGTCTCGGGCTGACCAATCTGGGTGACCTCTGAAAACTCTATATATATATGGAAATCAAAATAATAAACACACTTTTCTCTTTTCTTGCCTGAGAACCCGGGTTTTTTCTCTCAGCTAGCGGCTCAACAGCGACACAGTGTTTATCACTTTTGCTTTCATTGTATTCCTTCTGACTCTTTGGGGTTTTTTTCTACTTGAATTGCACCTTTTTTTATCACTGTCTGTGACAGTTCTCTGTTAACTAATGCAATCCATGGGCTTCTCTTAAGAGGAATGAAAAGACAGAGTATTACTGCTGAAGCTTCTCACAGGTCTATGACAGTTGTGTGTTAAAAGTCTTTTCCTTGGGCCAAGTCTTAGTTCTCCTGGTCAAGGTGACTGTTTTAGCACTAGAGTCTGCAATGCAAAGCCAGTGTGGGAGTCAGTAATTTTACTGTTGTCTTCATTACAGTATAGATCTAAATTAGGGATAAGTTACTAGATCAGATAATATTCACTCCAATTCTCCTTTTAACAAAGAAAGATTTCTTAAAGTTGTGAGATGTTTGAAAGTATCAGATCTATTTTCAATCCTTTCAGTAGATTCTGTGTATTTGGGGACTTGAAGGTACTTGATGTACCAGGACGCAGATGACTACAAAATAAGCTCATTGCAGCTGAAAATTTGGTTTCTTGATATCTATGGAGAGACTGATTCTGTAATAACATTTTTTGTTATGGATTTCTAGGTCATAAAATTGTTAATATATATTGAGAAATCTTACCTTGAGCAGCTAGTGAAAATTAAAGTCCAAAACTTTTGAGATCAATACACTAAAGACCACACACCCTTAGAAATAAAATTAAAATTAAAATTAATTCAGAAGACCCTGAAGATAATTCAACCCTTAGACAAACACAGAAAATGCTATTCGCCTGGCAACCTAGTAGAGATCGGTAAGCATTCTTTTATTTCTGTTGTGTACACATAATAGATGTTAATTATAAGCATAGCTGCATATAATTTTCAGACTAATCTAACACTTCAGACTATTTAAAACTGAAGATGGTGAGTAAATATCTACAAATACTGTTGTTGAATGCTGTTTTAAAGCAGAATATTGCCATTTGTTTAGTGAAATCAGTAAGCAGAGTCATTTTAAATGACACATATTGAATAGATCATTTTTTATTTTATTGTTACTTGGCATTTGTATTTGGTATTTGGAAAGCTAAACATACATTTACCATGGTTAAAATACTTTGATGAGATGGTGCACTAACATATAATTCCCTTTTCTCTCTTGTTTACTTACACTTGTGTTATGTAAAATCAATTAAGAAAAAATAGAAATAACATAATTGTTCTGTAGTCTGTGTCAAACAGAGGTTGAGATTAAATACAATACTGTGGAAAAAACATTTATTTCAAATTTTACAAGGTCAGATGTTAGAATCTCTTCACTTATAAAATAATACGGAAAGGAAGTTTTACTTACAGAAATATATTTATAACTCCAAACCTAAGAGAAAGAAGTACAACTTAAGACTTTATCTCAGTATGTTTTTGCAAACAGGAAAACTAAATTAATGTACCGGATTAAGCCTGGAGAACCAGATGAGTTATTGTGAAGAACGAATCCTGCTCCATTGGCTGCAAGAAAAGATGATTATTAGTCTATTTAAGACCTGCACAAATACATTTTCCTACTAACTAGCTCTTCAACACCACCCAGTGCCTAACCCAGAATATGCATTTCTTTGTGATGCACAGCGTTAAGTGTGAAATGTCAGCCAGAGCTATAAAGCCACATTAGCCGAGGAGCTGAGCAAATTACTTGTGGTCAGGAATAACACTGTAATTTAAGTCTTGTAGTGGCTACATTGCATATATTTTGGATTTGAAACGTTAGCTAGCCTGAATTCCCTGAGCAGCAGCATCACGTTGTTAGCGCCCCACAAACCTCACTTTTTTTTTCTTGTCTTGTGTGTCCTCATGAAAACATGTCATGTCGACATCCTCTTGCTCCAAAAGTATTCAAGACCTGTTAAACTCACAGGCATTTAACCCTTAAAGAATTTTTCAGTTTTTACATCAAAAGTTTTTTTTATATTTTAGATAGCTTTACAGCATGGGTGGGCAGAATACTCATTCATTTATCAGTACCAATATATCAGAATGACTTTTTTCCTCAAACTGCCGGCATAAAACAGAAGTAAGAGCTGAAAATCCTTTGTTTCATCCAGAATCTCAGTCCTGAAATCACAATCCTCATAAGCACATTTATTTACAAGAGATTCTGGAAAAAATATTATAAAAGGTGAAGTTTGTCATTCCATTGTTCTGTACTGATACTTGGAGAAGCCCACACACATCATTACCACCATTGATAGAAGGGCAACTGCTTTTGAGTCACCAATGTTTTGATTTGGCACGATTATTCCTTCTCTGAGAATATTTAGGGTAAAATATTAGACTTGTGCAGCTCATACCTATTGTATAGTAAACTTCGACTATCTTATCTTCAATGGAGCACTTATACTTTGAGAATAAAAACCATTTATATGCATTCTGAAACTATATTATATTGAGGGGTTTTTTCACCCACTGTGTGTATTTTTACACCTCTACCAGACTTTGGAGATTTTGCCAGAAGCCTTGAAAAATGCAAATGTTCCTGAGTTTTGGTTTTCTGTAAAAAAAATAGCAAGTATTTCTATTCTTTCCTAAAGCTGATTTTAATAAGAGACTTAATGCAGATCAACACCCCACTGAGCAATACTTTATTTGCTAAGCATCTAATAAGTTTTTTGCTAAGTTGCTGAATTGGGAATAACAAGAACTCAATCTCCATAAATTGACCTTTTAGCTTCAGCTGTGCAGCTCTCTACTGAATAATTGTAAATAAATAAACCTAAACAAAATGCCAACAAGCATAAGCCAGTGAACAGGAAGGTGGGGCTGTTTCATGAAACAAAATTCAAGCTAAAGCCAATGGTGAGAGCGAGGCAGGGGGAACTGATGTCCTCACCAGCAAGGAAGCAGTCTGTCAGGACTCATGAGAGGACACAAGCTCTGGTAACAGCCCCATGGTGCCCATGTGAAGGCACAGTGACAAAGCAGTTACAGGTCAAAGCCTGTAAGTCACATCAGCAAGGCCAGAATCAGCAAGATAAGGGAACAAAGCACAGGAATACCCATGGCACAGCACAGAGAAGGGACAAAACTGATGGCTGCAAGCCTCTTTGTGTATTCAGGACCTCAACAAAAGCCAAATTTACCTTTCAGTGAATCAAATTCATATTCAGGTTTTCTAGTGATACATGAAAAAGTGAGAGACATGAACAAGAGAGGGGCAAATATTTGCTTTGGCCCAGCATGTTCCACTTATGTTGAGTATTTATAAAGAAATCAAGAAAGCTAATTTCTCAGAAATGTCAGTTCTTGTGCAACTACACAAAGAGCAGGTGGTGCAACATATGTGTATGATCTGTGAGTTGCAGCTTTCACCTCCTTCTCCTTTACAGAATCTCCAAGGCTCCATCTCCTACCTCTGAGTCTGTTCCCTGGTGTGTCCTGTAACAAAAGGTTTGTAATGGTGATCTGATTTTGACAGCATGACGTCAGGCAACTTAACCTTTTCCTCTAGCCTACCTGATTTATGACTTCTACATTCATTTGAGAAAAATGATAATTTCCTGATCCTTAGAAAACTCCCACCACTTTAAAAGACTGCTCTCTAGCCATGGTCATTCCAGTTGGATACCTTTATTCATCCAAGAAGCATTAGTATTCTCACAGGCAATGCCCTTTCAGAGGCTTAAGTAAAAGTTACAGCAAACAAACCAGGGCCCCTAATTTTAACTTTAGGGATAGTATTTCTTCCAGAAAATGTTAGCAAACAAAAAGGTGTTGTATCATGAGCCTTTGGGTTTGTGCAGAACTCTGTGGTAAAGGCAGTTGAGAGTCAAGCCAAAAAAATAATAAAAAATTATAGTGATGCACTTGCTGTAATTTACTGGAATGACTTACAGAGATGTTGTAGCATTCTACAAACGCTACATACATGTAGAAATCTATTCAGTAAATTTGACCTGGTAGTTTTTATTAGCCCAATCTTCCTAAATAAAAGTATTTAAAACTAAATATATGGGGAGAAAATGGTCTAATTTATTACCATAGAGTCTGCTACATTTTTATTTTAGTAGAAAATGTTAATGTCATGAAACATGTTATTTGACATATATGACTAATACAGTCCGAGTCTTGTAATAAAACAGTGCGATATTTACAGAAGTACCTAATCCCATATATTACAGTCCATCTGACTATTTTTGGTATATCTTACTAAATAACTCCTTCCCTGGACATACAGCAGACAAACAAGCTCTTACATGATATTCATGTTTCCCTATTAATTCAGCATTTATCACAATTCCAGACCATTGAATTTTGATGAACAATGATAAAACAGAATTGTTGATGGCTTCACAGGGAGAGAAATGTGCTTTACCCACAACAGCTCTCCTTATTTTTGTGGACAAATTTTCCCTTTTCCTTGGTCAACAAATCATGTGCCCGTACTAAGTGTTACCAACATGTAACTCTTCAAGGTAGAATGCAGATTAGCTTTTTTATGGACGGCATAATCCTTTTCAATTATAAGTTTCATTTTAAATCAATGTTCACGTTATGTCTCTAACAGATTAGTTATATCAGCAGCTTTTGTAACTGACAATTTTTTTTGTTATCTCTTAGTGTTCTTATTGCTGCAAGAATCAATGAAAGTTTACTAAGGTTAAATATATATTTGATATATCAATCTAATTTATATAAGGTTATATTATATTTGATTCAGAAAGTTATTTTGAAGAAAATCTGGTCATAAAGGAATTAGATAAATGGTACATTTTTTAAAATTATGAAATTTACTATTAATATACTGCTTTGGATGAAAATTTTTACTGTAGTTAACTCCATTTCTAGTTGGAGTTGTCACTGACCACATCAAGTAGTGTTTGCCATCTACTGAGGAATCTGGAACCACTGAGGCAACCACACATTTTTAAGAATGGGAGTGGATCCCACAGGGTGTTTTATTCCAGTTACTACCTGCTACAGATGGGTATAAGTCTTCCCATCTGGAGATGTAAAAGTCTGCCTGTGCATTTACTGCAATACAATGTCTGAAAGGCGTGTAAATAAGCAAAATTATTCTAAGTGTAAATACAAGAATAGGCAAATGTGGCTTCACTTTTACCTTTAGGCAGCAAGTGGTGTTTGTTTTTTATATCTCTTACAGATGGATCTCCATTCCAAATGCACATGAAAAATCCAGAAATATCATGTAGACAATAATTTTGAAGGATTGAAAAAAACACCCAGAAAATATTCAACTGCAAGTTTACCAAGCATTTCTACATTTACCAAAGTACATTTTCCTTCCATACCTAATCTGATATAACTTTGACATGTTGCCCAGTCTTTTTTCCTCCTCTTCCCCAGTATCATCTATCTTTATGCACCTTCCCAGAGGGATGAGTTGGTTCAGCTCACTGATGACAGAAAGTACACTTCTCAGCGTGTGGGAGGGAAGAGAGGATTAATTTTCTATCCAACAAATGTGTCAGCCAACTCATCCTGTGGGCTCGAGCTTGCAAGGGAAAAGACAGAAGTGTGTACTTGGTAAACACGACCTTTCAGCAGCTGAATTCAGATGCAGTGAAAGACTGTCCTTGTCACCCTGCAGCTGAGAGTCCAAGAACATGGGTAAGATTACTCGGTAAATCTTCAACAGAAATCACATGGCCAAGCAGTCTATTCAGGCACACAAGTGTTTAGATTTGCAAACAGAATTGACATGTCACACATAGTACATTTGTGATCTATACCTGAAGTCTTCACTTTGGCCAGGTGGCATGCTGCCCATGCACTTACAAGAACGCAGTCACAAGTCAGTAAGATATCGAGTTTGTCTTTTAGGTGGCAGTTACTTCTTTTAGCTTCTTGTGCAGATGGAGGGATGTTCTGTTTTTCTAAGGTTAACATCTAATAGCAGAGCACAAATGCAATGGTTTCCACTGCTTACTTTCACTAAGTGCTGCAATAGAAGTGGAAAAGCAGATTGAAGCTTGCATCAGTCTCATTTAGAGGTGGGCAACTCCCTGAATGAATAGACATCTGCCTAGCATTGAGTGCCCTTCTCTGCTCTGGTCATGACTTGAGAGCTATGAATTCCTACTTGTGGTGGGTTAACTTGACTGAAGGCCAAAACTCCCACCAGAGACTATCTCACTCCCCCTTCTCAACATGTCAGGAGAAGAAAATGGGATGAAAAAGCAGATGACTGAAGATAAAGACATGGAGATCACTCGCCAATTACCTTCACATGCAAAACAGACTCAACTTGGGGAAATTTATTTTGTTTTCTACCAGTTAAAACAGATTTGAATAGTGAGAAACAAATAACAAAAATCAAGATAACACTCTTCCCTGTTCCTTTTCCTTTCCAGGCTCAACTTAACACCTCTATTCCCATCTTCTCTGTTATCCCTTTACTGGTGTGGGAAGATGGAGAAGTGGATTGTGGTCAGTCTGCACCAGCTTGTCTCTCTCTTCTCGTGTCTCTTCTGTTCTATTGTGGATCCTGTCCACAGACAGCGGGCCTTCAGGGTAAACCCACTCCAACATGGATTTCTCTACAAGCTCAAGTGCAGATGTCTGCTCCTTTGTGGTGTCTCCACCAGCTGCAGGGGAAGCTGCAGCAGCTTTTTGCTGTTACTTAAATATAATTTCCCAGGTGCATCCCCATCTTGGCTGAGGGGCTCAGCAATGTCCTGCAGTGGGTCAACTGGAGCTGTCTGTCTCCAGCATGGAGGGCAGCTCCTGACCTTAGTTATATCATCTACACTTTATGGGCCAATTGCACCAAATCCTGTTGCTTTCAGCATCTTCAAACCATAAACAATCTCTCTGTGAAGATACTAAATTTCCTTAGGGAGTGTTGCTTTATAAATCTTTGTAGCAGTGTTCTTAACCTATGAGGTCCCTGTGGATCCATCACTGACAGTGATACTGGCAACAGGTCTGGTTCTACTGTTCTAGACATTAATCTTTATCCAAATGTCTCTATTCCTTGTTAGGCAAAAAAACCTTTTGCCAGCCCCACATACTTTTCCTGGGGTAGCTTTTTCTTAGGTCATACATGATTCTTCTACTAGACACACTTCTTAGTGAAGGCATTATAGATTTTGTTATTCTTTGCATTTATGCATATGACGTATGATGAGGCTCATGAGTAAGTATAAAAATATTTTCATACTGAGCCAAACTAAAAATCACTCTAGCACTAGCCCTATATACTGTTTGACAGGATGAGGGACAAAAACTTAAATAAAACCATAGATTAAAACTCATTATTTTGTCATACCATTCCAGAAATCAGGAGATAAGGAACTTTTGGAGTTGTAGCTTGTACTCCCATTGCGCCTGTATTAACAGACAATTGCACCAATATGTTTAAAATGTTTATATTTTATCCCTTCAAAATTAAAATGTTATGTGTTTAGTAGGAGTATACTACAGATATTGTTTTGCATTATTGCACAAAATTATAAAGTCTTCTGTCTCTTCTCATTTATCTTTAGATTTAAAAAATTTCTTGACTGGCAAACTCTGCTCTTAGGTAGTTTATAAACACATTAAACTGTGGATGCTTCAGAAGAAAGAAAGAAAGAAAAGAAAGAAAAGAAAAGAAAAAAGAAAAGAAAGAAAAGAAAAGAAAAGAAAAGAAAAGAAAAGAAAAGAAAGAAAGAAAGAAAGAAAGAGAGAAAGAAAGAGAAAGAAAGAAAGAAAAAGAAAGAAAGAAAGAAAGAAAGAAAGAAAGAAAGAAAGAAAGAAAGAAAGAAAGAAAGAAAGAGGGAGGGAAGGAAGGAAGGAAGGAAGGAAGGAAGGAAGGAAGGAAGGAAGGAAGAAAGGAAGGAAGGAAAGAAGGAAGGAAAGAAGGAAGGAAGGAAGGAGAAAATGTATTCTACCAGTATCTATGCCATCTCTGCTCTGCATGAGTGCTCCACTTTACAAGTTCAACCTCCTGAACTCACCTTTCTTAAACTAGAATCTTATTGCCATGACCCAGATAAGCTTCCGGTGTGATCCAAATATTTATTTACCTGTAACTAAAACTGGGTTTAGGGACCTGTTTTATCCATTTTCAGTGATTTCTTCTCTAAAACCAAAAAAGCTGGAGATCTTAATTTGGAAGCTGGAAGAAAAATGAAGACCCTTAATCATCAGGAGCATCTAAATTTTAGTCCATTTTAAAAAACTTTTCCATTAAATTGTAGGTAAGAAAGAGACTGAGAGACAAACAGGTGAATAAGAGAATGAAACAAACATTTCTTTGAGACAGTAGCTATTATTTCTTTGTAGCTAAATTTGATTTTTGTTTCTCATATAGCTAACATAGCCAATATTAGGGCTCTTGATCTTTTTTTCTTTCCATGTAGAGGGTGATACTTATATGCCAAATGAAGACGAAGTGTTTCAATTTTATCATGAGGTATGCCACGCAAGGTCAGCTCATAATAAAAGAACAAAATTAAATTCTTCAGACTACATAATGGTACAATGGAAACATGTTTTTTAATTTGGTGTTCTGGGTAATTCAGAGGCTAAGAAATAACTTTCACAGAATTACTATAAAATGTATCTGAAACTTCTCAAAATGGTTTTTGTGCTTCTGAATTATAAAACTTCTAGACAATTTAGCCTGGTGTCTCACAGTGTCTCTCAAAGCTGCAGTTAAAGAGCTGAAAGTTTTCATACTGGAAAGAGTTGTTTCTCTGTTAATCAGAGAGTTTTGAAGCTAAACGCTTCTAAGGATAGTTTAATTTAATTAAGGATAGTTTAATCTGGTTTAATTTATATGGCTTTGGAAGTGTTCTGACTTAGGCCAAGAACAGAGTAAGATTGCTGATGGTGGTCATTTTGGCAGCATAGTATGTAACCGTGCTATAAAAATCACCTGCCTAAGGAATCTCTTAGCATTTCCAGGCTTATTTCATGGGTAAAACTACCAAAATGGTTCTAAACATAATAAATCACACTTTGTGTTACCCATTGATATCTGTAATCTACACCAGTATTCATAGTACAGTGTATTTCTCTGAAAATTCTCTCCTCTTCATAGCTAATACAAAAAGCAGTATCATATTAACAGTAGGCTCTTCACATCAAAATTATTTGTTTCTAGGGATATCTGAAGGTATTGTGCATTCTGAGAGACAGAGACATGGATGCAATGAAAGCAGATACTAATGAACAAAAATCCCTGGTTGGACAATTTTTTTTCTGTAATTTGCATCAGAGTTGAATCTAACTGCTGCTTCATTTCTATGGAAGAGAAAAAGTGGTGACATGAATGACAATTTGTGGGAATGCAACCTACCTGACTTGTATGTCCATGAAAGGGTTGGCTGCCTTCTGTGACTGTAAATTTCACCATTGGCCTCTGACGGAAGGCCAGTCTGAGGGGGACTCTTCCATCAGTCTTCCCATCAGTTGCTTTTTCAGATGCAGGTTCTATTCACTTTTGTGCTAGAGGCTTAAGTGACCTTTCTTTACTGTTTGTTTAAGGGTTTTGGCATTTCTTGTACAGAATTTCAGGTGTACATAAGCAGCAAAAATTCAACTCCTGAACCTCTCTTGCAAAAGTCACAAATAATAAAAAAATAAGGCTAAAATGCATTCTTTGCTCTAGAAAATTGACACTGAAACAGTAGATTTAAAATAAGGGTTTTGCATATGTTCTGCCTATGTGTCATACCACCTAGTGTTATGGGGATCTGGTATAATTAATAACAAAATTAATAACTTCCAGCTGTCAAGAAACTGGGTAATTTTTCATAGGCCTCTTCCTACTAAATATTCAATGGACTACATTTGCCTGTCCTTCTTTGTGGTATAATACCTTTCTACAGTGGGTATAGTATTTGGCTGTTGTTTTATTTCTTAGGCTTTGTTTTACAAGTAACAGACACTGATTTTATATTCCTTGCAGTTATTTGCCACTTATTAGACAGCGAACAATTTTGCATGCCTTTCTTTATATCAGCAAGAAATGGACTAGCCTAAACAAAGATTTTTATTGGAAAGTGAAAGAGAGCTGGGAGATGAGGATTGTCTGAATGTTAAAGAAATCACTAAATCAGAATGTAAGCATAGGAGTTTTCCCCTTTCCCAGATCATTAAATGAGAAATCCTCTCTTAGTTCTGATCCTCCAATGTATTGTAATCCTTTCAAGACATTAAATATTGCTGGATTAATGATGGTTAGTGCAAAGCTTTGCTACCAAAGCACATTTCTGTTAAGCTGTAGTAATAAAGAATTTCTACTTGGAATTCAGAAACAGACAGTTGAAAAGGCAATATGTACTTTCAAATGGAACATGACAGACAATATATTATTTTAAAATTTGCTTTTCTTGTTTCTCAAAGTATTCTATAGCCATCCCCATACTGTTGTACATTATAGTTCAATGATTCACAATTGAAAGAGTGGCCAATGTTTTACAGAGAAGTTTATGGTTATTTTTCTTTTTCTAGAGTCTCCCCTCATCTTAGTATACAAAAAAAGCTATACAAAAAGTGTACAAAAGAAAAAGCTTTTTTATTCTTTTTATGCAAAAGCAAAGATTGCTTTTGCTATTTCCTGTTTATTTATCACTGGTTGTTTACCATTCTTGCTCCATTATGCTTTCATCTTTTGACTTCTAGCCTGCAGACCCAATTTTCTGTTCTCTCTCACTTTTCTCTTTCCCTTGAGCATTGACAATTTGTAGTAGAAATTAGGAATTAGCAAATTTGCAGTGTATCTGTTTCAGTTAACCTGAGTATGTGATTCATTTGATTTAACACTAAGTTCAACATTTACTACCCACACATTTTATTTCAATATTATTTGCAGTCTTTTTTTCCCAAAATTAAACCTAAAACTTGTTTTTCTCCCCAAATTATTATATTTTTATCATTCAGACACAAGTGAAAAATATTATAATGCAAGGATATTTTTGCATTTTCTGACTAATCGAGTGAAAATAGCAAATATAATTACTTTTCATTAGAAATCTAATAGAAAAAAAATACTTTAAAATGCACGAAAAAATGTGCTCTTGGATTTAAGTGTTAAGTTGTTTTAGTTTAAGAGGCTAGATTTTGATAACACTGGGGATAGTAGGTATGGCTTCTGTGAAAAGGCACCAGAAGTTGTCCCCAAGTTGGGCAGAGCCAATCCCAGCTGGTTTCTAGAAGGATGTCCTGCTGGCTGAAGCTGTCTCTCAGAAATATTGCTAGCCTCTCTGTGACAATATATTTAAGATAGGGTAAAAAAACTCTGTACAGAAACAGATCTGGGAGAGAGGAGTGAGAATATGTGAGAGATGCAGCCCTACAGACACCAAGGCCAGTGAAGAACGAGGGGGAGGAGGTGTAGAGATTCCCTTGCAATGTGGGGTGCAGTCCATGGTGAGGAAGGCTATGCCCCTGCAGCGCATGGAAGTCCAAGCTGAAGAAGGTATCCACCTGCAGTACCTGCAGGATCCTACACTGGAACAGTCTGTTCCTGTGGGATTGTACCTCATGGAAAGAGTCCATTCTGGAGCAGTTCTTGAATGACTGCAGCCTGAGAGTGATGAGGAAGAAGAGTCACACACACACTGTTAGGAACTGACTGCAAGCCCCATTCCCCATCCCCCAGCTCTGCTTGGGAGGTGGAAGAGTCAGAGTGAAGTTGAGCTTGGAAAGAAAGGAGGGGTGGGAAAAAGGTGGTTTTAGTTTAGTTTTGTTTCTCACCACCCTATTTTGTTGCAATTACTTGAAATAAAATACATTACTATCCCTAAGTCTGTTTTGTCCTTGATAGCAATTGGTAAATTGTCTCCCTGTCCTTATCTTCATCCACCAGCTTTTAATGATACTTTTTTCATCCTGCCCTGTCGATGGAGAGGGAGTGGTAAAACATCTTTGTGGGCACCTGGAATCCATCCAAGATCAATCCAGCCCCTATACGAAAGCAGATATAAGCAGTGTCTTCAACTTGAAGGACCCTTACGAAATTTAGAGAAATTCTCTTTTCATCTCACTCTCTCTCTCTCTCATTGCCAGATAAAAACCCTTCTAGCAGAAACCTCTTAATTGAAATTTTCTTTATAAAAGAAGAAATTAAAATGCAAAATATTGTAAGTTTTCCAATCTCTCTGGCACAGAGAAATAAAAAATAAGTTGATTATTTCAGGAGCTTGTTTTCCTACAGTATCTAAGCTAGGTATCTAATTTTAGGTTACATGAAAACTGCTTTTCAATCTGCTCATTAATGTATGAAGCTGGAAGTGTCCCAGATTGTATTAATTTCAAGAGTCAATAGAATTTGAGAATTAAATATTTGCATGTTACTGGAAAAATCTTTTAAAAACTTTGTGGCCTAATGTATAACTTTTATGTTGACTGATAAATTTTGTTCAATTCCTTGACTGGTCTGCAATCCTTTTTTTTTTTTCTTTAATCTGATTGTTTTATTTAAAAGTTGTGCAGGCAGTGTTCAAAACTGAGACACTGTTAGGATTTAACATAATCTGATCTCTGTGACAGCCCGTTCATTAAGCTGGTTTCCATATAATACAGAAAACTGTTGAATAGTGTGGTCATAATTATGTGGAGAAGAAGATTCATACCCTGAAAGGCAAGAATATTTATTTACAGGGCAAAACAATGCACTAAAAATCTACAACAAATAAACACCACATCCAACAGTCTGTTCTTAAATCTGCAGTTTTTCAATTTACAAGAATGTGTTTGCTCCTAATTTTTCCTATAATGATAGATTGCAAATAACTTTCTGCATTTTTACTTATTTCTAGAATTACTCTTCATATATTCCTACAAATCTAGAAAGAATTAGTGTGCTTTTCAACCACAGTATCATCCTATATTGGTCCATTATAGAAAGGTGAAATTTTTGAAATATGATGGAAGGCATAAAAGCCTTTTTGAAATTTCTAGAGTTACCTATTGTACCAGTCTTGCAGAAGATGACAGAATGCTAACTAGAGGGAAATACATGCAGCAGTTTTGCAGGAGTGTGTCAGAACAAAAGGCTTGTCTTATTGTGTCAGATAAGCTGTTTGCCAATCTTCAACATTTGCAACAGGAAATACAGAGCTGGAAGATACTTTGCACCAGGCCCTGTCTCTGACTCATTCCCATCATACACTGCTATTATCAACAAATATTGTTACAGAAATATTAGAGGATACACCCCTGAGAAGATAAAAAAAAATAATTCTATGGTTTATTGAAAACTATAATAATATTTTTTAAAAACTTATTTAAATTCTCTTTTATCCCTAGGACGAGCAACAGCTTTTAACATAGAATAAAACTCTTCCTTTTGTGGGATGTATCTTGTCAAATGCCTACTAAACAACCATGGTATAATGTAAGGCATAGTAATGTTGTCAACTGAAAAGGAACTTGACAGAAATTGAAGTAAATATTCTGAGTCCATATTTCACTCAATCAAATTCAGTCTCAGGTTGATCCTGTAGCTCACATTAGCAGATCACAGCCTCCTCAGATATATATTTTTCTGTTTGTGGTTCGTTCCTGAATAACTGACGTGACATCTTTCCTTCTGAACTGTGGTTGTTACATTTAAACAGGAAATATTTTTCACAAGCATGCATAAGTCATAACCACAATTAATTTCTAATACATTTTGTCAGTATAATAAATGTCCCTGATTTTCACAGAAAATTAATCCTGAAGATCTTAATGTATACTGGAGTCAATGGAAAGATGATTTTTGAAGGAAGGAATGGTGATTTAGCAATCGTTCTAACCTAGAAGATACGCAGTAAGAGCTTCTCAGAAGAAGAAAATAATTTAGAAGCTTTTACTCCATGGAATAAATAAAAATGTCTGAGTTAGAAGTCAGTATATATTACTGGCCAAAGCAGATGCAGATCCAAATATATAACCTAGCAGCAAAAGAAAAACAGGACTATTTATTTTTAAAAATATGTTTATTCACTCACTTAAGTATACCATCTACTATAGTTCTGTTATTTCCTTCCTCCGGGGTTACTAGCAGTTTTTCAAATTAATGTTATCTGTGAAATTTTTCAAAGCAAATATGTTGGATAAGCCTTCAATTCCTGCTGAGCACAGAGCAACTAATGTGACATTGCCTGGAGGTAAAAGCATCATTGTTCCGCATGCTTTCGGATATGGCTCTGCTTTCTTTATTTAATCCGAGGTCATTATTTTCAAACCACAGCATGTTCTCATGGAGATCAAACGTTTTCCCAAGCATGGTATACTGGAAATTAAAAAGTTAAAAGTCATATAAACCACTGATCAAAGGAGAGGAATACTGTCAAAGGAGGAAATTCTATTTTTATTTAAAAGACTGAGCTGTTTACACAAGGGAAGAGCTAATTGTGAGATACATTTTTGAACTAGGGAAAAACTATTTGTTTCTTTATTATCAAAAAAGATTTCATTTTTCTGTTGCTGTTTGTTTTTCTTTCGTTTGCATGCCACCCCCCCATCCTACTCTCCCAGGAAGAGACATTTAAATGGTTTGTGTTGAAACATCTTTATGTTGAAAGATAAGCTTGATGCTTAATATATAAATATTTGTATCACCATTATTCTGAGGTTAAAAACTTAGGTTATGTTGTTGGATAAAATGCCATTTCCTTGGCAAATAATTACTGGAAAATAGAAAGCTGAAAATAAAATATAAGTACATCATGTTCCCTGTTTTATGCTAACATGTTTATCCATTTCTTAACTGATCTTGGGGAAAAAAGTTAATTTTCATTCTGAATGATGAGTACTCTTCAGAAGAATGAAAGATGATAAGTTGTAATTATAAGAAGGAAAGTGGATGTCAAGTAAATGAAGTAGGATGAAAAAAGCACACACAAGACTGAAGTTAAATAAGCAGTTTTACAGGAATCTAAATAAGATATTGGGAGACCAAAACCAAATATTTCCTCTCCTTCTGAGATGGAGAACTGTCCTGATTTTGGCATCCTGTAAATACTATGCAATTTCAAGTACTTGCTAACACCAGTGAATAAACATTCCAGTATTTCCATTACTGATGTTGTGGTGATTTGTTAATGATTACTTAGTTCAGAAGTGCAAATTCCTGCATCAGCCTATTTGGATAAAATCCAACCATGGAAATAAACAATAAATAGTGGCTTATTTATGGACCTGTGAATTGGTTTACCTCTAGTTTTGCTGTAACATTTGCATAGGTCACTGAGCTAACATCTATGTTCAGCCTTCTGAGAGTTTCTTCTATTACTCAATTAACTCACAAAAGTCTGAAAATCAAACCAATGATGCCACTCTAGTTTTGCATCCCCTGCACCTGTCCAGATAAGCACATCAGAGGTAGTCTGGATGCATTTGGTGTGGGTTTGAGGCATATGTGAATCGTTGTTCACCTCTTAGGATGCCACGTCTTTGATCTACCTCAACATCCATTCTGGTAATGTGATCAAGGACTGTGTACTGATAATATATGCACAGACTCTAAAAGCCATCTAAAGGTCACAGCTATGCCAGCAGATAAAGCCTAAGTCAAAGATTCAATACCTTTTTCATAAATGCTTTTCTCAATGCAAAGAGTTCTAATAATGATCATCCCAATTAAATGTTTATGCATCTAATTGCAGCTCCAAAAGAGATTTTCTGGTTGAAAAGTGTTCTCATATGCTTTTTTCCTTCTTGTGCCAAAGCACACTTACTCAAAGAGATTTAACAGGCAAAAGAGTGAGGATTTGGTGGGGTTTTTTTAGGAATAAAATGTTAAAAAAATTTGGAATAACACTGGTGTAAAATGTGATTATTCCATTTTTGCTTTGAAATATTTTGCTCTTGCAAAAAATGCTAGTAAAACATTGCCATATTGACTATTTTTATTTTTAAATTTTCATCTAATCATGAAGTGGAAGAGATTTTTTTTTAATACTCCTTTGGCATTAAATTTCTTCCAAGTAGCTTCCAAGAGTCTACTCTTTTGTGGAAAATAATCGAATGCAGGAAAATAATTTCTGTCGCATGGCTACTGTTACCTCCTCTGTATAAGCCTATTTTTTTGAAACAGTGATTTTCATCACTCTGGAATCCAATCTGAACCATTCTGAAATGACAATTATTGTGAACAGTATTAGGATCTTTTGTTTCCCGACACTAATGCCATTCTCTTTATGGACTCTCTCGTAAAATCTAAAATAGTTCAGTGCTAGAAAAACAAATATATTAATGTATTTGAAGAATTGCATATTTGATTTCTTTTAAACATGGCACCAAATTGTATTATGAACCAACAAGTGCATGAAAAATTTTCCTTATTGTTTTTTTCTTTTTAATAGTTATTGAAATGAGGCCATGCTGGCAGGGGTTAAGTTGGCTAATTTCCAGGGGTGAGGCATGATGACTAATGTCTTGGATCCATGGGTGACTAATGTCTTGGATCATAAATGTTATGACATAACATTTATGTCTTGACATAAATTGACAAGAAAGTCGATTAATGCATTCATTACCAATACTGTGAATCTTAATTAAGTGATGTGGAGTTAAACTTGTACTGTAGCAAACATCTGCATTACAAATAAAGAACAAATGTATATATAGACATAAATAACTCTGAGGATGTAAAGCATGTATAAATCCTCCAAAATCTTCTACACCTTTTGAATTCCCTGCTGTGTTCTTGAAGACAATGACACAATTTACTAGGGGTTCTTCATCTTATTTTAATTTCAGAATACTCAATTAAAACTTGTAATTATCATCTTGACTGTCGTGACTTTGGTAACTTTGTAACAAAGAGCCCCATTCACATCAAAAGGGATTAAATGCTGGTGTTTCCCTTTTGTTCCCTCCCCCTGCTCTTTGGTATTGTGTGGTTTAAGTTCAACAGTGAATGTTTTTGAAATTTCTCAAGCATATAGATTCATTAGAAACAATGACCAAAAGAAAGGTCATTCATTGTGGTTACTGCTGAGTTTTATCCATCCAGTTAAAATAAAAGCAATGGGAGGCCTGCTGAGAAGTATAAAACTGTATCAAGGGGCACACCTTGACGCATTATGAGTCTAATGAGTAAAGCAAGCAATCACCACCATTTTGGAGTTTTTCAGCTTTAGCAGGATCTTAGTATATGCTTGTTAATCAAATTAATTCTGAGACAACACCTTTTTTGGTGAAAAATGGGGAACTGCCATGCTGTTAAAACACTTTAATAATGGAATTTCACTCTATAAAGCTGAGGTCCCTGCAGTAAAGACTGTGCCCTCTGCTTCCTCCTCCTGTGCCTTCCCCCACTCTTTCCACCACGTCAGTGTTTTGCATGTGTTCAGTAAGAGATATGATCAATACTTTGAGCAAAACAAAATCTAAATGTGATTATGAGAGAGAAGACTGAAAGTTGCATCTGTTCTGTCCTGTGCCTAATACTGGGAGAGCTTTTCACTGCACTGCCTGGCTGTGAGCTAGAGATAAGATGTGCCATCAAAAACATCTTTTGCTTGTTTGTTTGTTTTCTTTGGTGAATATGAATTGGAATTAAGACAGAGTTAATGCAGGCTCTCAGGAATGTGAGATGTGAACTTATCTGCTACTGAGTTGCCTCCAACCAAAGGCTACCTCTTCGATTTAACAGGTAGCTAATTCCACTCATGACTACAAGCTTTTCTGTAGAGGTCAGAATCTTTCTGCTTTCATTGAGACGTTCAAATTCAATTTGTATTTAGTAATGAATGGAATATCAAGAATTACAAACAAGCCATTTCAAACCCCTTTATTCCATTTTCTGATGCTTCTGGACTTTGAGAAAAAAACAGAATAAGACAATGGGTTCAAGAGAGAGAAATAATTAAAAAAAATCAAATTATTTTTCACTCTGCCACTATTTGAAACTATAATTTTTTTTTTATGTTTGTAAGAATAGTGCCTAATCCAGATAAGAATGTACAGCCATACTGCACACATCATAAGAGTTTTGCAGCAATTAATATTATGTGGGCAAATGTGGGTTTAATTCACTACTTTTTAAACTAATTTTCTTCTGACTTGTTCTGTTGGATAAGTCTTTTTTCCTTTCACTTTTAAACACAGATATAATGTATAAGAAGGATATTTAGACTATATTTTTGAAATACTAATATCTCTCTTCCTATTTTTTTATTCATGGCTTCCCATATCAACTAAATATGCCAGTTATGTGACAGGATGAAGACTATCAAATGCTACTTAGGCAGGTGAAGTGATGCAGCAGTAGCAGTTTGAATCCTTGCTGACTAGATGACTCAGAATCTATTCCAGTTCTCTCTATTAGAAAGTGGATCCCTGTTCCTGTTTTTCAATATTTGTAATATAATTTTTCCTTTCAATAAGTGCACATGGACACAATCAGACACCACCTTCAGTTATATCTATTGAAGAATTTTTCTGTTTGGACAAAGTCTGCAATCTCAAAAGTGAACCCTCAGATAGACACAAAGCATTTGACTTCTTCACTTTTTGCTACCCACCTAGTGCAATTAGTTGAGCTGAATTTAGCTTACTCTATAACATTCCCTGAGAATTAGGAATCTAAGGACAGTATTACTCAGTTCAGGACTCCCTTCCATACCGTTATCCACTGAGTCCTTAATTTATTTCCTTTCTCTCTTGAGTTATTGTGTACTCATATTTCTATGGGAAATTTCTAATTATCTCGGTAAGCATTTAATGATGTAACACAGAGGAAGGCACTCTGTGGTGTGTGGGTTTTATTTACAGGAGATGTCTCCATCTACATTTCAAGGTTGTTCCACTTAGCATTGGGAGATTAAATAAATCACTCTGGATGTGAGAAAGTCAGAAAAAAAAAGCTGTGTAACCCAGAAAGCGGGATACTCACGTGACTATGCAGGAAACTTTACTTCTTTGACCCAGTAATCTTTCCATTATTATATGGTGCATATATCAAGGCCACAAGCTGCAAACAATTGTCTGCATAAACCTTCTCATTTGGATTGAAAATATCACTCTTTCTAGAATCTGACATCTAAGACAAAAGGAAGAGAATTATCTACAAAAAGATAAACATCAAAAGAAGAAATTGTATTGCAGGTGAATATACTTTTTTCTGAACTCAGGGGTTGAAAGAGGGGGACTATATGAAGAGCCTAAATGATTAAACATATTCAAAAAATGCCCATCAGTGCCATCCCAGGAAATGAAAAAGAAAAATCCAACAGGATGTAATCATAAGGCACATATTAGTGCTGTCAAAAGGAACTGCCTTCAGTGTCACAAGGGAAGATGGTGAAGCCTGATGATCAATGATGAGGGAGAATAGCTGGAAGTTAAAATGAGGAAAATGCAGCAAGAGGAAAGTCAGACAGAAAAAGAGAGAGAAGCTTAATGAAAGTATGGAATGTAAAGGATGAACATTTTGGCAAGTCAGATGAAGTGAAGCATCAGGGCAAAGGAAGTGAAAGTGATCAAATGGATCATTTAACAAAGAAGCCAAGGAAAAGCACAGGATGCTGAGGGAAGCAAAGGGATTGAAGCTGATATTAGAGAGGAAAGCTGAAATGCAGTGAGATGATTGGCAGTGATAGGACAGCAGCATCTGTAAAGAAGAGAGGAAACTTCCTGCAGGTGCTGAAAACGAAAGGAGAATTGAGAGGGTTTGGAGGAAATGATGAGGGGAGTGTCCCAGTGCCAGCAACCTGATCTGGTCTACAGTGGGTAGGTGAACTCAAAAGAGGATCAGAAAAAATGTTTCAGGTTTCCATAAATCAGAAGACTGTATTTCAGTAAAAGTGCTGTGAATGGGTGTACTTTTGTTCCATTTTATTTTATTATATTTTATTCTAAGGATAGAGGAAATGTTCCAGAGAAAGGAAAAGGATAACAATAGAAATGGCGATAGAAATGACGAGTAGTGAAAGTTCTGAGGAGGATAGATAAGTTTGATGGGAATAATAGGCATGAGGATGGCACTTGTAAAGGAATATAATGTCAGAGAGCTGGCTGAAAAACTGTGGGTGTGGGAATACAGATTTTTACTTCTTTGGAAAAGAGAACAACAAAGAAAAACAGAAAAAACCTAAGTATCTTGAGTCAGTAGAAATATAAAGGTGGTGGCTATAGTACTACAATGTGAGAAGTTTACATGGTATATTTATTCTGAATATGGATGTAGATAAGGTGAGAGAGGTAAAAACTTGCTGTGGAATAGGTAGCCATTATTGCAGCATCTATGAGCCAACAAAAGCTCTCATGGAAAGCACAAAGGTGAGAGTTTATTTTTTTATCCTGCTTCTGAAATTGGATTATTTTGGATCTCACCCACTGTGCTCACAGAAGCAACCCAACAACTGAGAATGCATGAAAGTTCTCTTAAGGCATATCAATCTTGCAAAATTAGTTGCAATGTTGAATGAGGTTGCCTTAGTTGAATGTCAGCTGAATGAGGTTTTTGGATTCTAAAGCTGTTCTAACTGACACAATTGTAAAGGTTAAAAACTTTCTTGCCTATGTGATTCTTTGCACTGAAGAGGTATCAAAGCATCAGACATTAGATAGGCTTTTAAATGTGTCCTTTCATGAAATCTATAAGCTTTCCATCTTAGTTTGATCTACTTCCACATATTTTATATGTGCTCAGTATTTCACAGTGTGCCAACACTTTACTCTGTAACTGAAAGATGGAGGTTTCCACTAAAAGTTTCATTCAAATACTGGAATTACAAAGCTCATATTTTTAACTGAACAGTCACGATTTCTGATTGTCATCACTTTTCTGAAAGATAACACATTATTAACAATAACTAGAATTATATGAAATTGTCCCTGATCTGATTCACTGTAGCAGATGGACTAGATCAACTCCAGAGGTCCTTTCCAGCCAAGCTGTGATTCTGTGGTTCTCAGGTATTGCTGTGAAAGAGCACATTGATTTGTATGTTGTACCCACACAGAGGACAGCTTTGCAGTCACCTAAAAATGTTCAGTCATAGAATTATTACAGAATAATCTGGCAACCCTTGGGTTTATTCTTAATGAAACATGATATTCAGAGGAAAACTCTAGCTGATATAAGTTTGGAGGATCAAATTCAGATTCTGGACTTCAGTTTTATGTAAAGAGTCCAGTTATTTTTTTGTATCAAAGATGCAATCATTATGTTCACCCAGCATAAAGCTCCCTGTATGGCAAATCATTGTATTGTTCTATTGTATACGTGCTGGACTCTGGACCTAAATGTCCCCTAGTTAATAACATTTTGTTACTCCTATAAAATAGCATTTGATCTTTGAATCTTAAGTTTCTAACATCCATGCTTGTTGTGGATACACCACAGTAGGATCAAAACCCTGTTTTCTGCAGATGTTTCTTACATCCATAAATAGAGGATAATTGCATCACACTACTTAGCCTTGACCATTGCTTATTCCCATAAGAGAATGTCTAAAGGAAAAAAAACCAACTCTCAAGGTGTTGCAGAACTGTAGTATAGAGATTGAGCTCCATCTCGTGGAATAAAGCAAAGCTTACAGCAGATTCATTTTTCCCCTTCAGAGAAGTGATCGTTAAAAGCATATTTTAATTAATTTCCTGTTGAAATTTTACCTTGTTTAAGTTTGGAACAGATAGGGAAAAATTATTACAACATACATCACATTAATAAGACACATTAGAGTTGAAAGTGTTGGGAGATAGAGGCATGGGACATAATGTTTTGCTGAACATTTTTGTTAACACAGGAGATGACAGAAACATTGTCATTTGAACTATTAATATTTTTAAATATACACATAAATACTGGATTTCAGCACTCAGGCTTTTAGGTCCTTTAATAATTCACTTTACCCATTTGCTGAAAAAAAATAAAATGTCACCTTCCAATTATACTACAGATGTATTGCACAATATTTATGAAAATAAATGAATGTATTCTCAGATGAGCATACAGAAACTCCTATCATATGATTTAGTAATCTGTTCAATTAAACTTTTCTGTTGAAGAATTAATGGCATCATCTGAGGGAGAAAAATAAAGTCATTACGTGTTTATGGTACACATAGTTAAATATGTTTTTGAGACTGAAGAAGATCCTCTTTGACTTTAAAAGAAATGTACTACTGAAAGGCATTCAATGTTATATTCTAAGTGCAGAATTTCTGTATATATAATCACTCATGCATACACATATATGACAGGAAAATCTGGATTGTATATTTTGTGCAGCTGTAAAGATGAGATTGTCTCACATTGGGTTTTCTTAATTGAGCTAATCCAAAATAAAAGATTGACTGGGTTAATTTTTTTTTTTTTATCAGTCTGCTAATATCCAGGCATCAAAACTGCACAAAAGCATTTAGTGAGTGTTTAAAAGCTGTCAAGCACACTATTTTGTATGAGTCTTACTGCTTGTGAAATCTCTGTCTCTTTCCAGCTAAATACCTTTCCAAACCTGGGTTTAAAATTTATGTGCAAATTGAACTTTTGAAAAATTTCTCCCTACAATTGTAACTAATTTTTAGTGGCTCCTTTGAGAGCGTCAAGGAATTTCAGTGAAACAAATGTTCCCAAAACTCTTACCTAGGTTTCAGCTTTGTCCTTGTTTATGTTACATTTCTAAAATAAAGACTTGTCATGCAAAACATTGGGTGTCACTTAGGCTCAGCACTTTTCATACAATCATTTAAGGCTGGAAAAGACCTCCAGATAATCAAGTCCAACCTTTGACCTCAAACCACCATACCCATGAAAACATTACAAAGTGCCACATCTACTGTTTTTTTAAACATTTGCAGGGATGGTGACAACACCACTTTCTGAGAGCCTGTTCCAATGCTTTCCGACTCTTTCAGTGAAGAAATCCTTCCTAATACCCAACCTAAATCTCCCCCAGTGCAACTTGAGGCAATTTCCCTTTGCTCTATCAGTTGCTGCCTAAGAGAAGAAGTCGACAACCACCTCGCCACAACCTCCTGTCAGGCAGTTGTACAGAGCCACAAGGTCTCCTCTAGACTTCCTTTCTCCAGATTAACCAGCCATGACTCCCTCAACCACTCCTCATAGGCCTTATTTTCCAAAATCTTCACCAGCCTTTCTGGTTCCCTCTGCAACTCTGTGATTCTGTGCCCAAGGACATGGATGTAACTTCGCAGTGTGTGTGGTAAGAGAATACAACATAACACAATACAATACAATAAAAATCAAAGTAAGTAAAACAAAATCCTAAGCAAACAGCTTGTAACTTCTTTTCTCCTCCTCTCTCTTTCCTTTATCTATTTAAGATAAGTGAAGACTGGCCACAATTTTGTAATTTTTGATAGCAGTGATGTCAGTCTCAAAAGGATTGCCAACTTTACTGAAGACATGGTTAGAGTTTGAAGAAATTATTTTTGTCCACAAATCTGTTTTGCATAACATCTTTAAGTGAATAAAGACTAACATAATAATAATAATAATAATAATAATAATAATAATAATAATAAATTTCATTGAAACTAAGAAAACAATTATCATTCAAGTAAAGAGTGAAAATATGTAGTGCACAAAAGTTTCCCTTCAGGAGCACCATTTGTGAGCTGACAGGTTCCACTGATTTCACTGGGGACCATGGTCTTCAGTGTTGTGTAATGTTATTTGCTTGTGTGCAAAATAATATCTTTCATTCTTGCTGTAAATGCAAACTCCTCTCAACATCTTCGGAACAATTTACTTTTATAACACTTCCTTATGCAAGTATTACAACTGATGCCTTTTTTATTTTAGCCAAATTGCCTGATGATATTCTGCCTGTAGTCTTAAAATTGAAAAATGTCTCAAAGAGATTGAAGCTTAAGGGGTAGCCTAATGGGAAAACTGGTACTTGCCTCCCCAAGTAAGTATAAAATCTGTAATGGAGCTGGAGAGGAGTCACATTTGCAAAGAATAAGTTTTTCTAAATGCAAGAGATTAAACAGTAAGTATGCATGCTAAATGATAATTAAGTTTAGATTGACTATTAATTTTTTATATCTGCTTTATTAGACAAGCTTTGCAAAAATTTTTGCAAATTTTTGTGATTATTTTCTACAGTCTTTAATCTTCTTTCCAGATCATGTGAATAATAATATTTCGTTGAGTTCTTTTTCTACCTTTCTTTTTTTTCTCGGAGATAATTTTCCTTTAAAAACCCGGAGTAATTCTAGATGAATTGTAATGGAATGTTTTTATTTCTGAGAGTTTTATTATGTTATTGATGTTGATGTTCATTGGTGCAGTGCCAATACAATACTTCAGATTTCATTCAGTTCATCAATGTCTCAATTGATTTTTTATTTATCTAGATGTCTTGACAAAAGATCAGTGCATGAATTAAGGAAAGTATTTTAAGTGGAGATTATAGAAAACTGAAGGAAAGTTTTTCTCCCAAACCCCACAGTAAAAGGAGGTTATAGTCAATGGGACTAATGCAGTGCCTTGAAAAACCTGGAGAATCTCTGAGGTGCCTCATTAGTCCCTCTGATGTTTGTGATTCAGGAAGCTCTAAAGTTACAGATAGAAAAAAACATTTTTCTCTAGTCAGAGAAAGAGGAATTTCTGTGAACCTATGCCTTCCTCTTAAGCACAGATTCTGGTCTGTTCATTAAGAGCATTCAACTGTTTATTCCTACTTAATACTCTATAAGCTTAAATTCTGTCCATTATACTTGCTTTTCTCATGTAGTACATTGTAGCAGGAATACAGAAAGTGACGTTGTGAGCCTGGTACAGAGTTATTTTTGTACAGTAGCTGAGGAGGCATGGATGTGGGCATGTCTAAAAGCTTATTGTATACCACCAGGGGCAGGAGCAAGGGACATGGTAAAAAATTAGAAATATATGGATGTAACAGCTGTGTGAGAAGACCTATGTCTTCTTTAGAGAGAGGAATAAGAAAGTGGATGGAGCAGACCTTGTTTGTGACATAGTTTTATTTATTGTTGTCCTGAAGTCCTTAGGCCACATAGATTAATTCCTTTTGAAACTTTATCAAAGATTAATGTTTTAGGTGCTAAATCAAATAATTCATCTTATGTTCACATGAAAACCTAGATGTGTGTGAGAGAGGAAGAGAGTCCTCATTTGCAGTGACATGTGTACAGGAAACAATGTTTTTTCCTTAAATTTATCTTGAATGAGAAGGAAAGCAGCCTTTCTAGAATGTAGGATCAGTGTACGTGAAATGCTGGGCAGATGTTCATAGCAGAACATGATGAAATATAATCTCTGAAGCATCCATTTGATTCTAGCTGGGCTGCCTGGACTTAAGCTGCAGGTACCTGACAAATATGACGCAGCTGACACAAGTCCAGCTCATAGTTATGTGATCAGACTCTCTAGAGGGCTCTTTTGCAAGCTTAGCTTGCTGGAAATTAAGCAGGTGAGTTAATCCTTTCCATCCCAGAACTCTCTACCAGCAATGTAGCTGATAAAGACTTCAGGCTTTATCATCTCAAGTGGGATTATCTCTTCCACTTTTAAATTACGAGTGTTTTAGCACTTTTTTAAAGCAAAGGGTTTCACAACTCAAGCAGAATATGTTTATCTCTAATGCCTAAAATAATCCACACCCCTGAGAGATTCCCTTCCTGCCCCCCTGCCCCTCCACCCACGCAAAGACATTGAGCTGGAAATTCCCTCTAGAACAAAACAGGGCAGTGCAGGTTCACATTCTGAGGAGCAAAGTATCTTCATCAGATTGGAGCAGGGAAAGTTCCAGTCTGAAATCAGAGCTGGCCCTGGAAAAGCTGTGTAAAATGTGTCCCAAGTAGCCAATTCTTTTAAAATGGATTTGTATTATTATTTGGTAATAGAAGAAAGAGAGAAAAGAATAAAATTGCTATCCTACAGACACCAGTTGGATTACATTGAACATTATGCGCTGAACCAGATAGTTTGGCAGAGACAAGTATCATTTTATCCCTAAACATAGCAATCATCTGAAATACTACCACAGACTTCAGGGAAGAATGGAAAATACTTTCTAGAAAAAATCCTGTCTTTTGGAGCATTAAAGCTGCTGAGAATTGACACACCCATTAAATGCTTCACTTCATGTAAAAACATCTATTCCTGTACTTCAGAATCAACTTTTAGGAAATATTTCATATGACAATTTCTAGGAACAGACTGTGCTTTCAATACTGTATGTTGTATGATATGTGCTGGGTGTGATTTCCAGAAGTATTTTGGTTGTAATGAACTTAAAGTCAATATGGATTTTATGTGATCAAGAAGGAAAAATTGGACATAATATGATATTCTAATGTATTAAGGCTGTAATGCAATTTATATATCCCGTAATAAAGATATAGATTGATTTGTCATCACTCCAAGTAAAAGCACCTTCTGGATTAAAAACCTGCTCTGAAATATGTAACAGATGGGGATAGGATGAAATTAAGCACAAAACCAACATTATTTTCTCTGTAATTAGTTGTAAAAATGAGTTGTATTCAGTTTTGAATAAATACACCAGCAGCTGTAACTCCATATATATCACAGTTTTACATTCCATTTATACTGGCATTATGGGAACCAGAAATTTCCTGTTAATTTTATTCAGAATAACTAAGAAGTCAAAAGCATTAAAAAAAAAAAAAATAGAAAATCAGTCATCTATGTGTTTTTCTAAAGGAAATAACATATTTTTTTTAATAAGCTATTTATTTTTCTTAATAAAAACTATTCATTTGTGGACTAACTCTAGTTTCAATCTTCATGGTGACAGCCTTTACTTTTTTAATTAAGTCTACATTAATTAAACCATGCTGAAATATAACTAGAATGAACTGGAAATAAAATACAAATATCAAGAATTTTTTTTTTAAATTTCAGTGAATTAAGTGCCAAAACCTAGTGTATAAAAAGGGAAGTTTTAACATAATAGAACATGTACAAATACATGTGTGGATAGAAATATATATATATACACATATACATGTAAGTATATATACAAAACAATGCATGCACAAATGTGACATAGACTTTAAAACTTTTAAAAATGTAGATATTTTAAAATATTTATTGTTATATTCCTGTTTGGTTGAATTGTGACAATTGCTTCCCTTTAAAATTCAGTGTTCGATGGTACCACTATATAATCTGATTAATTACTGTTTTCATAAACTCATAAAAAGATTCAGTTTGGGGGGGAGATCTTGAGGTTATCCTGGCTCAAAGCAGGAGCAGGTTGACCAGGGCTGTGTCTAATCAAGTTTTGAAAATCCCTGAGGACAGAGACTCCACAGCCTCTGTGCATCTTGCTAGTGCTTAACAATCTCCCACCGACTTAAAGACAATTAATTGTAAACAGATTGATGTAAAGGTCTTAGGAGCTCTGAGAGATTCCATGATGGGGGGGGTTGTTTGTTTTTTACATAATTGGAAAAATTGAAAAACACATTCATCTTGAAATTAAGGGGAGTTGCTGAGAAATTACCCATGCAAACAAAATCAATTCTCATTTGGAAGTGTGATGCAAATTATTATAACATGCTGAGATCATCATCACAAACTGAAATGAATACAGAAACTGCTATTAAAAACTAAAAATGTTAAACTGATTATAGCTCAGCAGCAATACAGTGCACCTTTGTAATCAGAATTGAAGGAGAAAAAGCTCTACAGAATGACTAAGTTGGACGCCAAGTACTATCCTCATTATCGTATTTTTTTTTAATTAGATGATTTATGTTTTAGCCATTAACTGCTTATTGCAGAAAATCAGATACACAGATGTTCTTCCTAATAATGTGCAGTGTCAAAACAAAAATCATTCTTTTCTTTAGTTGCTAAATTGTAGTAGTTTATTTTTACATATCCACAATAAAACCTAATTAGAGGAAAAACTGGTCTTTATTTTGTTAACAAGTTCTCAGAAATTCTTCACAGGTGGGGATTGCATCTATGTGTTTGGAAGAAGCACCTGACAGACTGACTAATAAAGGCCTTGTATGATTTTTCCAATGATACCATTTAAATAATTCTAAGACATCCTTTAATACAAGTAACAATAAAGTTGCAATTGTTAAGGAAAAGAAAATGTTTTGTAACTACCTCTCAGAGCCAGCCTATCCCTGGAAAAGGCTCAGACTTTTAGATGGACATTCCTGTTCCTCTAAAGAGCAATACTTGAATATTTATTTTGTCTGATCAAGATTTCTCCAGGGACCTCTAGTTGTCAAGATACCACAAAATGCTAGTGATAGAACAGGCAACGTCTAACAGAGCCCAGCAATACGGAAATGGGGCTGTCACCAAGCTTGTGGGAGATAAAGGCTCGGTCTTTCCCCGGAGTTTAAGCTAGTACTCTTTTCTGATTAAGAAAATGTTTTAACCACATTTATCTTGCTTATGTTTTCCACCCAGGTTATTTGGTTGAGTACTGAGGAAGTACATGACAAAAGACTAGCCTAAGTGAAAACCGCTAGAAAGGATTTAGAAGCTGTAAATCCTGATCTAAATGAGTTTTCACATGACAAGTTTAAAAACATTATTAAGACAAATAATTTTGTCTAAAATTAAATAAAATAGTTTGTTTAAATTCTAGTTTTCAATACTCTCTCATTGTCTTACCACTACTTTAACTAAGTCCATTTCTATTTGACTTCAACTTCTAGTCTGAGTTTTCAAATATGACTCAAATGCTGCATTCTCAGAAGTTTAGAAACGATTATCTTCTGTTAAGTTATGTGGTAACTGAGAACCTCAGTGCTCTTTTAAATTAATGTTGCAAGAAATTGTATCTAGCCATGTAAAGGACTCAAAATACAGAGCTAGACTGCTTATCTTAATATCGACACAGACCAGTGAAAATGTTAATGCAAAACCCTTTGAGTGGGGTTAAATTTAAATTTAAATTCAAATTTAATTATCATGGTAACCTGTCTTTACATAGATATGTTTTTTAGTCATCTGATGGTTAAACATATGCCGAATAGAAAGATTCAGACCTAATGGTCTCAAAATTCAGAGATTTTTCATTGCCCGGGAAAAAAGTCTTTGGCAAATATGATCTAGGCTGCTCCAGGTAATATTGTTCTCTTTTTATTCTGATATATAATTTTGATGCAGTAAAATATAAGTATCAGAACAGATGGGAAGATAAAAAAAGAGAGCACACCTTAATAGCTTACTTGTTAGCTTATTCATCAAGTAAAGGAAATACTTGGGTTCTGAGAAGTGTTTCTGGACTGTGAGTCTTGAGCATGTACATCTTGTTTTACAGAAGAAAGAAAATGTTTATCTTCCCCATCACCACCTTTTCCTTTATAACAGGAGGTTCTCAGCCTTGAAAATCCCAGCCTAAAGGTTTCCTCTAAGTGAGTGAACAGAGTATTTCTCTTCCCACTGAAATGATGATTTCTATCCTCTTCCTTGGTTCCTGGCTCAGCTCAGCTTTTTTTTTTTTTCTGCCAGATATGAAATCCATTCAAGGGTTTTCAAGGGTATAAGGGACCATTAGACTGCTGTACTTGACCAAAGGGATGTGGGTTTTAGAAGTAGTAATTTGAGAATCTCCCCTTCCATTCTTCCCAGGATAAATATTTGTGGGTTTAAGACAAACTTCAAGAAAGAAGGCCAAATACATAAAAGACTGCAAGGATACAGATGGAGACAAGCAGTCTTGTGTCATTAGATAATGATTAGCTGCTTGTCTTTTGGAAAGAAATATCTTCTTTCAAATTTTTTCTCCATCCAAAACTATCCAGGCAGAATTGAATGTTTGTAGTGCCCATAGCACAATGGGTTCAGATATTTTTCCAGTTCTGTATGGATTTCACTAATAAAAATTAATAAAAGCATTATCCATTTCAGAGAGCATGAAAATTAAGTAAAGTTTTACTGCCATTGAGGAGTAATCTCAGAGATTTAGACAAACTGTCCTTCTTATAAGGCTCATTGTTATTTCTTAAAACTTTCTAAATGAAATGCCAATGAGCATTTAAAATATCAGTGCTCTTCATTGCACTGTCCATCAGCAAAATTACTTTGAGACCACTTATTGGCATTTTTCTGCAAAGCACATTATAATAATTTCATTAGTGTTGGATTTTAATCTATCACATTGGATGTACCTTTCCTATTGAAGTTGATTTTGGAGCAGCATCATCTATTGATGGACTACCACTACCTTTCAAACTTCAAGTTCTCTATTTCTATTGAAGATTTGAAATGGTACACACGATTTCCTTTTTGGTTTTTTGGGTTTTGTGCTGAAACATAAATCAACTAAAAAGGAAGGTTTGACTTTTAGACAAGTAAATCTAGCACAGCACTATGCAGCTGTTGAATCCAATTTGCAAAACCTTGCTTCAATGGCTCAACAAACTTGATATGCAATTAAACAACTGACCTGGGAAGCTCCAAGTGGAATGGAAACTCCATTCAAGTATGTGGATATTCCAGCAGTGGCTTAAATTGATGTCAGGATTTTTAATACATGTCTTGCAGCTGATTTCTTTTAGGGAATGGTAAGGAGGTTAAGCAATGCTGTACTTTGGGAACTTAAGGGATGCTCTTAAGGGACTATGTGGGTTTATGCCCTCAATAAATCATCCCATCTAGCAGAGAAGTAGGTATAAGCTTCAGTTCATTTACATATGCTATTCTGAAATATATGATGGGTGTGCTTGAGAAATTGGCCCATGAAATCAAATTATTCTTTACTTCAGGTTTTCAAACTATATGCATCACATTTTATTCAGTGAATATGGAATTTTTTTTTCCTGGTTAAAATACCATCTCCAGACAATTGAAATAGATGGAAATTGGTATCACCCTATGAATTGCTGTTCATGTCTTCATCATGCTTATTAAAGTATGACATAAATCTGCAAAAAATCTGGGCAAACCAGCCTAATCTCCTGTTATTCTGTAATAATTTTCACAATTTTTTTTGTATGTGTCTTTAAATACAGTAAATATTTTCTTTCACTACTCTCTCTGGGAGTTTGTTCCAGAGTCTGACTCTCCCAATAGTTAGCAATCTCCTAATTTCCAGTCTAAATTTATTTATTGCCAATTGCCAATAATGTCCTTTAGTTTAAAAAGTTCTTTCTCCTCCTGGGCATTTTGCTACCCTGCTCATTCCTGGGGTATTTATAGAGAGCAATCTTGTCTGTTCCCATTATTTGTTTGTGTATTTGCTTTTTCAAGTGTGCTGTAAATCACACAGTGCTGCTGTTGCTCCCTGATTAGATTGCTGAACCTCCTAAAAGCAGGAGGGCTGTTTAAACCAGTTAAAAATGTTTGCATCAATACTCAGGGAATGGTCCTGCAGTCAAATTTCTATTTGTATGGAGTGCATTGAGCCTGAATGTAATGTTATTCAGTGAATGGATTTTGCTCTTAGCAGCTGCTTCACACCTAAAGAATGACACCTGCCATGTTGCAACTACACCTGCAAATGGAAAGCTTTTTGCAGCAACCAACCGACCTCAGCAGCTGCCTTTGCTGACACAGAAGTATGGCAGGGAGGGAGAGGGAAAGAAAGACAAAGGGTACTTTTTAGCTGGTGTTAAAAACTATTCATTACCATGATCTGCTTCAGTGCATTTTAGCAGTTTTTAATCGTTTGAACTCTTTTCTGAGGGAGTGTTTTCCCACCATAAACTTGCAGTTCATTGTTCTCTGTAGGAAGAGATACCTGTTTGATCTATGTCTAATGAAACCTTACCTAAACCTTTAAAGCAAACTATTGATTGAACAATTATACTTCATTTATACTGAAGTGTTATCTGTTCCTCCATTCAGTCCTCTGTTTCTTTATCTGACATTCTATAGACCCTCGTTATAACTCTGTTTATAAGAACTGACACATTTAGACTGTAAATCAATTTTCCATTTTCATTGTATTGGAGAAATTGCTCTTCAATAGGATTTTCCTCCCTCAAAGGGCAGGTTCAGTGTAGCACTTACATTTATTTGACCCACTAAGTTTGCTACTGAAGTCCTTGCCAAAGTTGCCCAGGTGAAGTAATCTGCAGTATTCTTATTGCTGAAAAAGCTATTTCAGTCTAAAATTAATGTTGAACTTTCTCACCTATAAAATAAATGGGTGTTAGGCTGGTTTGTGTGATACTGAAATAATTTCCTGGTTCAACACCACTTTGAACTTGTATATCCTAGCTGATATTTTTTCTTTCAGCCCTTTGAAATGACTGGGACTAGCCACCTCCTGACAATTTAGGGGCATTTGTATTGATACCTAATTAATTAATTAATTTGTTTAAGTATGTTCATTAACATGTTAACAGCAATACCTGGAAGAATTTACAATCTCATTAAATTCTTGAGAGAATACCAAGCTATCTTCTCAATGTAAAAGTTTCATAACAATATCCAGAATGTGTCATGGAAAAATCCCTCATTCCTTATGGTACTATCTTAAGCTTTTCAAGACATAAATGTCCCAAGACTTGCTTCTCGGAGCTGTGGGGAGAAAAACATGAAAGGAACATTTTAATAATATTTTAGGTACTTGAAATCCATTACTACACAAAGATCTTTCTGAACAGTGAGTCTTTTCATAATCATGTGGCCAGTGTGGTTGCTGTGCACAACATCTGGAGTGTTCACTTCTGCGAAGCCTTAAAGGAAATCCACTTATGTTATTTTCAGTACTTAACTAAATGTACCAATGTTCTTTTTATTATTTATGCAGAAAAAAAACAAACTAAATGCTATTTACATTTCTGATCATTTTAATTCTTGAAAAATTTCTGAATATAGATGCAAAAAATGTATCTTTCGTTTGTTTCCTAAGTAAAACACTGTCATATGAAGGATGGAAATGTTTTACTACAAATTATTTATGGATTTTTACTACTTTTTGAGATATGCTGTTCTTTGCAACTGTTAGTCCTTACTTGGATCAGTGTTATTTACCATCTTTGAAACAGCAGTGCTTTAATTAGGACATCAAAAGGTTTCTCCATTTCCAACAAGAAAAAGTCTGACTTTCTTGTTAGTTCTTCATGAGATAGGTCTTAGAAGCTTGGTATCTGTTTGACTGTGTTCCATTGCATTAATGATGGCATGAAAGGTGTGAATAAATATTAACATGGTTGGATCTAAGAATTTCAGTTTCAGATAATTAATTGCAAAGTCGTATAAACTGTTTGTAACCACTACTGAGATTTTAAAATATATTATCTCTATAGCCTTTCAAAAGCATACAGAGAGAGCTTTCAGGTGGTCTTAAGTGAATGGAAGTGGAAGAATTAAGTACAGGCAAGTGTCTGTGGGAGTATGAATGCAGGACATCTCAAATAAATTTTAATACTTGAAAACTTATGAACTTAAAAAAATATTAAATTTGTGTGAATGACATCTATTTTTACACCTGTTTGAAAGCAGTACTTAGGAGTTTTTTTGAGATTCATTTGGGTCGCAACAAAACTTCAATCATAACCTTGAAATTCAATTTGCTTTCTCCGGGATTTTCTAATTAAAAGTAATGGTTTCCATTTCTTAGTATGGGCTTCCTGTAATAAACCTCTGGGTTCAATACAATATTTAGGTTTCTTAAATTGCAAGATTGAAAACTTAATGTGGCATCATCCCTTTGAGTTGTGAGATGCTTCTGCTAGTAAATATTTCAAAATGAAGAATGCATGTGAAGATGTCTGATGCTTAAAAAAGGGGAAAAAATGTCTACATAAAAGAAGTTAAATTATATTAATAGGAAAAAAAAAAAGAACATGTTTTTGTTTCATCATTTTTGGTATCTGTTGTTGCTTTCTTGTGTTCTTTTATTTTCTTTTTTTTTAAGTAAAGTTCTGAAAACAAGCAAATAAAGGGAAACCGTGTTTATCTTTGCTTTTTTTTTCTCTTTGGGAAATTGCCTTCATTGACATCTTTCTGATGTAATAGTCAGTATCTAAATAGAGACACTTGAGAACTTTTTCACTTAGAATTGTGACGATACATGTACACTGTAGGTTTTGTTAGAGTGTTTGACAGAATAATACAAATTTTCATTAAAATGTTTCATCTCAAATAAAGTCTTGTATCACAAACACAAAAGTCCATTTCCACATTTGAGTAAAAAATTGATATATGTGACTAATACCAAATACATTTTGAAAACTGATACTTTTGAAAACCAATAAATCTCAAACATTATAAGTTAGGCAGAGAAAGACTACTCGAATTTCAAGATATCACTACTAGGAGTTACGGAGTACAGAATAACTTGGACTCATTTGCACTTAAATAGATATACTTGCAAATTAGGAACATCTCAACTACTATGTGTGCTGCAATAGAGAATCTCTTTTCTTCTGCATGTACACAGTAGAGTAGTTGTAATGTAGATGAAGCAAAACAAGCTGCCTGTTGCCATGAGAAAGAGCAGCAAGACACGTTATATTAAAATTTCTGAAATACATGAAAATTTTATTAGAAAGTATATTAAAACAGAAGTTTATGAAATTGTAACCATGAGTTGACTGTTGTAAATAGTAATTTCATGCTGCAATGAATTTAAAGAGTTAATTTCAGAAGGGATTACCCATGTGTCATGCATGCTTATTAACAGTCACTGCCTTCGGAAATGAGAACAAATTTTAAAACAGATGCAAAGTACAATTTGTATGGGTATAAATAGCAAAACCAAATTTCCTTAACTATTTTGCCAGTTGAACCCCAGCTTGCCTTCACAGATATGTATTCTGTCTAAAAGAGGTCTTAGGAATAGGGAAAAAAACATCACCACCAACAAAGAAACTATCAACAGGCTAGAGGTTACAGCTCCATAGTTTTTCCTAAGTCTTTACTAAATCCTAAATATTAGCTGATGAAACCCTGTCTCCTCATTATCTTTTCTAGCTTCCATGTAGCATGTGATTTTTTCTTTTTGTACATCAATAATATACCATGCAAGGCTTAAATCCAAGCGAAGAAAAACAAACAAAAACCAGGGAAAAAAAGCCCAAAACCAAACAAAACCCTAAAACAAAGCATAAAAAAAAAAAAAAGGAAAATTTGTTCACACACGGCCTAAGAACTTGCTGCAGATAGTAAAAAGTTAACAATGCTTAAGGAATATGTGGTATTACTACAGTCCTAAAATACATTGAGGTCCTGTAATCTCTTGAACTGTAAGTATTTGGTTGATGACAGAGTAGTGGGATGTAGTGTTATTATCCTGTTCATATTCTTTTGTCAACATCTATTTGTATACAGTTTCAAGAACTGAACAATGAATTTCACCTTGATATGGTGTGCTCTTTCTTAAGTATAACATAACTATTTTTTTCTGAGTTCCATCACACTTAACTTTCTCTCTGATTGAGAACAAAAATCTTGGCAGCACAATGACATCTTATTTACTTACTTCTGATCAGTTATTGTAGCTTGGAAATATATTCATAAGCCCTTATTGCTCCTTTTTTATGTTTTTATGTGTTTGGGCCTCACAAAAATTGATCAATTACATCAGGAAAATGTAATTCACACGAAATGTCTATAGGTGGGAGGAAGATCAACTGATTTCCAGTGTGGTAAGAGTAAATCGTAGGGAACAATGGAAAAAAAGGGTACAGTTTGTAATGGCTGTGGGTGGCAGAAGAGGGCTTTAAGGAGACAGACAGATTTTAAATAATCTGTGTCTTCTAAAAAAAAAGTCTTCTAAAATTTCTTTGGAGACAAGAAGACAACTCTCATTTCTGATACTAAGGAAAAAAGGGAGGGGCAGGAGATGACAAAGAACTTCAGAGAGCTTTTTGCTGCTGCTAATTAAACATTTAAGGGCAATATTAACAAAGATGTAATCCTCTTCCTTTATCTGCTTTTGCATCTTCCCATGCTCTGCAGATATTGATGGTCATTCAAGCTTGAGAAGGAATTCAGATTTCCTGAGGAAGTATGACAGCTGCTTATTCTATCTCTTCCTAGGCGTGTTTCTGTTTTGTACAGAATCTTTTTAGGATTCTCATTAAAGTTTTCACACTAAATAAGCGACTTTGGTTTTCAAAATTTGTGTCCCTCTCCTGACACTTTCCCCACTTAATGGGAATCTCTACAGATGTAGATGCCTTAATTGTGGATGATCTGAACTATAGAATAAATAATGAGATATTATACTGACAGTTCATAAATTAAAGACATTCAAAATAAGAGAAAAAACAAAGAAAACCAACCTAGTGACACAAGTGAAATTGCTAAGTTTGTATTAGCAACACTGGGATTTCAGAAAAAAAATTGCTATTTTTGACATATATTAAATCCTGAGTAAGAGTCAGAGCTGGAAGACAGCAACTCAGCACTGCTGATGATCTGTCTATGCTGTGGAACTACAGGCACCCACATCTTCATGACCTCTTTGGCCTGCAGTGACTCCCATTGGGTTCCTGCTCTAAAAGCAGTGAGCACACTCATGCTTAACTTTGTGGCGTGCTAGTCTAAGCTATCTGTTAGCCTATGATTAAACTATGTGTTCACATAAATTTGGTATAAATACGGCTTACAGTATTTGGGTGCAAATAAGGATGCCCAAATGAAATTATTTTAGGAGAAGATTGCACCCACCAGCCCTCTAATATAGTTCCCTTTCACGTGAACGAGAGCTGACCCGGAATTATGCATTTTTCTTCTTCTCATCCAGCCCTAAGGTTTCTGGTTATCATCTTAGCAAACACAAATTTAGCAGATTTTAATTTAGCTTGGAAATAGTGTTACGGACAATAGATAAGACTTGGGAAAAAGCCAAGAAAATACACCTTAGATTAGTATTTTTCTTATATTTAAAAGAGTTTTATTATTCAATTATATTAACCTGCAGTATCTCAAAGCTCAGGGTTTAATTTCTTTTGAACTTCAACCGACTTCCTAGATTTTTTAAAATACTTTCTCTAAGGCTTATTACAGATGAAAGAAATATTTCCTTGTGCTTTCTTCAGACATTATTCAAAAATCCAAATGGTGTTTTCAATATTAAGCATTAATATTAACTTTTTGATAACCTCTGAAATTACAGCATGATATTTATTCTAATTCTTTTTTGTGCCACTGTTGAGATTCTCATAGAAAAAAAATACTGTTATTGCTGATGTAAATGAATTACTTGGTTAAGAAAAAAGAGCAGCATTTATGTTCAGAAGATTATATCAGATTACAAGTTTCTTTTCTGTATGTAAAATAAAGAATGATGTGTTTAAATCTATTTTCTCTAAAACCAGAAATATTAACCTATGACTTTTAAATTAAACTTTACTTACACCATTCTTCTCAGGAAGCCCTAACTCTTCCAATTCACTGAAAATAAGGTTTCTTTCAAAGAGGGTTTTTTTTTTTTTAAAGTAAACCAGTCTCAATATAATGGTAACACAGCAATTTTGCTCTTCTAAAGGTTTTTTCATTTCAGGCTTTCAAAGCAGCATAGAAGTACTAAGAAAAGGATTTTTAAAAGGAAGTGATATTACTTTACTGATTCTCCTGTTAAACTCTGGAAAATTCTCACACACTTCTGTCAAAGTAAAACCAGGCTAGTGCTGAGTGTCTCGGGATACCCGTCCCCCACTATCCACACCCTTAATTTATTTTACATAACTGATAAATTTAGGAAATAAATACTCATTATTCATACTTCAAACTGAAGCAAGAGCCGTGGTTTATTTCATCAAACAACAAAGAGCTATGGTGACCTTATTTGGAAGCCTGGGCTTGAATTTCAGAATATGTGGGCTTTTTTTTCTTTTTTTTTTTAGTAAAGATTAGGTACAGAGTAAAGCTGTTCAGAAATTTGCTCCATGGAAAGGAAATAATTATAAATTATTGTTGCTTAATAAAGAAAAAAGCTTGTAACAAATTTCCAAACAGGAATTTTGGAAGTTTTGAAAATTTCCATTCATCATTTCTCCATTTATGACTGTTTAGCCCATGGGTTTCTGCAGAGACTGGAGAAACAAGTAATTTCTCACTTTCCCCAGTAGCTGCTGATAGAAATTACCACAGTTCCTCCCAGTGGCTCAGATCTGTTCAGTACAGGTAAAGAGTAGTGCTATAAGCAATATTCCTGTGTCACCTTCTTTCACTCTCAGAGTCCTGACATGGAATATAACCCTCCAGCCCTTCTCAAGGATAGCAGAGCAGGACCAACCAGAGCTACCCCAGGACAGGGACGTCTGAGGGCAAGTCAGGAAGGCAAGGATCATCAAGGAGGATCATGCCACTGGTATCCCTGCAGCTCAAGCAGAGGACAGGGCTAAGGGGGCTGAGCTCCAGCACAGCCCTTGTGGGAGGAGGAGACCCATGGAGGCTGATCCCAGACCTTATCCAACGCCATTGCCACCTGGCAGCAGAAGTGGCCCTGACCTCCCTCCCCAGTCCCAGAAGGGGAAGGGAGAGGAATGGATAGGATGGACACTGCAGAACGTGTTGCACCCAAGGCACTAGTGATCTCATAAATATTTGCACATGATAGAACAGCTAGAATAAATCACTGCTTTTCCTCCCTCGAATATGTAGAAGGAACTCTTGCTTACCACTTAGTTTTCCTGCAACAGAGCTGAGTTTCATCCAACACTCTTCCATTATTTGAGCATTGCATATGATCTCAGTTACTCTATCCTATAGTTGTGTAAATGATTGTTAAATTATTGCATAGCTGTACAAATTTTATTCAGGCAAAAATCAAATTTTCAGTGTTTTGTATTATCCTCCCTTCCCAGTGATGTGGACAACAGTGGTGATTCTAAGCTCTAAGCATCAGAAGAGAATCTGTTTTATACATTATTGATTGGAGCTCTCTTCTGAATTGCATATATGTAGAAGACTTAATGAATGTAGTTAAATAATTTTCTAAACTACCTTAGGTACAGTTCTGGATCATACTAATTTGAACTTCATATTCATATATCATATTATACTATTCATATTCATATTATATTTATTTGGATTTCTTGGCCTTTATCCATTTTTTTCAGATTGTTCTAAAAACTAGATTTGTGTTATATAGAAAATCCATTACATGTGTGAAATAGCAGTCCTTCACAATCCTAATTCCCCTGAAATATTTTCTAGTTTATTATCCAAAATTAGTTCATTGCAGATACTACATCTGGTGAATATTGCCTTGGTGATTCACAAGAGTGCTGGCTAATGTTTTGATAAGTTGAGTTACAGGGGAAAATATGACAGCATAATGAGCTGTCAGAGATTTCCTCTGCATGTGAATATAACATTTGCCTGTTGACACCAGGTATATCATGAATTGTCAACGAGAAAGATGGCTGTTTAATATGAAAGATAGAGCTCTGGAACATTCAATAGTGTATTAAAATAAGAGGATGATTTTTTTTCACAACCAGAGCCAAGCAAGAAATAATAGTAATGTTACAGAAAAAGTGAAATATTGGAAGTTGAAGATGTTATGGATTTTTATGAATTTTAGCTGTATCAATGACTGGTTTTCATGATTCTGATTTTGAAGATAATTTCTAATTTATCTTCCCAGATAACATGTGCGTTTGGAAAATGTGACAATCAAAGGAGACAGAAATAATTTTATTGGAAGCCTTTTCGTTCGTAATATGAGAATTAACATTTACAGTTTTTGCAATTGGAAAATTAAAAACCAAACCAAACCAATAACAACAAAACAAAACCAAACCAAACAATCAAAAAATAAACAAAACCCCCCCAAAAACAAACAAACAAAAAAACCCACAAAAAAACTCTCACTATTTTTTCTGATTTTGCCAATTCAGTCAAACAATCTCAATACATTTATAAGAAATCACTATAGGTTGTGCAGGTTCTTATCCCCATTTTTATTCTTTTGGTTTCCTACAATTTTACATTCTAACATTACAAACCTTTTCTGACTACAGAAAAGTTTGCATGGCAAAAGGAAAGTGTGTTAATAATATAAATAGGCTTTCAAAACCATATCTTTAGTTGTATCTACTTATCTTTTGATGTAGCCTAAATTATTTTGTACACATGAAAGAGCTGGTCATAACACAGCTATGTGCTCTTTCTCACTCTCTCTGTGTGCTTATAATAAATATTTCATTACTGAATATTTTTTCCAAATCAGACCAAATATTTGATATGCTCACATGAATATATATTATGTCTATTTTTTCCCTTTTTGTTCCTACTATTCCCTACAGTGTAAAGGCTTAGCATAATTTGATGCCCCAGGGTATGTTCCATATTCACTTAAAACCAGGTTATCACTAAAGTCAGAGAGACACCTTATGTCAGTGAGGTTTGTTTGCAGTAAGCTGCAATCAGATGTAGAAAATGTGCAACCACTGACATCCACAAATGACAATTCTGTTCTTTCAGCATAACAGAATTATGCTGAAAAATAATAAAATCAAGTATTGCCTTTGAGAGAGTCAGAACTATCTTAAAAGTTTAGATCAAAGGAGCAAAATTTCATCTATTTCCACCTTCACAAACTAAGGATAAATGAATCACCCCTTTATGTTTAGTGCAATTGTTTAGGAACACATATATTCAAACAGAAAGTCATAAACAAACTTTGCCTACTTGGAAGTCATTTCACAGTCAGTGTTTCTCTCCAAAAGAAAAGAAGAACAAACAAAACATGACAAATGTTAGTC
Organism: Entomyzon cyanotis; assembly: GCA_024500445.1. Taxonomy (NCBI): domain Eukaryota; kingdom Metazoa; phylum Chordata; class Aves; order Passeriformes; family Meliphagidae; genus Entomyzon; species Entomyzon cyanotis. Next base: position 39,555,568 of record JAKEPQ010001005.1, on the reverse strand, counting down.
ATATTTCAAAATTAATTCAGGGTAGTTGTTCAGTTATTTTGGTGATATAAACCTGTGTAGAAAAGGTCATAAAATAATAAAAAGCAGACACTTGTCACTGGAATAAATAGCAGCACTCCTGGATTGCAGTCTCAGCAGTGCCACGTGTTGACTTGTTCACTGCTACAAGAAACTGGAGCAACATGACAGGTTTAAATGTTAGCAAGGTTCTGCCCTGTTACCTTCTTAACAAGTGCCGTGTGATGAAAGGGGATCTGCAGCTAACAGTGCAAGTGGCTCCTGTTCTCGCTTCATGAAAGAATTCACATCCCTTTGCTTGGTCTCCCCTCTCTGGGGCTCCTGACGGAGTCACAGGCACTGGAATAATCACCCTCGCCTTAGGTTTGTAATCCTTGTACCGCTAGATGTCCCTGCACACCAAACTTTTGGAAGGTCTGCTTGGGGTACCACGACACTTTTAGAGGCAGAGCAGCAGCCACAGGGCAAGCAAGGATAGCCATAAAATTTGATTGAGCGGAGCTTGACCATTATTTTTTTTTAGGTAATAATTGCAGTAACTAGAAACAACGCTGAAGATTATCCACCCTGCACCAAACATTATTATTCATTGACACAAATGTAAGGTCCGTGGCATGGTATTGACAGTCAGCATCATTTAATTTAAGTAATGTCTTCCCTCACAAGGGTGAAAATGATGTATTGAAATCAGACTTGTAATGCCTGTTTATTCAATAAACTTGAAATGCCCTTGGTGCTCTGTATGGAAGGGCAGATTTAAAACAGCAACCATCTAAAAAAAAAAGAAAATAGAGTGCTTACTTTAATTAAAGCAAACATTTGCATATGCTGATTGGAATGCAATAAAATAAGTATTTTTAAAGAACTGGAACAGGAAATATATATTAAAAAATATCTTTTCTAAATTACATTCAATTTGACCCCAAAAAAATTTTCCTTGATTAATTAGGATTTTTTAATGATCAGAAATGTGTCAAATTTTTGCAAAATAATTTGTATAGTTGTGTGCTGCAAGGATACTTGGCAAAAACCAAACTTGGCAAAAAAGTCTTTACATATAACTAAACATATTAGATGTCTGCTTGGTGTGGGTATAATTTTGTTTTGGTTTTTTTGAGAAATCATTTAAGTTTGGCTCTTTCCTTTCATAACAGTAGAATACTGCTTTGGATAACATGCTTCCTGGAGATTCCTGCTTCAGAAATCCAGCTTCAGGAAAAAAGATAGGTCAAATCCACTGGCAATTTAGAAATACTGCTTCTTTCTCAAAGAGTTCAAAGTTTGAGTCATATTCCATTCATGAAGAAAATATCTGAAGAGTAAAATAAGTATCATTAAGTACATAAGAACTGAAAAAGGTGTCTTTTTATTTACAAAACGAAATCAGTACTACTTCTTAGTTTTCTTGTGGTGTGCTGTTTCAGTTCATTCAGATGTTGCAACTCCTTATTTCTGCCTGTTGGATTAGGGAAGCAGCAAAAGATCACAGCTGTTTCCCCTACTGTGGAAAATGGTGCTGTAGGTAGCAAGCACTCTTTCCTAAAAATGGAATCTATGGAGGATCTTGAATCTTGGATGTTTGGCTCTTGGGCATTGGTTGGTTTGGTTGGCTGGCTGGGGTTTTGGGGGTGGGGGGGGCAGATGGGGAGGTTTGGGGGGCATTTTTCTTTTTCGGTTTTTTTTTCTGACAAGTATTCATTGGAAATACTTGTGCCTTTAAGGCTCGGAAGATTTCATTGAAATCTTTTCAAGCTTGAATTACAAAAATGTGAAACTAACTCAGAGACTCACAAATTATGGAGAACATTATTCAAAAGTATCACTACATACTTGTCCTGGTCTTAAATTCTTCCTTAGGCAATCACTATCAGCAGCTGGTAAAGAGTGAATATATGGCTAGAGAAACCTTGAACAGTTCTTCCTATATAATGCAAGACATCTCACTTTTTTTTTTTAAATTTTTTTTATTCAGAGCATGGTTTTTGCTCAGGTCTCATCTATCTGAAAGACTTGTGGTTGGTCAAAACTGTCATGATTTTCTTGTTTGCTTTCTTGTTGTAAATGGAACTTCTACAGACCATGCACACAGAAGCTCAGTGCTACACTCAGTTTCAAAGTGTGAAGATACATCTACTATTTTGCAGTGGGAAAGCAGACCAAGGTATTGATTGCTCTGGGGAAAAACTCCACAATGAATGTATGAGAGACAGGGACTGTCTTCAGGGAGAGAAGTTTTAAAGTAATTATTTTCCACTGATAAATTCCTTGTTCGGCTTTAGAAGAAATGACTAGCTTTGTTTTAGTAAGGAACACATGACACATGGATTTCTGTGTAACAACCTGGTGCACTATTGCCAGACTGCCAAGCTGTCTGCTCAGTTTTGTTATAAAGAAAGTTATACACAAGTAACAACAGTGCTATATTTATAGCTAATCCACAGCACACTGTTTTTTGTGGGGCTTTATTCTAGTCCTGTGTGAGCAGCAGGAATTGCAGAGAGATCAGATAAACCCATGACTTTGGGTTGGGATCCCCACTGATGTGTGTACCACTAACTCAAGCAATCAAATATGTGACAGCAACAGCATATTAGGCAGGAGATACTAAGAGTATAAACCCCCTGCTTCTTCCTTATTCTTTTTCCTCACACAGCAGAAGCCGTATGTCAGGAATATGTACACATTTATACAATCATATACTTGTCAGACAGCTTTTCATAGCCATTCCTGAAGAACCCAGCATGTGGCAAATTTACTATCACTTGTGCTAATTATTTACATGTTTTTTAAGGGATGTTTTTGATTGGTCTTAATGTTCTATCAGATGTACAGGGAAATGTATTGGAGTTGTCCTGCAGAAATATAAGAGCCAAGAGTGTTTGAAGAAAAATATTCTTGCTTTAAAATTGTCTTTAGGCTGAACTCTATGTTTGAGATAATCTTAGGCAAGTCTCAGAAGTAGAAAGAATTTAAGTAAAACCTTTATGGAATTACATTAATTATCAATTTGTTGCTGTTGTCAGGTGCTCAGTTTTGCAGGGAATACAATAACCTGTAGCACAATACAGGAGCACTAAGCAGATCAGCAAGAAAAGTATATAGATGAGACATAAGAATTAAATATGTGTTAGAAAGGTATAATTATCTACCCCAAATCTGGTCAGTAACTAGGTACTAACATTGCTAATTCTGTGAAAGTCCCTGAAAATGTTCAATATCAAAATGATGAAGACATTAATTTCCCATCTCATACAGAATATGCCACTTCCAGCAGCGCAGCAGAAGGTGATTGATGATTACTTGCTAGATAGAAATATCCCCACATCCTGAATCTCTAGTGTCACTTCCTATAAGTTCCACAATTACACTAAGAGACAACCACATAAACTTCCCCATGGAAGAGAAAGATACTTCTTGGTCTGATTGAAAAACAGGTATTTAAGAAAGAAGTTTAAAAGGTATCACAAACAATGCTCTTCTCAACATCCATTCTGGCTACAAGGGAACGAGAAAGTCTAAAATAGCTTTAACTGGGGTCACAGGTCACCACAGCAGTGACCTTAGCAGTATGAACGTAAGCTTTAGACTCTCATGATATTTTAAAATGAAATTCTCTACAGTAATATATTGCTGTAAAAGAAAGGCTTCATTAAAGGCATAAGACTACTGAAAACTGTTGCAGGGAGCAGAAACCCAAACATAGGAATAGGCTTGGAATGAGGAAAAAGCTTCTCTTCTCTCTCAAATACTTTGTCCTACAGAGTGACTCATATTTGGTTTTTTTTTCAAAGAAGCATAAAAAAATGGGGAACGTAACTCAGTTGCTTTGAATAGTGGAGCTTGATGTGAAGTCTGACCTTGTGGCCTCCCAGAGCCTGAGCAGCTCCTGAGGTTGTGGCTGGTTTCTGATGAGCTGTACCAGCAAATGCAATCATACCTCCCTTTCATTTTCTTATTATTATTTTGCTACTGACTCTTACAACAAGACAGAAGCAAGCATACTGAATTTTAAGGCAGACTCCACTAGAGATGACTGTGTTAGCAGTAAGTCATACACATTTTAATGATTTTTGCACATTGAACATGCACAGGGAGCTCATCTGGGGAAGGGACATCTAAAAAGAGGATTTTTTTATTCTTAACCTTTTTTTGACAGGCAGTGATGGTAAAAGTATTGCAAAAAGGTATTACAAAAGTGATTCATGACAGATAATTGCTTATAAAAATACAGACGTGGGAAGCCAGGAATTTCAGAACGCCCAAAGTTTAAAGCTCCAGGGAGTTTTACTTTCCTGAATTGGAAACTTGTGTGGATATCATCTCAAGAAAGGTCATTCAGGTCTCTAGACTTTCCTTATCAAAGAATATGAAGCCCTTGGACTCCCAGCAGGAAAGGGAAATACCAAAGCTTTAAGGTTTTCTTGGGTCAGCATCCCCTGGAGGAATTCAAAGTATCTCCAAACCTTTCACTCCAAATAGAGTCAGGGACCTTTGTTAATCCTCCTCCCACATGCTTACGTATGCATCTGAAGAATCACAACATATTGCTGTTTTGCTCTACTGAGAACTCAGGGAGAGAGAAATGGTTTGAGTTTTGCTGGGTTAAGGGGCAAAGATAAATGTCTCTTGACAGCCCTTGGCTAAACAGCTACTCACCAAAGACATGTGCCTTGTATTGTTCAGAGAGCCAGTGTTTTAGGTGTCTTCAGGGGTCACCCTTTCATTGCCTCAGTTTCTACTCATCTAGCTCATGTGATTTTAATTCTCCTTCTGGTCTGTTTGTAGACTAATAAAAATGTAAGTCAGCACCATTCCTCTAATTTCTTATTGTTTTATTTGAAAAAAGAATTTAGGAAACCCATACTCATATGCCTCTACCCTTGATTATGGCAAAATGGTGGGTTTGTTTCCCTTAAATGCTCTGTGGCTAAATAAGAAGACATCATTTTAATGAATACTTAGAGCAGTTCTTCTCTAAGCAATTTTTTCAGTCAGGTTGTCTTCCTTGCTTTTCCATGGATTATGCTACTGTGACAGGAAAATAATGATCTATTTCACTGGCATGTAATCAGCATGGTGTTTCTCTAGCAATACATTATATCAAATCATGAACATAGCAGCATTACAGCAGTATCATTTTGACAATGATTTAAACTAACATATCATCAGTGCTACTGTACATCACTTCAGAGATAGAGCATGTTAATGCCGCGTCAGATTGATGTTGCTGTAGCAAAAAGTATTAGCATAATGCAGGGGTGATGTAAGTACAATAGGTAAGCTTTCTACTGCTGCTGTAGTATTAACTATTAGCACAATGCAGGGGTGATGTAAGTATGCTAAATCTATTTTTCCTTTTAATCATTTTTCCAACTAATTTATCTGTGGAAAGTCCATATACATTCACTCTACATGTGAAGGTCAAATTGTGATACTGTGGTGCTTATAACTGATTTAATTAAGACAATCAAGCCTCATATTTGCATTGCTTAAGTGAATGAAAACTTTGCTGCTGACTTAAAAGAAAAAAGATAAAATTTTAGTTGAGAAATACTGTCTGGCTCATTATAAGAAACTTTGATGCTGAGAGAAAGACTAGCATAATACATTGGCTGGAAATTCAGGCAGGTGCCTTCTGCTCCTGGTGGTTTTCCTATATGATTCCTGTGCTTATGATTAGATGCAACAGCAAACTGATTGAGTGATTTTGTGCAAGTCACTCCTCACTGAGAAATGTCTGTCTTTCCTGTAGCACCTGTTTTCTTTTTGTTTATAAAAACACTTTTTGTTATTTGTTTATCACTAGTATTACTAAAATTTGTAGCACACCAGAACTGCAATCTGGTTTCTACAGCATTCTAAACAGTCTTTCATTAGTCTTTAATAAAGATTTAATAAAATGATCCAGAATAGGAAAACAAAATTCTAATCAGCACAATTTCAGTGGGTTTTTTTTTTTTTTTTTTTGGTCTCCACAGAAGAAAATTATTAATAAAAGCAGGATCAAAGAAAAGGATTGACACAATTTTTTTTTTTTTTTTTTAATTTTTGTTAGCAACCAGAGCAGGAAAAGTTTCTACTTCTCCCACAACTGGATTCCTGAAAAAACTTGATGCTCTTGATCCCCTCATTGCTCTGGGAGCACTTGGCCAGGCAGAAAGATTCTGAATTTATTCCTGACTTGAATGCATTGTTGCTGGCTGTCTGTTCTTCTCCCTGTACAGGGAAAGTCATGGTCCATGTCCTTTTGTCCCATTTGGCTGCTGAGACCAACTGGGCTCTGAGACTCTTGCTTTGCTTGAAATATGAGACAGAAATACAAAGTGAAAATATGGTGGTTTTGAGTAAAGGTACTAACAAAAACCATCCCTCTGATTTTTCAGACTATGATAAAGATGGTTGGGTTATTTCCAAGGCATAGATAATTTTTTTCAAGTTATTCAAACCTGAATTTAAACATCCCCATTTTTACACCCCAGTTCACTATGTTCCACAATAATTTGATTCTTCGTAACCATTTTTGCACAAGATTTACTCACTGAAATTTATAAAAACACTTAAGCAACTTAAACTGAGCAAGGTGCTGGGCCAGCTTGTCTAGACTAGGTTTTTTGCCATGAAAAGTTAGACCAGGTGATCCTGAAGTTCCCTTCTAACCTGGTATTCCATAATTGAACAGACTGTGGAAAGGAATTACAGGGCAAAGGCAGTTAGGGCAGCAGTGCCTGATAAATGTGATTTATAAAAGGCTTCTGTGACTCAGCACGTCAATTTGTTATGTGATAAATATTACACATATAGCCCAGTACATTCACCCTTCCACAGCTGTGCAGTGACTAAAATTCAGAGCAACTTTTCAGCAGGCTGGTAGCACACCTGCACTGGAAATCAGTTCGCAGGAATCCATCAACATTCCGAGTCAGTGAGCAGCAGGATAATTCTCAGTCTTCCCATGAAGCACACCTCAAGCAATTTAATGTTTTAACATGAAGAGGTTTTTCTGTGGTTAAGCAGTCCATGAGTGTTGTGTCACCTACCTCACTGCCCTAGAAAGATTTTACGAGACTCCTCTGTTTATTCTATAACCAATCAGATCTGCTTGTAATTTGACCTGCTAAAAGATTATGCTCTGCATTCTGGTTTTGTTGCAGACAAGCAAGATGCAGCATTTACCATTTTATCTCTTCCTCACACAGTTTTCTCTCCAAAGCCACCAGAAGGGAAATTCACAGCTGTTGGTGTGCTCTTCCAGTGGTTAAGTTTCTTATCAACAAAAACGGAGATAATTGTCTCAGCATTAGCTTTCACATATTTATCATAGAAATTATTTTGTCTATTAGATTAAACTCAGATTTTCTTACATATGCAATTAGAGAATTTTTGCTTCATTCAACATTCTGTTCAAAAATCTAATTCACTTGAACATCTTAAAAGTCTTGCTCCAATAAATATTCTTCCTCTAATAACTTCCTGTCTTGGATTGATGTTATGATAATCCTTTATCCCCTATCGTTGGTTTATATGCCCAAGAAAAAAAATGTGTAAAAAATGTGTGGTCCTGTCTCTTTAACTACACCCAGCCGCAGAGAGAAACGCGGGTTGTTTTGAAAACTTTTCCCCAAACCTCGCTCCGGGGGAGGATTCCTGGCTCGGCAGAGACTGTGTGCGGGACGGCGGTCGGAGTGAGCTCTGTTCCCGTTCTTTTTTTTTTTTCTTTTTCCTCGTTTGGACCCCTTCTCTTCGATCTGCTTTGTCACCCGAAGACCCAGGAGGGCCAGAGGACAGCAGAGCTCTCCAGGGAGTTCCACCCGGCCCCAGGGGGGGCGAGGAGGAGAGGGGCTGCGTCTGAGGAAAAGGACTTTTTAATCAGGTTGAATAACTCCTTTTCACCTTGGTTTTCCCCTTCCCCTGTGCCTTGCAGGGCACTCTGCGTGGTTTTGTTAAATAAATAGTTTTTTTTTTCTTCACTTCCATCTAAGAGGTTCTGTTGTGGGTGGGGGGAGGGGGTGTTGAAGGCCCTTCGCTCTCGGAGGAGAGTTTTATCATTAACCCGGGACACTTCCTGATGCTAGAAGGAAAATAGGTGTGTATATATATATGTGGTGGTTTTGGCTGGGGTGGAGTTGGTTTTCTTCGTAGTGTCCAGTGTTGAGATTTGTGCTGAAAACAGGGTTGATAATATAGAGATGTTTTTATTATTGCTGAGCAGGGCTTAAACAGAGCCAAGGCCTTCTCAGCTTTTTGTGTGTTCAGGCTGGTGAAGAGCTGGGGCTGCATGGCAGGTTGGGAGGGACACAGCTGGGACAGGTGACCCAAACTGATGACAGGGATATTCCATCTCACAAGACATCATGCTCAGGATATAAAGCGAGGGAAGAAGGAGGAAGGGAGGGATGTTTGGACTGATGACATTTGTTTTCTCAAATAGCTGTTCAACATGATACAGCCCTGTTCTCCTGGAGGTGGCTGGACATCTGCCTGACTATGGGAAGCAGTGAATTAATCCCTTGTTTTGCTTTGCTTCTGTGCATGGACATTTTTTCCCTATTAAATGGTCATTATCTCAACTTATGCCCTATGCATTTTCCAGCTTTTATTCTTCTCTCCCTGATCCCAGTGGTGGGGGAATGAGCGAGTGGCTGTGTGGGGCTTGGCTCTTGTCTGGGGTTAAACCACGACAATATATTATGTATATAAAAAATATTTAAGTATATATCACCTGTAGTGGTGGATGAGACCACCTCGGGAACTGCTGGGGAGCCAAGTGGTCCCAGTACAGCAGGATTTTGCTGGTGGGAGAAATCCTAAAGTCTGAGTACACCCTCTTGAGAACAAGATGGTCCCTCCCCAGATTATGTAAATCCTCCTGGCTGTAACCTAACCCCTGACTCCATCCCATCCTTCTCCCCACTGGTTGTGGTGTTTCCCCTGCCTTCTCTCCCCTGACCCTCAGATGACCCTTATATCTAGGGATACCTGGGGTCCATCTTCCTCTTTCACCCTGGAACCCTTCAGAATAAACATCTGGAACATCCAGCTGATTGAGCCTCTGGATTCTTTGTCTCTGGTAACGCGTGAGCTATCCAGCTCTCTGGGTGAGTGAGAATTCGTGCCTTACACTGGCTCGGGTGTGAGAAGGGTCTTTCTGTACAGCACCAGAGCAGTGCTGGCTGGAGTGATCTCACAATAGCCTCAGAGACACTTTCGGTAAACGCAGAGGCCTGTTCCACCCCTCCTCAACCCACTGTGTCAATAACCAGAGATGAGAAGACAAAGAGCAGTGGAAGGTCAAATATAGTCCTATTCTTTCTGTTCTGCCTTGTAATGTTAATCAGCTTGCACAGGATTCATGTCCTTTCCTCTCCTTTTATGATCTTTCTCTATCTTGTCTGAAAGAGCCCCATGGATCAATGCATCTGAAATTCCTCTTGTCAACTCATAACAAGAACAGAGAATGCTTTGACATGCAGGGATTTCAGAATGCTTCTAGATTTCTGTTACCATTTCCAGACAACTTTTAGTTAGATCAAGGAAGAAGCAGTAAGCAAACAGACTGTTGAGATTTCAGTAACATGACTCCTAATCATACTTAAGTGTTGAAATACGGTACATCTGCTCTCATTTAAAATGGAAAATATAGATTTAATTCTCCCTTTCCTTTTAACAGTCCTAAGGAGCTCTGGAGGAACAGGTAGCTTCCACACTTTTCATTTATTAAAGGTGTTTCTCTGTATCTGTGTTGATTAATAAAGCTCACATTGACAAGAAAGGCTGCTGTGACACAAAGTAGTTACAGGGCATGTTTAAAAGAACCTTTCTCGTATGCCTAAATTTTTAGCTATCATTATTATGTCATCTGTCATTTTCAGCCAATCTGCTGTAGCTAACTAACTCAATGAAAGAGTGTATCTTAATTTGTCAAAAGCAATTAAAATAATTCACTATACTGGGACATGCATGCAGCCTGTGCACAGCTGAAGAATATCCTGTAGGTGAGAAGATTCTATTATCCCTTCAATTATGATTTTGAGTTATGTGTAATCATTCCTTGTAGTGTATTCAAAGAAATTTACAGAGCCTTTACAAATTTAAAATCCAGGCCACTTGAAATTCTGCCAAACTTTACTTGTGTTCTGCATTTGATGGCATCAGACAAATGGACAGTAAAATTGCAATGGGTCAACTGTGGAGCGTTATGAAGCAGGTGGGTTTTGTTTCCTATTTTACTTCCTTTGTTTGTGATGGAATAGTGGGTTTTGTTTGGATGTATATTTTAACGCTGCTCATCCACCACTACATCTACTGCAAGTCCATTGATATTCCCTGCAGTCTGCAGCCTACAGTCACCGACCCTCATATGAGTTCTGCTGTTGATAGCGGAAGGTGAAGAGCTAGCTAGTCAACAAAACTCTGCTCCAAATACTTATTGAGCAAAAGCTATTCCATTATCTGAAATGTATCTCAGAGTATGTGTAATTACTCTGTCATTTAATCAAAGAAATCCAGTAAAATGTAGAAAACTTCGGATTGTCTTCAACTCCAGCAGGCCCAGTACCACAGAAGAGGTTCATACCTGACCAGGAAGAAGGCACTGGTCTTTCTGGGTTATTACTGCTTTCTTTCAGATCTCTCCTTTTCATTTGCCTATCAGTGAGTTGAATTTGTGTTTTCCAGTTCTTCCCTTATTATTATGTCAGCTCTCTCTGTAATCAGAGCTTTTTAGTAGATATTGAATAGATCAAATGCCTATGGTACTTCCCTCAAGAAGCTGGCAAACAGTTATGGATACAACTGACTGAACAGACACAAGTAATGTTTATTTTACCACTAGAATTAAATCAACCAAAGAAAAGAGATAATTGTCATGAGCATACTCTAAACTTATCTCCAGACCTACCATTTCCTGACTGCGATCTGTGAAGATTTAAATTCATTAGAAAACATGAGGTGGTCTCTAGGTGCTAATTTGATTCTTTGTTCAGTTGGCTTCCCTCCCTTTAAAATTGCAACATCTCCTTTAGGCTATTAATTTTCTGCATGCAGGATTTATTCTAGGGCAGGCATATCAAATATTTGTTGATACACAAATTCTCTGTTTTCTGGCTTTTTTCTTTCTAGCTTCTTTTTCCCTAATGGCCATACAAAACAATATTTAATACTAAGTTAAATTAAGTTATATTTAGTACTAGGTTAACTAGAAAATAGAAGTCTAAACATCAGGCTGCATTGGTTTGGGTCTTTCACAGGCAAAATGAAAACTATTTTAAACACTTTTTATTCTTCTTGTGGTTTAAACCAAAATGAAAATATGTGTGTTTTGTGAAAAGCAGAGATTTCTTGGCCCTTGGTGTTTGATTTGTCCGTCAGTGCCCCAAAAATGCTCAAATCCTAGTCAATGTCCTGTTATGGGGACCCTTGAATGACCAGTCCTGGATCAGAGGGCAGTTTGACTGACTCATTCAGGGACACACACCAACAGGCTAAGGCCTCAGCATATCTTTCCACCTTATGACCCCTTAATGGGTCTTCCACTTTATTCCAGTATGTTACCCATTGCCAGTGACTGCCAGCACCCTTGAAGGACTCTCACCAACAGCTTAAGGAATAAAACTCTTTGTTGGTATAAAAATGTGACAGGTTAATGCAGCAGTGCAGAACCTAAAGGCAGCTCTCCCCTGCTGCAGCAGGGAGGGCTGCCTCAGAGCCGGAACACGCAGGATGGTCTCTCCTTGGCCATGAGTGGTGGGACTGGTCAGACTGGGTCTTTGTGGAAGCGTCGCAGGTCTAGAAAGGCAGCTCTTCCATTCTAGGCTCCATGTGGTTTATTTGGGTAATAAGGGAGGGAACTGGGGAGTGGGGGAGAGGAGAGGAGAGCCGAGGAGGCATTTTGGCTCCATAGAGCCTAGAATCCAAGAGCCCCGGTTCCAGGTCCCGCTGGGCTTTTATCCGTGGGGTTAGGAGGCGGTCCTGGCTCACATCAGCCAGTCCGGAAGGGTCAAGGGGGAGGGATTAGGGAAAGGAGACACGTTACAACAGGTTAAGGTTGGAAAATGATTATATCTGACTGCAAAAATGTATTCAAAGCGATACACAGACAAGCTCAAATCTCTAATAAAAGGATTCAGTGCACACCCAGGGTGGCTCTTACCCAACAGGCGTCCCTATGGGGCAGAAGACAGGTTTAGCCCACCGAGTGATCCCAGTAGTTACAAAGGAATCTTCCCTACCTTTTTCCCCATCCTCAAATTACTCTTATACTATTTCTTTATGTATAGGTGGAGCTTAAATGCAGGTGCCATGGTTGCAGATTTTGTGTAGTGGGAATCATTGTGGAACAGGTTTTGAGCATGCCAGCCACATTCCATCCAGTGAGTATGAGCTGCATTTTACTCCATACTTTCTGCTACGACGTCTGTTAGGATGTGAATACAGCTTCTCAGTTTCCTCTAATTTTACTCCTAGCCATCTTTTCACAGTATGGCACTAGTATTTTTCACTTAATTAATCAGACTACAGTCTATCTCACACCTTTGACCATTAAAAAAAAATAGTTTGGGTTCATGACTGGATAAGCAATTACATCACATGAAGGATGTAGAGAGGAGACAGCAGAAATATTTCTGTGAAAGATAGTCCTAGCATAATTGGATATGAGATTTCTAACACTTGAATGGAAGTTTGTCTATTTAAAAATGTAGAAGGGAAAAGGGGCAGCTCAGGTCCTTTCAATGGCCAGAAAAATTGCTGTTTACATGTACTTTCAAAAAATCTACAGAATACCTTTATTACATAATGCAGACTGCAAAATGTTTCCTGGTAACCCATAATGAACATTAAATTTTTAATAAACCCCAAAAGCATCAATTATAATGTGTTATAGGAAGAGAAAAGGAGAAAATAATCAGCTAAGTTCTGCAGTGTACTGTTACAAGACATTTCGTTAATTATTAAAATATTTACAAGCTATTTTCTCCAACTATTTTGATTGATATTGTACCAAAATCTCTTTCAAATTTTTTTTAATGCTAAAATTATGTAAGTTCCAGCATAGATGGATAAAAAGGACTATATTTTGATGCAGTGTCTCTTTTTTAACAAATGTTGTTATGCTCCATAGCCTAGAAGGATACAAGGAAACACAAGTCAACCATACGTCTGTGTTTACAATTTTAATTGTTATCCTTTAGACCAACAAGTGTTTCAGCATCTGCTTAAGATTTTATATTGTATTCATGTTCTAATCATAGCCATAAAAGGTAATTATAGTAATTTTCATAATCTAATTAATATCTGGGTTTTTTTGGTATGTGTTCGTATTAGAAAAAATATGTTTTAACTACTCTGAATGGATTTTCATATTTTTGGTATTTTATGTTCACTAGTAATTTGTGTCTACATTTAGCTGTTCATTGAAAACTGATGGGTTCATTTCACCTATGCAAATGTATTTTAGTCAAAAATAAATTATCATGACTTTAATGAGGGGAACTCTTAATGGCAGAGAATATCAGTCTTTCTACTGATTTGCTGCCTTCTTTATAATGAGTTATCCAATTGTCGTAAAACCAAGGCTGAATCCAAGTTGTTTTGGGGTTTTTTTTTCTGATAACAACTATTTAACAGAAAGATATCCTCACATCTCAGTAGTATACTTTTAATGAAGTTTTAGGTTTTGATTAAGTAGAGAAATAACATCTTCAAAACACATGGAATTGCTTTTCTGAAGAGGTAGACATGATATTAAAAGAGCAAGCAGAGTAATTTCAGAAAAGAAATAAAAAAAAAAAATTTGGGTTTTAAGGCATTCTTTATTCAAATAGGAACTGCAACTGGTAAAGCTTAGACTTATTTTTTCTTTTTCATCTCCATAGAAAAAAGAACATTTAAGATTTGATGCTGGTCAAACCACAAACTACTTTCATAGTTCAATTTTTTTCCTTCTTTTTTTCTTGGTTAAAGATTTTATACTTTCTATCACTCTTCTCAGATAATATAAGTAACCAATAGTGTTTTGTAAGTTATAGATTGTGAAAAAGGTGATGAAAAAGGGTAATTTATTAATGATATTTGTGAGAAATATTTAGTGTTTGATGATTTCCATGCAATTTAAAGCAATAAATTTACTTACTTTGCCACATTTCTCTTTCTAACATCTCCATATTCAGATTTCCATAAACCAGTAAAGTGCATGAATAAATGCACTTATAGAACCTGAGACTGTCTTGTCTTTACAGGCAGAAAGGATAAGACAAGAAAGTGGTAAAACACTGCTTACAGAAGTTAAACATATCTAAAAGAAAGTCTTTCTCTGTGATACATATAATCCTTTTAGATTAAGGCTACACTGCCTGTAGTTGCCTTCCCACCCCTCAAAATTTTACATCTTAATTTCATGTTTTTGTAATGTTAGTTCCCTTAGTATTATAGACATGACATGCTGCATACACTGAGTGCATTGGCAAACACTCATTCTCGTGAGGAGTATTCCCCTTCTTGACTAGAAATCATGCTCATTTCATTTATCTGTCATGAGGTATATTATTTTTTTCACACATAGGGTGATGCTAAATTTGATTCTGGGTAGCTATATTCTCAAGTGGCTGCAAAGAATAAATTGCAAACAGTTAGCCTTTTTCTCCAAAGCTGCTATCAATATTTTTTATTACTCTATCTAGTCTATTGTCTTATTTAAAAGGTGGGCTGCTGAAGAAGATCAGTTAGGAGACTTGACTATAGAGTATTTAGCACCTTGTGGGCACCCAGCATAATCTGACCTAACAGCTTGATTTTGAATGTGGAATCAATTTCTTCCAAAGGTCAAATATCTTTTGAAATATTGCATGTAAAATCATATCATCGCATTCATCAACCATGGTAATTTTTGATAATCTAAATGAAGAATTTTGTATCGAAAGACAAGTGAAGTAGAGATATTTTATACCTAACCTCCAGCAGATTTATTACTTTGTGAACATCTTCTGCATTTTGCTGGCTAATAAAAACACTATCTGTTTCAGTTGATATTGAAGAGATTAGCGGAATATTCCAGTCACGTAAGTAAACCATTTGCTCTGACCTAATAAGTTAAATATTTGGCATAGATAATGGTCTTTAGGTTCTATGCAGGAGTATGGTTGGCCTGAATATTTAATTCCCTTGTAACTTCACTGAGCAAAAGATCCATCAAGAAAAAGATAAATTCTTCCCCCAATCATTGTACAGAGTGCTTTTACTGTGCCACGCATGGACTCATTAATTAATGACATATTTTAAAGTGTCCTTTAGTCCTCTGCCATGACAGTTATCCTGTTGAGTTATGGTTCTCAGGTACCAGGGGATGGTAACTGGAGGTTGCTGCCAGGAAGTGAGTCTACAGAGTCTTGAAAATCAGTGGAGCTTCTCTGCATAGGCACATCATCTGGAAAAGTAAAGCTGTTAATAATTTATCAACTGTAAAATGGAATGAAAGCATATTTATTATCCTTAATATGATTTTGTCTTTTTTTTTTCCCTAAATATTTGGACAATGCTCTGCAGCTACAACAAGATTGTTAGGAGATTGGTTTTCTGTCATCACTGCTTTGTCTGTGCCCACAATCAGTCATTGGAAAGTTGGCCCAGGAGCTCATGTGTTCAGTCAGACAGGCTGGGCTTTGCTGCCTCTGATGCATCTACAGGATAAAATCATAAACCTATCATTTGAGATAAGGACTTGAAAAATATAGTTACATTGCCTTTCAGATACTCCAGCTCCAAGTGATCCCATTAATTTCTTTGGACTAAAACACACAGCACATCTTAAAGCAGTTTTATTTGATAGGGTAGTCTCTTGAGCAGAGTGCTCTGGAACAGATATAGGTCAGATACTTCAGTTAAATTAGCAAAGCTCTCTTACACTACTGCACTAGTTAGACCCATTGAAACCACTGATGATTTATGAACTCTAATGAAGCAAGCTTTTAATAAAGGTTCTGTTGTGTTACTTCAGGTCTGATCCATGAAGGAATTCCTCTCTTCAGAAAAGGATTTAGGAAGTGCACCTAATAAAATTTGTATTTCTTGTGTATATGTAAATCTTACAGCTTTAATACAAGAGAGTATCGTAATTTATGTCTGTTCTTTAATGCTGTACATAATAGATGGGATTTGCAGCAAATCTTAAAACTGATCATGGACTTAGATGTAGAAAGCCAAATACAACTGTTGCTGCTGTCTGAACATCACCAAACACACAGCCAAGGATCTGACTCTAGAATTGGAGCTGTTATTCATTAATATATTTTTTCTCTCTGCCTATTCTACCTGTGCTGAGAAATTATAACAACACAAATTCATGCTGTACAGTATGCAAGTATTTTCACAGAAGCAATTTTTGAAGTATGGAGTAAATCATACACCTCCCCACTTCCCCCTTCATCGTAGGTGGAAAGGAAATATATTGTTTCAATTTTGTAATATACTATTAATCTTAAAAAAACCCCCCAAGTTTCTTCTGATTTAGGTCTGTTATCCAGCTCCACACAGATTATTTTAACAACCATTTTCATTATATATGGCTGATTTGCACTTGGTGGATAGACAACCTTCAAACAACTCCCAAAAGGGAGAAATTTATTATTTCAGAGTGCATCAAATAGAGATGATTCAAGGATGCTCTTTGGGATCCTTTCTGTAGAAGAGTCTGCTAAGAGTGTCACAGTATCCTGAATCACCAGTGGCATTGTGGTTAGTGTTGGCAGCACTCAGTTATATCCACTGTGATGAAAATCACACAGGGAATGTGACAATTATTTTACCACCCCTGCTGAGTTCAGGTTTGATGTTCCTTGCTTTAGAGACAATCTGCTTTTCCCTCCACTTGGTTATCCTTCCAGTACCAGAAGGGAACTTACAGAAAAGATGGGGCAAAACTATTTACAATGGCATGTAATGACGGGAAAGGGGGGAATGGGTTTAAGTTGAAAGAGACTAGGTTTAGGTTAGATATAAGGAAAAAATTATTTATTATGAGGATGGTGTGGCAGGGGAATGAATTGCCCAGGGAAATTGTGGATACCCCATCCCTGAAAGTTTTCAAGACCAGGCTGGATGGGTCTTTGAGTGACTTGGTCTAATTGAAGGTGTTCCCTGCCCATGGCAGGGGTGTTGAAACTAGATAACCTTCCAGGTCCCTTCCAACCCAAACCATTGTGTGATTGAGTGTCCCAATATCTGATTCAATCATCCCAGTGAGCAGGCTTGGAGTGCACAAGAGTCTGGGAAGAGACTTGTTCAGGACAGCTGATATGAGATGACCAACGGGATATGCCTTATTCTGTGATGTGCTCACCAATAAAAGCTGCGAGAAAGGAGGGATGTTCATGGTCATGGTGCATGTCTTCTCAAGTAATCATTAAGCATGATGCAGCCCTGCTTTCCTGGAAGTGCTGCTGTCTGCATGCCAATAAGAAGCAATTAATAAATTCCTTGCTTCTCTTTTCTTATGCGTGAAGTTCTTGCTTTACTTATTAAACTGCCTTTATACCAGCCCACTTGTTTTTGTTTTTTGCTCTTCTGACTCTCTCTCTTACCCCACTAAAGAGGGACTGATCCGGCAGTTGGGTAGGCATAGCTGCTGGTTAGGATCAATTCACCATGTGAGAGCTTTGCTTTTTTTTTTTTTTTTTTTAATAAGTTCATTTGCAGAAGGTACTCAACAAAATTTTAGTTAGTTATTTTTTTCTTTCCAGCTTCAAGTAACGAAAATGCCTTCTAATGCAGCACCACTACAAACTTCTGCTGTAAGTATTCAGACAGCTGCTACGTAGAGCACACTGAGAGGTTCAGCCACTTTCAGATATCGATTCACACCATTGACAACACACTACATTACAGAAACCACAGAACAAACACTGTCAACAAATCAACTGAAGTTGTCAAGATTTCTGTTGCTTCTTGTAATGCTGTTTCATACACCAAAGCTTTATGAGAAATCTTTAGGTAAATCCTTTGACTTGTTAATAATGGATAAAGTGATTTGTACTGACAGTGTTCCTGAATGTGATGGATGTAGGCACAGGAAAGTGTGGTCCTCTATAATAATTTTAAAGAGACTTCATTACTTTACTTTAAACATAATGTGGTGTTTTATTTAAATGCTATGGTAGGATATAACACACAGCCCAAGAAAATTTTTTTTCCATCTGCTTGAGTCCCATTACTGTTATGTCAATTTCCATAAAAATTGTATTTATTGATATGCATATAAAAATTGTCTAGCTTTGTATAGAAATACCTCATTTTTTCTTTTTTTCCCAAGACTGAAAGCATTCTTCCCTAACTGAAAAACTAGTCAGCTAGGATTTTACTAATTCCTATAAAAGTATGCTTTTACAAATCTGTGCTTTATGGTACCCTCACAACTCTGAATTACCCCAGTCTTAATGAAGACTGGAAAGAGAAGAAATCAACAAATAAAAGACAATTATACATATAAGGTACAGTCTGACTGCCCCACTTTGTGAAGAAAGAACTTTGGTGTCCTGTGTTTCTGCAAAGAATTATACCTGCTCTTTCCATAATGGTGCATGGAAAAAAAAAACCACAAAAAAACCCTCCTCATACCAGAGCAGTTAGAAAAAAATCTATTTGTATGACATTGTCTTCATGATTGAGAGGAGGGGGTAAATCAAGGAAAACTGGTTTTATATCCAGTTAAGTAATTGTATTCAGATAAAGTAATGTTTGCAGCTTGGACTCCTATCTGCTCTTTCTCTCCAGGGACTATGCAAAATGCTCAGCATTTCAGCCCCTTTTTTTGGCATCTGAATCTAACACAAATCCCTTTTGAATCCATTTACTTCCTGAAAATGTGTCCCTTTAGTATATCTCCCACTTTTTATCTCCCTCTGCCGTTATATGACTTTCATATTTTAGCTTTCAAAGCAGTACTAGACACAAAGCAGTATTTCATAATCGGTAGATAAACAGAAATGACTTCCAGCAGCCAGGGCAAAAAATCACAGTGAAATCCTGGACTTTACATAGTAAATTCTGAGCTGCCTGTTTTTGATCTCAGCTGATCTTTGTTAAATCCATGATTGGTTTGTGGTCTAGACAGAAGACAGGTAGGTGTAATGCTCTTGGATATTCATGGAAGCTGATATCAGAACAGTGCTCCCTTTACTTCTTTAGTACAAGGAGGAGGAATATTATCTATTTTGCTTTGTCTCTTATTTATGTTGGGATATATACGTCTCCTTGGAATAGCTTCTGTTCCATTGCTCACTCATAAAACAACTCTGGATTGTTACAGCTGTATTATTATCAACATTTAACATTAATCACTTCAGTCTTAAAGGTCCTGAGTGTGTACTGTGTAGCTTTGCTACTCTCCTTTGAGCAATCCTGACTGAGAAATTCTGCACACATCATGATTGCATGCAAGCCATGGAAGGTAATTTATCACTCTATGTGATGATTATCAGAAGCAGATACAAGATGTCATGCAAAGTACAAACAAAAACACAGAAATGATAAAAAATTTAATTTAATTTTAGGAGAATTTGTTGTTATAATTCACCAGAAATTGAATGAAGATCTAACTAAATGAGTTTCATATGTGATTTGTACTCCCCATGGCACAACAAGCTGCCTACGCAATGTGTTAGCCAGTCTGCTATTGTTAAATACTTCATCTTGAATCCTCTTCCTGCCCCACAACATGTAATTGCTCTTCAGAGTAATCTTTCCTCAGCTTCAAACTCCACTGCTTCCTCACTGCAACTAAAAGCTTAGAAGAATTAATAAGCATGTACTTCTCAAGCCTTGCATTTTTGGGGTAATTTCACTTCTACGTGTCTCAGTGCAGATCATTCAATTGAAGTCTCTTGGTAGTTCTTTATCATGGCATTTCTAGTGATGTGCAGCCCTTCATTTGTATACCTTTATTAGGAGGACTTTAAAGGCAAAGTAAAGATACATGCAGTGAACTTTTTATGTTCAATAACTCTTCTGGTAATAAGAAACTTTCTGTCTGCTTTGGAGTTCGACTGGACTTTTTAACTTCATAACTTAAAGACCAAATTTCTTACTGCCTAGCTGAGTTTTTCAAATGAAAATTACTGTGAAAGAATAAAGTTAAAAATTGTAGAGTTTGCTGCTACCATACATCTCCTGGTCATAATTTTAAAATATATAATCTGCATAAAGTGTGATTTTGGTTGAATTTGCATTTTTATTGTGTCCTTTAAAGCACTGAATCACAAACACACACACACACAAAAAAGGAATTTAAAAAAATCATCATTTGAAAAGAAACAGAGTTTTTATCAAAATTGAAAAGATTAAACCTTCATGACTTTTACTTTTTGAAGGATATAAATTTAATGCAGTTTGGTCTTCTTTGTTAGAAATCTAATCAGTCCCTTCATTTTCTAATTAAGTCTATTGATCTCATTGGGCATTCAGTAAGGTGATGTCAGAATACCTTGGATAGGTTAGGAATTATTATTGGCCCCTTAGGCAGTATCCAAGAAGGAAATGTTGAGAATTTGAATAATTCCAATGTAGTTATACTTTCTCTTTTAAAATTCCAAGCCTTTTTCTCTTATTAACATCTTTATACATTGGATGCTGACGAGGAAAAGAAAACTTTGGAGCCCATTAACCTCTTTTTTTATGGTTTTGCACTTTTTTTCTGGTGTTTTCTGCACTGAACTACACATTTTGTCAGCGTAGACTGTGAGAACACTGTCTAAGTTCCTAGTTCAAGGCAAAAAGTGAGGATTGTGGAAGCTGCAAATCTTACCTATCAACTTCCAAATTAATCTTGTTTTTATTAAAACAAAACTCAAAACCCACTTAAAACAGAGGTTACAGTTGTTGAGTAATTAATAAGCCCTACAATGTGACATCTATATTCATCCAACCTGCTCATGAAAAGTCCCTGTAACTCTTATCTTAATATACCCTGCAGAATATAAGAATTACAGTTTCATGTATGTCAGAATGGAACTTATAATAGAATGATCTGTCAGAGCTATAAGTTTTTTAAGATGCTCATTATAACTAATGGTAAAAGACAAACAAGCATAATAATAGGAGGAACAAAAATTAATGAACCACTAACATAACCTTGTCTATTTGAAAATTGTAAGCATATCAACACTAATTTACGTTTGTTTTGAAAGACTGAGTTTATGGACCTGAGCCATCAGAAGTTTTTATAACAGTAAAACACATAAGTGAATATTCCACCATCCAGCTCTTCTTTCTTTTTTCCTCTTGGTATTAAAAAAAAACAAACCAAAAAACAAAAACCCGGAAAATCTATAGTATTTTGTAACAAATCTTACCTACAAAGAAGTGTAATCACTGCAGAAAGTCAACCTCTTGGAACAAACCCACTAAAATCCAGCACCAAAGCCTCTGGCTCTGAATTGTAAGAAATGCAGATAATTTCTCCTGAATTTACTTAAAACTCCTTGATTTAAAAAAAAAAAAGTATTGGAAGAAATTGACAAATATGTCTGTCTGGCACATTCATGCAGTAAGTAGGCTGAATGAACTTAACCTATATCCTTTTTAAAATTACAGTTTTTATAAAAGGATTTATGGTATATCTATAGCATATAATTTAGATATTTAAATTGAAAATGTAGACAAGTTAAGACTTGGCTTCTAC
The DNA here is from genome assembly GCA_024500445.1 of Entomyzon cyanotis. Taxonomy (NCBI): domain Eukaryota; kingdom Metazoa; phylum Chordata; class Aves; order Passeriformes; family Meliphagidae; genus Entomyzon; species Entomyzon cyanotis. Next base: position 39,533,886 of record JAKEPQ010001005.1, on the reverse strand, counting down.
AAACATTGTTTCCATACACAAATACTGTTGCTATATAAGGAGTTATTTTCTACAAGGTTTATCTCTGAACAAAGAGTTAAAGGAAAGAAATCTAAAAAGTTGTAAAGTATTGAAATCAGCTGTCTCTTGTTCCTTTTTGTCTTAATTTCATTTTGCTTCTTCTTAAAAATACTGGATTGCCAGATGTCTGGATTCTATTACTTATTTTTCTTTATTAGAAAATTTTAATTGAGATTTATTAAAATGTATTCTGGAGAAGATGACAAATACATTCAGGGAGAAGAAAGCTATTTCCTTTAAATATGGTATAAATATCAACTTCTGTCAGTTACAATGGTTACTTAAATTAAGTTTAAAAAGTATCTTTCATTAAATGCTTGAGAGAGAATCTATAAACCAGAGTTAGTACACAGGAGATTAAAGACTGAGGTTTCTTCTCAATTTGCAAGCTCTTAACTCCATAAGAGTGCTTGTGTTTTGCTCATTCCTGGATTGCTGAATGAAATTTAAAACCTACTGAGACACAGTTTTATCAGACATTACATTTGATTCATTGCTTGAAAAGGTCATATTCAATCAGCTAATATGATTCTTCGTAGCTCTGCCAATTTAAATGTGGTGCATTCTGATTGTCATGCCGTGGACAGGCTAACCAGACAATCATGGGAGCATTTCACAAAAACTGTTTCTGTCATTACATTCACTCCTCACACTGGAGGAATCTCATTGCTTGTCCTATTAAAAATCAGATGGAATTAATGTCTGCATGGCTGGTTTGAAGGTCAAAGGTGAAAATTTGGAATGCACATTCAAGAACATAAGGGACTCTGGAGCACAGGTAGATTTTCATCAGATCTCCTGGTCAAAGGGAAGGAATTCCTGCCATTTGAAAAGGCCAGTTGAATCCAGTGAATCAATAAATCATTATCAAACTGGTGCCACAGTCAAAGTTCCAGCTCCTTAGACCATGGGACTCACTTTGAGAAACCTTCTCTGCTGGGGGCAGATGGGGTCTGTCTGTCCAAGAAAGGGAAAAGCATCTCCAGTTATGGACTTCCCAAGCTGAGGAAGAGAGTTTTAAACTAAAGTTGTTGGGGGACTGGGACATCAGTCCTACATACTCCTAGTAGTCAATTCCTACTGTTTAGGTGCCAATGTCAGTGAGAGGTGTCCAGAGCCTGGAGATGGATCTCAACTCAGCAGGAGAGAACCTGAAGAGCAGTGCAAAGGAATTGCATCCACTCAAAACAGTAAATCAGTTTCATTGGGGGCCCAAATTAAATGTCTGTATGTGAATGCACCCAGTATGGGCAATAAACGAGAGGAGTTAGAGATTTATGCACACCTGCAGGGCTACAATCTTACTGCTATCAGGAAAACCTGGTGGTATGGCTCCTGTGACTAGCGTTGGTGTGGAAGAATACAGGCTCTTTAGGAAGGACAGGCAGGGAAAAGGAGGAGGCAGCATTGCCCTCTTCATCAGGCTGGAGTGCATGGAACTTGACATGCAGATGCATAAGGAGCTGATCTAGGGCCTATGGGCCAGGATTAAAGGGAGGGCAGGGACAGGGGACACTATATGGAGGTCTGCTACAGGCCACCAGACCAGGAAGACCAAGCTCATGAGAGCTTCTACAGACAGGAGCAGCCACATTCAAAAACTCTTCTCCTCTTGGGGAACTTCAACCACCCTGGTATCACCTGGTCTAGTTGAAGGTGTCCCTGCCCACAGCACAGGGGCTGGAGATAGATGATCTTCAAAGTTCCCTCCAACCCAAACCATTGTATGAATCTGTGTTTCTATGATCCTTTTTGGTAAAGAGTTGGTGCTCAAAAAGGAATTTAATCCAGATTCTAGAACTTAGAAATAATTCTGTATGCTAATGTATTTATTATAGCTCATGGTTCATGGAGCTACTTGCTCCTTCCCCAGCTTCTTGGTCTGTAAGTGGCTGGCACTTTTGTCTCTCTAACTAACTTAATTTGCAATCAATATAGAGGATCAGAGAAAGTAGAAAGCCTTTTGTTCCCTACGGGTATGAAAAAGCAGAAGGTATTTGTGATCTAACCCATCTGTAACCAGAAACGTGTGAAACTTTCCTGTTATTCTTGCAAATGTGTTTATTGTTTAAATAGAAGTAATTATTTTTCTTCTGCTGGAAGTTTCAAATTGAGCCAAATGTCTTTAGCATTCTGCTAGAAGATATTTTAGAACAGTGCACATATGTTCAATTGTTTTATAGAAGAGATGGCAGGTAGTAACAGTCAGTTGCTTATATGTGTAGATTCAGCTTCTGGAGAATGTAAGTCTGTGCACCAGTATGTTAATTAAATAAGCAAATATTCAATGAAAGCTGGTTTTAAAAATGCAGCACTTTTATTGCACTGTATCATGCAATGGTGTTGAAGTGGGTTTTTTTCCCATTGTTTGGTTGACATTCTGCTGTCTCTGGAACTGTTAAAGTGTAAGTTTTGTGATGAAAATTTTTTTACCTTCGTCTCAATTTTGTGGAAATCACACTTGAATACCAAAGAACAGAATACTTCAGTAGGTTATACAAAATATTCTATTCCTATAGAATAGAATTCCTGCAGTTTTTCCTCACTGCAGGGATAATAAATGGATTAAAACCATTCTACTTTTTAAATAATAAGTTAGACAGTATACAAGGACCTACAAGCTTTCCATAGCTCTGGGAAAGACCTGTCAATGCTTACCTGATGAAACTGGAGCACTTCTTCAGTTCTGCTTTGACTTCAGGCTGAAGACTAAGAATACATAATTTAATTCTCATACCTGCTGTAAAAGAAATATATCAAGTAATGTACAAAAAAATTTACAATTTCAGTTGGAATGTCACCCATCCCAGGAAAATATATTCCTACATCTTCAGAATTCTTTCTATTTCAGTATGAACTGAATCATTTGTGAGGTTCAGACTTATTTTCTGGAAAAAACAGAAAAAAACAGGTTCTTTCATACTTTGGACATTAAGTATTTTGTGAAGAAATGCCAAAACCTACCTGCTACACTTGAGCAACCTCAGCAGACTATCCATTGGAAAAGACAGGATAGGTCTGGTTTGAAATTTTAGAGCAGACACCTAATCATAGGTAAATAATTGAAAGACTTGCAATCTTGACAAGAGGAAAGCAACAAGTCTCTTGGAGTGACAGGTAACTTTAAAGGTCAGACTTAGAGATCATCAGATGAGCACTGGTTTTATTGAATTCACTGGGTTTAGGATTTGATCTTAATTAAGGTGCCTAATTCTCCCATATACTGTATAAAAGGAGATGACAGTGAAATGGTAACTGAGTATTTCTGACTCTTTTTGTTAGCCATCATCCTATCTTTTTGCCATAGCCATATAAACTCTGTTTAAGTCCACTGGATCTTTAGGTAAGCAAATTTTTTATTCTTTAATCAACCTTATAATATTTAGCTTTTGAATACTTTTAGATTTGATACCATTCAGCAGGAGGACATTTTGCCTTTTGAAGACTTTTTATTTGACTGATTTAAATGAGAAAATCTTTTGTGGTAAAAACTTGTTTTTATTTCCAAATTGCAGTTATATAAGAGAAGTGTCCTCCTAATGTTCTTGACTTCTCTAGTTTATATCTGTTGATTGTGTTGAATAAAAAGCTGCTTCCAATATTATTTTCTATTTCTTCTCTTCAGTTCATCAAAGGAGCATATTGGCTAATTTTTTTGTCTTTGAAACATTCATAAAAAGTGTTAAAAAAAAAAAAAGAGTTCTGTTAGAATTTCTGTTTAACTTTTCTGGTATGAATTAAAATAATTATCGATCTCCACATTTACTTCCCAGTATATACCATCAATAATGTTGTTCCAGAATTGTTTTCCCATTGAGTAGACACTTTCTGAGTTAAAACTAGTTTTTCTGTTCTTTTTCTGTCTTCAGAAAGCCCTTTGTTCCAAGAATTACCTTTCTTCATGCTTTGTTGCAGTTCAGTAGTGATACATTTCACAATCAGGACTATTTTAACCCACTGTGTAAATTTGAGTTTTCAGACTATTTTCACTTCTCCAAAGTTGGTAAAAATCATTATTTCTTGTCCAGATGTCTTCAAATAGTTATTAAACTATGTATAAATTTAAGGTGTCTCAAGACAGACATCCTCAGAAATGTAAAGGTTACTATCTGCAATGAAAGTTTCTCAGTAAACATAAGTCTTTTTTAAAGTTTGCAGAAATTGCAGCTCAGACTCTCTAAGGACATTTCTGGCTGGGAAAATGATGATTTGAGGTTTTTAGTTGTTTTGGTTTGGTTCTTGTTCCTCCCACCTCCCCCCCCTTAACCTATTCTATAAATTACTGTTAAAATCAGCAATATCTGGTCAGCTTCCTCCCAATGAAACACCAATTTAACTAGTTTTAAACTAAATACCTTGAGAACTGTATTTTCTCCTTCCATCTTTACCATTCATTTAAGATATATCGCCTCTGTAAATACGTTGTCATAGGAAATGAAGAGAAAAATTATTCCCTTCACAGGAAAATAAATTATATTTGGAAGATTTTACAGACCACGAGAGATCCCAGACTGATGTTATAAAGTAACAAAACCAAGCAGAACAAAAACAAAACAAAACAAAAAAACCCAAACAACCAAACACAGCCTTCTCCTCTTTCCCTTCCTGTTTATTGCTGAAAGATTGTTTGCACTCTGAATGATGTATAACTGTTGGCTATTAAAAACTATAGGCAAATCTTATATAATCTATACTTTCTATCACTTCGCTGCTTTGTTTTACTACACTCTTCCTTCTTCACTCTTTTCCTTACTTAAAGTAATTCTAATGACCAAATTACTTTTAAATGATTACTTTTTGCTTCTTGAAGTGATTGACTTTATTTGTTATGCATTCTATATGGAAAGTGCAAATAATTCCAAAACGAACAGATATTTTATAAATATACAGGTATTAAAATTTACTTGTACATATGAGAGTAAGAGACTACTTTGTAAGTGTCAGCTTCTGCTTCTCTCAGACCTTTGTTATACACAACACAGAAGGTAACCTTTGGAAGCTTCTGTGAAAGTAAAGAGCTATCATTTATCTCTTTAGTTTGGATTTGATTAAATTATTCCTTGTCAGTGGGGTTTTTTATCATGCATATAAAAATAATGGGGGTTTCTGTATGGAATGGCAGATAGACTGGTTCTTGTAAGGGATATGAAAATTTTGTCTCTGATCTCTCATTCTGTGATGTACTGACTGCACTCTCTTTCCTTAGCAAAAGGTGTTTTGAGGCAGTCAAGCATAGCCACAACTGTAGGAGTACAAAAATACAGGAGTGAAGCTTACTGTAGGGAATACTGGGATTTTGTGACACACACAGTGCTTTATGAAGGGTTTCTGCTGTTTGTTCAAAAGTTTGATTCAGTATTTTTACATGTCTGTCACAGGTTCCTAATTAGTTTGTCATCAATGAAACACAGCCCATTCTTCTAGTTCTCTTAGAGGAGATCTATTTTTGAAGGGGTGCAGTTTTGTTTTCCTGTCATGAACATCACTTCTGCTGGCTACTAGTACATGGGGATTGAAGTCATCCACCTCCTTCTGTCTTCCCACAGACCTCTTATAGAATTATCTAAATATCAGCCCTGCTTTCTGTATGACCTTCAATGAAAAGTTTTCAGAAATACTAGGAGTCTAAAATGGTATAAATTTCAAAGGAGTAATAATTATAAGAGAGTGTTGAAAATGTCATCACTTTAATTCCAGATCTTATTGAAATCCAAGTTTTTTACTTGAAAGTATGATGAAGTATATACAATGCTTTGAATCCTTCAAGAATGAACATTACTAAAACAATTGATCAGCCTGAAACAACTTTGAGGTGTGAAGTTGAAAGTAACATAAGTTCAAAGAACTTTTTCTTTTCATGTCAAAGCAGCAAATACATTTCCAGAAAAGAGAGGAAATGAAGAATGATTATAATATTTTAGATGTTATAACCAAATCTGACATATAAATAAATAAAACCATAAATGCCTTCAAAAAGAGTGGCTTAATTTTCTAGCAAACTGCGCAAATAGGCGCAGAGCTGAAGGTCTGCTGTGGTCATGCAGACTCTTCTGAAATGAAGTCACTTATGTAGCTTCCCAAATAATGATATAGAAACCTCTTTTGCTCTCCTACCTTCAAAGATTTTAGTTCATAATTTTCTCAGTGCAGTAGGCTGCATTCTACTCTGTGATGTGCAAAGGTTTTAGCTGGTTTCAGACTAGGAAAAAATGAACTCATTTGCTATATGCAGAGAAAGTTCCAAAAAAGAAGGAGACAGTGAGAGAGAAAGAAAGAAGAGGTAGAGAGGGGTGAGAGCATGTGGAAGGAGTCTGCTGAAAGAAACATACAAAAAATGCAAAGTGAAGCAAAGATAAATTCAGAGAAAAGGAATTGTGATAAAAGGGAAAAAAAGAGAGAAGCAGATATTAATGGAAATTTTAATGAAAGAAACCCAAAGCATATTCTCTCTTAATGTCTTTTATTACTGCTGGCTTTAGTCTGAATGAGTACGGACTAAGCAATTATTTTGATCTAAATACTTAATGTGCTGTCTTTACCTGTGAAAAATAAACATGCTTGCAAAAATATTGAATTGCCATTGGCAAAAGAAAAGAAAAGAAAAAGTAATTGTTCATAAAGCCTGAGAAATTACATTAATTTTAGTATTTAAGAAAATCCCTGGAGCAGACTCTGAATCCAGTGTGGCAGTACTGCTCTGAGTGCCTTTGCCTGTTTCTCTGGTTTCAAAAACCTCATTGTTTCATGTAGATTTTGCTTGATAAGGCTAAAAATTTATGCACATTATTGTTTCATAAAAATATTCTGGGATTTAAAATCCTGGTCCAGCTTTAGATCTTAATTTTAAAGCCCAGTCTTGTGGCTGTAGAGAATTCTCCCTTGGGTGTCTGTGGGATAACACACCACTCTCTTCTGGGTACACTTCTGCTTAAAGTACAACACAGATACAGATTTTAGACTATTGTTTAGTGCCACAACCACACTCAAACTAAAGAATCTGAACAAATGTTACAGAATTTGGGGGCTAAGTGAAAATTCAGTTTCCAAGTTTTAAAAGAATTTGAGTTGGCTTTTTATTTCAGTGTTCCAATTTTTTGGCACTTGACCAAAAAGCAGGTTATAAACATGAAGACAACTTATCAAGCAGATAATCATGTTATAGAAGAGCACAGCATCTCTTCAGGCAGCTGAATTTTGCTTCTTCATGGCCATTCTGAAGAGCCCATTTATACTTTGATTTTACCAAGATCTTCCCCTTTAAAGTTCAAATTTAATTACAAAAAAAAGAGGTCAAGCACTATCATATCACTGCAGAGCTCGAGCCCTATCACATCCTGGAAATAGACAACAAATGGCAGCGCATAAAATCAAGAATTTCTAGTGTAAGTGTTTGGAAATTATATTTGTAGGGCTTTGTTAATACCAGCACACATACCTATAATGTTATCTATTTTTAATTCTATTGTAATGAGGGATGTAATAGAAAACTCACCAGTGCTTAAAGCAACATCTTTTTCATTGTTTTCTACTAGCTAAGCTTGAGTGCTGGTGAAAAATGGCGTGGAAATGGATTGGACTAGAAAGATACATGTGCTACTCAAAATAAACTCAAGTTAGAGTTATAATGGCTGAGGGAAAACAGCCACAGGCAAGGATTAAAACAAACTGAAATCTCATTCTCCAAAAGTGATTATTTCAGCAGAAAACAATGCAATTCTTGTTTACTGGCTAGGAAACATGAATTTATAGTGATGATAGACATTAAAACCCCTCAGGGAGATCACTATGAAGTAAACCCCACATTTTAATTGCAAAGGAATGCAAACAGCTTACCTTGAAAAATTGCTGATATAAAACTAATCAAATTTCATTGGAGAAGAGACGTAGAGTTTTGGAAAAGAATTTTTTATTATTTTCAAGTAGTGACATGCTAAATATTGATATTAGAAGGCCAATACTATTTCAAAATTAATACAAGAAGAGTAATTTTGATCACTTTCCCAATTCATCAGTAGACACTACACCATGGATGGAAACACTGGTCACTAGTGCCAGCTAACTTTCATCCTTTCGTGACCCAAAATATTGAATTACACAGTAATAGACAAGAATTAAATGCACTAGTCTCCAATCTATTTACCTGATACAGCACTGATACTTTATTAGAATTGCTTTGCAGGGGTCTTCACCCTTCACTCCCATATATGTGGACTTAGGATGAAATATTTATGTAAAAATAATGGAAAATCCATTCACCTCTAAGGGGGTTCACTTATCAAGACGTGAAAGCAAATACACTTTGCATTATGCTGCCTGCATATCAATATTCTCTTTCTTGGTAGCTGAGATATCTGGATTCTAACCTTTTTTTTGACACAGTTCTGCTATCATCCTGGGCAATCACTGGGATCCAAATTTTCCAAATCAACCTTTAATAATTGGGTCCCTCATCACAAATTTCTGAAAGAGGGCACAGAAAGTTTGGACTATGAATATTAACTTTACACATTTATTAAAATTATGACTATCAATATTTTCCAAATGTTCCTTATGCTTCAATCACTATGTTGACTTATCAGCAGGAAAGAACAAATCTACTAATCAGACACTGTTAAGGTCCATACATCTTTATTCATTAAAGGTCAATGACTAGTTAAATTATCTAGCTTTTTAAATAAAGCACACCTAAAAGTTAAAAATCAGTCTGATGATGAGAAAGGAACAAGGATTTAATTAATTTCCTAACCCCTTGAACACAAATGAGTTTCAAAAGGTGTGTTTAAAATTACCCAACTTCAGAGGTTTACATTATATGTAGACAGTTGAGTCTATATTACTTATCCAAGTCTTTTTCATACACAGCAGAAAGAAAGAGACACCTTTCAAAGGCGCTTTTTGACCCAGATTAGACAACCTGATTAGGATGAATTGACTGAAACTCTACAGATGTCACTTTCCCTCAGTGACTACGAAAACAGGTCAGGTGACTGGTTGTGACTTAGACATTCCTCTTTTATCTTACAGATTTACAAAGTCAGATGAGACCAAGTGTCTTGACATGGGTTAACCTTGGACTTTTGTCTCATAAAAGCTCCTCCATCAGGGCATAGTTTGCAACGCATTTCTTTTAAGAGCATTTCAAAATTAACAAATCTAGTAAATGACAAAAGAGCAAGGACAGGAGAAGGAAGTGGAAAGGGAAAAAATAAAAGAGAGACAAATGGAGAAGAATAAAGAACAAACAAAGAAACAAATGGATAGAGTGGAAGAGAAGCAAAGAAAGAGAATGAAAAAAGGTGAAAAGGAAAGAAGGAAAGAAAAAGAGAAAAAGAAGACAAGGAAAGAAGAAAAGAGAGAGCGAAAACAGGAGGAAATAAGAAAGATGAAAGATAAGAAAGCAAAAGTGGAAACAGAAAAAGAAAAATCTTAACTCTATTTAGTAGATGTATATAACAATAAAGAGCAAGGAGTGTTTTGTGTGCATTTAACAATTCTAAATTGCACAGTTGGCACAAAGATACCACTGTTAATAGGCACTTTGGAAATGACAGTGATAATATGCTAGATTAGGCAATGACCATTTTCTGATCATTACTAGCGCTCTGTTTAAAGTAATTACTGCAAGTGACCTTAATTCCAGTGAGGACTTGGTTTGCTGAAATTAGGCTTCCAGCATCAATGGCTAAATTGTCTCATATAGCTGTTAGTGTTCATACATTTATTTGTTCAGACGGGAGAAAAAAAGAAAAGTGTCAGATAAATCTTTATCTGATGTAAATTACAGCAGCTTACATGTCCTCTAAGTTGATTTACAGAGACTGGTCAATATGTACTGCAGTACACCAAAAGCCAATATTCACTTTATTTACAAATTGGAAAATAAGCATGCTTGCTGGAGGGAAGAGTAAAGCACGTCTTTGATTCTTCCTTGAACAAATAAAAAAAATGAACTGGATTCATTCAAATGTAGGGGTACTGAGTCATATCGCAGTGTCATTTGCAAAAGAACCCTGAGGCTGTAGCAGGCCAGCTTATCTTCTTGTTGCCAGGTTTATTACTAGCAGAGTTTTGAACGCTTAACACTTTTTGAAGGATTTCAGAATGTCAGATTCTGACTGACAGCTTTACTTGGTGACTTCCTTGCTTGTGAGTATATGACAGTTTGACAGGTATCCTTAGGGTTCATTTAATTATTTTATGCAAGTCTCCTTACAGAATAACATTAATGACCATTTTACATTGTATGTGCAGTAGGAGCAAACTTAAGCTGCCACATTGCATTCTATCCTAACTCCCCCACTTAACTAGCTCTGGGCATTTTTGTACTTCCCCCCTCCCCTCCTTTAGCCAAAAGAGTATATTTAAAATAACATAGTCCCACAAAATGGTAACAGATTGAAGACTACTGTTTATATTGTTTCCTATGAAATTAACATGTCATAGAATGTTAAAAAAAAAAGAGCAGATATTTATAATGATATGAAAGAGTTATTCTGGAAACACTCTTTCAAAGGAAAATAACAGCAGCAAAGGAAACACAAGGAGAGAAAGTAAGAAAAGTTTCAAATCCTGCCTAAAACTTTTATATATAATCATGCCTATTAATACCATTGCTGTTGTTACTATTGTCATAGTTATTAAGATTTATCCTCCAGCAGGTTAAAAGTATACATCTATCCCCAGAGCTACTTTAATCCAGGCAAATACTGACATTTTTTTCTCATAATGGCAGGTATGGTTCCTTTCTTAATAGTCAGACAGTCTTGCAGCATCTGCCATTGATGTGGAATGGCAGATGTGATCTATAGAGTCATTAAGTAGCTAACCTGCTCTTGAAGTGTTCATTAACAATTCCAAGGTTCAGAGTATGGAAACCTTACATCTATTCTGACTGGATAACACAGTGACGTTGTCTTTTCCTGTGACTCACTTATCTTCTGTCTGCAAATTCCTTGCCACTTTTATTACAGCACTTGAGAAAGAAAGGCAGACTTTAGCTTAAAGACTCAGAGGCTTAAACACTACATCATAGATCTATCTAAGCTATTACCTAGTCTGATGGGAGGGGGAAATGAAAGTATTTCTATTTCTCTGACCATTCTGAAAAGAGAGACAAAACATTCAACAGGGCGAAAGTTGAAAGCAAAAATACTGTACCTACTCCATAGGCTGTGAACATTACTAATAGAAAAAGTATCTTTTGAAATGGTCATATCTGCTGCTTATCTGTAAAACACCAAACATACAGAAAGGCTAACCCTGAGTGACCTAGTATGAAACTCCTCGTCCTCTTTGCCTAAGAACAAAGTACATAATCAAGATTGGAGTTTCATAAATTAAACTCTTTAAAGGAAAAAGAAGCATATTTTTCTGGCCATGGAAAGGATCTGACATTTTTCCCTGTTGTAAATGTGATTCAGTTCCTACATCCTGGTCCACAGAATTTCTATTTCTGTGATCTTCTCAGGGGGTCTGGATGCCATGTTGAAAGCCATGGAATGAATCACTATTCAGGAAATGTCAGATGTGCATAAAGTGATGCATTAGCACTGCTGTTGGAAGGTCCCACAAGAAACTAAGAAATAAGATAGGGTAATTTGCAGATTTGGTAGCTAAGCAGTGCCTAGGAGAATTTGACTTTAACTTGGTTTCATCAAACTCTTCCTATGTAGCCCCAGAATAACTGTGAAAGGCAAAGTGTTGTTTCATGAGCTGCATGCTTGCTTCTTTCTAGAAAAGCAGTTCCAGATACATACTTTTAAAAGAATAGTATTTATTAAGCGTTGAATAAGTGTAGCTACAAATGAAATTGATGAAAATGCTCAGCACTACCATGACTGCATCAATAATAATCAGAAAATTATGTACTGGAGATATTTATGGCTCTTTCACTCAATTCTGAAAAAGCAGTTCTGTGCTAAGTCAAGTGATATACACATAATAAAACAATTGATAAATCTACTTTTTGCAGGTGTCAGGATCAGTCTTTTACTACCTTGACCTCTGCCAACACTTATTTGAAGAACACAGAAGGCATGTATTATTCTACTATAGTTCAGGTCCCTTTCTCTGTTCTCAGAGAAGCTTAATATTTGTTATAGAAAAATGGATTTGGTTGCTTCTTACAGGTAGGGTTTTGAGTGGGAAGCCAGTGATAATGGTTCTTGATAAAAATTTGATGGATAGTCTCTGTGGTGAAGGCATCATCAGAATGTGGACAAAGTGCAGCAATGATGATTCATTCAATGTTCTATCAGGGAAGATCACCACCAGCTATCATTATGCTGAATGGCACTATTTAATCAAAAATAGATATAAGGAATTGGGATGAAGAAAAATATTCCTATGCCACCATTCTTGAAAAGACCTTCTACCCTTTCTTCCATCCCTTGTTGTCATTCATGGAGAAAATAAATCAATTGCATGAAAATAATAGATTATGCAGACTATTCATTATTATCATCACACTTTCAGGGCTTCACTGACAACTCCGATCTTGTGATTATGTTGTACAGAGGTAAAAACATCTGCTGAATTAATGACAAATCTGTCAGTGCCTTTATCTGCTGCCCTGTTTGAAATGATTAAACTCATCGAGTGTTTACTTAATCTATTTTTCTTTTTCATATACCATGCTCACTGCCTGGGGCAAACCCATCTAATAATTTTCAATTGAATAAAACCATAACTCATGACCCAATAAATTATTAAAAAACCCTGCATTGCATCAGGTTCATCATTCGTCTTACCACAGTGGCAGAAAGCCTACAGAATTCCTTAACAGTTCTCGCTGTGATAAATAGTTCTATTAAAATTTATGAATACAGTGGTATACATTAACACATATTTTGTTACTGAATTATCTGCCATACCTTTTTGTTTTTTTCATGCACCATGTTGCATAAATAATTCCATTGGTCTGCAAAACTCACAGTAAGCTATCATCATAGGTTTTATTGTTTTTTATTTTTTAACTTAACCCTGAGATCCCTTCAAAAATGTGGTAACAATGCTGTTCTGTGTTGCTTTTGCTCATATTTCCAGTTTTAATTTCTTAAGAATTATTAACATCTATGTGCATATGAAGTGATTTATTGCAAAACAAAGGTAGAATTTTCTTGACACATAATAGAAAGAGTAAATAATTATTAAGTAGCTGCCATAAGATTGAAAGATAACATAAACGAGGAGAGATCAGCCTAGAAGTGTGTGGAGTGAATTTGAATTTTTTTCTGCCCCATATTCTTTCAATTTCACGAACTCATAGATTCATTGAACTGTTTAGGTTAGAAAGCCCCTTAGAGATCATCCTGTTATCCCTCTGCCATGGGTGGGGGTGTCACCCATTAGACCAGGTTGCTCAGGGCCCCATTCAACCTGGCCTTGAACACTTCCAGGGATGAGGCATCCACAGCTTCTCTGGGCAGCCTGTGCCAGTGCTTTACCACTCTCTGAGAGAAGTAATCCACCATTACAAGTAATATTGCCTGTCATGCACAGTATCTTTCAGAGAAGATACTTTCATAGCATATTGAAAAGTGAGAAATTTTCTGGTTTTAAATGATGTCAGATTCTGTGTTCTTTAATTTGTAACAACAATCTGATTTCCCCCAAGGAAAAAAAAAAAAGATATATACATCTCTTCCTATTTTCCTTTGCAAGAAGAAGCAACTTCATTTTGGAGGCAGCCATTCTTCCATGGGGAGGAATATGAGAGCCATCATTAATCTCATACCCTTTTATTTGACCTGGGCTGAGGGATAAAGTTAATTTACACTATGAAATTGCATTGTATAGCTTTTTAGCTGCAGAATCACTAAGGATGGGCCCCATGCTCATCAGAATAATGCTGGAAAAGCTATCCAGCGTATACAGAGTTATTCTCTTCCTACCTGCCTTTGCATTTCTTTCTTCCTGGAACATACTTTCACAGCATGATGAAAAGATACAATCCAAAAGCATTATTTAATGATTACAAGTTTTGGTCATAGACAGATAGTTTCTGAAGATAATATTACTCGATAAGTAAACTCCTCTGCCTGTACACCAGGTTTTGACTTGGTCACAAAGCCAGAAAGATTCTTTTTAAAAGTGTCTTACATGAGCAGCAAAGAAATATTTTAGAAAAGTTTTTAAATCATAGCGCTTAAATACTCGTAAAACCATGTCACTGATTAGAGTGCAAAGAAATCAAAACTGGTTTGGGATAATGCACTTTGACCATTCATAGTATTAATGATGTAGGACCACTCTCTTTTGGTTTAAAGACAGCTAAAATGAGTAAACGCATTACTAGTTTTTAAAGCTTAACACAATGTGGCTAGGAAAGAAAAGATATTAAGTCTTTTTATCAAGGAGGACTTTAATGACAGAGCCACACTTGATAATGGAAGGACCATATACAAATTCAGCTCTTTCAGATGCCTATGTTTAGATGCTCACTCCAGACCCCAAAAGATAATTTCGAGTCCTCATAAAAGCTGCATCTCCCAGGGTCTGAGAGCCAGAGAGCAGTGTGGACCCAGGAGTAGTCTTTGCTGCTTCAGTACAGGGGGAGAGGAACCAGCCACTTCTGCTCAGTTTAAACCCTCACTGTGCTTAATCTACAACTTCTTTTTAATCTACGTAGTTGTAAACACCTCCCACTGGTGCTCCACACCCTCCCAGATGAAATGCTTCTTGTATGCCTGTGGCAGGAAGATTCAGTGTCTGCAGCAGCAGCACCATGGGGACATCTAAAATGCACAGCTTATGTCTAAGGGCACATTTAAGACAGATACCTTTTTTTCCTAGGGGTGTAGACAGACAAAACCACAAGAAACAATTGCGTGTTCATGACTGAGTGTTCTCTGAATCTAATCACCTGATCAAAAAGCAACTTTTACCTACAGTTGTACCACAGCAGGAGTAGCAAATTATAGGAGCAGTTCAGAGGAGCTCTGCTACAAAGTTTTACGTGTTTATCACTCTGCCTTGTCTTTTTCACCTCCTTTCCCCTGCCCCCCATGAGATTAATTACATTTTTCCTTATAAACCTTCAGTTAGTAACTATTTCCCTCTCTACCCCAGAAGGATCCCTCACCCTCAGTGCCAGAACAGTGCATGGGAGAATGCTACTGAAAAAAAGTTGATTGTTTTGTTTTAGAAAAAGCATTAATATATTTAAAATTCTCAGAAGTGGCTATCACGGAGCTCAGATTGCCTCTGCAATACAAGGAGGCCCTAGCTCTGCCTTATAAGCCCTAGTCTGAATACTTGCCATTACCTCCAACAAGCAGGACAGCACCAAAAGAAGCAGTTGTGCTTGAACCTCCAAGATCCTGCTTACAAGAGAGCTGTCAGCTCAGACTGGATCTCAGCTAAGTGAAGAAGCAACTGTTCTCAAGTAAATCCCCTCTGCTCAGACACCAGATGCAAACAATGTGGATTAACCAGTTTATTATCTCTGCCACAGTGCCTGCAAAACACTGATGTCTTGCAGAGGTAGAAAGGTGACTGAATGAGTCTGTTGTTAAACATGTTTTATTTAATCATGTTTCACCTTTCTTTTGCCACTTACAGGTGAGCACTGCCATGCTGTGCTGCCATTCAGCTTCCCTTCAACCTGCATGGAAGACAGATCAGTCTCACTCAAGGTTTGTTTGTGCAGCTTCTAGCAGCACAGCTGTTCTGGCTTGGGGGGGATTTCACAGGGCTACTGCTATGGAAATTGGAGAAGATAAGAAGTCTGCAACATCCTTAGAGTGACAGCTTAAACAAAAGTCTTGATTCAGTAAGCAGGCAGAGTCAGAGCAAGGCCAGCACATCACAATTCCAACACCAGCCCACATGCTGCCCCATCGAATATATCTGCATCATTTAGGCTTTAAAAAGGAAAAAAAGTGCCTTCCACCTACAGTTTTATAGTGTCAAAATGTAGGTATATTTTGGAGACATACATCAACTACATGTAAATTGTGATGAGGCAAATATATTCAGTCCATTTGGCTTCAGAAATTTTACCTCAATTTTGTTATATTTTTTAGGAAAACAAAAATGCATGCAGATTGACAAAATTAAGCAGCCTTTTTTTGAAGGATAATATGATCCGAATGGGGCATTATATGGACAAGCAAGTATAGCTGCTTTCAGACCAGATTTTAAGCTTGTATAAACTGGCAAAAATCACTGAACTTCAGTATTAATTGATACTTTGACAGTTCTGTACCCCAAGAGATGGTTTCAGCATAGAGAACAGCAAAAGAATAAAATGTTTATCTGAGCTGTTGCTTCATCAAAGCATTTTACTGTTTGCAGCCAGTTTGATCTACTTTACAGAGAAACAACTGAAAGTCTACAATGTTTCTGTTTCAAGGTTCTGAAGTCCAAGTAAATCCCTCCATCTCGAGACTGTATTCTTCTGGAATAATTCCAGCCTAAGGTGTGGGATGGGAAAATCACTTTAAAATAGGAAGATTTTAAGTTCTCTGGATCTGTACCTGACTGTATTGTAATTTTCAGCTAAGAAATCTATGCAAATCTATATCAATGTACAAAAGTAAGGGAAAAAAACCCCCAAATAACCAAGGAAAAAAGTAGTCCTGTTTTATTTTCTGAAGTACACTATGTTCTGCTTTCTTTCGGAACACTATGTCACTACAAATTCTATCAAAATTATTTTAATCATGTAATAATCTAAAGAATGCATTTTTCTTTATCATTATAACCCTCTATCAAAACTGCATTAATGTTACTTTGTGTACACAGGAGTACCTGAACTGCTTGTAGAAAGGCAAGACGCAAGCTGGCATACCATACATTTGAAACTAATCTAACACTGGGACTGAAATTGTCATCCTCCTTTCACTATGAGTTTGAAAACTGTGCCACTCAGAGGCATTGCATAGCAGCTCAAATTTTTTTAGGGTTGAGGTTTTGGAAAGAGCTCGTGTTGCATGGTCTGTGTCAAGGTATGCAAGTCCACTGTGCCCTATGAAATTTGAATTCTATGAAAAAAGCAATAAAGTGGATTGAAAGGTAGTTTATCTTCTATCTGTGGTCATATTCTTGTTCATTAGGTTTAACTTTGGGAAGAATCAACAAATATATTCCACACTTTTCAGGGAGCTGACCTGTAATCCTGTAAAGCAATTGCCCTGATATATTTTAAAACACTGTACCCCACAAACTTGCAAGATCCATTCAAAGGTATCAACCAGTCAGACTTTAACCAAAGCATAGCTAAAGAGGGAGGTGTGGGCAGGGAATTCAAGACTTCAGTGGCTTAAGATCTTAGTCATTTGGGAAAAGGGAACAGCATCTAAATTATCTCTTCTGTCTGTGTCCCAAGACTGAAAAATGTTGACATCTGAATTACAAGCTGTTAGAGTCACATCAGACATTTAGGGAGGTAACAGATGAATAGAAGGAAAAAAAATGCAAAAACCCCCCAACCAAAACAATACTCAAAAGACAATAAAACCCAACAAAACCAGGAATGAAATAGAGTAGCAACATGTACATCCTTCCAGAGAAGACAGAAGTGAAGGTAAAAGTAGTAGGATTCTATAATATTTAGACATTAATAAAAACCAAGAAGCTACCATGAATAAAACAAAAGGCAGTTTTAAATCTCTTTAGGGAAGCATAGTAAAGAAGTATAGTTGAAAAAATATTTTTTAAACTCTTATTTGTGACAGAAAACTGAAATATTATGAGAAATACTAATAGCCCTGAGAGCCCTCCTATTCTGGTAGACTTTAACTTCTAAAGATGCATATTCCAGAAGAAATGTTACTAGTAAAGAAAGTGCTGAATGTGCTAGGAGGAAAATTTATTCTCCAAATTTGCATAAATTCAAAGAACAGGGTGTCACAAGGGAAGTGAAATTGGAGAAGCTCTGATTTAGTGGAAGCATTAGAGAAAGGATTGGGAACTGATTAAAAAAAAAACTTCAGTGTTTCTGGGATGTGCTGGAAAAGGAAATAACCAAGAGGTGGAAAGATTACAAGCAGTTTCATGGTAATCTGTGTTAAACTAGAAGATTTTCAATATTTTAAATATCAGTGAGATCAGTGCCTAAAATATGTGTGCTAACAATGTAATTTGAGATATGAATTTTGGGATAATTGATAAAACAAAAATTATTTTAAAAAATAAAAAAGAATGTAGTGAAAGTTCAGTAGTATAAAATTCATGGTCAGGTATTTGAAAACAGTAACATAAACCTCTGCTAGGAGTTTATATCCTAGAACAGCCTAAATTTGGGTATATTGCTTCACCACAGAAGTGATGAACAAATGTCTTTGCATTGTGCAGTTCAGTACTGCAACAAGAATTACAATCTGACTCAAAAATGGAAGGAGAACATTATAACATTTTTTTTTTTTTTTAATCTACTATTCAGGCAAGCAAACTGCATTTCTTTTACTAGAAATTCTGGTACTGTCTTTTAAATGCAATGAAATATTCTTCATTTATCACTTTCCTTCAGGGTGCTGGAAAAGGAAAATATAGGTATACCAGTATGTAATTCCTGTCTCCCCAGCTGAATTGTCAAGACTATATCCTGCTTATACTTCCCCATCATACTGATAGGGTTCATACAATTTTGCCACTTTTGGTCTTTGTTGATGGCTCTTTCTATGTGTGATACACCTTTTTTATTGTTTTCTTTCTCTTTATTTTATTCTATAGCAATAAAACATGATATGGAAGACAACTACAAGCTTCAACAGAAACAGCCATCTTCCCAGTGCTACCTATCTCATTATTCCTTTTCTTAGCACTCTTTTCAGCCCAATGATTTTATACTTTTTGCAAGAACAGTAAATATAAGCACCTCTTGAGTGCCATACTGATTCCACTCCTGCACATGTTAGGAATTACACAGACACACATACACAGACATTTCAAATGGAATTTGTGTTTTTGTGCACCCAATGGAAATCATTTAGGGTGCAATGTTAGGCAGTAGGAAGCTGACTTGCCCCTTGAGTTGATCAAGGCCTGGTACTTCCTGCCTTCATTGTGAGAGCTATTAAAACAATAACATATGCAACAATATCTAATAGAAAAGGAACAATGAGAGTTTTTTTATTCCTCAGCCCTACACATTTCCAACCATGTTGCAGGGTAAAAATGCTCATAAGAAAAGGAAAGGCTGTTTAACTGCAGGCAGCACTTGACTCTCACTATTCTTTATTTTTAATCTGAATAATTAAGCAAATATTTCCTCCCCTGTTTACCTGATCTATCTTTGTGCCCTGTCACAGTTCCTGCTGAAATATGAGGAATATAAGTGTGAAAACAAGCATTTTATATTGGAGCTTATATATAATAAAGAAAATGGGGCTGGACTCTTCTTGTGATATCCAATTACAGGAAGAGAGACAAGAGACAAGAAGTTAAATACAGGAAATTTTGTTTAAACATAAGAAGAAAAAAGAAACCCAAACCAAGCCTTTTTTACTGTGATGGTGGTCAAACACTGGAGCAACCACAGAGGTTGTGGAGTCTCCATCCTGAGAGGTTTTTACAACCCAACTGGACATGGACCCTGATCAGCCTCCTCTAGATGACTGACCTTATTCTGAGCAGGGGGAAATTGGACTAGATAATCTCTGGACTCAGCACTTTTATGGTTCTGGGATGATGTGTGTGTTCAGGATTGTTTTTCCTGAGCAGGTGAAAATTGTCAAGCTCTGCTTCTGCATTTTATGCTTCTTTAATTAATGTCCCCTTCCTGTTACTTTTGCAAATAAGGCATAGTAGCACAGTAGCTGGCATGAAAACAAATATTAATCATGTGACATGTGGTATTATATTTCAAGGGATAAATGACACAATGTAAATAATCTTTGACTTATTAGCTAGTTTCTAACATTTATCCAAAATCCTGACAAAATGTAAGTCATGAGATTTGTTGGTGGAAATCATAATAAAAAAAGTCATATCATAAATAAGTCTGTGAGTTATTTGTAACAAATACTTTATGGGAGCTAAACCTCTCTACTGACAGGAAAAAGGAAGAAAAAACAGAGAAAAAATTGACAATACTTAATAATAATAGTTCTAGTTTAATAAATGTTACAGCCCCAAATTGGATAAAATAAGTTTTTCAGTTTCTTTATGAGATCAAACATAGAGCAATATTTTGACTGCATTTCATTTACAAGCACAGACAGTCCTGAAGTGTCTCATTTTGCATGTCAACTCAGCTGATTTTCCGCCCACACTTCATTACTTCTGCCGTATAATGTCACTTTTATCATTTTGCTTAAAGTAATATCTATGGTTGAATAACAAGAGAAAATGGTGCTTTCCACCTCTGCTAATTATATTTTTTGCTTTGTACAGACACCAGGAATATTTTACTGTAATATTTCGCTCAGTAACTTACACACAGCACTATGTATAAATTGCACGCAAGATGCTAGAATATAAATGGTAAATGCACAATATTTATTTTTATAGTTAACTTATTTTTTAAACCAGGCGAGATGCTCATTTTCAGACTACATTAGTCTCATCTATCTCCATGATGTCCTTAATGTTATAAGATGTTACAGCAACATTACCAGCTCCTGCAGGCCTGTATCAGCCTTTAGCTACCGAGGCACATTATTAGATTGTCAACATAATTCAGACATCTCATATAAAAAGAGCCAACCCACTGGCTCCAGTCCTTTGTAAATGTATTTGCCTGATTTAATACCTTTAAATTTATTGAGTGTTCTTTTTGATTTTGGTTACACAGACACTACTTGAAGAATCTTGTTTAAGGCTGCTAAAAATACTAAGAAAGGTAGCACTTAGTACAAACTCTTGCTATTGGCACATACTGTGCTATTCTGGTACATCACTTCACAATACCTGGATGAAGTAGAAAACTCACACAATATTTTTGAAATAAAAATAGAGAAGTATTTTGAGGTGACTTTGTCTAACTGATATAACTCTAGAGCATTCTGATTTTTTTCAGGATAGTTACCCTTTTTTCATAGGATTTCATACCCTAAAAGATTTGGGGTTTTTTTTGTTGTTTTTCTTAATGTGCTAGTCAATTTTTGCTTTTAAAAGAAGATATTTGAAAGAAAGAAAATTCAGGATGCATTTGGTTGTGAATGAGCAGCAAGAAAAAGGATGGATTCTTTTCAAAATGTCTTCTCTGATATACTTTTCAAATAACTCATTTGAACCCACACTCTGCATAAATAGGACAAGCATTTGGCTATTCTGTTAGTTTGAACTTTTAAAAATTGTTTTAATTATGCATTGAAGTACAAAAAAACATTAATCATCAAAGTCCAAAGACAAAAAGATGATTATCAGTAGAACCCCCTGTATAATTGCATGAAGCTGAACCATGCCATCTCTTTGGTAAAGCAATGTATTTCATTGGAATTCTGTGCATTTTAGCTTCTTAAACTTTCTCACAAACCTAGATCAGATAATGCAAAACACAGAAAGCACAGCAAGTCAGCAAACTTCATAACTCATTTTCCAAAATTTTATTCTTGTGATTTGCTGTGTATCTGTATACACACACACACACAACTGTGCATGTAACACTTAAATTGTAAAAAATACTGTTAAATTTTCTCAAACAAAAATACTAGCTTTTTGTGGTCATTGTAACAGCTTTTGGAAGCAAGTTATTGAAAGTGCAGAAGCCTCACAGGGATGGTTGAATAATTGTGTATTTTACCTAAAAATATACAAATGTACTCTTTAAAAGGGATTTATAAAAATTCACTACAAGTTATATATAAGGCAGAGCTATATACAAATTAGCCATTTAAGCAATATACTTATTCACCTTCCAAACCTCATTTCCACCTACTGTAATGATGAACAGATCGATCATGGAACAGAACTGAGTGGAGACTCTAAATCCATCTAGCTTTAGCATCTGGAACTGAAGTCAGTGAGCTAATAAATGAGCTAGGTTCAGGAGAAGATGAGTGTGCCCAGAATCTTAAAAACATTGAGCAGGTGTTAAGTGTAACTGGGTAAGACAAAGCAAAATCCTCTTCCAAAACCTGATTTTTTGTGGGCTTTAGTAAAATTCTCTGTATTTTCATAATTTTCTCATGCAATCTAGATGAAAAGTGGATATGAAAAAAGCCCAAAACCAAAGAGCCTAAAACTTTACCAATAATAAATCAAATGTTTTGGCTAAGTTTCTGTTCCTTGGGCACTCTGTCCACACAGAGTATTATGAGAGCTTTTTGTTTGTTGGGATTTTTGGAAGGAGAGTGGGAGTCTGACATCAGTCATTCAAAATCTAGGTAACTTAAAAATGTCTTTACTACAGACTCTACTATCTCAACCCTTGCCAAAGGCACACCTACTGTCCTATACTCCTTGTCAACGTCTATCAAAAGCTGACATCAGGCATGTTAGCATTTGCGGTGGAAATATATGGGTTTGCAAATATTCTGATTTGAAGAAGTCATTAAGTGTATTATTATTCCTTAAAACTTGGAAAACTTTCATTTACATGGAGGAGAAAGTAAGAAGGAAGGCAGGAAGAAGAAACAGAGGGAATGAAGGAAGGGGGAAAAGAAACAGATCACATGCAGAGTCAGGTTTATGGTTTTGTAACCTCATATGCATATCATTGTGCTGATTTGTAATGAGTTGTCAGCTAGCTGTTAATTTACTTACTGATTTACTCGTAACATTTACTATTAAAGGAGAGAACAAACTATGCTAATGATGCTTTTTTTCCTAAAGTTGAATGAAGAATTTTCAGATGTTAACATGCTTGTGAAGTTCCAGTTTTTACATGATGGAATACCTGGAGGTGGGTGTAGAACTCCCTGTGTCCATTTTCACTTGTTATCTATGTCTTTGGTCTGGTTTTATTTTGTCATGCTTCTTTTACAGTGAATTTCTTTTGAAAGCCAACCACACAGGAAAACAATTTGTTAATGCTGTCTGTCTCAGGAACCAAACATACCATTTGGTCTAAGCTAATCCAGAGAGTTTATGCTGTAGTATTTGCTTTTACTTTGTTTTAAATATTAAATTTGTGTGAAACATCACAGTATTTTCCTTAAAGTATACCCTTCTACCTGAAAAAAAAAAAAGCTTTTTCACAATCAGCAGTATATTATCACCTTACCTATGGCAAAAAGAAGAAAGTAGTTTTTCTGTATCTATTTTGGCATTTATTTTGATAAATTACATTCATTGATAAATCTAATGATCTGGACCTAGTTGAAGGCAATCAAAACAAACGTGGGTTTTTTTTAAAGAATATCAGTGAAAAGTACTGTGAAGATGAAAAGTTGTAATTGCTAAAGAGGAAGATAAACCAGGGTCAGTTGCAATAAACACCTTTGCAGGCTGTAAGCAGCATAACAGCTTGAACACATTCTCAGTAGCAGGTGTTTCAACAAGAGGTGACATTTATTTGGGAGCCCAAGAGTCAAGAGAATGACTTTGTTAGGAATAACACACAAAAATGACTTTTTGGAAAGAATGAGGTTATTAATATTGCAGATGAAGACAATAAAAGTGTATAGATGTCAATTTGCACCTGCTTTTCTTCATTATATAAAATGTTACAGGTTCAAAGTTAAGCCCTAAGATGTTATTTCCTAATGGATTAACCCAACAAAAACTTGTGGGTCTTTGCCTTTCAAATAAAATTTTTAAAAAATACAAATCATTGAGTGAGAAGAGAACTGCCTATAAAGCAATGTAAAAGGCAGCTAATGAAAAGTAATTAGTCTTATCCTAGCCATTCTGCTGGCTGACTTCTCTGCAGGTGCAGAAGAAAATGCCTGTCAGGACTCTGTCCCTGGCTGCTTAATAGATCTGAAGTGATACAGTTTTACCAAAGGGGACATGTCCATTAAAAAAGAAGTGGAAGCTTCTTTTCACAGTGAAACTGCATTATGTAGTGACAAAACTCTCAAATTCTAATTATTTTAATATCATAATTTCAATCTAGGTGAATTTTCATCCTCCAAAGAGATTTTTTTCTCTTACAGATAGTGCCATGCAGTGCACTGAAAGTTGAGTAAGTAAACCAGAAAAATCTGTCCTTTGCATGATATTTTACAGCCTGGAAAATGTAAAGTAGACTACAGAGCTAAAAATAATACAGAAAAACCCTTATATCAGTGATAGAAGTGTGTGGCAGGAAAATGTTTCTCTAGATAACGCAAAAGGAGGTCCACCTGGCACTCTGCAAGATGCTGCCAATTATACTGACTTTTAAATATCAATTCTAAATGAAAGTTTGACCTTCACATTTTTGCAATATTAATTAAGCTTTTCCCAGGGAGAGTAAGACAAGATCAAATGCATGAAGAGGATAAGATAGCATTCTTATGATGCTCAAACTCATTGTGCACTAGAAAGATTTTTTTTCAGCAGGGAGGGTGACTGGTTATTGTAGCAAATTATGAGAGAAAGTGGAGGATTTTTGGTGCTTTCAAGTCAGTTTGGCTCCTTTCAGAAATAAGAGTTTTATCCAAACAAATATTAGAAGATTCAATGACAAAATAAATTGGTCACATAATATAGCTTATGCTACGGAGAAGCAAATTAAATTACCTGATGTTCTCTCCTAGATGTAGTATCTGAGGGCCTGTTAGTGACAAAGAAAGATTTAAAAGTTCAGAAGAGTAATTAATCACCTGTAGACAGATAAACAGGCATAACATCACTACCATTTTATTTACTCTAAAAGTAGTTTGACAGCTGTGCCTGATTTAGAAATAAAAGATTGGATAAAAGATTGGGCAGCCTTGATTTCAAGAGGAATGACATTTTAAAATGGGAAGTAATTAATAACTTCTGATAGAAGCTAAAAGTGAGGCTCATAAAACTGACTGGTGAGTTTCTCCATTAAACTTCTGCACTGTTTCACATGGGTAGGTATTAATGACTTAGTGCACTCAAAAATGATCAGCATGTTAGTTAATGTACTTATTCCAGAATTTTTACTTCATCGGGTATTTCTTCTATATTTGAATATCGTGTTTTTGTAGACTGTTTTTAAGAAAAATTTTTTATGTGTTTCTTCAACAGTATTCTGTCACACCTACCATAAGTTTTTAATAAATGATAGGTGTTTGTAAATAGTTATATAGAAAAGCTACATTTCAGAATAATTAATTGTAAGCTTTATTATTAATAGCTAATAGAAATCATAGAATCATGGAATCATAGAATGGTCTGGATTGGAAGGGGCTTTAAAGGTCATCTAATTACAACTCCATTGCCATGAGCAGGGACACATTTTACCATACCAGGTTGCTGAGCACTGCATCCAAGGGTGAGGCAGCATTAAAGCCAGTGTCTCAGCAAGGGAGAGGGAGGAAATGGAATCCTGACTCCTCAGTTTCTTCAGATGGTGGGAAAATCTTGGTTCCGCTGTTGTTAAATTTCCCATTTGGGGACTTCTTTGTAAATTGAAGGGGTTTAAAATATCAAATTATAAAACAGTTTGCACTAAATTTATGTTCACTTAACTTACATTTTCAGGAACTAGAATAAGGAATGCCTCTAACTGATACTGTAATGGCTAAACAAAATTCAGCTAACAGAGCATAAAATGAAAGGCTTCTTTGTTGGGAAAGCCCATTCAGTTGCCACAGATTATGGAGCTTCAAGTAAAAGTGACATTTTATGAACAACGCAATATCCTAATAATTTTTTTTACCAACTGCAATATATATTTAATGTATACATATTTGTTTATTTTGGGTCTTCATTCAAATCTATAAAATATTTTAAATTTTAAATTTAACTTAAATTAAGACACTGGCAGTGTTGACCCTGGCACCAGTCAAGGATGACTGCCCCTAATAATTGGCTTCATAGTCAGTTATCCACATGCACTGTTTTCCCTCTGTTCACCAACTAGCTGTATCAAAAGCTATTAAGTTGTTCAGACACAAGTTGTCCTTGTTAAATCATGCCCATTGTCCACAATTGTTCATGTACTGGATTGTGGCTTGTCACGTGCTCTGTCATTAACATACCTCTGGCTTCATAGAAGATTTATTTCATAGTCTTTCCAGGAATGGGGCTGAAGCTGTCCAGTCTGCAGTTCCCTGGATCCTCTTTTTTGCCTTTGTTGAAGATAAGACATGAGATTTACAATCAGTCATTAACCTCCTCTGATTGCCATGACCTTTCAAAGTTAATTGGGAGTGGTGTTGCAATCGACATTGATCAGCTTCATAAACACCCTCAGGTATATCCCATCTGATCCAATGTACCTCTTTATGTGAAATTTCTTCAAATAATTTCTAACTTTTTATTTCTCCACCGTGATTAAATGCTTTGCGCTCACTGATTCTATCTCTAGTCCTAAGGACCCTAGGCCCAAACTTACCAGTAAAATAAAGGAAAAACTGCACATTCAATTATTCAAGTTTTCTTATATTTTTTCAGTGAGTGTCTGACTTCAATGAACAGTGGGACTACATTTTCCTTATCTTTCCCTTTGCTTATAGTATAATACAGAAACCCTCACTGTCCTTCACATCCTGTCGGAGTTGAGACTCAGAGATTTGTCTTTCCTCACTCCTATCCTATATGCTCAGGCACTGTCTCTGTATTATTCCTCAGTAGCTCATCTCTCCTTCTACCTTCTGCACACTTCCTTTTCGTATTTGAGCTCAGTCAGGAGCTCTTTGTTCATCAGTGCTGGCCTTCTGCCATGACTGTAACTCTCTGCAAGTTGAAACAGACTGTTCTTGTGTGTTAGGAGGTCAGTTTGAATACCAAGTACTTCTCCTGGGCCTCTTTGCCCTTCAGGCAGTCTTCTACTGGATCCTGCCAAGCTGATTCTTAACAAGCCAATACTCGTTCTCCTCAAGTCCAAGGCTGTAATTCTACTATTAATCTTGATCACTTCTCTCAGGGTTTTAAACTTCACAGTCTTGAAGTTTCTTCTGCCAATGCTGAATTCAGCCTCCACAGCTCTGACTGTCCTTTCTAACTCATAGTAACCAGCAGGGAACAGTTGGCTCATTGATGCTTGTTTCATTAACATACTCCAGAAATCTGAATCACGTTGCCATGTTGCCCTTTCAAACATTAGCAGTGTAAAGTCACCTACCAGTTCCAGTGCCTATAATTATGAGGCTTCGTCCAGATGTAATGAGTTTTGTCTACTTCCTTCTTGATCCATAACAGCTACCATGATGTCTACTCTTTTAATCTGCTTTTTGATCCTTAGCCATAAGATGTCAGCTGACTCTTCACTTGTCTGCACATATTCAAACCCATCCTTTGCCTAGAGTATAACTTTTCCATCCTATCTTCTCTATCTTTCCTAAAGAGCCTGAATCAAATTCTGGAAATCTCTATTCATAGAATTTTAGAATCACTTAGTTTGGGAAAGACCTTTAAGGTCATCAAGTCAACTGTTAACCCAACACTCTCACATCCACCCCTAAACCATGTCCCAAAGTGCCACATTTACAATTCTGTTGTATAACTCCAGGGATGATGATTCAGACACTTCTCTGGGTAGCCAGATTTAATGCTTGATAGCCCCTTCTGTGAAGATTTTTTTTTCTGAAAATCCAATCTAAGCCCTCCTTGTGCAACTTGAGTCCAGGGGATGGTGCTGTTCTATCATCTCTTTTTAATCTCAATTAAATAACAGTTTGGGAACTGTGTACAGACTCCTAAGTTCTTCTTGTTGTTTCCCGAGCTTCATGACTTTGCATACAGGAAAATATGATAGCCCCTTAGGCATGAAGCTTTCACAGCAGGAGCATGAAAACTTTCTGCATTATGCTGGGCCCTGGGGAGGACCTTCTTACTTTTGTCTCCATGTCTTTTGGGTTACCATTACCATCCTCATATGAATCTGATTTAAAGCCCTCCTCACTGGTAAGCAAGTCTGCTGGCAAAAAAAAAAATAAATCCACAAACAAACAAAAAAGGTTCTTGACCCACTTTGCATCTTCCTTGTGCCTTTTTCTCCACAGAAGTTCTTTTTTTTCATCAATGATTCCATGCTCTTAAAATATTAAATCCTGCTTCAGCACCAGCCATGCAGCCAGGGTTTTTGTGCAGTGCACTTTTAACTAAGCTTTTCCCCTCCACCAGCAAGATCAAGAACACTGCCTGCATTCTCATGCTCTTCATCATCACCCCAAGGGACTTGGTATCATTCATGACACTCTAAAGGTCTCCCCAACAGCATCATTTGTCTCTGTATGGAGGAGAAACAAAGGATAACAGCTTGCAGACTGAATGAGCCTCAGCCATTTCTCTGCAACACTCTAGACCCGAGCCGCTAGCAAGCAACAAATATACCACGACAACAAATCAGTTGTGTTTCCATCCCCTGCAGATGTTACTCACCAACATCTGGCAGCTGCTGCTTACATTTGGGGCCAATTGATTACACAAAAATGGTATTGTTATGTAGAGATATAGGTATGCACTGTTTGAATTGTAGTGAATATTTTAGGTAGAGAGAATAGGACGTCAGGAGTCGCAGCCTATTATTTAGAACTTAGAGCTTTTGTCTTTCAGAGTTTGTTGGTTTACTTTTGTTTTACTTAAATTTGTTACCTTCCTGCATGTTTCTAAGGAGAAAAAACACTCAAGAAGAAGTATTGGGCTGTGGGAGCTGCCTCTTCTCTGAGTTAATTGGCTGCTGTTGGACAGCTGCTCTGCAGCTCGCTCCTCTTAGTGAGCTGAATTGATTGCTGTGTCTCCTAGTAGGTAGGTGCAAGAGAGGTTTCCACTTCACAGAAAACACTACAATAATTTGATTCTTTTATTGGAAGTCCCCGCAGAGATACTAGGAAATGAAAGAACTTAGAGGAAGAATTATCCTCTCATCCTGCCTTGAATCAAGGCTTCAGGTCTGGGATGTAGGTTGGAAGCGACATGAGGACTTTTCTATCCTCAGGCATATGCTGCATCTGTGCAGTGCTGGGAATAACTTTTGCATGCTCTTTTAATTCTTCCAATAGGGACTTTATGGTTGAAGGCACCACATTGCAATCTTGTCCTGTAAAGTTGTCCCGACTGGGAAAAACATTCCTTATCCTTATTTTGTTATAGACCTATTCCTTCTTGCATTGGATCAGAAGATTTCTGATACAGCTTCAGCCAAGGAGCAATTATTTTCCAGTTCAGCACTAGTTAAAGTTCTGGGCAAAACTTTAATCCTTTCTGTAGCTGCTTCTGGGCAAAGCTTTAATACTGTCTATAGCTGCTTCCATTCTCATTCTTGAACATCCATACATAGTTCTTGATTACCATTAATTCCTGAACTAATCCAAAGAAATTAAATTAGATATCTTGGCCAGGGTCAAGGGGATCACTTCTCTCTCCCTCCTTCTCTCCCTCTCTCTCTCTCTCTCTCTCAGCTCTCTTCAGACTCCACCCAATCTCTTTCTCCTGTCCATCTTCTGTCACACATCATAGTGGAGTTATTAAATCATATGTCAAAAAGAGGCTTCAGAGAAGGGCATAACATGAGCAAGAAATCTAATATTTATATTTTTAATACAGTTTAAATATTCTAATATTGAAATTTTTCAGAATAAAAAGAGAGCCTAATAATTTCAGGGTTTTTTTCTCCTACTCAAAAAACCCCCCAAAAAACCCTTATGAAAGACGAAGTGTTTAAAAAATGGGGGACAGCAATCACATGAGGTCATAACACTTAAAAGAACGAACGCTAAGCTAAACCAGTAATGACTAAACTAATGTAACTGAGGAAATTCTACAAACTATGTTGATTATTCTGGATAGAAAAAAGTTTTGGGCCGGAAAAACCCTAGCTGCTTTTAAAAGACCTTTTTTAATCAGTGCTCTTGAAAATTTACTTTTAGTAGATGTAGATATAGATATATATAGATCTGGTAGCAAATATTTGCTACTCAGAAATGTGGAAATTGAAGTACTTGGCTGAGCTAGTTCTCTGTAAAAAGTCTGAAAAGTAAATATTTCATTTCAGATCAGATACATAATTAGAATACCTCTGCAAATCAAAACAGCTCAGTTTTGTCCATGTAAGTTTGCTACTGCATCCAAGGTTACAATCAGAAATAGTACTTGTCTGAAATAAATAAGCAATCAAACAAATTCTTCTATTTTACCTAGGAGTTAAAATGCCTTACTGCAAGAATTACTAAAATGAAGCAGTGTGGCAAATTCAACAATGATTAGATTTCATTTCACTTCTTACTGAGAGCAGGGAACACTGGAAATTTTTTATATAGGTTTTCCTATCAATCAGGCTTGTTCATATTTTCTCAAAGGAGCTTTGGAAAACAATCCAAACATATATTCAAAAGAATAAACTTCATCTTTATTATTTTACTGAACAATATGCGTTGCATATTTTAGACATTCTGGTCATGGTAATCCTAAATAAATTCCTAGAATGTATTGTGCTAGAAAGTGAAGATTACAGATTTGTATTTGCTTGTCCTAACTGAATCAATAAAATAATGATGACTGTTTAGATCAGGTAAATGGATGGCAGATGAAATCCTGGCACCCTGTAAACACGGTGATTTACCTATATGCCTACATATTCCCTGCAATAGTTCTTAAAAAGGGAAAATAAGAATAGAATAACATCCTTAACATTTCTGTCAAACAGATATAAGGAGTGAGAATCAAGAAAGCAATTATCCAAATACAGAATTAAAGCACTAGCCAATTTATGTCAGGAAGTTCCAGAATAATTTCTCTGTGTAAAAACCCGTTCTGTGTTAATGCTTTATTCATTACTAGTTTGAACTAGAAAAAGACAACGAAAACATAAAATAGAAATATAGCATTTTAATATCTATAACAAAATGCATGATGAAACTAAATGTGCATGCAGAATTTATCCTCGATACTGTATTTACAGATTCTGGGCTATTGGTATCAGTGGGAGTTTTGCTGCAGATAGAGAGCTCTGTGCAGCTCATTGTATTAGATTGATAGCAGGAGCAGACAAATGCTATTTAACCACAGGAGGTTTTGCTTGTTAGCTGAGATGGAACAGCAAAACAGAAGCTAAAAGAGGTAGATGAATAAAGTCTACAAATAAATTTCAAAAATCATCACTTTTCTGTCATTCTAAATTTTATAAAACCTAGCTTCCAGTAAGACGTTATTTTTTGTGATGGTGTTGTTATTTCCTCCCCGCCCGCTATCCTCCTTCTCCCTGACCCAGTCCTTATTTCAATAAATATTAAAAATAAATAAATGGCTGAATGTGAAGAGAAATAAGGAGAGAACATCTTCTTTGTGGTCTCTTCTTCTGGCAACCAGCCTAGAGGAAAGCGTAATTCAATAATTCCTGTGCATAGAATAAGTTCCTCATTATTATTTTGTAATAAGTAATGAAAGATATATGATAAAAAATTGCACACACATGATAAAATGTTATAAAAAGTTAGAGGCTTTCCAGAGAAGTTTACCTCAGTTAAGAGATGAAAAATGGATCCAGATAAGGTGTTGTATTATTTCACAGAATCACAGAATCATTTAAGTTGGAAAAGATTCCTGAGATCATTGAGTCCAGCCTTTAAGTGATCACCACCTTCTCAACCAAACCATAGCACTAAGTGCTACATCCAATTGTTTCTCAAACACCTCCAGGGATGGTGACCCTACCCCCCTCCCTGGGCATTCCATTACAATGTTTAACAACCCTTTCTATAGAAATTTCCCCTGATGTCCATCCTGAATTTCCTCTGGCTCAGCTTGAGGTTATTTCCTCTTGTCCTGTCACTAATTTCCTGGGAGAAGAGGCCAACCCTCGCCTTGCTACAACCTGTTTTCAGGCAGCTGTAGAAATGAAGTGCTCAAAAAATAATCTGCAATCTATAGCTGTTAATTAGTAAGAATCAGTTCAAAATTGTCCTGTTTCTGCTTTGAGTTGAGATGTTAATTGTTCGCTTGCACAAAGCTCTTAGAAAACAGACCAAATAGCCTTTTACACTTTAGAGTTTACCTGCCTCTGAAGTGTTAAACTGCCAGACTTCACTTTCCCCATTCTCAGCTGCATTATACAAGGATGAAGAATTAGTGGACCTGACATTAAGTAGCTGTTGACCTTTTCCTTTCCCGGGAATCCCAACTCCAGAGGACCAAGATGATGAAAATACTCCTAGTATTTTTTTTATTTGACTGCCTCAAGACAGCACTCTATTTTTCAGAAAGTTTGAAGTGTTCTGACAATTGCTTCTCAAGAAAAAAGACAAAGACAGATATCAGAAATCCACCAGATGTAGACCCTTGTAAGTGTCCCTATGGTGAAAAGTCTGCCAGTAGAAAAGATTGGACAACATCCAAAATAAGCCAACTGCTGAAAAATATGGATAGTCACAGAGACAGGAAGAGGGCTTGACCAGGATAGATGTAAGTTACAATAATTCACTGCCAAGAGCTGAGTCTCACAACTGAAATGTCAAGTATTGCAGACAGTGCTGTTATGGGAAATTGTAGTAAACTTTTTAGGAAGACATATGGAAATAAAACAAATGTTAATAGATTCATCTAGCTTAGGGGAAGTCGTGCTTCTTCTTTGCTTTATCATTCCGTCCACCTTTCTCACAGCTTTCTTCCTCTCACAGTTTCTGCCTCCAGGCCACTGAGTCTATAAACAAGAACAAGGTCATCAGTAAAATACAATTTAGCTCTTCTGAGAGCCTGATAATTAGTGTTTACATTATTGAAATGGAATGGGCTGAATTTATTATTGGCAGTGTATTCTGTGTTGACTACAATAAAATCAGCTTCATCTGTCACCTTGCTGAAAATCCATCATTCTGGGTGAGTAAATACCACTGCACTGTTATTAGCGAAAACGAATCAGTGAATCCTGGTTAAAATATATAAACTAAAAAAACCACCCTAAACCAAAACACAACACCCCTGCCCCCATCACTCCTTTCTTTGCTGTCTTCACTGACTGAGAGAAGCTATTAAGGGCTGTAACCCCCCATTTCCCATTCCCTTTGCACCACTCAGTGCAATATGGGGGGGATGGATGCCTGTGACACTAATTGACAACTGATTGCTTTGTCTTTATCTCAACTCCGAAGTGTTCTCATTTTTTACCTCTGTTCTATCAAGGTACAGGAGCTAGAGTGACTAGGTGGGCATCTGGCAACCAGCCAAGATCATGCATGACCTTGTATTGTTATGTACACAGTATACACATTCTTATACACATTACTAGGCTTAATTGACGGAGTTTCCATCCTGAAATTATATGCACAGATGCTTGAAAAATTCTAGGATGAGTTCTGGAGACTGTGCTGAGAATAGTTTTAGGACAGAGAATGCGAAAGGGAGAGACAGAGGAAGAAAAAACGGAGAAAAAAATCTGGTAAAAAACCAGGAGCAGGCTCCACCACAGCACAAAATCACCAAGATAAAAGCCAAAGTATGGGACTGGAGGAAGCAAGGTAAAGCAAGCAAGTTACTCTTTGATTCCTCATTTATTAGTTATACTTATCACGGTCTCCTGACCTTACTGTCATGAATTCCAGCTTCTAATAAGAACAATCTGCAAAACTCACTATTTTTGGCTAACCATTAACTCCTTATTTGTGGCCTAAAGAGGAAAAATTTGCACAATGTCCTCAGCAATATTACTGTTTGATATTCTTACTTTCCCACACGAGTAACATAAAGATTGTTTCTTAGAAAGTATTTGCAGAGTTCTTGGTGTTATTTTTAAATTCTTAGGCTTTCTTTTTCCCTCAACAACTGAATCAGAATGAGGCCAGGGCTTTTATTCCATGAATTTGATTTCACATTATTCCCCATGCTGAATTCCTTTTCTTAACAGGCAATTTTTTCTAAATCATTCTGTTCAATAAAGGAGATATTTTTATCCCTAGCATTTTTGTTGAATCAGACAAGGGCCCATATACAATAAAGTTTTAACTCAGTTTTCATATTGTGTCCCCTTACCTTATCACTTGCCCTCTTAAAATGTGCCACACTGAGCTTTAGATATAAAAGAGGTGGGAAGTCAAGTAAGGTCTTTTTCTGGAAGGTAAATCAGCATTTAGAGAAATGAGTAGAGAAGCTTCGAATTCTAAGTGTGGCTATTTTGGAGTGGAACAAAGAAAACCACTCTCAACCCTTTACTATATCCAGATTCACAAAACAAGAGTTCTGGGTTACCATTATATCAGCTTCAGATAATGGGTTTCACAGTGAAAAACAAACAGAAAACAAGAAAACCAAATGTAACCAGAATTTTTGGTTTGGTTTGGTTTTTCTCAAAAATGCTTTTGCTCTTTTGGAGTAAATGAAGTAGGCACTTAATTTAAAGTGCATGCTGTACTTCAGGTTGAAGCAACACTGAACACTTATGTTTCCCATGTATCAATTTCCTTAGGATCTTTAACTGAGGAATTTTTCAGAGTGCCCTCATTGAACTGCAGTTGAGATTCCCATGTTATTATGTCTCTTTTCCCACTCCTTTCCCCCTATCTACCAGTCACAGAGATCTGTTCTGCTTTTATGAGGGAAAAAAAAAGTCTATTTTGTCCCAAGAGGCTTTACTCTTGCTGAGTGAAATAACCAAAAGCAAATTCTTTCTCTTTTCCTGTTTAAAGCACTGTTTGGTGCTAACACCTTGAAGATTATAATTCATGCTGAAAAATTTTCTTCCAGACTTAAAATGAATAAAGTAAAACCTAGCATTTTAACATATAGGGCCAGAAATCTTTTAACAAAATGTCTCTGAAGCACTGGAAACCCATGTGTACTTTGACAATACAAACCTAAGACCTGGGAACACAGATAAACATGTCTAAAGAACATTACATATATGGGTAGAAATCATTCACAGCTAGCTTGATGAAATCCCAATCAAGGCATATTAGTCAACAATCTTACTAGTTGGAAAGACACAATACAAAATATCACACATCCCTAGTTATAACTGATAAAATGTATTCAAATCATATTCTAGCATGTTTGTTAAAATACTGAGCCCTCACTATCCCTCCTGTATGGCTGCAGTAGGAATGCTTCTGCAAGGCTGCTCTCTGCATGTGGTGGCTGTTCTAGAGACCACAGTCAGTGTTTGCCTGACTCTAACCAGCACAAACATCTTCACTAGCCCAGGTTAACCATCTTCAAACAACATTCTGTTTCCACTTAAGATTCAGTTTTGGTTTATTTTGTGTTCATTGGCTTTTATTTGTCTCCTGTGACCTCAGCATCACTTTTTGTGAATATTCATTCCTGAGGGAATGTTTTTTTCCCAGGAGACACAAAAACCCCTATGGTTTGATAGTTTTGAGAAACTACGTCATCTGGATAACCTGTGCCAGAACAAATCTGTTCAATTATTTTATTATTTACTGAAGAAAGGAAAATTTTAAAAGAAATTGGATCTTCTGCTGCTGTACTTATAAAGAAACTTTTTTTGGTCAGAATAGTTAATATATCTTATTTGGAGAGGTGTTTTTTCAATGTTTCATTTCAATATAATATGAAAATAACTTGTGTATGAAAATACAATTTTTGAAGTTTAGCTATCTGAAAAATAATGCAGAATACTTCATCTAAGGCTACGCCCTGCCTTGGCTTTTGACTCTGCTACAGTGTAAAATTCTGGTCTTCATCTATGAGTTGATAAGTTGGTTCTTTTGGCACCCCAGAGATACCCTACCCGGAAAAGTTTCAAGTTGTAGTTGTACTTATCAGTGATGTAGCTCCCTCATGACTTACCCACTTCACTATGAGTCATAAGTCTCACATTGCCACAAATAATGAGGACTTTTTTCATGAAAGGTCTGAAAATAGCTGTTAAAGGTAATCTGGCTGATGGAACATGAGTTCCAGCTGAGGAAAGAAACACTCACTCACAGAGTTAAGATACACCAGCACTAGATCTTAGGAACCTTCAAATCTTCAATAAAGGGTCAGCAGTACCTTAATTATGCCTCTATGAAAGTTTGATATTTACCTTAGTCAGAGTAACACTAGTTGAAGAGTGTGTTTATTCAGTCTTGTTTGATTTTTAATCTGACCTATGCTGTTCACTCCAAGATTTTACAGTAATGAAGCTATGCTGCATTTGATGTTGAAAGCAATTGGAAACAAACTCAAGTGCAAAGCTAGTCTTATATAACATCCGTGTCCTTAGAGACGTGTTTTTTTTTCTCTGCTCCATATGAGTGGAATGGTAAATTGATATAAAATCAACTCTAAAATTGGGTCTCTTGAGAGAGTTAGTGGAACCTTTCTGGTCCACATTAACCTGAGAAAGCATGCATGCACTTAATGTGAAAAAGAAAAAAACAGTAAAAGGACCAGAAACTTTATATACATATGAGAATAAAAGTCTTCTTGCTGTTTAAAAAATAAATGCCTCCTAACTGCAAAGGAAAACAGTGTTGAAGATGACGTGTGTGATCTCTTGAATCAAAGTTATTTTAATTAAGCAGACTTTGGTGAAGTGCTGTAAGTCTTTTATTTGACTCACTTTTTAAAAAATTATATCAATAAAGGCTGTGATCTGCTATAAGGAAAAACTATGCAGTGTTAACTGAGCAGGTACACTGAGCCATTAAAATATATCCGTATTTGTAATATTAAAGAGCTTAGAGAAAAAGAATTCCTGGGTCTCAGTGCATTCCAGCTCAAGAAGAACAGAAGGTTGAGAGGAGATGGCTAAGGGACACTTTAGAAAGAGCATGAAAAACAGAGAATCAAAGCTTGTGACAATGTTAGGGTCAAAAGGCTGAACTTAAGCACAACTAAAAGAGGCCAAATCTGCACATAAAATTTAGCCAACTGCAACTAAAGTCAGGTCCCATTTGATTTTTTAAAATAATTATATTTGGTCTATAGTATCTTTTTTTCTTCCTCAGTTATTCTGTCACCATTAGGTCAATACAGTGAATAGCCTGCAATATTAGATACGTAAACTGGAAGATGAAATGTAGTGAGTGTGTGCATGGAAAGATTATTTTGAGTAGAATTTTATTTCAAAAAAGTGAATGTGAAAGGCATACTAATTCAAACTATCAGCTGCTAACTTCTAGAAGGGGCAATAAAGTTTGTAATCAGATCTTAAATGAGTCTTACTGTGGTTAAGTGGCTCTAAATCCAGTGCAAGGGAAATACATGCCAGGACCCCAGAATATTAATATCCTCCATTCCTACCTCCCTGTATTCACAACCAACATCAAATTGAATGTTACTGTCAGAAGAAATATACATTTCTACATTTCTTTGCACAGTATAAATAACCAAACCATGTTTTTCTTGTCCTGTAACATCTTACTAATTCCTTAGATTTCCTTATCAGGCTAAATCTAAAGGCGTGGTGTTGCCAAGGATTTCTTTAATGACAGCATCCTCTCTGTTGTGATGTACCAAAACCAGATGAAGTGTTTCCTGGCTACCTTGGCTTTCAACCCTCTGCTTATGTGAAAGAATGTTGGATTTTCTTGCTGGAGATGTCAGAAAATTAGCAAGGTAAATCCTGACTTCACAATAAAGAAAAATGAGAAATGTAATGAAAGATTCTACTGGAGAATCAATACTGAAATCTTATACTAACCTAGGAAGAGATGGTATTTCTCTAACTCAATGGACTCTTGTTCAAAAGATAAAGTGTCCTGCATATGGCAAACCAAATACTCAAATAACACTTATTTTTAGAAGAATAAAGCTATGTGGAAAACATTTATCTCCTATCAAGCCCTGAAACTGTTAGAATATCTATGAAACTTTATTAACTAAGAAAGAAGAAGACAGGCAAGTCCTCTTTTCTAACATGATTTTGACCTAATCAGAGTCTTTCTCAAAAAAATTATTTTCATCTGGATGTCTGCCTTATGATGCTGATGCTCAAAGAATTCTCTTTCATTGTACAGGGAAGAGGGCAATTATTATAATAAAACTAAAATTCTAATCAAATACCGTAATTCTTGAGCTTTATGAGAAACTAAATTCAGAACCTTACTGTTTTACATTTTCTTGAAAAGGTTATTTATTTCTAACCCAAGCTGTATACCAAGAGCATAACACTAATTCATGGCATGTTGTTACACAGGCAACAATGCTTTCCTAGTTCAAATGAGGCTAGGACTTGCTGACATTTAGAGAAGAAAGACTGGTGAAACCTATTGGGACAGACAGAAACTCTAAATAATAATCACTCAAATGCATGACATACTTCTCAGTCTGGCCAAAAGGTTTGGAAAATGACCTCAAGCAACACATTATTAGTAATCTGCTAGTCAGCCTCCTCTTGTCTTCAGTTACTAAACTGAAAGTAGTAAATATTGATCTGTAGTCAGGTGAGTGATATTCTCAAGAAGGAAGAAATTATCTCAGATATAAAGCTGATATTCATTATTTCTGTGTATTTTAAGTGTCGAAAAAGACAGCATCCACAGCACTTTATTAAAATACAGAATCACAGAATCAATTAGGTTCAAGTGTCATGTCCAGTCTTTCCTTAAACACCTCCAAGGACATGACTCCACCACTTCGTTGGGTAGTCCCCTCCAATATGTAATCACCTTTTCTGCTAAAAAATAATTTCAAATATCCAACCTCAACCTCCCCTGGTGCATCTTAAGACTATGTCTTCTTGTCCTATCCCTAGTTACATGGGAGAAGGGGCTGACCTCCACCTGGCTACACCCTCCTTTCAGGCAATTGTAGAGGGTGGTAAGGTCACCTCTGAACCTCCTTCTTGCGGAGCTAAACAGTCCCTATCTTCAACACACTTACTGCTGCAAACACATGAAGGTTCCTGAATAATTTGCAAACAATGATAGAAATGAATGCTTAAAGAGTTCTATCTGTCTTGATGCTCACATCTTGAGAACAAATTATATAAACATCAAAACCTTCACAGAATGAATTTGAGAGGACTCTTTCTTCCCTATCTGTTCTTCCAACTGGCAGTGCCAAGGAAAAACT
Source organism: Entomyzon cyanotis (assembly GCA_024500445.1). NCBI lineage: Eukaryota > Metazoa > Chordata > Aves > Passeriformes > Meliphagidae > Entomyzon > Entomyzon cyanotis. Next base: position 39,494,928 of record JAKEPQ010001005.1, on the reverse strand, counting down.
ATTTCAATGTGTTGCTAATTCTCACTCTCCCTCTCAACTTTTGTCATTTAGGTTCTCATTGCAGTTCAACTGCCAAGTTTTGTGTCTTGCTTTTATAAAACCTCTGAACATTGTTGTTATTCCATAGTAATTGGGTGTTAATTTTTCAAATGCAGCTTCTCTGAAGCTATAGTCACTGGGTATAGATTGCTTCAGGGACTCTTTGGATGCATATGCCTTTATCGAGTTAATGTCACCATTAGTTCTGAATGCTTCTTTAAGTGCCTTCTTGTGTTCTATTCAGGGTATTACAGATTCTTATTGTTGTCTTCTTTTGGGCAATTTTACTTTAATGCTCTGTTTGTTTGCAGTCTCCCTGATTTGTACAGGAGCTTTTGCCTCAATTTTCCTTCAAAATGGATTCCAGTTGTGTTATTAGGTGAAGTACAAAGTGGTTTTCCATCACTTCAGACAGTTTTATACTTGCTTAATGAGGTTAGAGTTTCTGTTTCTGGAGATGTGACTCGCCTTATTTAGTGTGGGTTTAGTCATGCACAGAATTCAGTGACTTTGTTGGCTGAATCTTTTCAATTCCCTCTGTGTGTTTGGTGTTTCTTGCAATATTACTCATTTATGACCAACTGCAGCTGTGTGATTTCATGGTAAACGTTTGCAGAAAATTCTGTTCATCAATAACTTCTTACAAGCCGATGAACTTTATTTTTGAATAGTATTAGGCTACAGAATTCACCAAGTCCCCCATAACAAATTTTGCTTTGATGCAATTTACCTGTGCATGCATGAGTAAATATCATTTTATGGAAATAGTATGTCCAACTAGAAAGGCTGTATTTCTCCTATTACACTCTATTCCCTGGTTAGGAATCATTTTATGTGTTTTAGTGCCCTCCTAACAAACTTGGGTCCATTATGTAAAACTCTTCTTTAGAACTCTGGGTTTGTTCATCCTTGAACTGAGTGAATTGAGACATTATAACTCCATTCTTCAAGAAGGAAAATATAACAATTTCAGCAACTGACTACCAAATTTTCCTTCTGGATGCATTTATGGATGGAAGATTAAATTTAGAAGGAGAGTAAAGAAACAAATTACTATTAGCCCCATTGCTGATATTTCAACTATTAGAATTTTGGAAAATGAACTTTTTGTAGAATACAACACATTATGGAGGAAAATGGCCTAGTTTCACTGTGTGGCTTCCTAAAGAGGAAGGTTTGATTCATATCCACGGGGTGGATGCTTCTGACATGGTCACCACCCTTCTTTTGCCACAAAGTTAAACCAGATCAGGATCCTCTGTGACAATGGAATTTTGGTGCTCTAAAAGCTGTTTATTTTTTATCTGTTTTATCTTAGCCCAGTTAAATGTATTAGCCTTCCAAAGGTAGAAATACAGTGAGGATAAAGTAAGATAGTTTTGCTTTGAGGCTAACTTCAAGTACTACGCCAGGTGATGTATTGTATCACCTGAGGTAAAAAGCACAGCATTTACTGCTTTTTCTTCTTTAAAGTCATGAAGCCATGAGACTTGATAGCTGTGGAGATAAATTGTTTCAGTTCTGAAATACTTCAGACAGAAAAGCTTCCCATAGCTACATTTTAAGGATTATTTCCAGGGAAAAAGGAATTTGTCTTGGTTTATGTTTCTTCATGGCTTATAAACAAGCCTGAAGAGTTTTGTTTACATTAAAGGGATGATTAGTGGAGTCCCCAGTATCAGAGACTGACTTAAAAAAAATAGAATGTTTAAGAAAACAAGCATAATTTTAATTTTCAATTCCCTATTGCAAGTCTTTGGATGTAATAGGGTCATATTTTAAAGCCTTTCTCAGTGAATGTCAAAACAAGAAACTCCCTGGGGGAAAAAAGGCTATAAACATGGGATCACTACTGTGGGGCTTCTGAGTAGGAATCCCAACACTCTTCCTTATGAATTGGATAATTGCATTATGGGAAGTCTTGCTTGAAAGAAGCTTTGGAACCTGCATCTGAACACAAAACCAATTTCACCTGCTCAGATTCAAGAGTTTCAATATTAGATGTCCAAAAGGCAGGACAAGACATCTTTATTGCTTCTCTAGTCATTTCCTCAGAAAAGTCTAAAAAGCATTTCCAGGAGATAGCTCATCTCATTCCAAAAAAACATTGTTCAGGACAGGTCAGATAGGTAAAAACCCTTCACTTGGTTTTATCTATTGGCTATTAGGGAAAATTAGATTTATTTTTACCCCTAAGAAAAAAAACAATAACCCAAGCATCTTAATTAATAGTATGTGATTAGTCCTGAGCTCCTAGACTAACTTGTTTACTATCTTGGTAACAAATCTGTCAACCATGCCTTCAAGAGAGGAATTATGAGGTGTATTAATGCATGTATCTGGGAATAAAATATTTCTTGTTTAAACAACCTTTTGTGATTGTTGAAACAAGAGAGTACAATTGTGAAGATCAATCACGGCTCAATTTGTATAAGTATCACTTATGTTCTTTGGCACTCAGACTTACAGGTATAAAGTTCTGTGATCACTCAATGCTCTGGAATCAAGTACTGTGACTGAAAATAATTATTTCTGCATCAGAAGTCACTAATTGTTAAACTACCTTGCAGTCTTTGAAAGACTAGTTGAGGTTAGACTGCTTTTTGAATTTTCAGCCTTTTATTTTTGAAAATATTGGAAGACATTTTAGCAAACGTAGAAAGGTACTTGTTCACTTCTAGCAGTCAGAATACACCTTGAAGTTCAACCTTTATGCAGGTTTGTTTGACATGGGTTTGGACATTTATGCTATCAAAACCCCAGAAATGAATTACCTATAAGATTTGATTGAGTGATGGGTCATATCAATAGCAATATTCCTTTTGATTCAGGAGCTAGTGTCATTGTAACTCACAAGTATCTATACTCTGACATTTCTTTAAAAACTTTTAATATGCTAACCCTCATTGTCTTCACAAAAATCCTTGATTCTGGTTTAAGAAGTGTTACTAAAAATGAAAAGATGTGTTGGCATGAACTTCCAGTAATGAAAGATGTCATTCTGCAGAGCCTTGAGTTCACTTAAAGAAACACCCACTGAAATCTCACAGTGTTAAATATAATGAGATAAAAAATTGATACTACTGTCTGAATTAAAATGTTGGAGTAATGTTGGAAAAGTATGAAAACATTTTAAAGAAAAGTGTTTACTACAGGGAACAACAGATCAAGGAGATCAATTAAGTAGAACATTAACTTTGTCCTACTTTTCATTATTATGCATGTAGGTGCCTTACAAATGTCTGGTATTTTCCAGCTTTCTTTGAGTATCAAGGGTGAAAGCAGCAACCCTACTGTGAGAAGTTCAAATCTGCCTAAATGTTGTGAATGTCCTTTTTTACATCAATGTGAATAAAAGCAGGTTATTCAAATGCCAATGGTCTCAATATCTTCAGGTGAAGTCTGGACAAAGTGAAGAGGCTTTTTTCAAGAGATGTTTCTTCCCAGACCCTCTGCATTCACCTTGGGATGCAAAATGTACACTGGAGATACCAAGCCAAACAAGGGAGAATTTCTAGGCTTGTCATTCTGACTGAGGCTGTTGTAAAAAGTGAGAGCTCTCCTGTAACAGCAGTGGCCACTATTCACAGTCTCTAACTTTTCCTCAGGATCTATTTTGGGAAAAAATGAGCATTCCTGTGCTCTGGAGTAAACCGGGTACCACTTTAAACATTTGGCAGCAAATTGGCAGCAAATCTATCTGGGTACCTACTTAGCTTGCTTGTGTCTACAGTTGATCTTCGCTGAAAAGTACTCACAAAATCTTTATTGTTGTAGGGGGATGAAGGAAAAACTCTTTGCAAAAGCAAGGGAGGTGGAGAAGAAGAAAGGCTGCAGCAGTTGATATGTGTATAAATTAATGTAAACATAGTTATTTAGACATTGTGCAAAGAAACAAAGGACAAAGTAGGGAATTAAGTGCAGATGATAAGGTATAAGAAAAGCAGGTGGGGTGATAAAAGATTCCTCAAGGAACAAGAAGCAGTGACTTTGGCAAGAAATCAGGTAATGCTACATGAAGAGAAATCAAAGTTATGATGGAAGAATTCTGAATGAGGAAATGGCTCAGGTCAGGTTTCACTGAATCACAGGAAAGGATATAGTGATGAATATTGACAAAGAAATTGTCCACAGTCCTCATCTACTTCCAAGTTTCTCCTGGAGAAGTATGAATATAAAAAGCTCTTTTTCCAACTTATTTTAATGTCATAATTATGACTCTCCACAAAAATAAGACAAGGTCTTATTATACATATTTTTTATTTGCAATTTATCACTTTCTTCCAAATAATGACTCTCAGAATAATTTATAAATACATTTTAATTAAAAGTTTTAAAGTATTTCTCATTTATCTTAGGACAGCTTTGCATTTGCATTTTTAGGTAAAAAGATTTTGACAATTGATTTTGTATACACTATCCATGTGATTTTTTTATGTGCTGTTTATTAGTATTTTCCCTAGATACATTTCAACCATTTGCATGGTTTGAGTAAAAAGACTTTTTTTTTTTTGCCACCAGTTTTTCTCCACTGTAATTCATTTGAAGCTTTAATGGGTTTGCATTGTTTATTTGTCTACTGACTAAAGTAATGTGAGTAGGAAAGATTGTTCATCATAATTACATTGCAGGCATCTTTACCTTGTTGGAGAGCTTGATTACTCCTTCCAAGAGAAATGCTAATTATAAATGATAGAGATTCCTCTTTACTTTTCAGAATATATCTATGGACAAATTATTGGACCAAACACTTTTTCTGATTGTTCTTAAGAACCTTCCTGGTCCAGCCCATCAATCCATTTTCATAAAGCATGTGTTGCAGAAGTTAGTGATATTTTCGTCAAAAGCCTTGATGATTTCTCCAGATATGACAATGTTACTTGTTTCTTGAAGTGGTTTGTTTGGATGCATATTTTAATAAGTAAAAAAACCCCCCTTGAATAGATGGATATGTCCATGAAGAAACACGTCATGTTTATATTATTGTCCTTAGAGTTGCTCATAATCTTGAAATACCACTCCTAATATTGGCAGGTTTAGACTCCTTAAAGTGCAATCAATGTTTATCATTCATCAATAGTGATAGCTGCACCCCAGAATACAGTACGTATTTTATGGAACACATTGGTAGAGCTGCTTCATGTAATACAGAGCAAGGGTTTTGAGAAACTGTCTCAAGATGCTGTCTGATGTACATTTTGGAGAGCTGGAAAGATTTTTCTTCCATTTGACAATGGCATACATAAAAAGTGTGGCAGCACAGCTTGAAAAAAGCTAGGTCATGCTCTTGCTCTGTATTTATCTCCACACAGTTCTTGAAGCCATTAATAAAGATAGCACTGACAGAATTCCCGCTGAGCAGGCAGCTGGACATTTAAGACAGGGCTTTAAAGTTTTCGATATGTTTTGGCCATACCATTGGGTACAGAAAGTGCAAAACAAGCTTTTCCCTGTGAAATGGAAAAAGCCTTCAAGCACTCGAGGAACCATTGAGAAGGTTTCTGCCATGATGGTTATCTGTTTGTTTTCAAAGGACATTCATCACATATCACAAATGGGAACAAGTCAGTTTTAGTACTTCTTTCCTGCCAGTGACTAGTGGCATGGGACATTTTTTCATGACTCATAAATTGATGTGCTCTTTAAAGTGGGACACACTGTACACCTCTGAGTGATAATGCATATGTGATGGATCACCCTGTTAATTGATAGAATAGCTCAGCAGAGGAATCAGTAGAGTCAAAAATCACATTAACCTCACTCTGGCTTAGGAATATCAAACACCCATCAAAACAGCAGAAGCCAGAGGTTGCCTGTTATAAGTAAAGTTGTAGAGCATGTTGAGATAAAATCAATGATTTGAACCCTATTACGCCTTAACCTGTCCTTGCCACATCATTTGTAAAATGTGACTCTTCTGAACATGAGCTCCTGTCACATTACCTAGCTTGAGTTTTCAGACAAAGACTAATAGTGAAAGCATCAATATGGATGACAAGGTGGCATTTAATGATTAATATTCCATATCAGGCGTGACATGTAGTTCATCTTACCGAAATATTTCCAAAAGTGTTAAAACTGGTATATCCATTGCTCATATTAGAGAATGCTAATTTAGAACAAATCTATCTCTGTCTGAACTATGGTTTTAAGTAATATTAATTAAAATATCATAGGAAAGTTGTGCAACCTAAACTCAAAAATGCAAACAGGATTTTAAAAGTTAGGCACAACAATGATCCAGAGGCTATACAGCTTAAATAAAAAACAAAAAAAACCTTGTATTTTTCATATCCATTTGTGAAAGCAATTAAGAAAAATAGTTTGGTTTTTTTTGACACATTTATTCCATGTACTTCAAAATGTCATAGTTAATGAAAGCAAATATAGCAAATTTGCAGAGAATATTCCTCAACACATGAGAGAATTGTCCAAACAAAGCAATAAAATTTAAAAACAGGGTTAAAAAATTGTGTCATATTGGCAGTAATTTGATAATTGGGACAAATATGCATTAGTCCCTGACTGTAAAGGGATTTGAAAAGTTAAATATAACTGCAACAACAAATTAATTCTTGCAGATTTAGACTATTAACAGCTTTTTAATTATTAATACCTTTTTATGGAAAACAGCTTTTACATTATAGTTGACAAGGAAGCATGCAGAGATTGCAAACATAAGTTACAGTTTTTACAGTCTGTTATTACAAAATATTCAAAATACTAATGATAAAACTAATTCTAAAAGGTCACAGAAAAAATTAATTTAAAAAGAGGTTAAACTTTTTCTCTTCATTAAACTGTGATTTCAGCCAGTTAAAACATCATTAAGTGTTCACTGGGCTTTCTGCGTTATGTTGTTTCTCGTTCTTTATGTGTATGTAATTGCTTTTCATCTTATCACAGAATAAGCTGTGTTTCCAGGTAGAGTTTGTTCTAAGCCAGAATGAAATGTTCTAGTTTATTACAATATTGTTCTGCCCATGTGATATTTTGGTCTTGAGCTTTTTAACTCTTGTATGAAACTTGACTTCTCCTACCAGTGTTGTACTGGTGAGCAGTAAAAGCTAATTGCTATCCTGTTTTGATATAAATAAAAAAAGCAAAGAACAATCTTGCTTCATCTTTAAAAATTATTACTAGGCCAACTTGACAGGCTTTTGCAAAGCTGACTGAACATTCCTGGTGAGAAAAAAACTTTGCTTATGGGTTGTTTTTTTAAAAATTATGAACAAAATTAGAATGATTTTGAAGATAAACCCATGGTTCTGTTACCTACCCTAAAAAAAGGTAGCTAACCAGTAGGAAAAGTCTAAGTTGCCTCATAGAATGAGATTTCACTATATTAGCATGATTTAACCTATTAAATTCTATTTAATTTCTGATAAAAAATAAACTCTCATAGCCAATATTAAATAAATAATGTTATGACAAAAAGTATTCTGTCCAAAGTGCCCCAACTTCATTGTAGCTGCTGACAACAGCAATCTTAGCTGACTTGCATTCTTAGCAGACTTTTTCTCTTAAAAGAATTTAAGTAAACCATGGATATACATTTTATATATAAAGAAAAATAATCTTCATTGACATTTAAGGGATATGATGTGACTTTTTTTCTAGTCTATTTTTAAAAATGAAAATAAAATAGGTGACTACTGATACAGGATGATAAAAATAATGATCAAAAATCAGTGACAAAATGAAGTAACTATAAAAGAGATAAAAGAAGAAAAGCAAAGCACTAAACAAGTACACAAAAAAACCCTGAAAAATCAAATTAAAACAAAGAAGAGCTAAATCAGAAAAGAAGAATACCCCTTATGGAAAAGTGAAAACAGAAAAAAAACCCCATAATATTTTAAATTTAAAAAATTAAAATTAAAACCATGGAGTATTACATTTAGGAGGTGCTGAATTTCAACATTCGCAAAATAAATCTTTCATTGACACAAATATGAAAAAAAGGTTTGAAAATTTGTTGATGCTTTTGCATTAGAAGAAATTTTATATTTCAATCATCATATTCTCACAGGTATATATGTTTTAGATATAATGGTAGAAGGTCTTTGCATGCTTCAGAAAATGTAAAGCTGTAGTTCAATCGTACCATATGCAAAAGGAAATTTTAGTTTCAGATGTATGAAATTTCATTGACCAAATCTTTAAAAAAATCAATGAAGATTTTTTAAAGATTGAATCATTTTATTGTTTTACTAAAATATGATAAATCACACAAAAAGGAAAAGTGTTATTTTTAAAGCAAGTATTACAGGTATTTTCCAGAGCCTTTCATGAGCCCCAGTGCAACCTTGTGAAATAATTTATACTGAAACACCACTTGCCCTTGTAAAATCTATGTGTATTTAAACACTAAAACCTTTTTCTCTGGCATAAAGACAAAATTTCAGGTGAAACCACATTGCTAAATTTCATGCAAGCTGGTGTGATTTTATACAGCTACTTTTAGAACAGCATCATATCCAGTGCTTGCAAGTTCACAGCCTCACTAAGCAAAAAACATAGCACAGATATTTAGCAAAAAGGTGTAATATTCAAAACGAATGTTAGAACATTTTTTTACATAATTTCTTAACCCCATTGTTTGCTGTTGAAACTGTAGTAGAAAGAAGAGCTGCTCTTCTGGAAGACAAGACTTAATGAGTGACAGTGGTACTGACCTTGCTCTGATTCGTTATGTTCAAAGTGGTCTCACGTTTTACTTTAACCAAAAGCTGTTCTGAGATTGAATTTCCTAACAGAGAGCCTTAAATCTGAAAACTGAGGAAGTCTATCAGTTTTCAGAACTTTGAAGGGTGTGCTTTGAGGACCTCAAAGGTGTTGGAGCCTTCATTCATTCAACAGGTAGGAACAACCTGGTGAGCCATGCATTTCAGCACTTTATCCCACACACAGAAAGAGGACACAAAGGCTTTCACAAAAAAAATTAATTCCAAACTGTGGGGATGAGCAAGCTACCTGGGCAAAAATCACTCCAAAGCCTTCTTTCCCATCAATGTCTTTTTCCATAGGTATCAAAGTCCTTAATACCTGTAGATCAGAGCAAACAGCTCCTGATACTCAATCTGTCAGTGGCGGTACAGCATGTCTTGAGCTGAGGGGAAGTCAATTCCAGAAGAGTTGTCAGAGTCGGATGAGTTGCTTGAAACCCAGAGATAAATGTATAAAAGAAAATGCAATGATTCAACACAGCAAGAGAAAGAAGGTCCCCATGACATTTTTAAAGGAGAGTTGCTGCCTGCATACCAGTGCAGAGGGAGACATACAACCTTATTTAATAGATCTTGACCTGCAAACATTCAATATCCAATCTGTGAGTTTTGCTCTAGGCATGTAAATCCCTTTTTTTGAGAACACATGTAAATAGTTTTCTCCTAGTGGTCATAAAAATTAGAAGATCTGATTCATTATCTCCTGGTATAAATTATAAATTACTGGTTTCTGTCTTTTTTTTTTTTTTTTTGTTATACCAGTTTAGTTGAAACAAACACAAAGAGATTGGCAAAGAATGACTAAAAGTTCCAAAATAATTGTTCTCATTAACTGTTCAAATTAACATCTCTACACTGATCAGGAGAATAAGGCTGAAGTCTACTGAGCTGTAGAAGGTGTCAAGTAATGTAAATTTCTAAGTGTTAATAAAGAACCCTTACAGATGATTGAGAATAAAGCAATATTAAAGATTAATGTAATTCCTCACACAAAGTTTTCTATGAATTCAATCTCATGTTACATAATCTCTATCGAAAGTGTACAAGAATAATTACTTTGTATCAAGTTCTTATAATATCTACTTACCACGCTGAAGTCAATGAGGTCACATCAGGGACAAATCAGGTTTTGAGACTATATCCAATTTATCAGTGCTAGGGTAAATTCCTGGTTTAGAGTATTTATATTAAGCGAAAATGTATTCCATCACTCATAAACCAGTCTTGAGCACATACCCAATTTGTCAGTGCTAGGGCAAGTTCTAGGATTATAGCACTTATGTTAAACCTAAAATGTACCTCATCGCTCAGACTAGACATATTCTCAAGGCAGAATTCATCCCTCATAGAACCTCATCAGCATCACTGGGTTTACTGACCATGAATGAATTTCCCCAATGTTCTTACTAATGCAAGTTTTAATAATCAATTGTCTCGTAACAGGTAAAGAGGAGAAAGTGACCTGCTATTCACTCAAACTGATGTAGAATGATACCACTTAGTTAGGCAGAATCAACTGCTGTGCTTATCCAAAATTAGAGTAACTTAATTGGTTTAAATAACTCCAGTTGATAGCTCTAATAAAATAACTCAAATTTAAATAGTCTTTCAGAATATTTTCCATTATGAACACCCTCCTAGACATGAAAAATTAAATTCATTATGATTTTTATTTCCAATTAACTGTAAATATTTCTTTTATTAATATGCTTGTAAAAAAATAACAGTAACAGTGAAAAGCTAAGAACAATTCAGGCCATGCTCAATTCAGCTCAGCTATTTTCTTAGCAAAGAGAAAGGCAAGCAAACTAATGAATGAATTATCCCTTAAATAGCTGGATTTTCTCAGATTAAGCAGTATAGTGGTTCTCTAACTTTAGAAACACTTGAAAGTCACCTTCTTGATATGCTTTATTTAGCAGAACCAAAGTTAACATGGAAGCACCTTCAATTGTGTTTGGGATTATTTGCTCTGTTAGTGTTTTTAACAGAACTTTATCAACGTGACCCAGTAGCCAGCCTCCCAGACAGACGTAACATGCATGACACTCCCTTACACAGGTTGAGCTACATTTCCATCACAGGTAGGAAGTGTTATTCTGTGAGAAAATGCCTCCCATTATTGCAACCACCAGCCTTCACTCCCTGAAATCAGCTCAGCATCTTTCCTTCCTTCCTTCCTTCCTTCCTGCCTTCCTGCCTTCCTGCCTTCCTGCCTTCCTTCCTGCCTTCCTTCCTTCCTTCCTGCCTTCCTGCCTTCCTTCCTGCCTTCCTGCCTTCCTTCCTTCCTTCCTTCCTTCCTTCCTTCCGAAGATAAAGACAAAAAGGTAGAGGATGATCCAGTTCCATTGCAGAAAGCTGGAAGACATAGCATACAATTCAATTCACAGTCCTCTGAAAATAAGCACATTACCTGGCTTCCCAGATAAACAAGAAAACTGTCATTACTCTGGATTAACCTGTTTACAATATTTGATTTTTTTTCAATCTTATAGAAACTTGGCAACGTCTAAAAGGTCTGAAATGTTATTTATTCTTAAAAAGAATAGTCAAAGAGAATGGCCAAATACATAAACTCAGCTCATTCCTTGGAGTGGCTATCATTTGCATGTTAGCACACTATTAGATATTGGAGAACCCACTCATAGGAGAGGGATTACATATTCCAGAACTGTAAAAACACTTCAATCCCCTGGTTTGTCTTCATTAATTCTAATTCCCATGAAAAAAATAAAATCCTTTGGCTCATAGAGCTCATAATTATGCAAGCAGCAAATAGTGATAATGCCCAAAAGATATACCAATATTAAATACAGAAATGAGACACCAACAAAGGCATGTGAGAGCTTGCTCTAGAGGAATAATTTGGAGGAAACATAGGTGCTACAGTCAGAGGTGTCAGATTGTTTCTCCTTGCTTCAAGTGGACAAGAATTATGGAAACTAAATGGAGGCAAAACTATTTACTAAGAAAGACTGCACTACAAAAGTCAAATAGTTATCAATACATTATCTTTCCAACATAAATTATGATTGGGGAGCAATAGCATTTGCAGTACAAAAACCACCATATACATGACAGGTAATGACATAAATTTCATGGATAAGTTTTTCATTTGATCTTTTCTGTAGTGAATGGAAAGTAAAGAACACGACAGAAGGTAAAATGTGCCATGATGACCAAGAAGGGCAAGAAAAATGTATTTCTGGGAGAATTCAGTAGGTGTGAAAAATATGTGAAAGGGGAGGCAAGCCTTACATGTTCAAAATTTAAGGGCATAGCTCAAGGATAGCTTTTTTTTCTATAGACTGTAATTGTGTTTATTTAATATTTCATTCATACCATAAATACATGTGTTATAGTAGATAAGCATATTTCAAGAATGCAAGCTTGGTGATAATTAAAGTATATCTTGAGGACAAAAAATCAGAAATTGAGTTCCCATGGATTTCTGCAAAAGTAAAATTGGAGATGCATAACAAACAAACTCTGATTGCAGTGAGTAAGCAAATAATTGTAATTAAAGTTTGAGACACTGTAATTGTCTTGAGATATGAAAGGAGGGAATAAAATAGGCTGATAAAAATATTTTAAGGATTAAAATATGGCTGAGAAGATTTAATGAAAGGTTTCTCAGTCATCTAAGAAACTATTACATAAAAGCAGGAATAAGTGAGTGAAGAATCACATACTCATTTAGAGATTATTTTAAAATTAAATCTGGAACAAAAGGAAAAGGAAAAACTAGGAACACTTGAAACAAAACAGAATGTTAGTTGGGGAGAGTCAAACAAGCGTGTAGGCATAGAGGTTATATTTTAATTAGCAGATTATTTACCTTTTTGGTTTGCATGTCTGTGAGTTCACAAGTCCGAAGTTGAAATGAAACAACAAACTACAACTAGGAGAAATCTGTCAGTTTTTAATTGTGTTAATCAATTCATCAGTGTAAGTGGGTTACTTGGATAACCTAGCCACATTGTGTTTAATAAATGACAGTGTCTTCCCATGCAACTTATTTCTCATAGCCCAGACTCTGAGAACCAGGATAACTGGTTATTGCTGAGCAGTGCCTGAAGCATCAAGGCTGTCTCAATATGTTATTTCCTCAAAATATAGTCATGAAAACAAAATATATCACAATTAAAGTAATTAGTTTGGGTTCTCAAAAAAAAAAAAATATTCACAATCAGCCTATTTTCCTCTACATTTTGAAAAATACTAGAGATGATGGTACTTATATCTACAGCAAAATGAAAATCACTTGTGGAAAAGATTAGGAGAGATTTTTGATTTAAAGCCCGTGAGATTTCAGTGTTTGCGAATTAACATGGAAGCCAGAAGTTAACATTTAATGTTGCTGGATAACCCCAGGGGCAAAGAGAATATAGAAATTCTTTTTCATTTTAAGTTAAATATATTACCTGAGGGTAACAAGCAGGGATTACTGCTTGCCTGAGGTAAAAAAAAAAAAACCAAAAAAACCCAAAAAACAACAGAAAAAAACCCCAAACCAACCAACAACCAACATGTTAAATGTTGCCTCACCAATCACAAGACAGTATTGAAAATATCACTGCAAGCTGGAGAATAAGGTGTGGTTCTTGCTGTGGAATTTCTCATCCTATTCTTTTTAAGTGCATCAGGGGGAAGTAGATGGAAAGCCTCAGAATTATGAGTTAGTACATACAAGGAATTTCATTTCCACAGAAAGATGTGTGAAGTTGAGTCTGAAAAAATCTTAGAGGAAAATGAAAAGAGGAAAAACTGTATTGTCAAAGAATTCAGAGATATTAAGTATAACTAATTTTTTCTTTATGCTTTTACAGTCTCTGCTCACTAAAAGAAGGAAAGGTTAGAAAACTGGAGTCTGTCAACCTTATTAAAATTCTTCCATTTAAATTACTCAGCAGTTACAGGAAGCCTGAAACTTTCTCTGTTGCCATTAAAGCAATATGTAAATATACATGCTGAAATTTAGTCTTGCTTTCTCACGTACAGTAATTTGCATGAAATAACTTGGAAAGCAGTTTGCTCAGAATTCTTCTCAATAAGATAGAATCAAATTTTCACCATGAAATGGAAGCATTACAAATGAATAAGAGGATTGTGATTTCTCAGCTCTTCCACCTTCATCCACAAAATGAAGTATGTGTGTCTACAAAGGTCTTTATGCATACATGTATTTATATATAAACATGTCAGGGAGGTTTTCAGTCATATTCAATTTCTGTTCTGGATATATAAACTTAATGGTGTTTTTTTGGGCTGATTTTTATCTCTTTTTTTTGGCTTTGAATCTAACTTTTCATGGAAAATCTCTTCTCTCTAGGTTAGAATTACTTAGGCAAGTTATGTGAGGAAACCTTCAACACAAACCCATTGCAGTGCACCCAATTAGATGCTAAAACTAATTTGAAAACTCCAGTGAATTCCTATCTAAATACTACAATGGATTTCTGATTTAATACTCTGAGTTTTGCAAACCATTGAACACAAGTTAGTCAGCATCACTGCCATTATCAATACCATCAATCAAAAGTACCTTATGTTAACAGAATATTTCATTATTTTTAAAATAACATGCAAGTGTAGGGACAGCAGATTTTAGGTAAACAACTATTGTATTAAAAGAATATTGTTCTTCTTATATATAAATATCATATAAGCTATTATACCGTCTACGTTGCATGTTAAATTCTATATCCTTTGTATGGTATTCCCATAACTGGAAAGTTGTACTGTGGATAAAATCAGGAAGCTTTTAGCAGAGATCCAAGGGTTAATTTTTTATAAGATTTAGTAAAGAGGCAAAGAAGTATTTTTAAAAATAAAGACCTGTTTTTTCCTGCTGAAGCAGATTGTTTGTGCTAAGGTGTTTCTTCAAGGTCACAGAAGTAAAAGCTTGCTTTTTTGAGCCTTCATATATTTAAAGAGAAAATTCTAAGAAATTCCCTAAAGGAAATAATTACTTTGATAAACAACCTTTATTGAACATAGTTGGAGGAGTATTTCTTCAGGGTACATTGCATTTGAGGTATTTTTCAATAGAATTAATTAAAGCCCTGTTCCAACCACATTTCTTTATTTTCTAAGCAAGTCATTTGCTGTCCAGCACAAAATCAAATTGAGTGTAAAACCAAATCAATTTGGCTGACAGTGAAATCATGAAAACTCGTAATTAATTGTGAACCTTTAGTTTTATTTATCTTAAGTAAAGACCACCATGGCCATGCTGTACTAAATTGGCCAGGTAGCACATTTCCAGAAACCTTGGCTCATAGTTGAGCTAAATCATAATGAAAAAGATTTTTTTTATTTTCTCTGGGCTTTGTTTGCACATATTTGTGTCCTTTTCTTGAATTCAGGGACAGAGCTACCAGAATTTTTAGGCATGGTTTGGAGAATCAGATCTTTGTACGCACCTTAGGTGCAGCTTATCTACAAACATGTGATGGCCATTGCCATGCCAGACAAGAAAATTCACATAATTCTATGAATAAGAACCTGTCTCTAAATAATGGAGCTTTTCCAGCCTGGGAAGCTTGTGATTTCATAGTAAATGTAGTTAACTGTGTGTATGTTTCTATAGCTGTTTATGTATATATGGCTAATTGTATGCATTTGTATAGATATATATTTTTTCATTAATATAAAAATAATTTAAATTCACATGCACTGGTGTTAAAAAAGTATTAAGCATTATTTAAAGATATATATTTCTATGTATTTTTAATTTAAATACAGGCAAACCATGGGAGTCATAGTAATTGATACAACAATAGTTTATTTGTAAATTTAGAGACAGTAAGTTAAAAATAGAGAAAGTTTATGACCCCTCTAAACATGTCGAAATGTTCAAGTATTTTGACATCCAATTTAGTTTGTGTGTAGCAACGTTGTATATAAACGCAGTCAACACATTTTAAAAAATCCTTACATATTCTCTCCTGAAAATTGAGTATTAACAAATGTGGACCAAATCTGTCTGCATCATAGCAATCTTACTATGGTTTGATTTGTGCTGACATGAAAGCTATACATTAGTGTCATACAATTTAAGATATTTTTGCTCCAAAAATCAGTAAGATTGTCAAGAAGTTGTTTTTTTTTTTTTAATGCTGAAAAGGAAGCATATACACAACTCTTGTAGTTAAATGTAAAAGATAAGTAAATACTAAAAATCATGGTGATGAGAAAGAAAAGAAAAAATTAGTTTTAGAGAAATGAAAAAAATTGTTGCATAAAAATATTCAGTGCAAACTGTTACAGTCTGAGATTAAATACTAAAACCTATTTTGCTAAAGTAAAAAGCAGGATTGAAATAAATCTTGATCACTTTTGTTGTATCATGCAACAAATATTCTAATCTCCTGCTCTAAAGGTTTATGTAAATTTATGCAGATATAATTTCTTCTATCATGAAAGCATTAGACATATAATTTTGCAAAATGTTTCTAGTGTCTGAATTGCAGGATTTTGATCCGAATTAGAAGTAAACTGATGAGAAGGGAATGTTGGTGTGGCCAGCCATGGCCACATGAAAACGATATATTGCTTTTCTGGTAATTGCATCTCCTTTGCGTATATAAGATCAAAAAACTGAGCCAACAATGAGAAGAAGAAGAAATTTTCTCTTGTTTAAGTTGTGAAGACCCCCTTTTTCTTCTCTGGACCATGACATTGATCTTTCTTGTAAGAGAGTTCATATTTTTCCAAGAGTCTTCTAGCAAGGAGATGAAGGCCTTTTCCACAATATGTAAATATATAACAAGTATTAAGGCTTAGACCTGAAATTTAGATTAAAGAAAGAATGCCCTTGTGACAATAGCATATTTTGGTTTTGGTTGTGGTTTTTTTTTTTTTAATGTGTTTTGGGGAATTCTGCCAAAATTTAGCTAATTTAAATGCCCTTGAAAAATCCATGCTCTTGAGAAGGTGCTGCAAATTCTGTGAATTGACATTTTACACAGAAACTATAACCTCTTAAAGAGTCACATATTTCACTCATGATTCCAAAGAATGGAATCTATTCAGTTCAGGGCTTCTGGGGCTATTTGAAACATATGGATGATAAACAAGGAGCTGATATGGTGGAGGGAGAGAGCTGCTGAAGGAATTAATTGTTTTCATTGTCTTTGGATTTGGAGACCAAGCAGGATATAGAAGACAAATAGGATAAGGAGCCTTTAGAGAATGTAGGGATCACAGGGCAGTATTGAAAAGTTTTACTGGGCAAAAGGGGTAGAGGGATGGGTAAGTACAGTATGGACTTTGGGAGAAGAAACGAGGACTTGAAAGGTATGAGAAAACCCTGTTTGACAGGAGAAAGTTCCCAGAGGTTGGGAATGTGAATGCCATTCCAGCATAGTGTTTTCAAACAATCCTGGTAAGAAGAAACTGAAGTTGCAAATGTTCAAATTCTCCAATGGGGTTTTGAGAAGCCTGAGCTAGAGTTAGATGTTCCTGCACATGGAAGCAGGGTGTTGGAGCGGATGACCTTTCAAAGTCTCTTCCAACACAAAACCTTTCTGTGGTTCTATGATTCTATGCAATGTGGGGGATGTACAACTGCTGAGGTGGGAAGATTAGAGAGGGTGAGAGAAATTAAGGGGAAACACATCTAGACAGCATCAGCCTGGAAAAGACTGAGAGGGGGGAAAATTGTGAATTACTTTTTTAAAATTAAAATACGTAATTCCTGAGCCTGGTCCTTTTTGGGCATAGTAGGAAACTCAAGTAACACATGTGCCTCAGGAATGTGTTGTATGTTATTAATTCTTATTACATCATTCATTGGATATGGTGTGGAGTTGTGTGATATTGTTTGATCAGGGATCTAGAAGATCTAGAGACTCTGGTGATAGTTTAAGAACTTAAATTGAAAAATTTCAGTTGTTTCTTTTTAAAAATATTTCCTTGGGTAGGGAGCCACAGAAACATGTACAACTGTATTTTCATTTGTTCACTGTATTGGTAAAGAACAAAATTTTTATGGTTGAAACATTAAGCAGTTGAAAGTTAGAAAATGTCTGACTGAGTTTCCTGTGCTTCATATGACCTGACCTCCCTTCTACCTTTTTGAGAGTATGGTTTCCAATTAATCACAGTGACAGCTCAGGCTCTTGTGCTCTCAAAGCAAACTTTGAAGATATAAAAAAAAAAAGCAACTATGACCTCAGTTTTATGGCGTGTACACTGTATATCTAATGCATTAAAGTTAGTAGTGTATAGAACAATAAAAAATATTACTGGTGAAAGCAGGGAGAATAATTACAGATTTAGAAAACTCAGTTCTTTTAATTAACCACACAAAGCAGTCAGTAACCTCTCTCCTCTGCAATACTGCTACCAGCTTTGCATACTTGACTACAGTATGAGAATAGCTCCTACAGCTTGGAGGGCAAGGAAAGTGGCTATGCTGGCAATGACAGAGATTGCATTCAACCCTCAGCACTAATTGAGGGCTGTGTTCAGTAATGGATTTGCTGTATTCCCATACCCCGAGCTTTTGTTTCATTTAGACAGCAAGAGTTTAAACCTTTTGCAATCTGATGAGAGAAAAATGTTGGCTCTCATTTCAGGAAAATGCTTAATCATGCACTAATTTTGAGTGTGTTGTGAAGTTCTCTGAATTAAAATACCTGCAGTGTGGAAATGAGTCTTAATAAAAGAAAGGCTGAGAATGAAGGTACTTTTTCACACATTTCAAGGACAATCAGACAATACACACAGGTCATTTACAGGCAGACAAGCTTGACAATTGTTCAAAGTAATAACATTTACCAACATTCTCACAGAAATATTTTGCTATTCCTTACTTGTGATGGAATTAACGTCTTTCATTTTAGATTTATAATCTCAGCATTTAGTGGTTATGATTCAAAAATACCTTTCTAGTCAGCAGAGAAAAATACCTCCAGGGAGAAACTGATCTGAAAAAAAAATGCGTAAATTACGTTTCTCTCTCTGGTGGATGAAATAGAGCCCAGATTTTTGTCCTCCATAAGACACCTAGACCTCAGATGGTTAAAATGTGGTGACGTGAACTCCATTTTTGATGTCCAAAAAGAAACAGTCACCTAGGACAGATCTATTCTCTAGATACAGACTCTTTATTTTGACATCAAATTGTCAAATCTGGACCTGTAAATCTGGTTCATTGATCCTCAAACTATTTGGCATAACTTTAGTTCAGCTCAAGATTATAAACCAGGTATGCAGGATCACAAAAACCTGTATTTTTACCTATTGAACAATATCTGTGTGGAAGGATTTGCAGTCTAGCTGATAGTGAAATACAGATAATCCCAGTCGCTGTCAGAGTTCCTGACTTTGGTCAAGAGCCATGCATTACACATTTAAAAGTACCTGATTTTACTGCTCTCGTTGCATAAAGCCAATATTAGCAGATTATATCACTGTAGAAACAGTGAAAATGTCTCCCTAACTGGATCTGAAAGGGAGCAGAGGGAGAAAGGGCATATTTACAGGTAAAAATTGGTAGTATGAGAATGCATATGTGTTTTTTGTTTGGTTGCTTGGGTTTGGGGTTTTTTGTTTTGTTTTTGTAGGTGTTCTTTTTGGGGGAGGGAGTTTGGTAGGTTTTTTTATTTTTATTATGCTCCTATGAGGTTAAAAAAAAAAATATTTTATATGTATGATATAAATAAATGACTCATTGAAGAGAATTTCACATAGATGGCCTGAAAGACCCAGATGTTCAAATCAGCCCTGTGTGCCTGTTCTCTTTGTTGTTGCAAGAGCTTGAATTCATCACTCAGAATTAAATTTCAGGATCTATTATGAGACATGATACACACAAAGAGGGAAACCAATTCAATTCAACAGAAATGTGTTTAATATAGCTTTTGGGATTCATTGCACTTATTCTCTCACTTTTCTATTAAATGGCTACTAGAAAAAGAAAAGTTTAAAAACCTGTATTCATAGAAAAGCAAACAAAAAAATCAAATGTGCCTCTGTATGGTTATAAATAACTAATCATATTTATGACATGCAGCTAGTGACAGGATTGAAAAAAACATGCCGCATGAAGTGCACTGTAATACTGGATTAGTTGTTATTTTTTGTAGGTCAGGACTACATCTCCTGGCCCTGCACAGGACAACCCCAAGAATCACACCATGTGCCTGACAGTGTTGTCCAAATTCTTCTTGAACTCTGTCAGGCTTGGTGCTGTGACCACTTCCCTGGGGAGCTGTTCCAGTGCCTAAATACCCTCTGGGTGAAGAACCTTTTCCTCATATCTAATATGTAACCCAAGCTTCCCCTGACACAAATTCATACCATTCACTAAGGTCCTGTCACTGGTCACCAGAGAGATGTTCTTGAATCTGCTTAGACTTTACAACTCTCACAAAAAAATTTGGAATTTACAGTCATAACTCTCTGAAATCTAGAATTTTGGGACTGAGCAGCAAAAGATGATATTTTCAAGTTGATAAAGTAAAGTAAAAATAGTATCGAATGTATAGATTTCTAACAGCATATAGGCAATTAGTGCATCTAATATATTTGGTACTACTTAGTCTTTGTTTTAAACAGATAATTTTATGTTCTTGTATTTCTTTCACTTAATAAATATCAAGTCTATTAAGCCAGGTTTAATTAGTAGAATCAGTAGAGTGTGTATATGTCTAAAAGTCTGAGTCAAATGAGAAGACATTATCATTATTGTTTACCATATTTATTTTTCTTTTAATACCATCAGTGTTTCATAGTACACTGTTAATAGATTCTTGCTCTTAGATAATATACAGCTGTCATCTGCCTGCACAGTTTTGACAGGTCTCCTAACTTCATTTTTTTGATTACTGCATTTAAAATTTCTGTTTACTTTGTTAGATATTTGGGTATTCTCCAGGGGAAATAAATGTTTTTAAAATGTGCTTTAAAAATGTGTTTTAAAAAACTTTAGAGAGTCTTTATAAAACTCAGACATGTATTTATTAAATCTGAAGAGAATGTGGTATCAGAGTAAAGTATCTTATTGATAGAAGAGGACAGAGACTGGATAAGATTTCATACCGGTCACTTACTACTAAGCAATAAAAATACTGTCAACCAGGACAGTACTGCTTTGTATTGCTCTGCTTTGTTAAAATAATTTACTTCTGATAAGGCAGCTGTAAGGATTAAAAAAACTCCAACAAAAAAGGTAGCAATGAACATTTAAGAATGAAAAGATGACTGAATGTTCCTTATTAATTCTTTTCTTTTATCTCTACTAATTAAGATTTCTATTGTATTTTTAAGAAGCATCCCCATTGGGATAAACATTCAATGCAAGTAATTAAAACAGTTATTGAACTAAGTGAGTTTTCTTGGGAAGATTTAGGAGGCCCAGAACTTCTTGTGGCATGCTTGGAAGTATGTTTGATATACAATGACTTGAGCAGGACATATGTTCAGCTGGCACTTCTTCGTTGAATTCCCAGACACATTATTCTCTACCATTTTTATCTCAAAACTGTCTTTGTATTTATTAAAGGAATAATCATAGGAACAATCATAAGTTTCATAGAAATAGGCATAAGCTGTCTATCCATATCAACTTTGTACTTTACATTTTCTTCCTGAAGGTAAATAAAAGCAAGATGATTAAACCAAAACCACGGATTCAGAGAGTCACTTGATTGTGTCAGCAGCTGCAGAATTCAAAACACAGCCTGCCTGGTTTATACTGCTTAAATATCACTGAGGTGAACGTAGATCACAAATGGGAGCTGGTCTGTAAATGTACAAATAAATTTGGAGAAAATTTGAACACACTAATTGTATGTTAGGAAAAAACTTCTAAAAATCTCATATAGAAGTGCATTCAAGAGAAGTAGCACAGAAGTGCTTCTGACAGGTAAGAAGGTTAGGGAGTCAAAATAGTCAGAGAAGAGAAAAGAAACACAGTGATTAATTAAAAATAAAACTTTAACCCATAAGCGATAATAGCTGAAATATAATTGGGGTTTTTTTAGTTGATCAGAATGAAGTTCCTTGAAAATCTGTACATTGTACAAACTAGATTTCATCTCTTTTGTGCAATTGTCAATATTAATTTATTTTTTTATTTTCTTTTCTTTAAAGTCTGTAACATTTATTCCATCAAGACCAAAATTATATTCCCTTGACATTTTATAATTTAAAATGTTATAATTTTCTGTGGAAACCTTTGAATTTGTACTTCAATTAGAAATTTAAAAAATACAATCTTGTATTTTTTTTCCAAAAGGAATATCTTTTGCTTCTTTTAGTTTCCAAATGAGCAGATATTTCTCATTGAATTATTGAGAAGAAAGACGGAAATTTCCTATTTTGAAAACAATGTGTATTGTAAACAAAATTAAAACATAAACACACA
Source organism: Entomyzon cyanotis (assembly GCA_024500445.1). Lineage (NCBI taxonomy): Eukaryota > Metazoa > Chordata > Aves > Passeriformes > Meliphagidae > Entomyzon > Entomyzon cyanotis. The sequence goes on along the minus strand of JAKEPQ010001005.1, from coordinate 39,472,782 downwards.
AAGAGATTTAAAACATTCCAGTGATTAATAAAAGTTCAGTATTAAAAAAAATAGCTTAATAGAAGTAAAATGGGGATTTATTGTCTGCGTGATAATTTTTATCTTTAATAGCGTACTTAGATGAACAGTCTTCCAAAAATGTGGTAGCTGTCTGTACTGAATTTATTTGGATGAAATTGCTACCAAGCATCCTAATAAGAATTTTTCCACGTACAGTGCTTGTCTTGTGCAGTAAGGACTGATCATTTAACATAACTGCAGAGAAGAATAGGGGCATAACTTACAGTTCCACAGAACAGTCTCTTTGAAGAGCATCATAGCACTTGATTTAAGAGCCCTTGAAATGGTGGGATTGAATGTGCAGGTACCAGTGTCATTAGGGATAATCATTCTGTTGTTCAATAAAAGAATATTAAAAACAAGACAAAGTGGTAGATAAAAACTCATTAGACAAAGTGAAACAGTGAAATAATGAACAGCGAAGTAGAGCTTCCTCTGGCCAGGAACAGCATTGCTAGTGTGGGTTCAGGCTGGATTTTGAAGGTCATGTGCACATGGAAGATTATTACTGCAGGTGGGATAAATTTTTGGCTACTGAGCCACCACTCCTCAGAGAAAAAACTTCTCCAATGCAAAAGGGTATGCAAACACCATAACACAGCAGCAGCTGTAACTTAACAGTCCCAGGACTTTACTTCAATGAGTTTCAATACTTGATGAGATTTTCTGTCTAAATATTTCTGCTAAACACTAAGTAGAAATGAGTATGGCTTTCTGGCCCTTTCTCTTTTAAATAGCCTATTGATATCAGAATATATGTAATCTTGTCACAAGATGAGTACTTGTTCACACTTAGACATGGCTCCTTAAGGCAAATTTAAAGATCACAGTTATAGTCTCACCTCACCTTAGTCTACAATCAAGGCCAAAGCACTCCTCTGTAATAAACAGTTTTGTAAATTTAATAGGTATCCTTGACCTAGATAATTATTATTTTAATCTTCACAGTAACATAAATTTTCAACTAAAAGTCCATTATGTGTTTATAATACTCTTCACCAACACACTCAAATTAAAGTGAAATTCTCATTTTTCAGGCTTTCACATGCTGATTCTGGAAAAGGTAGAAAACAAATCTTCAGTATTCATTTTACTGAATGAATTTATTACCTTTGGCAAATATTTTCATTTCCATGTATGTGTACTACATATGTTACTACAAATATAATTCTACTAAGTTTATCTAATTTTAATCACCCTGTAGATGACAGGGCAGTAAGGATTTAATGCATTACTTTGCCTCAAACACCGATGATGATTCAAGTGGGCAAGTTAGAACAGGATGTTCTAAAACATAAATATATAATAAAATATATACCAATTTCCATGTCAGGAGTGTAGTGTGCTAATAAACCTTGTGAGTTTTTCTGTATTTTAACACATTTGTCTTTTGTCGTTCTTTTTCAAACCCTGGCATCTGCAAATCTTGGATGCTCCCTCCTGTGTAGGAGTGGGACACAACATATACATCACTTAAAATTTTCCTGACTTTATTATATTTTTTGCTATCTTAATTCAGCTTCTCAAAACTAGCTCGACTGTTTTCTTTGCAGGGATTAGAAATTTTCAGAAACTGAAATTAAATATACTGAGGTGCGGAATGATTGACAAGGTTAACATGAACTGTTTACTCCAGGATTTCACAACAGCCCCTCATACTTTGAAATGTGAATGGCAGACCAACTTTTGCATCCAAAGCTTGTTTGATCTGACAGATGTTCTGAGACTACAAAAGATCTAGAAAAGGAATGAGACATAAATTCACATATTCTATCTCCTTAGAAACCCTTTTTTCCCTCTCTATATAAGGGACTAAAGAGTAGCAATACAAGTAAATAACCTAGAGTTTTGGATCAAGGACTGCACTCCAGTTCCTGTTACACTGAGACATTGGTTCAGTTTGGTGATAGACACCTGAGTTAGTAGAAAAAGAGAAGGAAACAATTACATCATAAGGATCAAATCCCACACTGCTGTCAGCCTAGGATTTGAAGGTGATACTAACAGCAATACGGAGGCTAAACCTTTCATAAAAAAACTCATTTGGAAGAAGATTCGGTACATTCTTGGCAGTAGGGTGCACTGCTGGCTACAGCAACATGGTGATTTGGATGCTGGTTCTGGAAGTCCTAAGCTCCTGAATGAAGAAAACTGTGTGTCACCGAGAAAGTCTTGTTTCTTGTTTCACTAAATATTTGCTACTGGCTACTATTGTCTGCTGACCTGGACAGACTGAGTCAGGCTGATGAGCAAGCTGGGAAGGATTTGATTTGTTTTCATGTCTAGCTTTTGTCTGATGTAAATCACCCTTAGCCTTTATGACACAGATATGCAGTAGACACTTGCTAACTCTCTTATATGTATAGAGGATTGAGTATCATGGGGTAGGCAATGGGTAATGGAAGCAGATAACTTTGAATCTTCCCCATGGTACATCCATAAAGTTGGTCTTGTCAGGATTATCAAATATTATTTTTAAAAACATATACAAGGGGGAAAAATCAAGCCTACCTGTTATCCAGCTCCTCCTAAAAATACAAGGATATTTACTCTAGGAAAAAAACCCCAACAATAATAAAAAAACACAAAACCAAAAAAACAAAACAAAAAAAATCACAACACCAAAATCTGGGCTACTAATTTTTCTTGAAAAACTCTTCTAGAATCTCAAGATTTTCATGTTTACAATATTGAGACATAGGTTCTTATGCAGAAAACTGGTAATCTTAGAGTGTTTTGTGCCAAATATAGTAGGATTGGGGGGTGGAAATGGATAATTAAAGTTTAATGCAATATAATATTTGTCACTTGATGTTGGTATTAACATTAATGGCAATGCTAAGGAACCTGGCTTGCTACTGAAATCCATGCATATATTTATTTAGTTTGAGATAAATGTTACTATTATAGCACTCTCCACTCACTTTTATATTTACTTTTTAAGTCCATAGCTAAGCTGGGAGGGCTTAGCTAATAGATTTCTTTTGTTTACTTTCTTTTTTTCTTCTTCTCCTCCCATGTTTTAATGAGAAATACTTCAAATTAACTCAGAAGATTCCAACTTTAGTGTATTTTGCTATGGGAAGGTTAATGTTAGGACGACATTCTGCCTTGCCCAGTTAAGAAAATGTCACTTGGCATGAGGGATTAGGAAATTTTCATCAACACAGTCGAAAGAAAAGGGCTGCAGTATGTAAGTGATGGATTGCTCTTCCAAAGTCAGGCAGAGTTCATTAGTTCTTGTGCCTTCAGGGCCTCATTCCAGGTTTTAGCTCTCACGTGACAATACAAATTAGGGATACACGGGGTTGTAATGACATATTTAGTCCTTGCTGTGCACAATAGCCATGCATCTGCAGCAAGTGGCAGAAGGTTTGTCAGTTTGAGGAGGCTTTGTGACGCAGGGAAGGCATCCTGCAGCCAAGCCATTTGGCTGAGCTGACAGCTACTGGTGACTGTATTGCTCTAATGCATGTCTGATCCATCCAAACACAGTCTCCTATTAAGATGTAAGGCAGTTTTAATTTTTCATCTAAGTGTTTATTAAATATTCTTGGCCAAGTTCAGTGATGATTTACCTGTGCCTTTGCTGCTGCAGTTTGCTTCTCTGTTGTGTGTGGTTTTCTTTTTGTGGGGTGGGGTGTTTTAGGGGGGATTGTTTGTTTGTTTGTTTGTTTTTCTTCTTGGATTAATCATGCTTTAAGAGAGTCCAGTCCTTTCTTCAGTTTTACTTAAAAAATAAGACAGTTGATGGTTCAATGGGGTGTAATATACCTGCCTTTGCTAGGCTTTTCAAGGTTTATGTACATATTTACTTTTAAGGATTGATTGTAGTGTCACTTTTAACATAACCTTTTCATAGGTTATAGCAAGGCCACCTTATACAAGTAATGCTATTGATCCCATTAATTCTTAAAATACAGGTTGAATACATCATTGTGTTTCACTCTATCTTTGTGATATAGCTATTAAAACAAAAAGTTTTTCTCCAATTTTCTAGTTTAATCTGCTGTGTAGTTTTATCTCATTTGTAGAGAAATGCAGTTTTTTGGTCCCCAAGTATGATTCTTTTGAGCTCTGTTCATTTTTACCCATTCACTTAATGAAAAAAATCATGAAAAAGAGTAAAATCATAATCCAAAACCACTTGCATTTCAACAACAATATAATTTTAAAGAGTTTAAAAATGTGGATGATAGAGTTAACTATTTCTTAAGCCTTCAATGCAAACACATCAATTTTTAGGTGAATTACCACTTAAATGAACTCATGCAAAGAAAGTTATTAGGCTCAGAAGTTTCTAATCAACAAAACTTGCTGTTTCAAAAATCCACCAAAACCAAATACAAAGGCTAGTTATGTAAACTAGGAAGGAAGAACTGATGTTTTTCTCTCACTGCTTTCATCTATCTTGAAAATGACCAAAACAACTTTAAAAGACTCTTCCTAGTTTATATTCCCTGCTTTCAGTCTTGGAGTAAAGTTATATTCCCATGGCCTCCTTTGAAATTGTGAAAATTAAAACTATTTCTAAATGAAAAATTATATTTGAAGTCCCAAGTACTGGAAATATATTTTAGCTGAACATTTTGAGATTATATAACATGAAGGGTAAACTTTCTAACAAAAAGAGGACTGTACTAAAATTATTTTATAGAAGCTAGTAGTAAAACAGGAAACAAATAAATAAAATATGGAAGCTATGAAAAGATGTTGTTTTAAAAGAAAATAGCATACTATATACATATATTATTACGTCATGTCTGTCAGAGTATAAAACATTCAGTTGCTTAAAATGTCACATTCATAATGCTAATAACTGGTGTCTCAGTTTATTTGTAGTTTAAATAGTTCATTAGTTTTCCTACATCCCACTAATTATTATGTGTAAAGGTAAAATTTTTTTTAAATCTAAATAATTTCTGTGTTTCAGTGACTTTCCATACATTGCTAGGAAAAATCCTCCTAACCTCAATAATTACTAATTTTTTGTTGTGAGAGTAAAATAATAATTCAAAGCAAATATCAGGACTTTATAAAAATAAAAAAAAAAAAAATTGGGAACAGTCCTTCCCTATGATCTTCCTAGATAATACTTGTCAGGGTCCTAGCATTTCTCCTTAAAACACTACATTTTTCAGATATTCTTGAGTAAGTTTACATTCGACCCTCAATCAAGTAAAAACTATCTACAACTTGGAAGTATTGAGTTCCTAAATTTAGCCCTCCAACTTCCATTTCTTACATTAAACTTTTCAATTTCTTTGTAAATCAACCTTTTCTAGTCTCTGAAAATGGATATATAAAACTGCAATTAATATTGTAGCTGCAACCCGTATAATCATTCCCAAACTTTAACCAGATGAAAACCATCCCAGCAAAGAAAAGTATGCAGGAAAATGACCCAGCTACTTAATTGGATTCTTAACTGTGTTTTCAATCTCCCAACAGGTTTGATACTGATAGAGTTGTAATAAAAAGTAAATAAATATAATAAATCATCACACCTACATTTTTTCTTTTTTTTCCTCTATTTATCAGTGTAAATTTGAAATCTAAATTTAAAACACAGACAAAAGAAAAAGAAAGAAAGCAAGAAAACATAAAAACAAGAAAGGGGGGAAAAAAAAAAGAAAATCAAGGTGCGTTAAGAAAAATGTAATTTGTACCAGAAAAGTGTGACAATGATTCTCTCAGATCAAACTCCATGATGTCTCACAAGATAGCCATGGAAAATGTCCTAACTGCACAAGTTGCTTGTTTAACAAAGCTTACTCAGAGCTAATCTGGCAGGCCACCTACAAAAGGAACATTAGTACTTTCTCTGTGTTGCTACATCTCTGTTTTCTCTTACTGGCATGTTTTTATTGAGTGACAGAAAATTTTTGGTAGGATTGCAATCATTCAGTTTCTTTCTTCCTTAGCCTTTAACTTTTTTTTTACTCTGAATCTTATATTGACTTGGCCTGCCATGACCCATATTTTCTTGATTACAGCATCTGGGACATTCTTACTTCTCACATGAAATACACTTTCCTTCCTCTTTGATGCTTTTGGTGTCTTTTTTAAGATTTAGTTTCATATGAATAAAACGGTGGTGGGGACAGTTAATATCTTTATTCAATTTTTCTCAATTATTTTTAGTTTCTGCCTAAAAATTAACTAAAATATTGAACTTTTTAAATTTTTTTTCTGAAATGATAAATGTAGGAGCTGATTAAAATTCTCATGATCAAGATATTCATCCAGATGAAAATTAAAATTACTTGTAATTGTATCTTATGTATGCACAACCAGTGCAGTGAAAACTTGGTCTTGGTTTAAAATCAGGAATATGTCATGATTTCTGCTGCAGCTGATAAAAGAAGCAAAATTTCTTAGATAAATGTCGTATATAAAGAAAGCTATACCTGTAATCACACATACTTTACAATAAACTAATTTAAGGTGTCTCATTCACACCTCATTCTATCAATGTTTTGTGCATCACTTCTCAGCCCAGCATCTCTCAGTCTGTTATCACTTGCTACCATGGCAGCATGTCCACCTGCAATCTGTGGCTGTAAGTACATTTGTCTTGTGATGTTCCCTAGCTATTCTGCTGGGAAGAAAAACAGTTTTAAGTTTTTGTTGCTTCATCAACAATACCAAATCCCATACTATATAGTTTACCTCTAGTGGAATAACTTAGTTTCTGAAATCACGGCATTTAGTTCACTGTTTAGTTCCTAATTTAGCAGATCTCTAAACTCTACAGCTGCTGGAATTGCCTTGCCAGTGGGAACAGGCAGGAAAGTTTACAGATGACTTAAAGAGTGGGTACATTATTGAAGAACAGTCTGGGACCCTTGATTACACAGAACTGGAGGTTTCCTTCAGACACTTGCTCTTGAAATTCTGATAGACAGAAACTGTCAGAAAGAAAAGATGATCATCAGTAGTTCTGAGTGCTGAGCAAGCCTTAAGAACCTGATGTTTGTAGGGGGATACATACTGTGGCATTTAACCTTACACCCTTTTGTGCCCTTTGACATTCAATGTAAAGTTTAAATATCATCAGAATAAGCATTTTCCTAAGTAATTTCCTTTCCCTTGAAAATGAGGAGGGAGAAACTCAACTGGCAGAAGATTTTTTTTCACTTTGGCTCTTAATGGTTGTTTCTGTGTCATTGTCAACATAATGAATCTAGATTTCTGTCTTCAGCATACAAGTTTCTGATCATTTCAAGAAAAGTCAGGCACTAATTCCTTCACATTCCTAAAGACAGTTCTATTTTTCTTTAAAAAAGGCAGTATATGTCTAAGATAGCTTTTTTTCATAGTAGTAGTAGTAGTATTTTCAAGCGATGAAAACTATTTTTCATCTTGCAGAAAAGAGCAATATTTTTTTCCATTTAAACTGCTGTAATCATAGTGATGCCATGAGGACTCAGCTACAGTAGTATTTCTATAAGACATGACTTTCAGAAAATTTTCCTTCTTTCCAAGTTTTATGAGATGTGGAAGATGTAGAGGTATCATGCACTGAAGGATACCACACTGAAGTACATTCACATATATATATCTACAAAGGAAGAACGATATAAAAACAGTGTATGAATTATGACCAAGGAACTAAAATATATATTGCTCTAGAAAAAAAAAAAAAGAAAAATAACATCTTGGTCAAAACATGTATTTCGAATCCAGAATATGCATACATGTATATAGGAGAAAAAAAAAATTGTCTTAGAGGAAAATGCAAACTCTTTTGCCCTAATGATACACTTAAACCTTCAAGATTTATTCCTGTTTTCTTTGGAAGAATACTAATGATTTGACTCTTTTCTTCTCTTTTCCTTCTTTTTTTTTACTTCAGTGAATAATGTGATGAAGAAGTTTTTCTGCCACTACAAAGCCATACATGACAGATAAGATACTGTTTTATAAATTCAGGGAGCTCTTTTCAAAAACTCCTACTATAATAGATATTGACCTTTTATCTGTGATAACCCAAGTGAGTAACTAACAATCATGTATTATGAACACACAGCCTTGAGTTGCTGGAATTTTCACAATTCATACCAAATGATTAAACTATACACTGGACTAGATAATCATTACAAGGAACATAATTTAGTCTTGCAGTTCTGATATCCAAGAGAACAGAAGAAAACTGACTGTTGAGCTGCTTATCAGATGGCAAGATTAAGACATAAACACCCTAGAAAAAATGTTGACATTATGGTAAGGGCATAAATTTCTTTATTATATTAGATATTATCTATAATTTTATATAAATTATATATAAAATATATAGATCATATATATAATCATATATAATTTATATATAAATTTCTCCACTTTAAATTTTTATTCCAAATTTCATTTCAAAGACAGTTTTTTAAGTTACATATTTCTCTCTTTGGGTGAAGTTGTGTATATATAAAGAATATTGTAACAGAATATTTTCACAGAAGTTCATCTTGACCCTGAATGCTATATGCTAAGGAAAATATTTTGCAGTAAGTGAAGTTCCTGACTGCCTTTACCTACCTTTAAATGCGTATACGTACAAAAAAGCACTCCATGAGTGAGATATTGTCTTTAGCAAAGCAGAAAAAGGGCTATCAGAATAATGCAGCATGAATATATATGAAGTTTTGTACATATTCTGTCTAGAGTGTTTTATCTCTAATGTTGCAAACACAAGGACAGCAAGCTCGGCCCTTACAATAAAATAGGGTATGTCTCCACCTTCCTTTTTTCTGAGAAAAATAGCAGGAAAGATTCTGATGGCTTTATGTCATTTCAATGTTCCACTTCGATTGAGAAAAAAATCCCACAGTCAAGGAAAACAACTTTTATATGAGTTTTGTGTCAACACATAAGCACAGCACTCCACAAATGTGAGGTCTTGGACACTGTATGATCTACTGTTATTCTTTTCAGGTGGTTAAAAATAACATTTTTTTTTACAGTTCTGACATTGTGTGAAGGAAAAATTGCTAAGTTCTGTGGGTTTCTTTGTTTAAAGTCATTAATAATTATTAGGATTTTTATTTTTTTAAAGTAAAAAAAAAAAAAAAAGGAGATTAACTTTCAACTACTACTTTCTTGTCCTTTCTTTTGGTGCTCCTGGCAGGCAGTAAAAACAAAAAATAAAGTTCTCATCATAGGCATAAATTTTTAAAAATAATATTCTAAACTAAAATAAAATAATAACAATAATAATTTATTATAAATAATCACTATTATTAGTATTAATATTAGTATTAGTATTGGAACCATTTTTATTTCTGCTACTGTTGATGAAAGGAACAAAGTTGTAATTTCCTACCTGCTTATCACCCTTAAATCAAACATTTCCTTTTTAAAAACAAAATTAGTATTCCCTTGATATTTGTATTCACAGCACAAGTGACTATAAAGCCATTGTTAGCGGTATGATTTAAAATATAATAACAGGAAAACACTAGAACTCAGAGTGTTTTGTCCATATGTTACAGAGAAGCAAATGACATTGGATATAGCCCTCACAGTATCACCCTCACAATAATGGAATTGACTGATTGCTTATTGTCATGCTCTCGACTGCACATAGAATGTAATTATCTACACAAAGCTTCTGGGATTTGAAGGTGCAAGCAGAATAAACAATATTTTTTTATAGGAATGAGTCATAGAACTGACTGACAAAAAGTTTTAGCGCCAAGGCTTAACATTCACTTTCTAAAAGAAATTAGACCAAATAACTGCGCCTTGCTCTCTCACCTAAATAAGAGGATAAGAGTCAAGGAAAATTTTCTGTAACAAAACCCACCAGATGTCTGCTGGGAATATAATACAGCAGAGAGGAAAATGTCTAGGCATTTCCTGAAGTGTGTGGACAATTTGTGACACAGCTGGTGAAGAAGCCCACTAGGTGAAATTCCCCTCTGGACCTGCTGTTTGTCATCAGAGAAGGACTGATGGGTGATATGATGGCTGGAAGCCAACCTGGGCACAGCAATCATGAAATTATAGTTTTTGATTCTTGGAGAAGTCAGCAGAACTGTCACCTTGGACTTCCAGAGGGCAGACCTTGGGCAGACTGGTTGAGAGAGTCCCTTGGGAGGCAGTCCTGAAAGGGAATGGAGAACAGGAAGGCTGGATGTGCCTTAAGAAGGAAAATTTAGTTACAGGGACAGGCCATCCTCATGTGCCTGAAGACAAGCCAGTGGAGAAGACCAGTCTGGCTAAACAGAGACCTAGGGTTGCAACACTCTATTTTAGTTTCTGTTATAGATTATTTTGAAATTATCTTTACCCTGGTACAATATAATTCAAATAAACAGTCTGATTTTTTTTTTTAGACAATATTCAGAAACAAATATGAGGATGATTCTTGGAGAAATCTGTAAGTAGTGCAAACATACATCCAAGATATATCTTAAAATCCTCAAATATTGTGACATTATGAATACTCTTTGAGAAAGCCATGGCCTTCTTTTAGTATTCTACAATAACTTTTGCTTTCATTGATAGCATTGAATGCATTGATAGCATTGATGACTGCTCACTTTTGGGTTTATATCTGAGCAACTTCAAGTCCAAGACCTATGTTAAACCACCCATTTTTAACTGTTTTTAATAAGATATTCCAAGTAATCAGTACCACAATTTAATAGTTATATATTCATTGCCATGTACACAATGTGGCTGAGATGGTTTGCTCAGTACATTAAGTTTTGAAAACCACTTTTAAAGTAAAATTTAATTACATTAAGTTTTGAAAACTACTTTTAAAGTAAAATTTAATTAAAAATATTTACAAGATACAAACACAACAAAAATATTTATTTCAGCCAATAATCATCATAGAGTTATAGAATGATTTGGGTGGGAAGGGACCCTAAAGATCACTTAGTTCCAATCCCCTGCCATGGGTACAGACACCTTCCATTAGACCAGGTTGCTCAATGTCCCATCCACTCTGGCCTTGAATGCTTCCAGGGATGGGGCATCTACAGCTTCTCCGGGCAACCTGTTCCAGTGCTTCATCACCCTCCCAGGAGAGAATTAATTCTTAATATCCAATCTAAACCTACTCTCTCCTAGACTGAAGCCATTCCCTGTTGTCCCATCACTATACATGCTCTTATAAAAAGTACCTCTCCAGCTCTTTGTGTCCTTCCTTATGCACTGGAAAGCTCCTCTAAGGTCTTCCGGAGCCTTCTCTCCTCCAGACTGAACAACCCCAGCCCTATCAGCCTGAGTTTGTAGTAGTGGTGCTCCACCCCTCTGATCATCTTTGTGGTCCTTGTCTGGACTCACTCCAACTGTTCCATGTCCTACTTATGTTGGCACCCCCAGAGCTGGATGCAGCACTCCAGGTGGGGTATCATGAGGACAGCAAAAAGGGGCAGAATGACCTCTGTGAACCTGCTGGCCATGCTGCTTTTGATGCAGTCCAAGATGCAGTTGGCTTTCTGAGCTTCAAGTATGCACTACTAATCTTCATGTAAAGAAAAATATACTCCCACCATTTCTTTTTTTTTTAAATACATATGAAAAATATATGGGTTTTGCAGCATGTCCTAAAAATGCACAAATTGAGGAGGATGACTAAGGAAAAGAAGGTCTGAAAAGGAGATTATATGAAACAAGCAATGTTCCAAAAACTGTGATAATTTTAGTGCTAGATATTGTGAAAGAGTAATTTCTTTTAAAAAATCATATTAAATTATTGAGGAAGGGATTTCAAAAGGGTCAAGGAACAGACACCTACTTTCTGTTGAAAGGCAACAGGTTCTCTAACTCATTTTCTTGGATTCAAAAATCTACACTTCTGGGAGAACTGGGTCAAAACCAATTAACTCGTAAAAACTCCATAGAAACTAAGTTAAATAAGTGTGGATGAAAGAACACAAGTATAATCCCCTTAATAAATTACAGCAGCTAATAACTAACCTTTCTGAATTTGAACAGCTATATTTTTCTAAAAAGCATTGAAATCCATCTTGCATAGGTCATTAACCCAGAAATAAGGTGGGCAAACATGACTGTAGCAAGATCTTTATCATAAAGTAATTCTCATTTCAGACAGGTAAATGAAGGGAAAAAGAGAACGAAAAGGAAAAAAATAAAAAAGGAAGAACACTTGACCAGTACCAAGCACTAGGCAGAAAGTTAACCAGTTTTCTACATTTCATTTTTAAGTAAATTTGCACACCCTCATCCAGCTGTGAGGCAAATGCTTTGATTCCCTGAACATCTTTTCCCTTCTACCACCTCTTAGATAACCCTCAAAGAGCTCTACCTACCAGCTGTGCATAAACTCATACTTGACAATGGATGACAATATCAACAGCACCAAATGAACCTGATGAAAGAGAGGCATTCAATGTGAAGGTCCTTTTCTTTGGAAATGCAATGAAGATGTGACCAAGAACCTGGTAAAAGAGAAAGAAAAGCAAGAAGGATTTTTATGGGTGGCCATGCAGGAAGTTCCTGAGTGAAGATAACCAGCCACCAACTTGCATGTCATAGAAATGTCTGTCTTTTAAAATGAATGAGTGCACAACCAAACTTCTGAGTAGCTCTTTATGCAGAAATTAAATGAATAAAGACTATTTCCACTGTAATAGGCATATCTGAATCATCTTGATTGTCAGTTGTTATCTACATGAAAAATAAAAAGATTTTTCACCACTGGCCCAAACTTCTGACATCTGAGGAATCATCTGCCATGAATTGTAACAATTACTGATGTCAGAGGACCAAAATTCAAATGATCGTTAATGTTGTTTGTCATGAATGAAAACATAATTGAATTCCAAATAAGCAATGTCACATTCTGTGAAATTGCTGCTGCCTGGATGTCAGCAATAACCCCCCAAAGAGTTACTGCATTTCACACAGAAAAATGAGCTGGCAAATAAATTATATGTATTTTTGTTTAAATATTGCATTAAAAAAAGCCAAAACAACAATTTTAAAAAAACCTTCTTTCTTTCTTTTCTTTTGCCTTTTTTCTTCCTTTTTTTACAGAGAAGAAAAAAAAAAGTTAAAACTATGGACTGAAAAACAGGCAATTACATATCTGTAACCTTCCTGAATATTTAAAATTTAAGAACATATCAGGAGATCAAGAGGTCTCTTCTTTTATATGGGAGGTCTCTCTAGGATAATAGTAAGATCTTGACACACATAGCAACATTATTAAAAACTATGATACTATTCAGGCCAAATAAGTATGTAAAATGATGCCATACTGCTTAAGGTCTTTGGTGTAACCCAAGTGTTGAGATCCTTTGCTGTGTGTTAGAGTAAAATTACACTGAACTCCTGTTGTGAATAATCTGATAATTTATAGGTAAACCAGGCAACCAAGAACACATTGATTTTTGAGGCTGATAATTTGTAGATATCCATTATAACAAAGGTGAGGCCATGTATTTTTTGTAATATCCCAAAAAAGAGAGGAAAAAGAAATAAGAAACTTTGATGGAAAAAAACCAAAAGCATTCAAGCATGCAGAATTTATTAGGAATAGACCAATTTACAGTAAATTCAGTGTAAATATTCCTTCCATTGGCTGAAAATGATCATACATAATGTTTTACTTTCTACGAATTTCCTTATTTAACTAAACCTGGTCTTTCCTTCCATATCTCTTTTTCATATTATTTTTGTTATGATGGACAAGAAGGGATAATCCAAGGTTAATGTGAAGGAATAATTTAAAGGGTTATGCTTGCAGTTTTAGATGGTTTAACAGTTTGAATGACAAGCTATCTTAAAACTAGAAATTTTTGTGTCATCGTCATGGCTTTTTGACCATTGCAGCTCTGCATCAACATTTCAGCTCAATATATGTTAGTAGTGACTTCAATTGAAGTTAATATGTCCCCATTATGCTTAGAACAAAACTGTCAGAGACAGTTTCTGTTGTATCAAGATTAAATTTACTTAAGAATTTTGCTTGATCTGAAAACTATCTATGGAAAAAAAAAAGGATTTTTAACCAAAAATCATACAGTTAAATGGATCATCATCCTCAGGACATATTATGGCACTGACTCCAGAAAGAGTCTGGAAAGCACTTAAATTGACATGCACTCAAATCAGCTTAAGGAATAAAGAAGTCAAATGCTAAATATAAGTTTCACACCCTGTATTTTCAGAGATGCCAAATCCAAAAGACTATTCTCAGAGCATTATGGCTGTGTACAGATTCAATGCTGCACTGCATAAGAAGGAAATGTACCTTTTATAGAGTGGTCTATTGACTGGAATATGGTGGCTTGGCTTCCACAGAAAAAGAGAAAATATGATGATCTATTCTCTTCTCTGCTGGTTTCTGCCAGATCAGTAATGATGCAAAATTCACTTCTGGGAGACTTATCTGCTTATCAAAATTTATATATATTAAAAAAAAATTACATGATAATAGAAAACTTAGAAAACTTAGAAAAACAAGTAAACAGACAAAAACTAAAACAAAACCACAAATTAGGCCACCTTCACCACATCTTTAGAACAAAGACTGCAGGTGGTTGAGACACATTCAACAAATTATTCAGGGTTATAGATAATTCTTCCTCAGCCTGGAGAACACGTGTATTGATCCACACAGGGTACCCAGTATTTTGTGCACACCCTGCTGCAAATTCTGCTCTGGGGTTGGGTTCAGCAATGATGAGCAATGATGTGCTTAGGAGTCTGACAAAGTCCTGGACTATGCTCCAGAGTGAAACTGTGTGGACTTATTCTGAAGCATCAATATATTCATTGACTAATATTAGGGAGACATTCTTGTCCTGTATTGAATCCAAGTGCTTTCCTAAGCCACGAAAATATTAATATATTATTATTAATATATTAGGGAATATTGATTTATTAATATCATAAGCAAAGAAAATTTTAAGATCCTGAATTCTATAGTCATCTTCCTTCACTTAGGCACAACTATTCACTTGTAGAGAATTAATCACATTTATAAATGTCTTCAGAGTTTAATATAGAAATGATCATACTCTTTCTAAACAAATTATTGCTGAATATCCCGTGGGATGTATAACTCAAAAAAGAGCCTCTTCTTTGCACTTCACACTCTCCTGCCTTGAAATATCTGTTTTCCCCAGATTTTAATAATTTCCCTTTGAGTTTTTGCTTAGGATTCATTTCTATGGAATTTATTTTTTCATATATACATCCCAATGTCTTTTAGTCCAAATCCCAGTATGATATGCAAAAGGACTGTCTCCCATGCCAAACTCTCTGTAAATCAAAAACCAACTGCATATTTTTATGGAAATGATTTATGCAAAGCAGCTATTTGATCCATAATAATAGTCACGTGACAAAGAAACAATGGAGAAAGAGGCCTGAGAACACATGGCAGCAACACAAATGTAATTACAATCAGCTTTTATTTGTCAGACGTAGAAATACAAAATGTGCATTCACAAAAATAATCATAAAACAAAATGTCCCAGGGTTCCACTCAATTTTATCCCATTTGTTTCTGAGGAACACATAGATATGAAGAAAAAACTAATTTGAACCAAGAAAAAAAAATGTGTAAAATATAAATCATGTATTTGAAACATTCTATTGTTGACCCAGTCAGATTTATTTAAAGCAAAACACCACCTCCTGCATATCCAATTAATGGTTGCCATGGCAAATAAGAGTTCCCTCTGCACTGTCTTATTGCAATATGCATGACAATTGCAAGTATATCACTCAGAAATTTCCATAATGATATTAGCTGATCTATCCAGCATCAGACAATTAATTTTGTGAAACATCAGGTGTTCAATATTTATCCTCATAAAAATTAAATGCAAACATTCACATATCATATGGAAATTGATTCCTTTATAATCACCATCCTGCCTCCTCTCATTAATTATTTTTCTTAAAATTTAGATTAGGATGGGAGACAGATTTCTGGTAAGTTGTCTGTATGAAATGGCCATGGCCAGCTCAATACTTTAAGCTTTGAACAACAGCTAGTTTTAAAATGAGTTCAGGTAAAGAATGCATTTTGTAAGAAATGTTTCATCAGTGAGCTATACTGGCTTTTGAACATGTTTCTTGGTGAATTACAAGTTCATTCTGTCTGGTTTTTGTAAGGATTTTTTTGATGATAATGGCTGGATGAGACAGATCCAGCACTTAGCACTGCCAAATTTGTAAGAAACGGGCAGAAAGAGTTTGTTGTCCCCCCAAAAATTATATGTCAATAAGGAATACATGTAACAGAAAAGAAAGGACTAGCCTAAATTTCCTCTTTTTTGAATATGGGTATCTTTAAACTGTTGTGAGCCAACACTCAGAGCTTCCCTTTGAGAAATTTTGGAATAGTGTTATTTTAAGCAGCTCATTGTGGTGTTTTATATAATCACCATCTGATTCATTGTGCAGTCCAACCTGGAGAGAGAGATGCCTCCAGGTTGTTGCTCTCTTCTCTAGGCTATAATCTCATCTTTTAGTGGGACTCATTTTCTATCCCTGGGAAGGTGAGTTTGGTGCTCAAATAACTACTGGAAGTAATCTACCCCAAAGAGACACAAAAAATAAGAGCAGTCAAGAAACCCTCTGGCTCAGGGAATCTAGGACTAGGGAGTTCTAGGTTATATGCATAGAAATGTTTCCAGGTTTCTGCACAGTCATAGTTTGAATCTCTTCGTAATTCTGAGAGAAGGTACAGAATATTTAGGCAATTTCTTCTCTTTGAAATGGGGAGCTTTCTTATTATTATAATTATGCTTAACAACATACACAACATTGTGAAGCTCCTTCAATTTAACCTTTTACTAATAATGCCCTCTCACAAGAAACCTTCACCTTTGAAACTTCAGCCTCCAACAGGTGAATAAGGAATCTAATTAGGGAGAAAAAGTAGAGTGATGTTGGTAAAGAACTGAGCGTAGGAATGAAGTCTTACTGAAGGACTAATAATGAAAGTGAAGGACTGGTAAAGCTGGAGTGGGCAAAATGATTATAATTATTAGCACCACTGGTAGTAATGCCAATCCTTCTATTTTGGCTATTTGCTTTCAATAAATTTCAAGAAACAGCTGTGTGTAGCAAAGAAATCATGTGGTCTATGAAAACAAACTTCAGAGCTCTTCATTTTTACTCCTTTGAGAATGTATTTTTATGTCTAGATTTTGGTTTGGCTTGGTTGGTTTTTTTCCTAGTGCATTGTTTTGCCTGAGTTTCTTTGGTTTTTTCCCTCTTCTTATCCACAGGATCCCTTTGGTAGACAGCTTAAAGCATAGTTTTACATGAGAATATAAAATTTTTGGCATATTTAAGGACATCGTATGAAAAAAATTAAAATTAAGAAAAAGACCTTGAAGCAGTTCTCTTTGGTATGAAATGGTTATTAATAGTACAACAAACCTATTAAATAATCATGATCTCTTTGCAGGGAAGAAACAAAGAGTTAATTAAAGACAGAGTATACAGTTTGGTTTTTAGACAGGTTTCTGACTGTATTTGGCATCTGTAAAATAAAACAAGCCAGAGAGCAAAATGAGGGTCCATTGCACATATTCAGATTCACAGCACTGACCCTCAGTGCACCAAAATCTGAAGCTAGCTGTAGGCAACAGAAGTAGCTGGAAAATCTGGACTCCTTCTCAGCATTTTTAATGCAGAATTTTGCAATGCTTTTGTTTTTAGTCTTTTGGCACACACTGTAACCAATAGCTTCATTTAGCAATATTCAGCAGTTGGATGGATCAGAATATTTTTTAAATGAATGAAACTAATTTTGCTTGCAGTAACTTCTACCACACCAGCTGTTACTGTTATCACTGCTGCCATCATCATCATCATCATTATCAGCATAACTATAATTACTTTTAGGAAGATAAATCAAGGAAATGCAGCAGTGGAAAGACAAAGTGTCAGGACATAGGGTTATCCTTTGTAAGTCTTAACAGTATTGTTTTATTGCAGTCTGCATTGTGGCAAGTTTACTGCAGCAGATTATTTACTGCCCTTTGATTAGATTTGCTAGAATTATTGGTGATTTCTTCTTTCTCTTATGAAAGGTGTAAATAAATGAAATTATATTATCTGTTGACATTTTCTACATAAAGCAGAAAATCAGTTTTTATTATATGATAAGTAGTCTCATTGAATTTGCTTCTTTCATTTAAAAGGGAGCACCCGCAACTCAACAGATCCTCCTACTATTTCCATCTTATTTGTCTAGGTATTTACACATTAAAAGCCAAGAATAGAAATAGAAAGTGACACTCTATTCCACAGAATATTAATTAGGTACTTTTGAATAAATTATATGGTCAGCTGTCTATTGGAGTTCAGGTATCAATATAATATGATCAAACTACACTGGCTTGGGGTGACTGTGGAAAGAGAAAGGGGAAAATGTAGCTGATATCATATTCTGCTATTTATCTCGCATTCAGTAACTCTATGCACATAATCAGCTGTCTATTTATAGCTGGGTAGTGTGAGAAGAGCTACAAAACAAGTGTCCTTAAAATTGACTTCTCTAAAACCTTAGCTTTAAATGTCACAACAAATATGAATTTAACAGCACTTAAACTCTGACTTCCTGATTCTCAATATGTCCAGGGGTATCACAAATATGACCAGGAGATTTTGCCATTGAAAAGGAAAGCACACAAGCCATAAAATCCAGTACCTTGGATTACTTCAAATGATCTCCCTGCCATTGAGTTAATTTAAAAAAATCTAATCTAATATTCAACTAACCTTCCATAAATACAATTGCCATAGTAGTGTCCAGTCAAACCACCCAAACACTATGGAAGTACACGTTTTTCTAGAGATAGGACTAAATTTCTGGTTTATGACACATCAAGATTCAGTGTGCAGTCCTTCATGAGTCTGAAGACCAAATCACCTATTCACATATTGTTTAGACCTCAGGGATAAGAGGGTTATAAAGAGGCATTCTATATTCCAATACTTTAATCTTCCATTCCCAGATTCAGATTGCTAAGACAACTATTTAAAGTTGTTTTGGACCTAGAACAATTGATAGTTGTCTTTATGATCTCCTAGAGCAAGACTTAACTTGAAAATAAATGTTTTTCACGATAAGTGGAGGTGTTCTCAAGTCAAAACATCCCTCATTACTCTCATTAGGCTTCTCTTCATGTCATAACTTTGAGACCAAATACATTCCTTACCTAGCACTCTGCAATTCTGTAATGTGAATTTTGGATACATAATTTTAGTTATTTCCTCTTGCATTTTAATAACTGCTTAATACATACTCACATTTCCCTTAAAAAAAGGCTGAACTTAAAAAGCCTTAATATTATGATAAACTACTAACATGTCACTTCATTTTAAATGCAAAAGTAATTTTAGTGGGAAAGGAATTTCACTTTAACCACTGACAGGTATAAATATGCAGAAAGGTTGCCAAAATTATACCAAAGAACATTAATTAGAAAACTGAATAGCTTTTAATCTGGTGAAGTCTTTGTTCCTACAGATTGACAAAGTCACTCTTTGAATGTTAAAGATTACAATTTCTGAGAAGGACATGCATGTCTGGTCTTCATCTGAAAAACAGAAAATATTTCTGAATTAATACCAAGGCTTTTATTCAGTAATGCATTTAATATAAATTTAACATATAAAGTGCTCAAGTGCTAAGGAGTTTGAATTATATGTTTATACACGCATCTCGTCCAAAAGGGATTAATTTATATAAGCAGCCATTATTAAATATTTTATTGTTGGCCCTAGGTTTCCAGAAATTTTGGATAGCAAATCACCTGGTACACTTGTGCTCTTTTCTCACTTCCCTATAAAGAAGCAGCACTGAAAGCTGTCTTAAGTCTGTTCACAATAGGATATTGAATATAGTGCAAGAGAACATTTGGATCATAAGCCATTGCAGTATGAAATGAAACTAGATCTGTTACTCTAAGAATAAAGTAATAAATGAAAACTGCACAAGGTTTCCCTCACTGACTGGAAGTCTTGCTCCTCTTCTTTTAAATTTTTTCCTTGCCCTTTGTTTGATTATACCCTTTCAGTCTTTAGGGCTTTTCCCACCATCAAAAATTAAAATATACCATTATTTATAGCACTGGGAGGAGCATAAAATGAGATAGGAACTCCTGGACATACTAATGTATTTTTTTCTTTTTCATTTGTGCATTTACAGACCCTAACATCGAATTTAGCCACATGAGTTAATGCCTCACTAATATGAGGAATGTCTTCTACATCACTACAGGGCTTTCACTTTGTGAATTGTCTGGTCTACAGAGAACTCTTTTGCGGATGCTTTTTTATTCCGTTAATAGGCAGTAAAGAATCATTTAAAGATGAATTAAAAATAAAGCCAGTAAATCTACTGAAAAGAATTAAAAGGTTTTCTTTAAAAATTAAAAAAATTAAATTGATGGAAAGGTGACTGGCCTGAGTGGATCATACATCTATTAACATCTGGATAATACCCCAAATGGGTCCACAAATTGATTTGCCAGCAATGACTTCCCAAAGTAATCTGATGGAATTCAAAGAGGGAAAAATTAAAATGAATGAAGGAAGAAGTGAACTATCTGTGTTTAATCTTCAGTTTCATCAGAAATCGATTAACTAGCTGACTTTGGGTCCAAAAGAATTAATTATACTCAGCCTCCGGTATAATTAACAACACTATGGCCATCTCCCAAAATATTCATTAAACAGTCAGGAACAATATGAAATTCAAATTAAAATTGGAAAAGAGATTAAATAGAAGTAGTCATCTCTAAAAAGAATCATACTACATCTGAGATGAAATCATTTAAGCAATACAAAATATGGAAATACATTTTGTGTTACATTCGATTATCATTAATTCCAACACTGCAAGCTGGCAGTTATTTTAGGCTCATTACAAAGACTAAAATGGCCTGGAATTTTAATAGAAATCAATCCTCATTGGAATAATGGGAATATGATTCAAACTTACAAGAAGTTTAGTTCTAAAATTCAAGTTTTCTTTTTAATTCTAAGTTTAACTGAACAAATTTGCATTCTGATATACATCTACCATTACTGTGAATTACTAAGAAATATGCACTTAGATGGGAATGGAAAGAGAGAGTAGAGGGAAGAGAAAAGATGTAGCTTAAATATATGTTTTGGAATCCCTATTTTTTAAATTTCCCAAACCTAGTGTTAGTATCCTGTGGAACTGAATAATGCTGCCATGCGCACTATGGAATTTACTTTCACTTTTTTAAAATTCACTTTACATGTGAATTTTTTTCACCCCCTGCAATTTTACCTTGCTATATTTGGTAGGTAATTCTTCTCAATGTCAATACCTTTTGGCCAGGAAAAAACAGGCTTGTCTTGCTTTCTGTTGGTTTTTAGGTTTTTGTTTGTTTTTTTTTTAAGTCAAGTATCACAAATCCTCTAATTTTAATAATTTCTGCAGAAAGGAATTAAAGCAGAGCAAAAGTTACTTTATTTAAAGTAAGCCATCTTGGAGGGGTTTTATGTGTTACACCAAAGGTTCTATAAAGGAAAATACTCATGAGCAAATCAGTTAGAAAACAAAAAATTGTGTATGCACATCATTAATTATCAAAATTAAATCTTCTATTATTTTATAATTTTCTTTTAAAGTTGGGTTTTTTATCAAAGGCACAGAAAGAACCTACTTTTAATTATTGATTCCTTATGCAGATCTCATTTTTGCTTGCTACTGACACCTTTAATAAGGTTGTTTAATAAGACTGTATCAAAAAATTTGCACTTAGAGAAAAAAGTGTTGGATTATTTAATAGTTTGGTATAATGTCATCATTCTGCATGTAAGCCTTTCTCTTCTTCAATCCTCTAGCTGGCTTGACTAGGAACTAATCCACTGGCAGAATTTTGCCATTGCATGCAACTTTGATCTTTGGTTCTGTGGCATGCTGCTGCTTGCTGGACATCATATGGCCATCAAAGCTGCTCTGTCAGTCCCCTCCTCAGCCAGACTGGGAGATAAAAAATAATGAAAGGCTCGTGGGTTTACATCCAGACAGGGAGACATCAGTCACCAGGTTACAGTCACAGATGGAAATAGACCTGACTTGGAGAAAAATAATTTAATATATTACCAATCAAGCCAGAGTAGGATGAGAAACAGAACTGAATCTTAAATAAACACGTTCCCCCCTGCCTCGTTTCTTCCCAGGCTCAGCTTCACTCCTGAATCCTTAACCTTCTTCCTTCCAGCAGTGCAGGAGGATGGGCAATGGGGGTTGCAGTCAGTGCATTACATGTTGATTCTGCAGCTCCTTCCTCCTCAGTGGGAGGATTTGTCATACTTTTCCCCTGCTACAGCATGGGCTCCCTCCCATTAATGACAGTCCTTCAACAACTTGTCCAGCATAAGTCTTTCCATTGGGCTGCAGTTTTTAACAAAATGTTTCAGCATGGTCCCTTTCAAGGGGTGCAGTGTTTCAGGAACCAACTGCTCAACCTAACAGACCATTTCAACCATCTGGATGTCTGCTGCAAAAGTAATACAGCTGGCTGGATTGAAAAACAATCCAGGGGGCTCCTGAAGTGCATCAAGGATAAATTTCTGGTCCAATTGCTACACAAATCAACCTGAGATGAAGCGTTACCTGACCTGGTGCTCAATAGTTCATCTGAGGTCATTGAAGAGATTTAGGTTGGTGGCAGCCTGGGCTGTAGTGACCGTGTCCTGGTTGAGTTCACAATCTTAAGGAACATGGACCTGGCAAAGAGCAAAGTCAGAACCCAAAACTTTAAGCCATTTCTCTTAGAGCAAGAGATCTCGTCATCTCAATGTTTAGAAAGTAAGACAAGGCAAGCCATAACTCAGTGTGGTTGAGCAACGATCTGCTTCTCACACAGAGGAGTAAGAAGGAAATGCATGGCCAGTGGAAGTACAGTTATGTGACCCAGGAAAAGAATAGGAATATCATTTGAATGTGTAGGGATGGGACCAGGAAAAGTAAGACACCACTGGAATGGGACTTCTTAAGGAACGTGAAGAATAATAAGAATGGATTCTCTAAATACATGGGTCAGAAACAGAAAGCCTAAGGAATATCCAAGTTGTATGAAAGAGTGAACCTGCATGAGTGAGAAGGCAGAACTGGTAATTACAGCTATGGAGAAGGCTGGGGTACTCATTGAGTTCTTCTCCTCAGTCTTCACTGACAACCAGCTTTCCCATGTCTCTCAAGTACCTGAACCTCTAGGTGGGAGTTGGGGGAGCAAAGCTCCTCTCACTGTAAACAAAGAACAGGTTTGGGACCTCCTGATGAAAGTGAGTATTCACAAGCCCATGGGGTCTGATGAGATGCATCCCAAGTTTCCAAGGGAGGTGGCTGATGTTGTTGCTCAGAAACTCTTCATATTTGAAAAGCCATAGCAGTCAGGTGAAGTCCCTGGTTACTGGAAAAAGGGAAACATAGCTGTGATTTTTAAAAGGGAATAAATAAATACCCAGGGAACTACAAATCAGCAAACCTCATGTTTTTTTCTGGAAAGTTCATAGAGCAAATCCTCATAGAAGAGCTGTTAAAGCTCACACAAGACAGGGAGGGGATCTGAGGCAGCCAGCATGGCTTCACTAAGGGCAAATCGTTCCTGACCAAAATGGTGGTCTTCTATAGTGGGCTGACTGCAATGGTCAAAAAGGGAAAACTGACTGATGTCATCTACCTAGATTTCTGTAAGGCCTTTGACACAGACCCACAAGACCCTAAGGAGCAGCAACGATGATGTGTGATGCACAACCCCCATTTCTGTCTCTTGGTGTCACCGGGGGGAAGAAGTAGAGAAATTTGGAGTGAAGTTGAGACCTGGAAGAAGGGAGGAGTGGAGGGAAGGTGTTAGTTTAAGACTTTGTTCTATTTCTCATTACCTACCTCTGATTAGATTGGTAGTACATAAAATTATTTTCCCCCAAGCTGAGTCTTTTTTGCCCATGACCATAACTGATGAGTGATCTCTCCCTGTCTTTATCTCAACCCATGAGACTGTCCTTATATTATTTTCTCTCTTCTTCTCCAGCTGTGGAGGGAAGTGATAGAGCAACTTAGAGAAGCACCTGGTGTCCAGCTAGAGTTAACCCATCACAAAGAATCAGGAAATTACATCAACGAGTCTGCTCTCAAAAGGAAAGTATTCTCTACCATGCCATTGCAGTGGTTCTGTGCAAGGACTTTTCCATTCAAATCTTATGCATAATTCATTGCAACATTTGAGAAACCTTCCCTGATTAAAGGTAGAGCCTGCAACACTAAACAATAAGAAACTTACCAGACCTCTGGAAACCTTTCAAAAATGCTTATTTCACAGAAATTTAATTAGATTGATTAGGATTATTGAGCTGCACATGTGATATTCCCCTAGAGGCCATTTTTTCTCATGAGTTTTCTGCAATAGTTAAACTGTAGTAGGACACTCAACTGTAAGTTTTAACGGTTACCCTTGCCAAGTAACTACTGGGAGGGAAAAACGGAAGATATACCTCCTGAAAGCCACACAAGCAGAGAAAAACATTCTTTGAAAGAAAGAGATGACACAGGAAAATATAAAAGGTACACTGATTTTTTAAATATTGGAATCTTCTCCACAAATAAGTATGCTCCACAGAGGTTAATTAATTATCCAGATTGTCCTCAGGGAAGACTTATTTGAATTTTTAGTGAATGTCACAAAAAAACCCAAAACAAATAAACAATGAAGAACTAATCTTTTCCTCATTATATTTCTGCATTTAAGTTACTTTAAAAAATAGATTCAAAATCAAATAAAATCACGCACAGATCCAGAGATCTAAAAATGTATCAGAAAATATTTCTAGGATGTCTCAAGACAACTTCAGATTTTTAAAAATTATTTCTGGTTTAGGGTTTGTGAAGACAGTTGTGTTATTCACTCAGCATTCACTTGTGTTCACATCTATCTGATTCTAAGAATATACAACTCTCTTCAGATATGGTGTGAGATTTTTATGTAGTCTTTGTCTCACTCTTCTAAGAGTAATCTAGATAAGCATGTCTTGAGTACAGTCATTAAATTGACATAACTACCAGATGATTAGTACACTCCATTATGACTGGTCTGTATCAGAATTGGTTGCATGAATTAGGTAGTAGCTCCTTCTAATTTCCAAAAGGCATTCTTTTAAGGGAAGTCTAAATGGTGAAAACCTGGCCTCATTTAGTGCATTAGCAAAACTGACAAAGTAGTTTGTCAGTCTTACCTTAGAATTCCTGAATTGAAAGCATTAACCATAGCATTGGACTTTTTAAATTTTATATTATAAAAAACAAGTATTACTCATGAATACTTACACCAAGAAATGCAGATTTCAATTAAATAGATTTCCCTTTCTTTTTGGAAGCATATTTTAAAATTAATATGATATACATTCTCTCATTATTCTAATTTTACTTTCAGACAGAGTTATTTTCCTTACATTATTATTAATCACATGAAATAAATCTATCAATAGAATAAGAAAATTAATTGTTGTCTAATCAACAGCCTAAAGCAGTAAGGCAGTAATTTCACAGTATCATACAACCTACTTAGAGGTGCTTCACCAGTGTACATCCCCTTTAATACATGACAGTTAATATGTTCCACTTAATCTTTTCCGTTTCATGCTTCTTTCAATACCAGATAAAAGTAATCACGTCTTCATAGACCCAATACTGGATTAGGAGAAAATCAAGACATCTCAGATTTTTACTGTGGGGGAGATAGTCCAGTATGAGCTAGTATGGCCCAGAAAATTATTTTCTAACATTAGAAGTAATATCTCCCATATCCTATTTAACCACAGACTTACTGCATTAAAATGTCTTTAGGGCAACATAACAGAATTTTTCAGTGTGTTGTCATTCTGATGTAACAGAGGACTTACTAATGTAGTATGCAGCTCCAGGGTCTGAAGTAATCACAGCAAAAATGCTTTGTTGGCTAATTTTCTGTTCATCTTGAACAGAAAAGCAGAGGTATGAAATACATTTGCAATTTTTTTTTCACCCCTAATATATCATTTGAATGGTCATGTTAAAAAGTAACTTGTCAAGTAGATTGAATTTCAAGAACCGTCAGCTTTGTACATTACAAAGCATATATGACAATCACTATGAAAGGGCATAGAAAATATTTTCATTGTGCCAACTTTCTTTTTTTTTTGAGGAGATAGGTTAATATTTGCTTAATTTATTTTTTCTTTTTCTTTAAAAATGTATTTCTACATTTTAATAAATAGTATGTCCATAAGATCATATCAATATAGCAACCATAAAATATAACTAAACCAGCCACGTTTACTACAAGTAGAGATGGAAGCCCAGAAAAATTTCAAGCAGCCTACTAGGAGCCCAGTAGACTATTTCACAGTGCAAGGTAGTCTGGTTATCTAATGCCAACAGATTTTTTAAAGCCATTTTTGATACATGTTGGTCTTATGTGCACAAGCATGAACAGGCTTGTCAAGGGGATGTTCATGTACTTCAAAGGCTTTAAAATAGGGTTCTCTCTGGACCACATCCACACGTAGTTGGAAGAATTTATAGGTGATGTTCCTGCCCTGCTGGATAATTCTATACTTTTTAATAATCTGGTTGTTTTAATGGGTGAGAAATGGGATCAAAAGGGAAAGATTGACAAGGAGCCTATTCATTATGGATTTCAGAATGCTCTAGATCCCTGTTAATAGCATACCTTCCTTGATCATCCCCAGCACACCAGTCTCCCTGGAGTTTAGCAAGACCATGACTTCTGGGTATGATGTGTTATATGTATCCTGACCCTGAAATCCTACTATGTTATTATAATATGCAAAATACATATTGTTAAGCCCTACTCGGTGTGAGAACTGGGAGCATTCCACAACCTCAGACTTTCCCCTCAATTGTTTGGCAATGAGCCCTCCATTGCAAAGGCAGTTTACCTCTTAACCACCTGGGGACAAGTATAAAGGTATAAGGTAATTTCCAAACCTGGGGTTAACATAAATTGATTGACTCATCTGTGGGTGTTGCAAAAAATCTTAGGCCCTGCTCTGCTGATATAGGGAGAGCCACACAAACCCCCTGGTTTGTCTGATTGCAAAGATGTGCAAACCCCAAAATTAATTCCCCAGCAAGGTTTGTAGAGTTATAATTTGTATTCCCTGAAGCTGGATTCCAGGTCCTGGCAGTGGGCACACATAGCCACACGTATAAAAAGAACACATATATACCAAAGCTACAATTATTCCTACAAGTAAAACAACAAAACCTCATGTTGAATGAATTGTGTGAAGTGTTTCCTCTTCCTCCTTTCAGTTTTAGATTTCCACCTTTAGAAGGTCAGAATAGAAACTATTCAGTCTCTTTACTGTTCACTGACCGACAACTGCTCAATGGTTTGTTCAATTCAAACAACTCAACAACCTTTGTCTTAATCATGAATATGAGGCATTACATTGCTTCTAAGTTGTTATGGTTTGCCATACTTATTTACAATATATTCACATGAACAAAGATTTTTGGTATTCTTGCTATTGTCTCTATGAGTGTCTTAAACCTATAAAGTAACAGTTCCTTCTGTAGTTTGATAGTAATTATCTCTACCTCATTGATGGATTCTGATGTTTAAAAGGCTTTTGTCTCTTACCTCACCACCCTGTCCTGACCATATTCAGCAGAGGAAAGTGCAATCTGTCCTTTTCTCCACGAGTTCCACTTGATCTGCTCACTATCTTTTCAAAGTAATGTAATGATCTGCTGCAAAACATGAAAAAAAAGGCAAAGTTGGCATCAACTGGACCTGTGACAATGAGTTTCACATTTAATTAAACAAAAAATCCCTTCTGCTTGCTTTGAACCCATGATCTAACTTTACTAGATGTCTCTGAGTTTATTATGAGTAAAAGAGTGAAGTGGTTGTTTCTTAATCATTTTCATTAAGCTTGTCAAGATTTTTGGATCTCTTTCATATTCCTCCTAAGTCATATCATCTCTATCATACACAGAAACTATCCTGTGTCATTATTATCTATATTGCCCTTGTCTGTGCTTTGACATTAAGGGGAAGGATGTAAAAAGGAAGGAGTTCAGAACTACATTCATATTCAAGGTGTGAAGGCACCAATTAAACATAGATAAAGGAGAAATAAATTACAATGGCTGATGATTAGGCAGACAGTATGACAAGAAAATTTAAGCAGGGAAAAGTGTTAAGGAGCATTTATGTTGTGGAATACCCAGGCACTAAATGTTCTATCCTCAATGCTATGAAAATTCAAACACAAAAAATTTGGAAAATTTATAACATTTCTAAAATGAGAACGCAATTACTTAAGAAATATTTTCTGATTTTAAGACACCTTTCCTAATCTTATTTAGATAGCTTGGTTTCTTACCTGCTGTTTGGATTAACTCTTTTCTTCTTTCTGTCCTCTTCTTCTTATAAACTGAAAAACCCCAAAAACTAAATACAAAAACATAACAAAAATCCTACATTTTTAACGAGAAGAATCCCAGAATTTTTACCCTGCACCATAATATTTTATATCAACATCAGGTTAAAATAAAAAGTTGACCTCAGGGATTTATTTTTCCCTCCAGGTTATATGTGGGAAGAATTATGTTATTAAATGCCTTCTTATATCCAGAATGATACTCAGTTTTTTGAGCTAGACCACAGCCAGGTGCTAAAAACTATAACCATGAGCTTGGTGATATGGATTTTGTTATTCTATAGGGCTCAGAACCAAAATTTTTCATTCAATTGTTCTGCATCAAAAAGATTTCAATAGAGCTCAGCATATTGTCACTCGCACTGCAATGCTTATGGCCAAACTTTGAAAAAACCACCACAGCTACTGAAGTGAGGCCTTTCAAAAATCTGGCAAATACTAATATTCTGAAAAGCTGAAAATTACAGATGATGGCTTTGCAGTTGTTTTATTTTAGAACTTGTTTGCAATGAAATGAAAAATGCTATTTTCTCCCACATTCTCTTTTTGTTTAGCAAAATAGGCTCCTCTCATATTGCTCTTCTGTTTCTATAAGGGAGTGATAAGTAGGAGCAAGCGTATGTATAAATACTAATAATATCATCAAATCTAGAACTACTTAACTCATAAATGTAATTTAATAAAGTTTAAATCTTCACATGTATTGTGTGTAGAGCTGTTCATGTACATTGAATGATTCCAAGTGTTCCTTTCTGAGTGTTTAATACATGGAATAACTCGCTCAGATTTGATATTTCTTTGATAGTTAAATTCTCAGATAAACAGACAGCAACAGACACTGATGCTTCTCTATCCACACTGCAGAAAAAAAAGAGGTATCAGTATTTGGGTTTATAGACCAAGCATGTGATACCGTTAGCACGTACGTTCACAATCAGAATTTCTGTATCCTTTTTGTAGACATGGGTTAATAATACCTCCATATCTAACAGCATGATGCTGGGGAAGGGTATATTAAAGATTTCATGATGCTCATGTGCAGGTTAAATCACTGTCAGAGTTCTTCCATTTCAGGTGGCCACATACTGGGTTTATTTTTATATGTAGGTATGTATGGGTTTGATTATTTACACCTATATGCAAAATAAATTAAATGTATCCAAGCTCAATATCAAGTATTAATGTTGACTGAACACAGAATGGCCCACATCTCTGCCAGCAAATTGTCTAAGGTTTCAATTTCAGGCAGCTGAAGGAATACAGACTATCAGGAATGGTCCATGGACTGCCTCTGAGTACTACTTAGACACAAGCTATAAAGTTAAAAACTTTTTAAGAATTCAAAGATATGTCAGATAATTATACAGTCCTTATAAATTAAAGTTATTTAATAACAGCAGTATTGCTTAAATGTTACAGGCTTCACTTACAGCTGATGTGCTCTCACATTATATGTGCTCCTGATTTGATGCAAGGGCACAAATGAACTGGCCTGATCAAGGAATATTTTGTCTGAAGAAAGGAAGATTTACAGAAAGCTTGAAGCCATAATACAAAAAGAGATGAGATCCTATTTATGTCTTGAATTCTCAGCTGCCACTGAGAACATAAGCAAATTAAAATAATTTAAAAAATATTTATGCATTATTCAGACATTGCTTTAATTTCACCTTCTTTCAGATATAAAAAATCAATCATCTTGTGCTTCATCTTTGGCTCTTCAGAGATTTATACACGTTGCATATTATGTATTCCTTATTTCCAGTTAGAGAATTTAGAATGCATAGCTTTCAGGAAGGGTATGTTAATATACACAAGGAAATGAAAGTTTAGCTAAAACATGAAATGCCAATTTAAATTCCCTTTACATTCACAGTATTTTTCTTATACAGTCATATTTTTCTTTCTTTTCTTTCTATTAAATTAAAACTAGGTTTTCAGTTTTAAAAACCCACACAAAACAAACAAGACTTTTAATTTTCATTCTTTGGAATAAAAGAAAAATTAGTATTACATATTCACAAAAAGTTGAAATAGAATTTTCCAGTCACACACAACATATGGCTCGAACTTTATTTCCCAGGATCATGCTGGGATGTTTATAAAGCTGTTTTTAATAGCTGCTTATAGATGATCTAAATATCTGATTATCCCATACTTCATAGTACTAATAATAATCATAATTTTTTAAAAAATACATTTTCAGAACTTTCCACAACAAAAATGATACAATTATCTTGTGGAGTACTAAGGATTTGTTCCTCTTTCATGTCCATTTTTTCCTAAATAGGGAATGCTAAATCATTTAGTCTGATCAGAATGTCACTGGCCAATAATTTCTTCTAGCTATGTTTTGGTCACTTGTTTATTGATACAATTTTTTAAAAATAGTTTTTATAGACCTTTTTTTCCCTTTAAAAAATATTAAGTCTGATTTTCCTGTTTGTCCCTTTTTACCACAGAGCAAACACAGCTGCAAACATTACACCCCCTTCTAATCTTCATAGTTAGCTACTTAGGGGCACAGAAAACACTTTTTTGTCAGACGATTCCCTCCCCCATTTCCCATACTTTTATGTTCCACCCTTCACTAAAGCTTTTTAGTCTGCTACAGATCACTGAATTTCAAATGATCAGGAAATGGCTTAAATCTTCAGATGTTTTAAACATGAAATATTCTTTTCTTCATTAGGAAAAAAAAAAAAAAAGACATTTTGAAACTTACTGCAAAAACTTAGAGAAATCCATAATCTCATGGGTGTTTTTGTTTCCCTGAATAGTGGGAGATCAGACTCCAAATCCTCTTTTCAATATTTTTAAACAAAAGTGGAAATGAAGTATTCCAGCAGCAACCTCAAGAGAAAAACTTATTTCATGACAGCCTGAAATAAGACAAAGCAAAAAGAATCTCTGGCTCTGTAGTTTACCTTTCCTACTAGTTCCTGGCCCCTGCACTTTATTAATAGCAGACTGATGATTTCTTTTTCCCAATCACAAGTAGTTCTCACCAGCCAAATTTATTCAACCCAGCTATTATCTTTGTATTTTTTTTTGTTTTAACTTCTCCAGTGCAAATGCAGTACTCTTATACATGCTGGTCACTGGGGGCACTGACTTCCTCTCTTTATATTGAATCTTTCTAACTATACTTCTACCTACAAAAAACATTTTCTGTGAAACAGAACTCAGGGAATCTCAGAGAAAATACCTTTGAAGATTCCTATCTCATGTCAATGCTTATTTTTCTAACAAATATCTGCTGCTAGGACTTAAAACTTTGCCAGCAGAGATAAACTCCTGAAACTGTAATTAGATTCTACTTTTTGTGTGGGTAAGAGAATTCAGAAAGCGCCAGCTATTTGAGCTAGACTTTTGTCATCCATGTTGTTTCTAAATTGAAAAACAAACATGAATACATTTTGATTTTGATGAACCAAGTAGTTATCTGTGCTGACAGCCATTGTTACGTTTTATCCATAAACCAATGGAATTTACCCTATATAGGCTGAGATGTTAAATATAAACAAGAAAAAAATCAGAGTGTTCATAGCAGAAAGCTTGACTGATTCTTAAATACAGAGATTATCAGGCATCACCATGAAGGAATGGTTCCTATTTTGAAGTTTTAGGATGCTTTGCCTTACATTTAACAGGTTTATTCATTGTCGTTTTGGAGCATCTTGAAAATGATTCCATCAACGTGATTTTCATGCAGTTTTGATCAAAAAAAAAGTATATCAAGCCATGAAATTGCTGTTGACAAAGAAACTTCCATCACCTCATAACATATTATAATACAAGCTCAATATTTCATGAAAAAAGAAGATTGAAGGAACATCTGCGTTTAGAGATCCAGGTTTATTTTTCCCTTTCTTCTTGTACAGTAAAATACTACAGAATCAAATATTGAAATAAACTGTTTCTTTCTCTTCATTAACTCCATTAATTCAAAACAAATGAGTAAGGTACCACTGTGCAGAGACAAATTTAAATCAAAGGCCTAAGATGCTTGGCAAGGTATCTCCCTGGAAAAAAAAGCTCCTCTGATATGCTAATATTGTAATGAACTATTCACAAGATCTTTGCCACTCAGGACACTAACATTAACACTTGCTGAGTAAATGATTTTCAGCAATTGCAATTTCTTTTTATTTATTTTTCTTACTAAATTGGAATTGTGAAAGTAGAGTTCCTTATTATGTTTCTTTTTTGGCAAGCAAAGATAAAATCTGCATTATCCCAAGTGGAATCCATATTACTTTAAATTGTTTACTAAGGCAAAAATTTAACGTGTGTTGCAAAAACACTAAGTAAAAGAAATATAACTGTTTCCTGAACTTTGTTTACTACTCCACACATTATCCAGTTATATTGAAACTGTATCAACAGATATTGGAAGTAGCATAATTAAAATTGCCAGCATACTTTCCTGTAACAGTACTGCCTATACATCACTGCTTTTTTCTTCTATTAATTATAATAAATTTACAGATAAACTATTTTTCCCTGATTTGATTCTTAATCTGGTGTGACAATTCCTAATGCAAAAATCTCCTGGGATTGTGTATGCTGACTGATCCATGAGGGTGCAAAAGCGGTAGGAAGTACAATTTCCAAGTCACAACACCATAACAGGGAATTCCAGAAGTAAAACTACCAGCTTATCTACTAAGAATATATAGTTGCACAT
This sequence comes from Entomyzon cyanotis, assembly GCA_024500445.1. Lineage (NCBI taxonomy): Eukaryota > Metazoa > Chordata > Aves > Passeriformes > Meliphagidae > Entomyzon > Entomyzon cyanotis. The sequence goes on along the minus strand of JAKEPQ010001005.1, from coordinate 39,439,592 downwards.
CCAAAATATAGCTATCCCATGTCATGGTCAGAAGAGGCAGAAGAAATATCAGAAGAATCAGATGTGACCAGTGTAGGCAGCTATTCCAGCAGACTTCAGAACTGATGGAGTGACGCAAGCAAAATTTATGTATCCTACTCCTAATCTGAGTCAAACCTGAGCCCAGCTCTAGTCTAGCTTAGGATCTTCTACACATCTGAGATTTGATCATAGCCAGATGATCCTTGTGAACTGATTACAAACATAGCTTGGTAACTGGATTTTTATTCCAGCCCTTATCAGTACGTATCAATTGTCCTTTTACTGAATCCCAATTCAGCTCTTCTCAGACTCAGAGTGTTAACAACAGCTCCTTTGTAGGAATTACTGCTTAAATGAAATCTGAACATGGCCTCATGTTGTGTGCTGACACCAGACCTGTCATTGGGGAAATATAATATTTTAGACCCTAAAATTGGCTTGCATCACAGTATTTCTCATAGTACAGCTTTGCAATTATCCAGAGCTTTCTGACTTGTATAATTGTAGTGTAATCAAGACCTACTAATAAATCATATGTGCAGATTTCATTTTATTAAGGTGAAATGTGATTATTAGCATATTCCTGAAACATTAAGGTTCTAGTTGTCCCATTCCAGAATGGGAAATATGGAAGCCTACCTCCCCTAGATGTAACAGTAAAGATGGCTGTCATGTTAGCTTTATCTAGCTGTCATATCAGGATAAAGCAATATAATTTCTACACTGACAGAAAACCAATAACTTTTTAAACTACTTTAAAAATACTCTTTTTTTACAAGTTTCTCCACAGAATATGTACAATAAAAGGAAAGGATATTTTACTTGGTAAGTATCTTCCAAGAAAAAAAGATTTAATCCATGAAACAGAGAGCAGCTAGCAGGCAGGTTGCAAATGATGTCCATGTCAAATTAAAGCTTAGGGATTGATGCACTTCAGTGACCTCAGACATGGGGAAGGAAGTTAACATACCTTGGGAAAAAGGATGAACCACTGAAAATGGCAGAATTTATGGCCACAAGAACATCTGGCAGGACTCCCGAGCTAAGGAAGAAATTAATAAAACCAACTCAGCAATTGTGCTAAAATCAGCTGCAGGTGGGTAAAAGGTACTTCTGACAGGAGGACCTCTGACCACTGACCCACACACCACTGACCCAAGAAACCCACTGACACAAAAGAAGAGATCAACTGAGCAGGACGACTAATTAGGATAAGAAGTGAAAGAATCATTAACCAATAGAAGATATACTGATTAAGAAGAGAGCTATACTAGCAGCCAATGAGAACTAATCCCTTTGTTTGCTAAAACAGTTAAAAGCTTGATAATTGGTGTACATGAGAGGTGAAGAGTTCCCCCATGTAGCTCAGCAATGAATAAAGTAATGTTGGCTTTCTAACCTAACAAACTGCTTGGATAGTATATTTCCCGAATCTTCAGTGACAGACCTTAGGGAAGGAAGGAAGAGCTGCAGCACACCAGGTTGGGCTCTGCTAGCAGCCACCCCATCACCATCACCACTTCTGCCTGCCTGGGGCAGACAGAGCTCTCTCACGCAGGAAGAAGTGCCCCGGGGGTAGGCATGTGATCTTACAGGGTCACAGAGAGCAGGATGGGTCACAGAGAGCAGGGTGGGTACAGGCAGAGGCACAGCAGGTGTCCAAGCACTCCCCAATAGGAATGTGCACATCTGTAACCCACACAGCCTGGGTCTGTGCAAAAGGAGTGCACATAATACCTCTGAGGAATCGGGTATAAAAGACTGCTTAGAAATTTGTAGGCATTTATTAACATTCTTGTCTTGTGATTTATCCATTTTGCTGGTGATATTGATCCTAGATGTATCGTTCAATGTTTGCAAGTTAATTGCATGTCATTAGCAAACCAATAAACCATTTCAGATATGATTTGCTTAAAACTGTATGAACTGAGCAGTTTTGCTTTGTGATAGCAGCTGTATTCATTACCATAAGGCATTCTGAGATAATATCAGAAAAGACTGTCTCTCTAATATACTGGAGTGTTTCTGCTGGAGCATAGGAAATCCTCAAGGATAGAAATGAGGTTTGCAGCAAAATGACCTGTGGATATCTGGATAGATCTGCAGACACGGTAAACAGCACAGTACTCACACTGCCTTGCAGAATTTAATCAACCAGTACTTTACTAGAGGAGGGTGTTTATGAAACTCTTTGTTAAAAAAATATCCCCACAAATATTCTGTGCCACCCTTCTTTTTGTTTCTACAAAACTGCTACTGCTTAAGTTACATTAGTGACAATGAACATGTGACAGTACTTCAAAGTGATTCATTCTTGACTGCAAGATTATCTATCATTTACAGTGGGATCTCTGCAGTAGCAACTCCAAACTGCACCATCTAATGACCTATCTGGTTCAGTGTGAAATGTTTTTAGACTACGTGTTGGGTTTTAGTTTTGTTTTGTTTGTTTTTTTTAATGGTAGTGGGAGAGAAACCCCCTTATATTCATTGCAAGCAGGGACCCTGGAGCTGTGTCCTTTTCCCCTCAGAGGTATTTGGCATTTTATTGTAACAAATAGCTAAAGATACCTTCTATAATATGCATGAATTATATATGGATTTGTATTTCATATTACCTAAATCCAACTAGGCTTTAAAATTGCATTACAGAAGTAATTTTCTTTTGGTTGTATCCAAAAAACCTCCTGATAACTTCCTTGGAGTGTTGAGGGCAGAGTAGGACACAGCTATGTTAAGTTAGTTATATTCAGAGTTACTGTTGCATGTAAGTAGATTCCACACAAAAAAACCCCACAGCAACTGTAAAATAAAGGATTAGTCTACTATTAACTTTTAACCCATTGGTTTGTTTTTCTTCATAATTCATGATTTCTTGTATTATACTTCTTTTTGTACATTTTGTGCCCTGGCAAGAAATTTAAAAATAATACTTTTTCTAATAACCCCAGAGAGAAAAGAATAAATTACTTATTAGCCTTATATTAAGTAGTGTCTTTCTTGGTATGATATTTCTTTAATCTTCTAGTAAGACAAGCATGATTTTAAATAATTTAAAATGAAAAGATGTCATCTGGAAACCATTACAGGTGGCAAAAGAATCCTTGCAGCAAGCATTGGAAAAGTAAAATGGCACTTAATTCTTAAGTTAGTTTCTAATTGATTTCTTTCTAATGAAGATAGTTAAGACCTAAGATAATAAAACTAACCCCATTTTATCATATGGTATGACGCATGACTAGTACCTTTGGCCAACCAGTGGAAATAATGGATTTTTCATCACCTGAAAATAAAAAAAAAATATAAAATGCTGTTTTAAATCAGATAGCTTTTTTTTTCCTCAAAAAAAAAAGAGAGGCAAAAAACCCCTACAAAACCAGAAATCCAAAATTTAAGCCTAAAGTTAATTGAAAACATACTTTTTAAAGGAAGGCCCTAGTAATTGATTTCTCTTTTGTTTCTTTTCAGGCTTTGTATGTTCTCAAATCTGGTAATTACAAACCTTTTCTCATGTGGAACTGCACTGTTTTTAGTACAACCAGTGCCAAAAAAGTTCCATTCAACTCTGATTCTTTTTGTTTGCATATTCTGTTGTGGAAACAAATAATAGTAGAATTCCTGAGAGTAGAGTCAATCAATTAGATTTTACCAATCAGGTAATTCCGAAGGATGAAAAATTTTTAGCTAACGAAGTTGTAAAAGTTCATTCTGAAACAAAAAGTGGCTACAGTTTCTTGCTTTGACAACCTGTGTTTACTAACACTGACAATGCAGTTGCTAGCATTAAATTTAAATCAGATAAATGAGATTTTTCAAAACCAAAAGGATTCAGAGTATGGGTACCAGTTGAAAAAAGGGGAAATTTAGGCTGAATATTAGGATAATTTTTTTTACTGTGAGGGTGGTGAGATACTAGAACAGGTCATCCAGGCACTTTGGGGATGTCCCAACGCTGGCAGTGTTCAAAGCCAGGCTGGATGAGGCCTTGAGCAACCTGATCTAGTGGGAAGTATCCCTGTCCATGGCAGGGGGAATTGGGACTAGATGATCTTTAAGGTCCATTCCAACCTCTTAGCATTCTATAATATTATAATTCACATTCACTTAGACCCACAGATACATCAGCTGCTAGGGACAATCCCATTGACTACATTTATGTGACTTTGCTTTGCATCGAGTTGGTCCCTTGTTCAATTTAACCCTACACAGTGTTTTTGTGGTCACATTTTATCCTTGAATAACCCTACAAATTAGGAAAATACAAATGATGAATTAAGCACAAGAAATCCTGTGATTTGTCCAAATCCTTATAGTAAGTGCTGATTACAATTAGTGATGAGTTTCCTGAGGCTTATCTAATGTTCTTGTTATTGGAGCACTTTTTCTGTAAAAATGCATCAAGAACTTCTGTGGTTTTTATTTATTCCAGCCTTTTTTTAGGATCCTACTATGAAGTAAAAAAAAAAATAAAATCTGCCTTTTGTTCAACTTGTAAGAGCTATTAGACTTTTGTTGTCCTCATAGGTTTTCTGGCTGAGATTAGGACAGGAGATGCCTTGGGAAAGTTGTCTTTCTGCTTGCAGAGATGCATTCACTCACTTCCTCCTAATTTGTCTTCACAAAAATATCTTCTCCCAGACATCTTGTTCCCTTTCCTATTTTCTAATATTTTGCCCTTCCAAAGCATTCTAAAGAAGAGAGCATTAGTTCAACCTTTTACCAAAGTCCTCACAATCTTTCTTTATGTTTTTCAAGTCCATGACCTTTCTCCTCTGCAGACAGATCTAGCACGAGTCATTTGTCTCCTTTGATGCTAATATTCTCTCTTAAATAAAAATCCTCCATGGTATCAGTATGAAAAACAAAAGTTACTTGCACAATTGGATAGGCTCCAAGAAATGATTTCACAGCTAATAAGAAGTCACTCAACTAGGATTTCACTGGCTATGGCTTTCCTTAAACACAGCTCTATTTTTAAATATCAGACCTAAGTAAAATGTACTAGTAGAGTTGGTCTCTCTCTATCCCTTGCATGAATGGTTTGATGTCTGAGCTCCACTATAGCAGATACTTCTCAAGAATGGAGTCCACTGAGGCAGCTGTTTTGATATATAGGCTTTCCTTACCCTGCTATTCCTTTACACAGCACATGCAAATAAACAGTACCCTTGGCACAGGGACCTACAGCCATGGCAGACTACACAGACAGCTCTAGCAACACATTAGAGCACAGATCCCTCATTGGAGTTCAGCAAAAAGGATCTCCACTTCCTAGGCGCAGCTGCCAGCTTGGGAGAAGCTGTAGCACTATTTTGAAAGAGATACTTAAAATATTCATGGTGGATGCTACCATCATGAGAGATGGCTCAACAAATGTAACATAACTGAAAAAAAACCAGTTTCACGGAATGGATTGGATCCCTGATCTTAATGAGAAAGAAATGTAAACAGAAGTCATTGATTTCTCCTGTTGCAAAAGCAGATGTCAAGAAAAGGTCCCTAAATATACAATAAAGAAAAAAAAATTACAGATTTTCTATTTTATTTTCTAAGCAGTTTCGAAAAGAACACATTGCTGTAATAAATTAATTTAAAATTATGGGGCACAAAGGTAAGTTCAGTTGAAGCAATCATGGCACCAAAATTGACAGTGTTCAGAAAGTGTTTGGACAGCACTCTCAGGCACATGGTGTGATTCTTGGGGTTGTGCTGTGCAGGGACAGGAGCTGGACTTTGTGGACTCTTTTGGATCCCTTCCAACTGAGCATATTCTGTGATTCTATGAATTTCAAAGTGAATTATACAAGCAGTTTATACAGGAATGAAAATTTCTGAGTTTATGTACAATACATAGAGGTTTTCATGACTCTTTAGGAAAGTCAAAATTTTGATAATGCCTGAGAATCCTAAAGGCACTAAGCCTACTGAATTTAAGTATAGCAGAACTCATGAACTATTCATGTGAGATGATTATATATTTAATATCAGCATTGATTAAAGTAAGTATCTTAATATATGCAATTGCAAAGATAAATTTATTGCCCATCCACCTTCGGTATCCAATCACATTCTGAAGAGGAACTACAATTTTGTTCTTTATTTTAAAACATGGTAAGGAGGACAACTGAAGAGATTTAGTTCACCTACAGTTTTTTGAAGACACATAGGAGTGAACATGTGAGTTTTCCTCATAAAAGGAATACCTCACTATAGATTTATACAAAGCTTGATTCATTTTCAGAATGACTCAATGAAGTTGATAGCTTTAAAATAGATTTTATCATAATGGTTTGCTGTTTTAAAAAAAAAAGTTATTTATCACTATCCATATTGGAGACATTTGAGGTCAATATTAATAAACTGGAGGTAATCTAATTACAAATCCTCTTGCATAGCCTTCTTTGCAAATTGGCAGCATTTTCCCTACTGTAAGGCCTGTTATTCTTTTATTGATTTAATGAAGTAGCATGCTTTATTTATATAACCCACTTCCTGAATGTGTGCTCATCTGTAATGGTAATTTGAGGTTAATAGAACCTGTATCTTCGTGTTGGTTCAACTCAGCCAATTGCTATTACTCTTTTGAGGTAATAATTTATTCAGGCAAGCAATACTCAGCTCTCCCACCTGAGGAGCTAAAGTACCTCTTCAGACACTTATCCAGGGAATTTTCTAATTCAGCCATCCTAACTCAGAGGGCAGAAAGTATAAATTAAAGATTAAAAGGCTGGTATTGCAATTTTTAGGGAGAGTATAATTTAGGCTGCAAAAACAACCCAGGGTGAAATTAATAAAAATTAGAGGTTGGGGGTTAACAGGAATCAGGTAACATCAGGGAGCAAAAGGAGGTCTTATTACAAAGGACACAATCAGATGTGTGGCATATGCTTGTAAGGACTGACAAGGCAAAGCAACGACTGAGATGTCATTACTAAAATACAAAAGGTAGTAAGAATTTGCTCTGCAAGTGTATTTAGTGTCCAAGAGACTGAGGAAGGGATTGCTTTGTTGCTCAACACACAAAAACAATGACAAAGGAATGGTATCAGGAATATAGTATTTACTGCTTTTTCTGTTTCATTCCTTAGGAACAGATCAGCTGAGACTAAATGACTGCTAGAAAGCTTGTAGCTTCAAGTGCCGAAGAAAAAAGAAAGTACTTCCTTTTGACCTTACTTTTTTACATAGAGTTACACCCTTAAGAATAGCAGAGTGAACAAATTACTTATCTTGGTTTTCCTAAAGATTGTATTGGAAATGCATGACACTCTGATAATCAAACATGAAACAGAAGGAACTACAAGTGTGGGAAAACCAGTTAGAAAAGATAATCCCAAAGAGTAATTATCAATAACTTGTTATTATGGAAGGATTTATTTATTGCTGTTCCATATGGCAAAGAGAATGGAAGAGAATGTATATTATTGAATTTACTAATAAAAAAGAAAATCTGGGAGGGTCTACAGGGTCACTAGAGGACAAGATCCAAGTTTTCAATAAGCCCAAATTTGTGAAGGGTTTGAAAAACAAAGTCATTAAGGGAAATAAAAAGTGCTGCGCCTGTGCAGGAACAACTAACTACAGAAATACAAGAAGAGGACAGCAAAGTGGAATAAGATTGTTTATAATGGAGCACTAATTGAAGAAGAGACAATAAATTCACATACTTACTAAAGAAGGCATGTGCCATATTGGGATGTATTAATACCTATATTTACAATTCTGTTCAGTCCTGGCCATTGTACTTCAGAAAATGTGTAAGTCAATGTGAGAAAGTCTAGAAGAGAGAAGTGAGGTTAATCACAAGTTTTAAAAATGTGATTGACCTTTGCAGAAAAGTTGAAAAAATTAGGTCTGGTTTGCCTTTCATTTAGACTTAAAATTACCTGGCAATTCTTTGAAGAATGTCTGTTCTGATCAAATGATGATAAACGGGCTTACATTGCAAGGTAGATGCCAGTTAGATTTTAAATAGTTTTATGGCAAGGAGCCTGAAACACTTTTTACACCTCTCCTGCTGATTACTTATTCATCAAGGCTTTGTTACAGTTGAATTTGATTTCTTTTATTCTGGAAAATAAATTTTATTTTTAAAATCCCTTCCAGATTATATTTAGCTTTAGTGTAGTCCTAGAAATGTAGCTTGTTATTGAGAAGCTGGAGTCAGCAACAAAAAAGACAAAAAAGACAGGCTGAAAAAGCATAACTGCTTATATGAGGCCAAGATATATCTGGGAGGTTGCCACATGAGATGATGAGTGAAAAACAAGTGGTGGAAATGTTGTAAGAGTTACAGTGTTAGTGAAAGTGGTACGAAACATTGAAACAGCATGAAGGGGTCTAAGGAAAACAATCAACATGGTGGATTTGCTCCTGATATTTACTTGAGTTTGATACTACTCACACGCAAATTATGCCATAGAAATACCAACCAGAGTCAGAGGATACAAGACTAAAATAGTGACTTTACTGCTCACACAAATGATGGGGAAATGAAATGAAAGTATGTGAGTACACCAGCTTCATACTGTCATGCACAATGGGAAAGTAGGCAGGAGGGCAATAATGAATATGTTGCACAGATTCTCATTTGTCCAAATGTCAGATTATCCTGAAAACTTTTAGATCACAACATCAATTGAGATCAAGGTGGATGTATAAAACTGACGGTTTAGATTTGCCTCAGGCAAAATATTGTAAAGGAACTCCTATTTTCAGACTCTGCTAATTAGATACCAGTTTTGGGGGGGGTTAGATATAAACATCTAAAAAATTTAGAAAGGCCTGCATTTTTTCTTAAAATGAAATATTTCTGTTAGGTTTCAACAAGAGGAGGGCCTGTAACATCTTCAGAACAATACTCATTTCAGCATTACCTACAAAATGGATTTCATTCATTACAGGTAGAGTACCTCTTGGAAGAAAATGCCATTTAGTTAAAAAAAAAAAAAAAAAAAAGGGTAAGTGAGGATTTTTACATAAGTCAAAAAAATGGCTGTAGAATTGTATATGTAAGAACAAAAAATCACCTTTCATTCAGACATCATTCAATAGTAGATGGTTTTACTTCCCTTTACCTCTCCCATTCTTTATGCTAAGAGCTGGACAACTACATTAGATGCAAGAGTCTGAAGGATAAGTCCAAGGCTGAACTTCAAATCACAGTGCAATTCCAACAGGGGCACATTACATTGCTGCTCTCAGAAATATCTACATTGTCAGATGTGTATTTAAGTGAAAAAATAGTCTTGTTCTCTTCAGTCTTGATCTACTGATCTCAATGGACTTTATTCTCAATAAATATTTCTCAGTTTTTAGAGTACCACTGCACAAAAAAAAGGCAATGGGAATGAAATAAATTTATTCCACTTACAAATTTCCTGAGATATTATTCCACCTTGGGAAATTTCATTTTCAAAATTTAAATGAGTGCCTGTAGTACAGGACACAGAACTGGAAAGGTAGTTTTGTATGTTTTCCATAGCCTCATATTTCAAAAGTATTTGTAAACCATTCTAAAGATTTAAAAAAAAAAAATGTTGACAGGCATAACATAGAACATCTGGTAGGAAGAATAGTGCTCTTCATAAAACAAAGAAAAAAACAAACAAATAGAGCATCCGTACAGAAAGTACTGAACCATGGCTCTTCTTCCCCTGAAAAATAGGAGGTCAGTTATGTTTTTAAAATGGTAAATTAGAAAATTTCAAACCCTAATTTCATTTTCAGAATCTTTTTCTTTCATGTATGGCTAATAAACTTAGTAAGTACAAAGAGAAGAAAGAGTCATAACTGTATTGTAGTAAAATTTCCTTGTATATGGGGTTTATCCTCTGCTCCTGGACCTGACTAAAGTGGTTGTGATATTTCTGTTTTCGACTTGGATGATACTTCACACCCTGCCAGATTCCCTTTTTGGAAATGAAGTTCCTGTTGCAACTGCATTTTCTTTTACATTCATCAGTAAAGATAATTGCAGCTTCTGTTACTAAATCAGTCACCAAAGAGATCAAGTTGTCCTTATCCAGCTTCTCAGAGTTGAGAAAACATTATTTGTTATTAACTCTATCTTGAACCCTTCTATCTTATCCTCCACTACTGGCAAACTGAAGTAGCTTATATCCTGTAACATTTTATGAGTCATTCAAGCCATTAAATGAAAATATGGCCTTTTTGTTTTATAAATCTGTTACAGGAAGCATGATATTGTGATTCATGGACAGTATTTTCTGATTTTATGTGCGGAAAATATGCAGTATCCCAATTTATCTGCCTATGTGATTAGTTTCTCTCTTCCCTGAGTTTTTCAGTTAGACTTGACTCATCACCTAGATTAAATTTAGGAGATATTTTATAATAAATAAATAAACTCTTATAAAGGCTTAGATCTAAGTCTATGTAAAATTGCTAGTATTTTTTTACGACAGTTTGAATACATCATATATATTTTAATTTTAGTCTGCTCTTATTTACCATCTCTCGTTGAATATTTCTCACAAAATTGAAGGCTAAAACCAGAGGTATAGATTTTGCTAGTATAAATTTGAGGAAAACCCTGTGGAAAATATTTATACAGAGAACATCAGAAGTTTAATATACAGGGGAAAAACTGGGTATAATTATGGGATCAATTAGGAGCAAATTGCAAAAACTATCTCTAAATATACTATAATGAATTTTGTTTAATTTGGAATCAGAGAAATTTGTTTATTTCTTAGCATAACTATGAAGGTGGGTGGTTTTTGGTTTTGGTAGGAAGAGGATTTCACTATTGTTTTATGTACATACATAGTAATTAAGGAAATCTCCCATCTCCAGATCATGAAATGAATGTTAAATAAAAACTGTTTGGAAGGCAGTTTGGAAGGAATTTCCTGCTCTGTGTAGACATAGCATGAACATACTCTGCAAACTTTCCCTTCAGTTTAGTATATCATTTTTCCATCAAAATGTTAAAATATTGAGCCAGACATATTTTGTTCCAGACGTCTTTGTTTCAGTTAGTATTCACTGAAGCTTAAAAGAACCCTAAGAAAGACCATATGGCTAGATACATTTCCTTATTTCCAAAAAGAGAAAAAGAAAGCCTCATGCTGACTTGCAACATGCCCTGCCTCAGGCTTTTGATTCCAGAGCCTGTGTCCCCTGCTCCTCATTTTCTCAGTACTGTGTGGTTCTTCATATAAGCTAGGTCATTCTGCTTATTTCTCAATTTCTCACAGTTTGATCTTTGACAATTACTGGATCATAGCCTTCCCCTCTCTCCAACCAATCCAAATACAAAAAGAGTGAGTACAAAGGCACAGGAAAAGGACTCCTGCTTTTTGTCCTCATTTTCCAGTGAAACCTTTTAACGTCATAACACTGTGGAAGAAAATGAAATTTCATCCCTGAAAACTCACAAATGACCAGGATATCTGAAACTAAAGGATACAAAAACAAACAGGGAAGGGGAAGGGCCTCTGTTCCCTTTCCTCACTATTAAGATTTCTGCAGAAATGAAGATATTATTAACATTTGCATGTTTATTTTAAGTTTTGTGCCTCAAAGTCTGATCACAGAGGTGACTCCCTGGACAGCAGCTATTATATGCAAGAACCTATTTAATTTCTATGTATAAAATGAGAGGTTAGAGAAGGTGAATATTTTAAATAGGAAAGTACAAGAGCACTACATCTGTAGAAAAATTGCTACTAGACAGTTCTTTTTACTTCCCAGGCAAAAGATGAGGAAATTACTATCCACAGGTATACAATAAAGCAGACCTCATCTTTCCAGGATCCAGGAATCATCTGGCTCCCTTATCAGAACATCAAAAATACTACTCAAATTACTGTGAGAAAGAAGATATGAAGTCATTGCCCTTTGGAGAAAACTGAAAGGAAGTTTGTTCACTGGAACAACCTAATTACTTTAAAAAGAGGTAGTACTTTGGGGAAGCATTAAAACACTCTCAGAAAGGATACCACATAGAGTACATTCCTTCCAATAAACACCAAACTAGCCGAAAGCACACCAGAAGTCAGTCTAAGAAGATGGGGAAATACGAAAAACAGCAGTAAGGAAGAAAGAAAGAGAAAACCACTCAAAGAAACTAAGAGATTAAAATGCAACACAAGTTAAAAAAACCCCCAAACTATCACCAAGAACAACAAAATCCCAAACCAACAAAACCTCACAGAAATCCCAAAGAAAAACACAATGGAAAAAAAAATTAAAAAGATTTGTTTCATCCTGCCAACAAAAGATTTCTTTTTTCTTTTAATGTGAATAGGAGAAAGTTCAGGACTACTTGGTACCTTAACACAAAGAAAGGAAGTAGAAATGAAAGCGCAGCTTCTGGGTTCTGATATAATTGGTAGGATTGCAATGTGGTATTGTGCTTTAGGAAAGATTGCTGTAATACAAGCACCAAATATTATCTTAAATTTATTTAACAACCCTTGTTGAACATCTGTACAACTGTGTCTGTGGTCTTTTCAATAAATTTCTGAGAATTCTGCCAACCTTCTGTGGTTTCTTGGATTATGACACTGAGCAGCTCAAACTACTACCATGTGTTTCAATTTTTGCATTTCAGACACGGCAGTCTCCTCCCTCTCTTGAGAAATGGGTTAACTGCTTTTGGGTGCAATATTATAAGAAATAAAAGCACCTTATCTGGCATCTGAAAAAAAAATGCTTTTTTTTTCAGAAAAGCATTGTCCCTCCATCAGAATGCACGTCCTACAGATTGGCAGGGGTTAGAAAGGTTCATTCAGCAAACAGAAGACCAGTTATTTACAAAACATATGAAAAAAGCCTCTTCTATCTCTGTCTCATCTTATTTAGATGTCTTTTTGTGTGCTTTGATTTTCTCTTCTGCAGTTGCTGAAGTACAGTTCTGTAGAGCTGTAGAGTTGCTAAGGAAACTTCCCATTCTGTCCATTCAAGAGGCTCTGTCCATCACACTCCCGAGGTCAGGGAATTTCACTACTGGGAATGAAGCCACTTCCCAGTGGGTGGCTCCAGTGCCCCCCTTGACTCCCCACGCTTCCCACTCTCACACAGTCAAGCCAGGTTTCCTCACCAGATCGACCCCATATTCCCCATGTCAGAGTCTAAGATGTCTTGTTCCATAAAGCATTTTATTCGTGGTGTGTGGATATTGAAAAGCTGCAAGCAGAAGCTTTTCCCTGAGAACCTCTCCTTTCCCATGCAAGCTGTGAAAAACAATGAGATGAATTTTGTAAATAATAATTGAACACCTGCTGTTTTCCTGATCTGTTTTGGGTTTTAGGCAGAGAGTGTTTGGAATTGGGTGTAGTAGGACTTCAGCCAATCACCCCGGGAGGTGGGTGACCACTGACCAATCACCTGTGGAATTTTAGCACATAGAAGCAGAAGTTGTAACAATAAATGCTCTCTCTGCTGCAACTGGGTTCCTGTGTGCCTGGTGCATTCTCTCTGGGTATTACAGCGACAATAGTGCAGTAGCACAGGAACAGCCCCAGCTGGTGCCTCTGAGGAGGGACCCCAAACAGAGGAACCCCTGGGCTTTTATAGCCTCACCTCTAACCACGCCCAAATATTCTTCCTTTGAGTCTTTGCTCCTGTTCTGTCCCTCGATCACCATTCACTTGGCTGGCACCACCCTCTTTGTGCCCTTTATTAACCAAAAGGTTTGCAGTTCACAGCCTCTTGTCTCTCTGGGCTTCCCACCCAGAGCTCAGTCTTCATCTCAATCTGCAGTTTGCAAACCAAGCTACCTGCTCCAGATGTATTCCTCAACAGTGTTTTCTTGAATTAGAATTTCCCATTCTAGCCAACCCAAGGAATTGATTATTAGGGTAAAGTTGAATTGTATAATATGCCAAAATGGCAATATTATTCTTAATAAATAACTTCTTTATGACACTTGAATCTCAAGCAAAAATTGGACAGGAAAATAGTTTCCTCATACTTCCAAACCTCTACACTGAAACTATCCCTGAAATCAAGTAGTAGCAAACTCAGGTGGCTAGAAAAGTAGTTTCCATGACTACCAAGGAAGCATGTTGCCAGTGAGTCCTGGACTACAAGAGAAAATTAAAACCAGAAAATTATCAGGGTCTGTCCTGAGACTTTAGCCAGAAAGAAGAATGTTACATAGAAGACAAACTTCTTATACAACAAAAAGATGTCAAGACATTCCATCAAAAATTGTTAGCTGAAGGTGACTGGGTCCGTGCCCCTAACATTTATGAATAATAACCATTGAATTATACACAAAGATAGTCCAAAATGGCTGTATCACAGAAAGGAAAGATTTTATAGCAAAATCTGAACAGAAATGATGGAGCTTTTTGACAGAAAAGGGATAAGTAAAATATGTTTTGCCCATTCAAGTATCAGTGAAAATATGTTGTCTCCTTGATTTAGGATGAGGTGAATTAGGGCAGCATTCCTCACATCTTTAGTCAATCTGCTTTTTTTAAGGAAGTCATTCCATTACAACTTCAGTCAAAACCAATTTTCTATGTTTTTGTTTTTCAGAATAAAATCAATGGCTGTGAAAATCAACTTCCCCTTGTATCCTCTTCATATATTTAATTAAGCTCCTTGAAAGACCTGAGCTAAAGCTGATTGCTTAAATCTGCCTTTTAAGACATAACATCTAAAAATATCTTTCATAAGTTATATTTGTTTCAATAGAAGATAAATTAAAACTGCCATAATACAGAACAAGACAATTGTTTTCCAACATAGTCCATTATTTTGGTAGCTTTTTTTTTTTCCTGGCATATAGCACCAATTTTATTAAAAAATATTTAAGAAAAGAAAAAGGTAGTGGAGAAAGGACTCAAAACTTCTTTAATGTAGTCAGAGGAAATTAATTTTTAAGTTTGTTTCAGATTTCATTTAAAACATTGGCTTTTTCTTTCCTTCCGAGACAGCGGTTAACAGAAGGATGTTGACGTAACTGCAAATGGTTACATCTGAACACTTGTATTCCACATATAAACACCATTATACTTTTATTAGTGTTAAAGAGCCTATTGGACCACCCTGACAAATGAAGTGTGAAGAGGCCTCTTAATCTGCAATGAGTAGAGAGAAGCCTTGGGGAGAGAAGGCGGAGAGAAGCACACAAGTTTGGGCAGTGCCTGCAAACCTCCCAGGGGCATCACCACCTCCCCCTGCAGCAGGCAGAGCCCTCTCCTATGGGATAGACACTGCAGGCAGCTAGTGTCCCACTATTTGTTGGTGTTCCCTAATAATAATCTCTGGGCTCATGCTTTATCTGTTGTACTCCTGGTATTGATTCTGCACACATACTTCACTGACTCTCAATTAATAAAGTGCCATTACTAAATCAATAAACTGTTTCAGTTCTGATTTTGTTTCAACTAAGTAAATGGGGAAGTTTATCTCCCAGAACATTCAGTTGTTTAGTTTTGATTTGTGGTTGTTTTTTGGTTTTTTTCTATTGTGTCCAAGAATTCCAATCAAAGATACCATTTGGCTAGATATTAAAAAAAGTAGTGGAACAAACATTGTCACTTTTCAAGTGTTTAAGGATTTCAGTATTTCTTAAATTGCTTTGCAATTTCAGAAATGCTGCTTTATTAACATCATTGTGATCAAGGGATGCAAAAGACAGAAAACTTTCTTCTCTATGCGCATTTGATGTTATTCAGATCATTAACTATGTTTTATTTTATTTTCCATTTTTCAGCTGAGTTTATCAATATTTTAAGCATATTAGAATTTCATAAATATTTTTCACATTACTTTCTACACAAAATTTAAATTCTTTATTAGCTCTGTTGAATCTCAATAAACACCTCAGAACCCGGCTTAACTTTAATGTTTCATTTAGAGGTCATACAACATACATTTTCTTAAGCCTTCATTATCAATGGTTATTCTAAACTTTTTAATTTGAGAAAGTAAGTTTCATCAAGAGGCTAGACTAGCCAAGACTTTCTCATACATGTTTAAGAGTAAGCTGCATGCCTGCAGGTTCATTCTACAGAAGCATATTTTTGTTTAACAGAGTGGTAATAGGGGAAAACATACTTTTACACACTTCCTTGGAGAACAAATTGCAGCCATGTCAAGGTGTGCTATTGCTTAAGATAATGTAATTTTCTATTTCTTTCTCTATCTGTGTGTTTGCACTAAGGAGCCCTGATCAAGATCATTTAATTTTATTTGACATATTAAAAACACAGAGCTAACATTATTCCTGCCTCCAGGAGTCTGTCATTTCATTTCTCATGTCTAAGCAGTCAATTACTTTAAGAAATAAAACACTTAAATCTATTATTCTGAATCATAATTCAGAATTATATCGTCCTACCACACATTCATTGTATTATTATCAGTGGATATGCCTTGAACTCCTTTTGTCCCAAATCAAGACTATTAAAACTAAGAGAATTTAATTACATGCAATAATAGCCAAACACTGTATTATTTACAATTCAATTATTGCTTCAAACGCTTGAATTACAAGCATTCTTCCACTCATCTGGACATGTCTCCTATAAATTACACATCACAGCATGCAATAGTTGATCTTAAATACGTGTGTCTTACCTTACACCTTCCCATCTTGATTTTGTGCTCATGACATTGTAATTCTGACACTGTGTCACCACTTCCTAGACAATTATAACACCTGTACTCCAGGTTACAAACACTGAAGAGCAATAATGTAAGAAGCAAGCCCACACTCAGTTTCTTAACACTTGGTTCATTCTTAGGCCTTTTGTTCATATGTATTTCCATGAACTGCAATCAAAAAACCCCACATTTTTTATCAGCTTCCTCTCTCTGTTTGGTTTCGTAAGGAGTTTTTTTTTTACCTGCCTCAAAACACAAACAAGAATAATCAGGTGGCAAAGCCAGGACATCCTCTGTGATTGTGGAAGTTATATAAGGTATTTGCCATGATAACACCACAGCTTCACCTCCCACCATTCTCCCTGTCCCACCCCAGATTTTCAAAACCACTTCACTATGCACTCAAATATGCACATAGTTCCATAATAAAAATTATATGGATTCAATATTCTTGTCTTGTAGTTGCTCTGCTAAAATGATTTTCACACTAGGACCCTCATTCTGAAATTATCAGGATGGGGCTGACCACATAGTTCTTCCCAAACATTCAAATTCAGGAGAGGGGGAAAAAGATGATTATTACCTTATTTCCTCCACAGTGAATGTAGAGTATTCTTGATGTACTCTAATCATGCTGCCCTGGAAATCAAGATTTATACTTGAGAGGCAGATGTTTCATGATCTGTTTTTTCACAGCTGAAGCAATAAAACATAAAAAAAAAAAAAATCAATTAAGCCTCAATACTAACCACAGCCCCATCAACCACAGTCTTATTAAAAAAAGATGTGGAAAAAAAATCCTCCTGAAATACAAAAGAAAAGATAATAATAAAAAAAAACCCCACCACAGATGTATTAACTCCTATTGTTTAAGAAATAAAATAAATCTCCAAAACACTGTTTCTCAGAATACAAACTGTACCTCTTTGATGTATGGGAAGAACATTGTACAAGTGGAGGGAAAATTTATGTGGGTGTGTTCTGGGTGACACACAGCAACAAAACTCTTCCTGCCTCTGCTGAACCTAAGTGTTGAATTATTCACTTATATATTTGCAAAATCTACCAAATATTCTGTGTGGGATGCAGGTGCCGAGATGCTGGCAGTGGGAGAACAGCTGTTTCCAGAAGGTTCCAACCGTAGAGCATTGCTGAGCCATGCAGCCAAGAGGGGTGACACCTCCAGGAAAGGGGATTTGAGAAAGGTCAACAAGACACACAGGACAGCATGGAGTGACAAAGAAAAAAAAAAATTACTCTGACAAACGACTGCAGAAAGTCAGGCCTGAATAGAAAAGGGGAGGAGGTACTTTATGAGCAGTACAGAGATTACCCTGCAGGCCATGGTGCAGGCAACCTGTCCACCAGCAGTCCGTGCAGGGTGTGGGGGATCAGAGATCTGCCTGTAGCCTGTGGAGGAGCCCATTTGGCAGCAAGTGGATGTGTCCTCAAGGAACCTGCAGCCTGTGGAGGGTGAATGCTGGGGGTAGCTTGTGAAGGTTTGTGTCCCATGGGAGGGACACCTGGCTGAAGCAGGGGAAGAGGGTGGGGAGGAGGAACAAGTGGCATGGAGAAGCTGCTATGGACTGACCAGGATGCCCATTCCCCTTACCCCTGCCCTGCTTGGGGATTGGAGGAGACACAGGAGTCAGAAATGGAAGAGTGAGGTTGAGCCTTGGAAGCAGGGAGTTGCGGGGGAAGCATTTCAGGTTTTGACAATAAACTACATTAACAATCTTCTCCAAATAAAATCTGCTTTTCCTGTGATGGTGATTGGTAAGTGGTCTCTTTGTCCCTATCGACATCTGTAAGATTTCTGTCTTACCTTCCACTCTGTCCTGTTGAGGAGAGAGTGAGTGAGCATCTGGGTGGGAATGTGGCAGTGAGTGATCCTTAACCCACCACATATTCTTATGTCTTTTGTCTGGATAAGGAAGAAAAATACAGTCCCACACCTATTTTTTTTGGTGTAGATTTGGGAGCAGAAGCTGTCCTTTCACACAGATCCTCCAAGAATATGAAGAAAGATCTCGGTAAATTTCATCTTGTATTCAGCAGAAAAAAGCCAGTTGGTATATTTTGTATTTTAAATGCTTTATTGTCGCTGTTGAGCGGCTAGCTGAGGACTGACCCAAGTTCTCAGACAAGCGAAAGAGAGGAGAAGAGAACTTTATTGTTTTGAATTCCATATATATAGAGTTTACAGAGGTGCCCCAGATTGGTCAGCCCAAGACCTCCCCCTAGGCCCAATTGGCCAAGCCCGAACTGACTCAATCCAGAGAAACTGTTTGCAAAACATCCAAACTTTATCTTGTTTATGAAATATAGCAAAATGTTCCCACGGGAAGAACCTGTGCTAGCCACACTTTATTTGATAAACATTGAATTTTATCTCTGTTATCTAATCTGTTAAAACTGTATATATTTTGTCTAACATGCACAAGTCATAAATATATTTAATGGGATACAGAGCATCTTATGAATGAGTCTTACTCACACGTGAATGTTACAAGACAGAAGAAAAAATATAGCAACAGAAGAAGATTGAGGAGGGAGTATGGATCTAGTTTAAGAGATGAAAACCAGCAATGTTACTGTGCCTCCATGAACATATGGATTCAGAAGCTCAGAAAGAGCTGAAAACTTTTCTACTGCACCTTGGATATCCCAGAACAACTGAAAATTTCCACCTCCACAAAAAACATGAAGCAAATGCCTGTATGATTTTATTTACTTCACAATATTTAGCATAACAAGCTGGACAATATGTGATGAATAACATAATGGTTTCAAGTTAATGTTGCAAAACATTGTGAATCAGTTTCCAAGGCACTGAGGCAGAAGGTGTATTTCTGTTAACAGCAGAAATGGGCATTAACTGAAGATGAATAAAGGGAAGAATTCATTTGAAACTTAAACGATAAACCAAAATCAATAGTAAAATGCATTCACATATTTTCCTCATTGTGTATTGATTATAAAATCTAAGCTGTTGCCGCTCAACACAAATTATCTTCCATTTAGAAATGTAAAATAAATACAGCAAATAAGGGTATTGAAAAGAAAATTTTCAGTGATAAGTGTGGCTCTTATATAGCTTTTTCAAAAGAGTTTGTTAGACCAGCTGCACACTGGATTACAAAATCTGAAACTAAAGCTGGGCAAATTACATTCAGTTATCCAAGAATATGGAAACTAAAACAAACCTGTGAGACAGAATAACTGCACATTGATGTAGTAATGCAATATTCAGATCTCCATGTGCTCCCTTTGTTTCCCTGCTCGGTGTACCATTGGTTCGTTTTGAAATATGCATTCTGCTGTACCCGAAATCTATTGGTGGGTTCCCTATGCCTGTCTTCCCTTCAGACTCCCCGGGACTGGCTCTAGGGGAGACAGTCCCTCCCCTTCCTTTCCCTTTATAAGTCGATGTCTAGACCAGCTCGAGGTCTGGCATCTCTGGGCTGGCAGCCCTTATCCTGTCCCAGCCTTTCCTCCCCTCTTCTCCTCCCCTGCAACCCCCTTTTCCCCATTGCCCCAAATAAACCTCCCTGCCAGAATAGAGATGGAGCCTAGTTCTTCCTTCGTGTCACTATATTCCTGCTGAATTGATGTGGTTTGGAGACTGACGCCATGCTGCAGAACCTCGGGGGCTGGGCGCCTCAGATCCAGTGGAATTACACGGACTAGGGACCCCGGACCGGCCAGGAGCCACCCTGTGCAGCTCTCCTCGGACCCTGCTACTTCAAATCATTGAAGGATACAATTTGAATCCCTGGATGACACTGTAGATAAACACGTAACAATAGAATGCGTTTATTTCCTCTGTCCATATCATCTTATCTAATTTTTGTCAATTCACTTTCTAGAAACGCTGATACAGAACATTTTTCTAGATTTTTCAGTCTTTCAGTTAGCTTGTACCATTAAGTGCGGTTTAAATTTGAGACTTTTTTTTTTTTTGTTGTTGTTGTTTTGGTGATATTTGAGCAAGTGGCACTATAGAGATTTCACAGAACTCTAGTAAAAGCATTGAACTGTACAAAGCACAGAACTGCTTTATAGATCACCTGCTTGGTGAAATATTTCAGGCTTTTAATTATTGTAATTACACAGATTATAAAAACAAATGTGGGCTAAAATAAGGTGTCTAGAATGAAATCTAAGACCATGATTCATATCATCTATGCTTTTATTGATAGGGAATAAAAATTTAAGGTAATTATCCTAAGATACCATCACAGTAAATAAAAAGGAGCAAAGGAATGCAGAAAGCCAACCTTAAATGTCTTGTTCATGCTTTACTTTTTACCCAACTTTTAGTTGACTAAGTTAGATGGGATAAAGCCTATCAAGAATGAGTTCAAAGAAGAAATTCTAAAAATTAGGAATTCAGAATAAGACAGAGCTTAAAATAATGCAAAATTAGGTGGGAAAAATATTAAATATTAAACAAATGGTGCTTAACAGAATAAGCCAGTCACTAGGAAGAAGTAATGCAAATAGACTGAATCGGTGATGGGATTGCAATACAGAAATTCTTTCATCAAAAGGCAATAACAGCATTCACAGTAGGATAATGATGCTCGAAACTGGAAATTAAACACTAATGGCCTGCATACCTAATCTTTGACCTCTCCTGCCACTGAAGCCAAAGCTCATATTTATGTACTCTATTATCATGTGTATTCTGTGGTCAAAGAGACATTGCTTTGATATTGTACAGTGCAGTGTTAGCTTTCATCTGTTCTGTGTAATCATAGAGTTCTCCCTAATGATGTATTTACATAAAACATATTTCTAGCCTAATTTCAATAGTGAAGTCAAGGAAAACTCTCAGAGAACCCATGCAAAACCTTAGAAGTTATTTTTGCTGATGATGGTAATGAATGTTTCATAATACAAATCTTGGATATTTTTGATTGTCTGGCTTTCCAAAATTGAAATGAATATGTATATGCATCTCTATTTCATGCTGTGCTGTTCATAGACTAATTGCATTTCTACTTTGACTTGGCTTCTATTTCTGAAAGCACTTAATAAAAAAAGTGCATATATATATATCTATATATATATATATATTTACATTTTTCATACCAAAAGTTTTAGATAAACTGAGTGTTAAGAGAAAAATAATTTTGGTCCCTTACAACTCACAATTTAAAAACTACCAACAAAAGGAATCATACAAACCAACAAATGTTAATGGCCTGTGTCAAACAAAATATGAGGGTTCAAGCATGTGTATATAAAAATAAATTTACAGTTGATTTTTCATAGGTTTCTAAATTTTGCTATTTGTTTAAAAAGGATTAAGTTATTTCATTTCCATAGAAATTTTATGAACAAAATATGAAATCTAGAGCTTATAAGAAATCAGGAAGCAGAAGACCTGTAAGTGATAGAAATTAAAAAGAGAGAGATATTATGCATTTAAAAGTTCAGTAGTTCTAAAGAACTCTATTCCTTAGGAGAAGATACATACATAAGATTCAAGGTTTTTAATGCTAGCAAATATTTATGGTTGTAAAACTCTTTTGGAATAAAAAGGCAAAACCTAAATCTTACCTTGTGCATTTCAGTTTCAGAATGACTAAAAAGTACTTTGGAAATCACGTAGCTTAGGCAAAAAAATAAGGAATATCATTAGAGCTTGAAAAAGTAAAAGAATAGGATGCTAGAAGGACAAGACCACAGAACAGAATTAAAGAAAAAAAGGAAATAATCCATAAAACATGGCTAATTAATGATGATGATTCTCTTACTCTATTGTTACGATGTTGCAAGATGGAACAATTTCTTATTGGTTTAGAGAAAAAAAACCAGTAACAAATTAGTTGTATTAAACAAATAAATTCTTTCAAAGATTTTTTTATTTAAAAATAGCTTAAACTGTATATCTTCTCTCAGTGAATGAAGACTACACATATGCAATCACACAAATTCTATTGAAATTTTCAAATATATTTTTTCCCCGTTAGTCTAGAATCATGAATTCAAAATAGAGCATTTCAATATCTGTGCAAACCATCTGTTTTTAAAGTAACTTCTGCAATACTGTACAGAATTAATTATTTGCTTATCATTCAAAAGATGAAGCAGCTTTAACTTTGTGTATGAAAATTCTGTGGAGAACCCTTTATAACTCCTTAAATTTATAATTCCTGTAGACCAGCAATAAACCAGACTATGCAACAGATGTTCTTTAACTGGAAAATAGCAATTATTTTAAAACATTTCTCATTTCAGAGGAAAAATTCGAAACTGCTAATGAAGCAAACAGTTCTGTTTCTTTTCTACTCTCTTATTTTTCTTCTGAGTTGGATGTCAAAGAAGTAGAAGTGGGTCATCCAGAAAAATTATTACAAGTTTAAGTGTTGAGGATTGAGCTTTACATCATTTCACTGAAAAAGAGCAGAAGAATTTTAGGCATGAAGATGCAATAGACATTACTCTGTCCATCATAAAACTCTAAAAGTGCATTGAAGTAAAAAAAAAATATAATATGGCTAAAACAGAATGAAAGTGGTTTGCTGTATCTTCAGTTCATACCTTCAATTAAGATTGTACAGTTGGTAATTTTTTTGCCAGTGACACAAAGAAGACTGTTCATAAATATACATGCACACACATATGTGTACATAATTGCACACTTATATCCTATAAATATATATATATATACAATACAAAGTGTTTTTAGTGTAGCATTTAAGGAGATATATATTAAGTTTATGGTACGAAAATAACCCTCTTTACATTAACGCACCAACTAAACATCAGATGTAAAATCTCTATTGTTTCCTCATACAAATTGCCAGGAAAAAGGTATTTTTGAGATGACTCCTCATCTCATTTCTGAGATGACTATAAGTAAAACTGATACATCAAAACAGAGAAGGACAAGAGAGAAAAAGTGTTGTCATTTTTCTTTCAAGGAACAATGAAATTTAGAATTCAAAATAATTTTATGCGTAATTTAATAAAGCAGTTCCTTGGAGACACAGAGTAGAGCCAGTGGTGCTTATGAGAACAGATTAAATTGCTTTTCAGATTTAGAGGGTAGTTAGAGAAACAGTCAATACTATTGGAATGAAAACATCTTTCTTCTTAGAAACACAACTCATTACTAATTATTAGATATAATATTTCACCTGCTGTGAAGCTCCCAGTGACCTCAGTGAGATAAGGTTTTTGTGTCTATTTTCACAAGTGTTTATAAAGCTTCCTTTGCCTGCTACTCAGATTCACTTTGCATCATCTGAAATGGGCATTATTAACATTGACACATAGGAAAAACTGTTGCATCAAACTTTTTTCAAAGAACCAGCCCAAATAAATTATACTTGTTATCACTTAGTAACTATGCAAAAAGTCTTTTTTTCCCCATATGCATATTCAGTGTTTCAAAACCACAAATTGTTAATTAGTAGATACGATTATATAACTAAACTATATCTTTAGTCACTTCATTCAGTAATGATTCATAATAAAGAAATATTTTAACCAATACCATCATTATTGAAGGATCTATAAAGCTCAGTCATGATCAGAACTCCTTTATATTACTTATAATCACAAGTTCCTCTCACCTGTCCATAGACATCTATGAGTATGCTAACAGCAGCTTTTAAAGAAGCTCTTCCTTTCCTATTCCATCATGTCAGATTTATTTAATTTGTTAGAACACATTATCTTCTTCCTCTAGGAAGTAGTCCAGAAGCCCAGATGACTACAGAAGTCTAGATATTTAAATGGTTAAATATCAATGAATGAGTCCTACCTCCAAACACATTCTTTTCTCAAGAGGATTTATATGTAAATAAATCATACCACTAAATTCCTACTACAGAATGGCCCCAGTAGGCATTATACCTTGTTTTGATGACAATATGATAGTAGTCACATATATTATAGTAGTCACAGCTAGGGGAAGTGATAACTTGAGAGAGTTCCCAGAGCATACCCTCTGAAACCGTCTCCAAATCAGATGGGCACTGTGATTGAGTGTAGGGAAAACAGTCCTATGCTACTGTAATCTTTTCAATCCAGCTGTACCTGCACTGTTGGACCCTTGAAGAAAAGGGACTTCACATATCCTCACCTTGCAGTAGCTAGTCAACCAGAAACTGAGATAATAAAAATCATTACTGTGCTTTATTTTTACCTCAAGCTCTAAATTTAACTGAAAATGTATTTGATCCAAAAAACACTCAAGAGACATACAGAGTTTAGTCTCACCTGATTTAAGCCACTGGGATTCTTCTCTAAAGAAAACATCTGAATGCTTTGATTGTGTTGAATAAAGTGTCTGCTATTTTAGGAGCTAAATTTGAAGATTTTGCAGACTTTAATGTGCAGTTGCATAACCTATAAATACATGAATACAGGAAATCCACACCTACTGATATGCACAAACAATGAAGTTATACTACAAAGTTAATCTTTGAGCTACTAAAACTTGTAGAAAACAGTTAGATTCAATTCACAAATCATTGATGTAGCACTATACAATAAATAAACAAAAATTCATTTCATGGTATTTCAATTTTTATGGTTTTGTACCATAAAGACTGTGTCTGTAGAATGATATTACTTCTACTATAAAATTTGTAATATTACAGTGGTGACTAGTAGTGTGGATCTAGTTAAAGGTCTGCCAGTTTTTCCATTATAAACCTCTATTTAAAGAGCTTGGAACTCCACTATAAAATCTTCTTCAGATCAGCACATTGTGAACAGCTAACACACACCCAGAAACACAGACACTTAATGCACATATCTCAGATTTTCAATGATAAATCTAAAAAAATAATAATAAATAGTGAGAGAAAAGAACAAATTACCTGGATTCACTAGGAAACACATCTTGAAGCAACATTAAAATCCTGGAAACATGTAGTTAAACTCATGCTACAAAAAATTTTAGAAAATCAAAATACATTTTTTTTTTAAAAAGTTGGGGTTTTTTTTGGGGGGGGGGGGGGGGGGGAAAAAAAAAGTTCCTTCCCTCCTCTCTTTTTTGGGAGGGGGGGGGGCCCCCCCCCCCCCCCAACAACGACACATTTTTTTTGTCTGTGTAAAACAATCAGAACAAGTTGGTAGTAACAGCACTGGTTGTCTAACAAACCTTTAGGGAGGCATCAGTAGATAAAGAGCATCCCAAAATACTTCTCATCCATCTTTCACCTACTCCATTAGGAAAGGGAAGTGATGTTGATCCTTTCCACAGTATTTTTATTAATTATCATAACTTTCTCAATCTAGTCTTCCCACACTTGTTGCTCTTGTACATATATAATGAGATAGAGGAAAAAAGAAATAAATGTTAAAACAATAGATTTAGCAGCAATGAGATCAGGAACCAAAATTCCTTAGGGAATTCTGAACCTATTTCTTAAAATGTGGAATTCTGAACATTATTCTGCCAAAAGAATTTAGAAGCAGAAAATCTAAGCTTTTTTACTAAGACAAATAAAAGACAAAGTACTAGTTTAATATTCTTCCTGGCACAACTGCTGTAAAAATAAAGATAGCTCTGCTAATATTTTTTTCTAACTATAGTGTTAATATATTGTTGGATTTTGTAATATGCAAGGACATGGAGGCTTTTATCCTCTGAATTTCTTTACTTTATTGCAGATTGTCACAAATACTGCAAAAAAATCGCCACTAACAAGTATATTGCCACAGATATTATTCTGACTACCAAGTATATCTATGATTGTGTATATAGATATATATGTATGTATGTATGTAGTATACTTGCTATTACAAATTACTATCAGCAAGCAATAATGTATTATTAATAAGGAGTATGTCAGTGAACAATCATAGAGCAACAACTAATAACAGCAACAACCAAGTAGGATCACATTATGACATGTTACTTTGAACTTACATTAGTGGAGATAATTACCAACAATTAAAACAGGAGATATATTTATTATGGATACAGATATGGATATGGTGTTGGATATATAACACCTGTATCAAACATATTAGACAGATTTCAGAAGGGACATATCCATCCCAGAGAATAAACCAATCCCAAAGAGGGACCAAATCATCCCAAAGGGGGCAGGACAAAATGAACCAGCCATGATCCATGCTCCTGAGTCTAGTAAATTGGGCATCTCTGGGGAAAATACACAGTCTCTTGGAACATTCATATGAAGTTCAGCCTTTTTATGGGGTGTATGATATGGAAAGTTTCCAGAGAGAAAGGCTCCATTTTGGACAAAAATTGAGTATTTTTTTATTACAGAGACATAAGGTGACACTATCACTTGGAGCAGCCAATAGATGCTGTTAAGTTCTATTTTTTAACTGTAACATTCAGAAGCCAACTTTATTTTGTGCTTAACTATATAAGCTCAACTATGTGCTTGGCATTTTCAAAGATGCACATGAAGGCCATTTAGAAATGGAGACCACTTCCTTATATTTGTATAGTTTCAATTTTTGCTTACCAGCATATACTAACATATTTCTAAGGTTTTTATAAATGTAACGCTATGATTTGTTACTGATTTTAGCTTCTTCATAATCACTGTCCTATCTTTTGTTGAACTAGTTATATCACCATTGGTGGCAGTCACCTGTATTGCACAAATATAAAATACGAAGTTGAAAAAATTACTCTCTACTGTGAAATAAATCATAAAGCAGACACACTGATTTATGAAGAAATAATATTTGGCATTTTAAAGCCGGTGGCTGTACTTAATAGACTAAATATACTTGATATAATACTCAAGATTTTATGAAAACACCACTGAAAAAGGAGATATGTTAAACATGAATGACAACAAACATCCTAGTAAACAAAACACGTAACATTTTAATGTAGACAATGTTCCTACAGATATATGACAAAGACCTTGAGTGATTCTTTCCGAGCCTGTCCTAACCAAGATTATTTTGAAGGATAAGAGAAAAAATGTTGATTTGGGTACACAGGAACTTACTTCATAATCATACTCATAATCGTAATACTAGTAAAGGTAAGATATTTCAACAAGTCGCTTTATTCCTTTTCTCAGTTTGAAGGAGCTGACCAGTCATACATGAGGTGCATGTAATTTTATATTAAAAAATGCTATAACAGTCTTCCACGCATCCACAAGCTTTGGATGGAATCTGAAAATTAGTATTCATCTTAGGGATTTCTCCTGTTACTCTGTGACTGGTTTGTTTGGATTTTTTTCACTGAAATGAGGCAATATTGATGGGCATGGCTGTAGCTTTCATTTGATGCAGGTGTGTGTTTGCACTGAGTATGTGCATAAAAATATCCACCTGTTCATTAACAGGTGACTAAATATGATTTTATATTTGTTTTCAGCTAAACAATATAATTGGAACATAGTACTGATACTCTGCCAGGGTGGTCTGAATGAAATACTGAACACATAATACAACTTTTGTTCTTCCCAACTGTGTCAACAGAGTTTATTAATAACCTACTGACAGCATTGGCACCTAGGCAACTACTCAACAAAAATGGAGATGCAATTATGCCTGAGAGAAGTCCTTACAAGGCAAGATTTTTAACAAGACAATAGTTTTCTTACACAGCTGTGATTGGTACCCTGCTTCAATCACTCTTCTGGAGCTACACGGGAGAGCTTTTTATTCATAATTTTTTTAGAGTGTTGTTGGTTTTGTTTTTTCCAATAAGCTTTATATATATATAAATACATTTAAAACCTTGATTTACAATTATTACATCTTTTATTTACCATTTACCATTTCCACATATCATCTCTTAATAGTGTGGTTGATAGCAGTTGGCTGTGGATTTATTTCATGCATATTTCAATGCTTCGCTTTAGGGTTTTCAAGGGAAAAATTACCCTTTAGTTTGGATTGTTAACTCAAACTGAAAATAAGTATGCACAGTACAGAGTTCTTTACTATTCCTGTGAACTACGTACAGCTGCCATGCTGGGTGGATGGCAGACCTGCATTGGTCTGTTTAAGCTAAAATGCTTCACTGTGAGAAGTTCCACTCATATTCACTTTCTCATGCTGTTTTCTGACCTGAAGGACTGTAGAGAATCTGTATGTTTTTCATTTGCAATTTGAATATCCTCAAATTGTACTTAGATGTTTTTCTATTAGAAGTTTTGTATAAATTGACTCCTGGAGGTTGTGTCAGAGGAAGGACAGGTTCAAAGGTGATGACTCAAAAAAATATAAGAGAGAGCTAAAACAAACCTCTGCAATTTCTCTTAACCCAGGTCAGAAGAATGAAAGAAAATTAAATACAGTTTTACATACCATCATGTAATAGTAGCCTTTTCTTTCAACAGAAATTTCCTATAAGCCATGAGATAATAATGTTCTAATGCAAGGTCTACATTTAATTCTAATTACAACTTTTATTCCCCCTTTAGAAGCTGTCACTTACATGTGTCTTACTGTGCCATTTCTCCTAACATTTTCCTCCTAAAGCCACTGTTCAGCAATGGCCCTAAAATGAATAAAAGACATTCTATTTTCAAATGTAGCATCTGTACTTTACAGACAGGTCTTCTGACCTGTTACTTAGACATCAAACACTTACAGTAATAGCCACTCAGAAAAGCATATCAAACCACTATCAGTTGTTGTGCTATCTGTCCTGTGGCTAGTGGCCAGAACTGGATACCTTGGAGCATGAAACTGTATAGTGCATTTTGCTTGTTGCCAAAAGTGAGCCTGGATGTTGAGTGAAGGGAAATGAGACCATATGGCTTGAAAATTTTACAGTGAAAACCTGGAAAGGTACACCTTCCAAAAACATTTTGCATTATCAAAATTGTTATTTGATTTTTCTGGAGAGAGAGGAGCTTCAGCTTTTTGAACATATTGGTAGGATATATCCAGGACCCAGTGAAGTGCCAGAAAGCTCCAGTTTAGCTCTCAGAGCTAAATCACTTTGTGATGGCAGATATCTGTGCCTCATTTACAGGCATAATTTTTGTGCTCCTTGTCTTGCCAGTGGCCATTACACAGAACAGTCTGTCTCTGTCTTGCTTATTCCCTTCAATCAGGTATTTATAAAAATTGATAAGTTTTCCACTTAGCCTTCTACTGTCCAGGATATGTAGCCCTTGCTCTTTTAGCTCTTCATATGACAAATACTTCAAGCTCTCAGTCATCTTTGTAGTCTTTTTATAGATTCACTTCAATAGGAAGGATGCATAACTTCTCTTGGATGTTATATCACTATCCTGAAACCCCTTCTGGACCAACAGTGTAACTATATGAACTTTTGGATCCATTACTTACCTAGAAATTTCCTCAATTCCTTTTGGGAATACAGCCTTTAATTAGTAGCATAGTCTTTTTGCAATGCAAGATGGGTATACCCAGCAATATTATGCACCGTTCCACTGATGAAGATAATGACCCTGATGAGTTTAATGACTTCCCAAGATTATACAGGTTTGAATGGATGCTAATTCCTATGCCAGTTCCATTGGAGGTAGGATGTCACGAATACTATAGCTGAACTGCATATATGCCATGTGTGATTTCTCTCTTGTATTCTCATTAGGAGAAAGTTATACACTTGTGCAACAGACATGTGGGATCTTTCTTTTTGTTTACAACATATATATCACATATGTACTATTTTTTATGAAAATGATGTCTTTTGCAACAATTCTAAGATGTCATATTTCTAAATAGTCAGCATTTCCTACAGAAGCTAATTACACAGAATCTGATTTTCTCCTCCTAGACAGTTCTTCCTCTAAAAATTGTTTTCTATTATTCAGTTAAAAATTCAAGTAGGGAAACTTTGTCATCATCTCCTGTATTTGGTATCATCTGTCCAGAAACATATCGAGTTAATTAACTTTAGCCTTGTGCTGGTTTTGCTTAGCCCAGAACATTAGCAAGGTATCTTTAGCATCTAAGAGAAAATTAAGCCCTTCAAAATGTGTTGTGGTAGACCTGAAGAAGTGTCTGAAGGGTTGAGAGAAGGTGTACCCCTGTGTTCATGTGTTGGTTTTGCTAGTGGGTGGGGAATGGTACAAAGATGGCTCCTCTGTGTCCTGTGTGAAAGTTCTGGAAGTTTTCACCATGTCCAGCAGAGCCAATCTCTGATGGCTCTGAAGATGATGGACATGCTGCCGGCCAAGTTTGGGC
Organism: Entomyzon cyanotis; assembly: GCA_024500445.1. Classification (NCBI taxonomy): domain Eukaryota; kingdom Metazoa; phylum Chordata; class Aves; order Passeriformes; family Meliphagidae; genus Entomyzon; species Entomyzon cyanotis. The sequence goes on along the minus strand of JAKEPQ010001005.1, from coordinate 39,408,842 downwards.
CAATTAGAGATGTTTGTTGCACCTCTATGAAATCATATTTAAGAAGAAATCAAAACAATGTGAGCATGCACTTCTTTTTAGCTAGAGGAGGAGGAGAAGGTGAGAATATGTGAGGGGAAAACAACATGGAGACACCAAGGTCAGTGGAGAAGGTGGGGGAGGAGGTGCTCCACTCACCAGAGCCGACATTCCTCTGCCAGCCATGATGAAGACCATGGGGAAAGCAGGTTGTGCCCCTGCAGCCCATGGGGTCCACAGGCCTGCACAGATTCACTCACAGCCCGTGGGGAAGTGTCCATACCAGAGCGGGTGGATGCCTGGAGGAAGCAGTGATCCAGGGGGAGTCCCAGTGGAGGGAAAGGCTTTGCTCCTGGGATGGAAACAGCCTGGCCTTGGCTCAGAGGTCTGCACCCTGTGGGCAAGAACTCATGAGAGAGCAGATTCGGGTGGGCTGCTGCTCATGAGATTGGACCCATGCCAAGGAAGCTTGCAGAGGACTTGCATGGGAGGGACCCATGGCTACACAGAGGACTCCTCTCCCTGAGCAGCAGAAGAAATTTTGGTGATGGACTGGCCAAAAACCCCCATACCCTGTCCCCCCAGTTCCTTGGGAAGGAGGGAGATGGATGAGCAGAGAAACAGTGTCTTAAGAACTTATTTTCACTTCTCATTTGCCTCCTCTGACTCTCTTTAGGGTTAGGTTAGCAAATCACTTTGCAACTTGAAGTTTTCTTCCCGTTTTTTCCTTCAGTGCATCCTTCTCTGGTTTCTTATTTCAACTCATGAGTCCTATGTGTATGTGTTAACTTTTTTCCTCCTCTCCTCCGCACAGCTGTGGCAGGGGAGAGAGGAGAGAGCAGATGTAGGTGCCTGGCATTTGACCAGGGTCAAACCACGACAAGTCTTGAAAATTGCTTTTAAGGAATATTTCTCAGGTGTGTAGTCCATCATACCTCGAAGCTAAGAATCAAAACCACATACACATGCATTATTTCCTGTGCAGCAGAGGAGATTAACATTTTGAATGAGAAAAAAAAATCTTTTTGAGAAAGAAATGTATATTTATCTTGTTATTTTGTTCATACTGAGAGTAAAAGAAAATGCATCATCTGTTATACGGCATCTGTGTACATATATCTGGCACCAGCAGTTTTTAATGTTAAGGAGATTAGCTAAAATGAAGGATAAAGAATGGCCAGAGATATAATAGTGAAGGAAAAATGGCTTTTTTTTTTTCTTTTTAACATTTTCATAAGAAACTCCTGTAAACAAAGTAATAAAATGGGGAAAAAAGTATGACAAACAAGATCCAGCAATGTCCCAACACCTCAGTTATTCTGGCTTTATGACAAATTAAATATTTATTTTGTCTTCTAGTATGGCTAACCTTGACATTGCTTTATATTTGGAATTTAAAAACATTCCAAGAAAGCTATCCAATTCAAGACACATATAAAATTCAGAAAGAGGATTGATTAGACTACACCATTAAATTCTTGAACGTACTATTCCTGTCATCTTTTAAATAAATCCCATGGAAAATATATCCTACTATCAGAAATTCTAGTGAGATATACATTTCTTACACACACAAGCAAAGGAAAAATACCACAAAAGCCATCAGATAGTCAACATAATGAAAAACACATTTCACTATGCACTATCGGCAGAAAGTAGAGAAGCAAAATCTACCTGAAATGCACAAGGATATAAAATTATTTCTCACAAACCATTAAATTCTAGGGAAGGTCTCTGATGACAGATGCCCAAAATGTTATTTTCAGGTCTTCCTTCCTGCTACTTTCAGGTAGCAGATTTATAACAATAAAAAGCTGGTTTATAAGACTAAAAAGATAAATTGTTTTGCTTTTGCAGAACTAGCTTTAGACATGTTTTCTTAGCAGGGGGATTAATTTCTTAAGTGGGAATATTGTCTTATGATTTTATCTCCTTTAATTCTTAGTCAAATTGAAGTCCATTAGGTGAATTTATTCCGTATGTATGGTAGTGCATGCTGTGAACATGAGTAGCTTTTTATGAGAACAAATTATGTGTAGTCACAATCTAAAATTTTCTCTGGTTAAGAAAGGCGGTGACTTTTTTTGGAAAAAAGAAAGTAAAGCAGGCTCATTTTCATAAAATCAATTTGAAATGGACAACCTGATAATTGTGGCATGACTAATTGCAAATAAGCAAGTAATTTAAAAATGGTGGATGCTGCCATCATCCTTGTACATCCTTTTCCTTTGAAGAGATTAAAGATTTTGAAGATTGCAATTTATGAACTATTATTTGAGGTATTATGTCAGTTAGCAACATACATGACCAGTAACCAAAATTATATGATACTGCTGTGATGCAAGTGTGTTGTGTGATTTACATCACGCCATTGGAATGCATTGACCAACACAGACTTGAGAGACTTTTTCAATTGTTACTTCACGCTGCACAATTTGCCATGCTGCAAACAGTTTAGTATCCAATATTTTTAATAGTTTTATTTAATTTATCACTATTTCTGGAATTAGAACTCATTTTCCCCCTTGGGAAAGCAAAGGAAGGGAAAGGGAAAGGGAAAGGGAAAGGGAAAGGGAAAGGGAAAGGGAAAGGGAAAGGGAACTTACATATTATATCACTACAAAACTTATACCACCTTTAATTTTTCTTGACCTACAAAAGTTCGCACAAAGCTGTTAATTCATGCAACACAAATTGAACCAAGTAAATATTTTACAATTAGTGATTTTGCTGTAGCTTGAAGTAGTTTTTGTTGTTGTTGTTGTCTTTCTTCTCAGAATGTAAAGAAGCCTGAGATGATAAAAAGAAGCATATATATCTCCTTAATATTTTAAGATGATTTTTTAGGTTCATATTTTTCAGAAATTTGCATATACACTATTATCAACCAAGATGTCCCACTTAACAAGTCAGTATGATCCATGTGTTAGTTTTAATTTTTCAGTGAATGTCAAAAGAACAAAAAATTAAAAAAGAGAAAAGAAAGGGCCACTGTTTAATATAAAAAAGGAGATAATTTGCATTCTTTAAATAACTGTTTTGAAATTGTCTAAAGTAAAAAGCAGATACACATAATGCTGTCTTTCTAAAGAACTCTGTATGATGTTCCTGAAAAATGATGAGATTATTTCTTCCTACCACAGAATCACTGTGATCAAGGAGATTAAAAGAAATAGATGATTAAAAGAAATGCATACATACATACAGTTCAATATTGATCTTGAAAAATTGTGACCTGCCAGAAAGCTACAGTGTTTCATATTCATAATAAGACAGTTAAAGGCAAATATGCATTTCAGCTTTGGGAAACAACAGACTTAATCTGTGGTACATGAAGGAAGCAAACCTCAGAAGTTAAATATTTGCTCTTCAATTGATTGCTAACAACCATTCCTATGTCGAGTGATTAATAACTTGAACTTCCCAGTTTTGCTCACTGTAAATTGTTTTATCTTCCCAGTGCCTAATAATGTCATAAGGATAGATCAAAATCATCACCTTTGAGCGAATGTCAAAATTTAGAGCACGTATTCTGTACAATTATGATGAGTTTGCATTTTGAGATTGCAATGATTTCTATTAGGAAAACAGCCACAACAAAAACCAAAACCCAACAAATCTTTCAGCACATTAGAAGAATGAAAAGCACTTCTGGTTAGAAAAGTATGATCAGTGTAATAAATCTAGAAGGAATGTAAAGGGATTAAACAAAACATTTGGTTTCTTAATGTGCCTTCTGAGTGAAGACTGATCTAGGACCTTGCAATACAATCAGTGCTCAGCTTAAGAAGTGACAAGAATGAAAGAAGGGTTAGTGAGCTTACAGCATCAATAAAACTGTAAAAAAAAAAGGAGGGAATGATATCTACTGGTTGTGGTTTCATTACGATGTTATTGAGGAATTGAGAGAAATATTAAATCAGGTCCAAATTTACCAAGTGGGTCATGTCTAGTGGCTCGAATACATCCTTCCCAACTGGTTTATAGGTTTCTGTGAGAATGTCCTAGACTAGTGGATCAGAAAAAAAAAAAAAGTTAAATTATTTTGTCAACAAGATAAGGCTACGATAACTGATACTGTGGGCTAAGAACTAATGTATTTCTATAACAGTGCTGCTTATTTACAAAGATCTAGAATGGATAGGAAGAGAATATGGAGCCAGTGCAACATAAAGTTCAATCACACTTATAAAGGTAATAAATGGAAATACACAATAGCTGACTGTGAAGTATTTATTCTTACAATTCTACTCCTTGTAACTGTTTATTTGGACATTTTAAAAAAGAACAGGGTTTAATGATAATGGTTTGTGATTTTGGATGAGGATAAGTCTTGTATTCCTTTTGAGTTTCACTGAACCAAGTGCATAAATAGTTAACATTAGAGAATAGGAAATGTTAAAGGTGAGAAAAATTTATGTCATTATGTTGGTGTGCTGTATTTATTGACATTTCCGGATTTTACATCTCCAACTGCAAGACCTGGTTTCAGATGACCTAAAAGAAAATTAGACTGCTAAGAAAATTAGAGCTGAACTCTGAAAGCACCTGGAAACATGAAAACACCTTGGTTTTACAAATCAGAGATGTGTTTTCCTCTGGGACACATGGTATTCAGCAGAGATGATAATTTCTGAGTCTATGATCACGATCACCTGTGCCCTGTCTACTTTCTTCTCTTTGATTCCACAAACAGTTTCTGGAATCCATGGAAACCTCTAAGCAATGTTAACTTTTGGAGATGAGTTATTCAGTTTACACTGTATAATTCTGGCTGAAATCAATCAGTATTCTGAAGGAGTATAGACTTTCTGCAGTAGCAATACAGTCTCATCATTACTTGATTTTCATTTGCCATAGAATGGAGTTATTCTCTTCTCAGCTACAAATCACTGCATGACATTTTTGTCCTGGAAAGGAGTTAGGAGGGAAACTTTTCTGGACCATGCATTATAATGAGACTTCCTCTATTGTAAGAACATAACAATCCTTTGGAAATCATTGACTGTTTTCAAAATAGCCATTTTGAAATTAGATTGTAAGTATCTTTAGGGAAGAGATAAGATTTCAGTTCTGCTGAACCCACAACACAAAACTATGCTTCTGTTTGTGTTTTTATATATGTACACACCTATTTTTAAAATGTTTTAATTGCTGATACTTGTGAATTTTAATTCAGAGCCATCTTGGTCAGGGACCAATGTATTACTGAGGATTTCTAGAATGTGGTCAAATGCTCAAGCAATTTCATATCGATGTGTTTCTTTCAAGTTTAGTTATATACCATTGTTTTCCTGCTTGGAAACACCACATATGTATCACATTCAACAAATTATTTGTGCCTTGCTGGTAAAGTGACCAACTTTAGCCTTGACTAATTGTTACATACCAAATTTTATTTTGCCGTTTTTCTGCACTTCTTCCTCATGTTGGAGTGCATATTTACAACATTTAATTGATTATAAGATTTAATTAGGTAGGACTGGTAGCAGTAATTATTTGATTACAAATAATGTCAGAATAAAAACAGGTGTTTGTATGCCCATTAATTTGTACCTTGTGAAAATATTAAGTTTTGAGCAGAGATTTGGGCCAAATCCAGCTTCATCCAACTAGTTCACTGAATTTAGATACTTACCTGTCTTACAGAAATATAATATAATAGTGATTAATCATACACTATATCCTAGCCAAAGGATTTTTTTTTTTAATAGTATGCTCTCATTTGAATAAAAGTGCTTGATTTAATTTTAGTTCTGAAAAGAAATTTGGGCAATAGATGATCTCTTACATATTTTTTTTTCCCTTTCATGAAAGGTAATTATAATAACTCAATCCATCCTTCCCTTATGATTAGGGTTGATTTTAAAGAGGAATCCACATGGATGTGAGGATTAGCCCTGGCAGATCTTTTGGAAGAACTCCCAGGGGTTTGGCTGCCTGAGCTCAGGGCCTTTGCAAGAATTAAGCCCAACATTGGAGAGAATAGAACAAGCTTTTTTTTTTTTTTTTAAAAATAACAAATTTTTTAAAAAAAGGGTTTGAATAAAATTGAAAATGTTTTCAAATTTTTAAAATCTGAAAAATCATTAGGAAAAAATAAAAGGAACAATATGAAAGCACTTCCTAATTTCTAAATTTATTAGTTTTTATGGGTGTGGCCTTTTTTCTTCTGTAGTCACATTTATAATTTACCCATTTAGACAAATTTAAAGAGAAAAGTTTAAAGAAAAAGCTTTAAAACCCCCGAACCTAAAATATGCGTTAAGTTTAATAAAAATTTTCAGATTGCAGTAACAATTTTGAATTTTCATCTGCACTTGTTCATCAGATTAATTATTTCTTCTGAGCAAAGCACAGTTTCTGATCCCTCTATTTGGCCATAAACTGAGAATCCCTGCTATGATATTCTGTTGTCTGAACCTGTTCTCCAGACATATTATTTACTCATAATAGAAAATGTTATGATTTGATCAAGGTTTATTTCAATGCAAGAGGGAATTCCATTCACACTGAGATTCTCCCATGCACTGAAGACTCAAAAATCAGTTGAGACTCAATCAGAAGATATTTCTGGTTGACTGTGATATTTCTCCTGTTTGAGAACACAAAGCCCCTCTCCTTACTGCTTCTCCTGGTAATCTGTTTCATTCCACACTGACCAATATTTTGTGAACCTTAGAAGAAAATTATTTGTGCTAACAATGTAGATGACCTGAAAAGCTAAAGAAAGCTAAAGCTAAAGAAATGTATAAAGCTTTCTGTGTAATATGTAAGTAAAATTTAATAAATTTAATTTTATTTTGTAAATTCACTGAATTTAGGCTACCCTAAGTTTAGGTTACCAGGTAAAAATTTATCTTTCCATTACACTCTCTTTGTCTCTTTCATGTTCATATTTACATACCATCTCTTATAATTTTCACAAGAGAGAGAAAAGAAACATATCAGTCTGTTGCAGTTAGGATGCCCTCTGAGTGTTGAAGGAAGACATCTTCAGATTTTATGAATAGACCAATTTCTTCCAATTTATCTTAATCTATTTCACTTTAAATCAACAGAACCTGAGTGCCTAAAAATAAAATCTTGCCTGTAGAAATCTATGAGAAAGTTTAGCGTTCAATTGTCTCTGTAACGTATCACTTTTGCCATCTCTGAGGTAAAAAATGAATAATCTCTGGTGTATAGTTATTTTTAGCTAACTATTCAAAGAGACCTTTTAGCTAAACACCCAGTTGTGCCAATTTTTAGTTAATTTATGCTGATTTTATGATCTGGGGCACAACAGTGTCACTGAACACTCAGACCTCATTTGCCACCAACCTAGATTAAATTTTTCATTGCAATAATTGACCTTTTGTTTCTATACAGACCAAATGAGTCTCTAAGGATCTCCACATTTATATCATCTTACAACTGGGGAATATTTTTAAAGCAACCAAACAATTTTTTGTTTTTTCATACTGATGACCTATTTTGGTTGACTGGAAATTCAACAGTGATATTGGGTGAAGATAGTGTATATAATACTCTACTGCCTCAATAAAAATTGATAGAAAGTTGCAATTCCACAGTGGATCATATGCCACCTGGTTCTGCACCCTTTTCTAAGCACAGTCTATCATGTACCAATCACTACAGACCCCATCAAGATACTTGTTTACTTTCTACAGTTATTTCTATAATTAACCTCTAAAAATATTTATTTTCTTTGTTCCTTAATAAAATATTATGTGTCTTACAATGATTTTCTCTAATATAGTGCATGTGCTTGTCTTCATGTCTTCATTTATTTCAGTGAGAAAACTTTCAGCTTTTCTGCTGGAGGCTTTTAATGTCAACAGCAAAACAATCTAGAAGAAAATTCATAGAATTGGCACACTTATTTGAAGGTGAAATTTAGCTTATAGTGAGACAAAGTGAAGAATACAGGCAAATGTACAATGAAACAATCAGGAACATAAACATAGGGTTTTTCAGTATATAATATCGCAGGTGTGATGAACTTCACAACTGTTGAGATTAAGACCCTTCTTTTGTAAAAAAAAAAAAAGCGGCAATGGTAATGAAAAACAGTGAAGTTGGGAAATTTACCTATATTTTAGAGTAGCTGTAAGTTGAATTACCATAAGTTTACATGCAATTAAAAACAAGACTAAAAGTAAGTACACAGACAGACCACAGGTCTGAAAACTTTATGTGAGAGCAATATGCTCAAGTTTACACTCCAAATCTCACCCATTCTTGAGTCAGTACCTTTTTATTGCAGACCAGCACACTTAATACTGGGACAATCCCATCATTCTCCAAAATATATATGAGAAGGGAAAGTGTGGCAATAGGAAAAATGACACTTCTTAGGAATTGCTTTACCACATAGTTTGGGACCACAACGGAAGAGAGGTACCTTACTTCTGGTAATTTGCATTTTAATAATAAATTTTTTTACACATTTAATGGGAGGAGGCCAATCAACAAACAGCATTTGGAACTATACTATGAAAGCAATAAGATTTCATTCTACCTCCTTCTCCTCTCATATCTCCACCAAGAATTTGCTTGGCAAAGTTAGAAGTTTCAAGGGGACAACTCCAAACCACTGACATTTTAGTTGCTATTCAAATTGGGAAATAAGCATGCTTCTTATTTATGACCTTTACAAACTGAAACAAATATACGATAAATATCACTGAATTCCTTGCATATGAATAAATGCTTTATTTTAACAGACATATCAGTTTATTGTCTGTGACCCAATATGATTCAGCACCTGCTACACTACCCTGACTGTAATGTGACTCAACTCAACACACAAGAGTTTAAACTGTATAGTGTAGATTAATGGTTGGGGCAGTAATGAAATGTTCTCAAACATTTTTATCCAACAAACCTTTCTATTTCTATTATTCTGAAATATAGCATCAATAACATCCTAAGGGTTCTATATTTTTTTTCCAGCTGCCTCTAGCTTTTTATCTCACAGAAAACTAGGACTGTAAACTAGACTAATGCCATCCTTACTTTCTAGTGCATAAGATATAGAAACTTCTATTCTGTTGCAGAGAATGGAACCAGGCTGGAGATCTGAACAGAAACACTGCAGCTGTTTTAATATGCTGTAGGTTAGAGAGACAGAAAAGATAAAGAAACATGTTTTTTACCTTCCTGACCTCTCCGCTCCTTCCTAAAAATATGTAAGTGACAATTTTAGGTAGAACCAACTTCCCCATCACTTAAAGGTCCCTCACATCACAATTCATCTTCACACTATTCTCAGTCAGAATGCCGACTTTAGAGACTGACCTGTGACTTCTGTCTATATTTTTATGCTCTTGTGGAAACCAGCCTATTCTAACCTGAAACATACCTTTCCTTCTATAAAGCCACATCCAGATTTATATAGAAAATAGGTTTCCAGTGTGATGTTTCCAGTTGATTTTCTCCTAAATTCTTTGAGTACATGGGAAAATTTTTGTAAGTTTCCAAGCAAGAATCCATATTAGTTGAGTAAAGGAGAAATGTGGGCAGACATTAACACTACTAAGAAAAGCAGTACCTAAAAGATATAAGGACATAAGGGAAAGGGAAACAACTATTTGATTACAAGAAAGTCAATATTAAAAATTATCCATTATTAATATGAAAGTTTCTAAAGAAGTATTTGCTAAACAAAAGAGTTGGTATGTACGTATGAAGATTTCAATAACTTATTTTAAAAGACAGGTGGCAAATTTTTTACAGAAAAAATTCCATCATTTCTATAAGCATGACTACCCCTGAAAGAATTTTTGTAATTGTTGCCATTTCCTCATAGTCTTCAAAATATTGTCATAGATATTGTTACTCAGCTGCTTTTGTTATGAAATCTTAATGTGCAGCACTATACAGAAATTGCTATTTCTATGTACTGTATAACATACTTAGAAATAACTTTTATCTTTCATAAATTTGCTGCTTTTCTTCCAAGACTGAATGACATTTTGTAAAGCTGATTATAATTAGCTGGATTTTGGGCAATTAGTATGTATTTGATATGAGATGGAAATAGATATTTCAGGTGAATATAAGTTCCTTGCAAATCTCCACACATGCAATATATCTAAATTGTGCAAACCACCAGGGAAGATATAGCAAAATATTTTTTATTTACAGGAACAACTGAAAATTTCAGGATTTGAATTTGACTTTCATTTGCTAAATACAGCAGCAACTTTTTGACAGTAACAGCATTTACAGTCCCCAAGTGCTCTGCACTAGATAACAATGTGTAATGCAATCTTCTTGGATATATCTGTCATAACCCTTGGTATTTCTATCTGCATTGCGCCTGTAAATTGACTTATTACCCAGTCTCACTGAGTCTAATCATTGTGCCTGATACCATGTAATCTGTGCAGCTCTAGACACAAATACCAGCTGTTACAACACCAAAAGTTTAATAGTTGCAGTTCAAGAAGAAAATCAAATATTATAGCCTTTACCTTGGCCCATATCTTGGTCCTATACCACCTCTGTGCTGCTGACTACTTATTAGTGTAATGATAAAAAAGGTATGTAAATAAAAATATCTATACATTCAATTTGTGTCACTCCTAGTTCCAACCATGGCTCACCCAAAGGATTCCACAGAGCAGAGTCCTCTGGGCAAGGAACCTTTCATCTTCCAGTGCTACTTATAATATCTCTGCCTGAGGATATGGCATCATCAGCAGCAAATTGCCTGGAGAAAAGGAGGTGCTCTCTGGTGGCATTACTGGAATTCTACAGTGCTGGAGTTGGGCAGGACTAAACTCTGTTCAACCAACTGAAAATTGTATTCTGGTCACAAAATTGGGGCAGAGACCTAATTTTTGTCTATCTATTAACTTCTCACTAAGACAGTAAGAAAAGTTACAATCAGCAGCAGTATGTATGTATGTATGTATGTATATATGTATCTATATATCTATCTATTTATCTATCTATCTATCTATCTATCTATCTATCTATCTATCTAATTTTACCCTGGAGTAGCCTAATAATGTAAATATCCTCAGTCAGGCAAAGATGTTTTAGTTAGTCTTGCAGCTTCATCTGGCCTTGTAGCCAGGCCCATGAGTGAGTTCTTAACGAATTAATTATTACATTTCATAAATAAAATAGTATCTATTTCATACCATGATCAAAATCTATTCAATATTTCATATAACTCCTCTTTAATTTAGAGTGGTCCAGATACTGCCAGTATAATTCAAATTGATGGTATTCGAAGGCTGACCCTATTTTTACTTTATTTTGAAAATAGCTGCAGATAAAATTTGAAATATGAAATAGAATCATAGCTTATATGAATTCTGTAGCTTGTAGTTTCCTAATATGCATTTCGTTTTCTTGCTTTTCTTACTGAAGTAGATATACAGACCATGATCCTTCTATTTAACTTTCTTCCTTTTCCTCTCAACAAATTATACTGTGAAAATAGAAAGCATGCATAACTGTGCAGTCTTAGAAACTTAATTCCTGTTTCTTTGAAAACTTTCCAACAGGTCAGTCATATTTGTGATACAGCAGAGAAATTCACCAGTAATATCCAAACACCTTAACACCCTTGATGACATCAAAAATAATATTTATCTGTACAGCCACAAGTGTGTGCTTTATTACTGCCCTGCACAGGTCACCATAAAACTCTTCTGAAGGCCTTCTTAAATTTCATAGCTTTCAGATGCATAAACAAGATATTTATCATTAGAATTACAATGGGATGTTTATCGTTTTATTAGTATGGTGTCAAAATGGTTTAAATTAAGTAAATGTATGCATGGGAATATCCACTGAACTGGTTTAAACAGGGATATACAGAAAACAACCATGAGTTGAGAAAGATTACAGCAAAATTTTGAGTGTACAGTCCAAAGCAATTAGGCAATGCCATGCTTATAAAAGCAAAGAGAACAGAATACACAATGCCAATCTTTTAAACTACATATGACTTACATCACGAAAACGAAAACTTGACAGTTTAAAATTGTGAAAATTGAATTCAGCTGATACCGATTTGTTAAAACACTGTGTTAGGCAGCAATTGAAAGAAATGGACTTTCTTGAAATAAGGATTTTGCCAAAGCCACTGTAAATGGATTTGTTAAAAAAAAAAAGCCACAAGCCATTATTAGCATGAGTGAGAATAAATTGGAGGTGTACAACCACTAACACGGGTATTGATTTTAGTTGAAAGCATATTCATTATTCTCTGAAGTTTCACTTACTGACATAGGGGCTTTCAAAAGTCAAACATAAACACTCTAACTGCCACATGTAATCAAAAGGGGAAAGAAATATAATCTCCAATGGTTTTTGAGGATTTTTGAGAATATTGCTTGTCTTTAACCAAAAATCAGTCCAGTGTACCTAAGAATTAAACTGCTTCTATAGACTTGGAACTAGTATACTTAATAATTAAAGAAATCCCTTTAATGTATGTATCACATGTAATGGGAACAAAGACAGTACTTGTGTTCATGAAAGGAAAACCATATTCTCTTCCAATCAGTTACCAGCTGTTCTGTGCCCTAAAGCTTGATGTTGTATTCCTATTATCTTAATTTCTCTGGGGTTAAAAATACCTGTCCCTCTATATTCATATTAACCATTTGGGCTGAAATTTTCCAAAGAGCCTAAGGGAGTTGAATTCAATCAGAGATGGGTGTCTAATGCTTTTAAATCCTTTTGCAAACCCTATTTTTAAATGTCTAATCCTCTTGTTGAATAGAATTTGTGACTTACTGGTATCCTTTAGCAAGCACCTTTCATAGCTTCTTCATCTTTATCAAAATGTTGTAACACATCTATATATTTATACTATACAAATATAATAAATTCCAGGAGAAGAGGAGGAGGAAAAAGAAAAGATTTCCATGGCAAACAAAAGGGAAAAAAAGGAAATTTGGTACCAGATATTTTCTGTTTATATTTGTGTCTAATGGACAATGTTTCCTACATCAAGGCAAGAAAAGAAACAGCTAAGAAAATACTATGAGGGCAAAATGATATATGTTTTGCTCCTTCTTATTAAGGTTAGATACAAAGTTGCCATGGCGACCTCTTCACTTTTGCATAAAGTGTGATAGATTTGAATGTAACAGAAAGTAGATGACAACAGCCAAAGCAGTTGTCAGGTATTCAGGTGAGGTAGCCTCATTTGGGAACAGTTACTGTATATAGCACAGATACATACTTCATTCCTCCTGACAAGACCTGCTGACAGGAACAACCCATCCTTCGACTGACAAACTGGAACAGAACGCTGTTTCCCAGCCTTAGAGCTGAAATGACAGTGAGCCTTTTCAAGAAGAGCATTAAGAACACACATTATTTAAGAGGTTTCACATGGATACGTACATCCGTACACAGACATAAAGACTTTCCAACCCAGGAACACACTGGCACTTTTCAAATTGGCATGCCGAATTAGCTCCTGTTTTGACCTTGTTCATTCCTATTAGCTGGGTATTAGACAAGAATCCCATGCCACCTTGACAAGGGCTTTTGTTTCTATTATACTGTTATTCAATCCTATACAAGTGATGGATGAGAACGGTGCATGTCTGAATAAGCAGAGGGAATCACCCTAATGAATTATGTTCTGCATTGCAATATGCCGTGGATGAAATGACTTATCCATTCTCTATTAACTGATGTGACCACTTCATCTCAACTACTTTTCATAGCTGCCATCACCCAGAAAGGCTGGTGTTTACAGCTCTCACAGGAGGAATATTTATCTGACAAACTGTTATAGGTATGAAACCTAATGGTAGCAAAGCAGAGGCATAAGAATGCACACATCAGTAAAATGCAGCCCTGGGATCTTATTAAGATTCCAACTTTTCTTTACATTCAAATTTATTTCTTTCTGATGTATATTTCCTCAGGTCAAGACAGCTCTCTGCAGCATCTTATTAACAATCAGAGCCTATTATATTTAGTCAGATAGTCTAATTGGACTAATTTTTAATTTCTCAAAGATTTTCTGGTCACCTTAATAGTGAGGCTTATTTTGTCATAGATTACAAGTATAGAATTATAGACAAGCTTGTGAGGGTTTTTTGGGTTTTGTTTATTTTGTTTTTTCTTTAAAATCATGTTTGTTTACATCCAAATTATTCTGCAAACACATTTTGTTTCCTGTGATCTAAGTCTAGCTTTCCCTGTGTGTTTGCAGTCTGTTTTTCAATATGCTGTCCCTGTTTGCATATTTCCATCTTTGTTGACAACTAACTTTGTTGTCAACAAAGTAGAATAGTTCTTTTGAAGTAAATTATTTACAAATCTCAGTTAAACCCAAAATAATCACTCATGTCTTGTCAACAATGTATGATGTTTAGAAGAAGAAAATTATTTGAAAAATATTCAGAAAAAGAAATTAAATGGGTTTTAAATGGAAGGTAACAGTGAGTTTAGGAATGATTAGTGTATTTAATGAACCGTTGGAAATAATAAGGAAAACTGGCAATATGCCCTAGATTGTGTACATGTATAGCCTTTTTATTATATTTTAGATCTCACCAGGGTCTGAGGTAGGCTGTCTCAAGGCAATGCTGGGCACCCCAGCTGAAAACAGACAAGGAAGTAATTGGTTAAATCCCCAGCTGACATAAGATGGCACAGCTCCATCGACTTTGATGAGACTTCACCCTTCACATTGACTGAACTTACAGTTTACTTGAGAAGAATCAATCATTTCTGGATAAGAAGGAATACAATATTTAGTTCTCATGTATGGTCACCATGTCCTTATTGGGAACACTTTGATGGACACTATAAAGCAGGAATTGAGTCAATAGATCCTTACAGATAATATTTTTAAATTATGCCAAGGACAAGAACTTTTGGTGTAGCTTTTTAAGAAGGTCTTGAAAATATTCTATACTAGGAAATTCACTCTCTCTGTGATAAGATTAGAGGATGATAAAAAACCTGTTCAAACATTTTCTTAGTAATTATGCAGAACTGCTGCTCATGGGAGACATGTCATAAGGATGTTATGGACATTAATGTTACCCAGGCACACCGTTCATGCAGCTAGTCATAATTACAGTCAGAGGCATTCCACTTTTCATCTCCTACCAATGGGGAAAAAAAATTCTTGGTACCAGGGCATAAGTCTTATTTGTTCTACTTTTTTCATTATGTACTATTTTCTTCTTATTACATTTTATTCAGTGCATCAAGAGAAATTAATGCATCTCATGAATTTGTTATTTCACTTTTTTTCTCTGTGAGGGAAGGAGTGCTGCTTCTAGGCCAGTATTTTTATGTTCTGAACTTGAATTGATCCTTGTCTACTTTACACTCACATGAGTCTCAGTGCTGTGAAAAACTGTGTGGATAAGTAACTGTGGCTTATGTTTAAACTGTAGGAGAGTTCTTTTAGTGTATTCATTAGGAAATTTCTTGGACATAAACATCTCACCATTTTACTGGATACTGCCTACCTTGAAATCCCCCTTCTTTCAGACACCGAGTATTAAAAATAACATGTGAAATCTTTTAACATCTATCTGATGTTAATTTGTATGTGATAGCCTGATGAGTTGGAAATGCTTCCACACAATAGTCAAGACCTTAGAATTATTCATCTAACATTGACTTGACATGTAGATAAGACAGCCCAGTAGGAGGAATTCTAGCCCTGATTAATTGAAAAACTTAATATTACCAGTTACACCTAGATTTTAAAACCTGTATCCATTCAATTGAGAAAAGACTTTAGCAACATCACAATAAGTATAAAATTGTAATGGAGGCATAAATGCCCTTATCTGAACTTTCCTTATAAGTGAGAAAGAAAAAACCAATAACTCTGTCAGTACTAGATAAACTATTGCAGAAGGTGAAGTTACAGTACTGATTTGGAGAGAAAATGCAATTATGAGTAGATACATTTTTGAAACCTGCTGTTATAGCAGTGCTCTTACAAGAATTTCTTGTTGGCTGCCAAGCACGAAAAACACTAAAGATTTAGATTATGTCCTGTCCTGCAGGCTACTGTGGAGTCATGGAAAGGAAATGAAAATGCTCTAATTGCTGACAAGATGTGCCAGTGGAATAAAAAGAAGGCTACTTAGAACCTGAAAACAAAAGAGCAATGTCCTTTGTAGGCAATGATAGCCAGTATGCAAGTATATTGTGGAAAATTTAAGTAATATTCATAAGGATTCGAACACCTTGTTATACAATCATTTTGGAAACTTGTCCTTTTCTAACATTCTTCAACTTTGTGCTGTCAATTTCTTGAAAATTAAACTATTTGTCAAGTCATGTATTCTATGAAAGCAATGTCAAACTCTACAGGAGCCACACTCTGTAAAATTATATCACAATGGTGAAAATGTCACTGATTATGGGTGGGAACCAATAAAATACTATAATTCATGTACACTTTGTCTTAATGTATTATTACAAAGTGTTTCAATATTCACACAACCCCCTTCGTAGTTAGTTAGGTTTGGAGAGCTATTATAGCCCAATAATAAAATATTACCAGGAAAATTTACTGTTCTCCACCCTCCGACTTCTTGCTTGTCTTCCTGCTGGAAACAGAGAGAATAACAACCTCAAAATCAACATAGAGCACAGAAAGGGAAAACTGACAAATCTTAATTCTGGGGGATAAAAAAGTAAATAACATTGAGAGAGAAAATATATTTTATATTTACCTGAGAAGGAATTTTGCTTTGATATTGCTGACTTCTCAACCATTTAGAAATTATTCCTTAATTAAAATGTAAATTGGTGTTTCAAGGGTTTTAATGTCTATATTGAATCAAATTAGAATTTAATAAGGGTTTTAAAAGGTGAAATTTGACTTCCTAGTAGGAAGATCATATTTGCTAATATTTTAGCTTTAACTAGAAATTATTATTGGCATTTGCTTAAAGGCAGATTTGTCCATTTTAAGTTTATTGATTTCAGCTTAGCATGCATTGGCTTTCATATGACCTGAAAGAACCAGCAGAGGACAAAACCATAGTATAGCAGGATATGACATACACCAATGTATCCAGATATTTCAGTACAGAAGGCTTTTAATTCAAAGTTTAAAAAGTACATAGAGTATTGATTAAATACTACAAGAAAAATAAAAACATACAAAGAAAACACATAACCAAAGAATGTTCTCTAAGCTTTCCCTTTTGTTTTTGATCAACTACCTGGAGAATTCACTCAGTTTTCAAAATTAATATTCTTTCTTTTTTTTACTGTTATTTCAATTTTTTTTCCTTTTTCAAGGGAATGAAATTAAATGTATTGACTTCTCCAAACAACCTTTATTTGCAATTATATGATTTTGTTATTTTATAGTAATCATGAGGTAAATACAATTAGTGATGGGAGCATTATCAACAGTATTTTCATTATACTGTAAAACGAAATGAGGAGTTCAGGACAGAAAATTACCCTGTCTTCTTTATTTTAGTCTTTGGCTATATCAGCTGTGTCCAAAGAACTTTCACGCAAAGTAACCCTTAGCTGCTCAGCATTAAAACTTTTCCCAGTGTGTGAAAACTTTGAGTTGCAGTAATGGACACAGATGTGATAATTTCTTAGAAATCAATACGTAGAGTTCAAATAAGAAAAAAACCAACAGTGTTTATTTCTATCATAATAGAAAGTTATTGTTTACGAAGCTTCAGGAGTATTCAACACTTAAGAAGTATTTGACTGAAAGCTCTGTTAAACTTGTTATTCATCAAGTCTAGATCAAAAACAAAATACAGATACAGAGAAGTTCATTCTTATGAATCATAATATATTTTTGCAAGACATAACAAAAGAGAATGCTTTAAGTTACCTTTGTCTTTCTTCATAGCAGCTCAGATATATGCTAATTCACAGGAAACAACATCACACCTGGTGAATTTTCACCAGATGTAATCTCATAGGGAGATTAAGATAATTTTTAGTAGACTAAAGCCTAAAGTGAAACATTGTATGGGCACATACCTGTGTTTTTAATATGCCTGTGCAGTGCAATTGTAGAAACCATATTTACTTATGGTGACAGTCTGGTGCATGTGTTGGCAATTTGAGTTAAATTGCTTGTGTTGTGAGAACTGAAATCTTTGAGCAGTAGCTGTGTTTTGAATATCAACCCCTCCAAAAAAAAAAAAAATCAGTGAAGGGCCACCTGCTCTCGATAAACCATCCACAGTAGGAAGAAGGCAGCCAGTCAGGAATAGTGCATTTTTCATCTGATGATCTTTCTGACTAAATGAGTGGGGATACAGCTGCAGAAAAGAAGAGCACAGCTTCTAAGCTAAGAGACTAATTGAAATATAAATATTTTCCTCTGAAAGTCTATTCCTCTCCATACCTGATCTCCCTTGACTGCCTAATATTCTTTTACCTATTACCTTTCCAGCAACATTGGAGAAGCACAACAGTCCAGAGAAAACACAGCAATGGAGGTTTCCACTTACTTTTCTGATCCCACTCTTCTGATATCAGGGCTAGGCTTGTGTTGCAAAAAAGACACATATTTCACTCAGTCATGCCCATTCCCGTAGCCCTGAGGAAAAGATTTTGTGATGGAACTTCCAGCAAAAGAAGAATCCTTCTCAAAATTCTGCACTTTCCTGTTTACAATTCTTAGGGCTTTTGTATCCCATAATTCTTTCCCTTGAATCCCATGGGATATGAGCAAAGGTTGCAGCTACAATGATGATTACCATAATTTGTTTAAAAGAATTGGCTGTTCATATTGTGTCAAGGGGTATCTCCACTCAGTGAAAATTTGGAACAAAATGCAAAGATGCTTTGGGAGATGAGGGAAAGCAGTAAGTTTATTTCACATGTTAAACTTGACTAAAACTATTACTGTTCTCTGAAAGAAATTTAAGTGTAGTAAAATGTCATCCAAGACTGAATTGCAAACATTATCCATTATTCTATGCTTTATATTCATATGAATTAATTATTTTCAGCTTGATCTGTGAGCTAATTCCAGAACCAAATCACTAGGGAAATATGATGTTAATGTGTACACGTTAATAGACATATTTAATCAATTACTTGGTGAGTGTTTTATTACAAGTATAAGCTTGAAAACAAAATGTTCTACAGGACCAAGCTGTTCTTAACTAACACTATAAAAAGTTATGCAAATGTAAATCTGTCTGCCTTTGGCTTGCAATACTTTTTTTCCTTTTATTTCTATTTTGTTCTACTTTTTATAAACCAAGAAATCAAATTTCAATTGAGAAGTGCTTCATCAAGCATGAGTTCTTCTGAAATTCTTTTCAGTAATATAAGGTAATACAAAGACAATATATTATACAGCAAGAAGACATAACTTTTCAGCAAAACTACTGTGCAGCTAAACCCAGAAAATTTGTCTTTATACTTTTGGGTTTCCAGATTTTTTTATGTTTCTCAACTACTTTCGAAAATTCTTAATAAAGTACATACCGTGTAGGGCTAGGGAATACAAAATAAGCCTATGTTCTTTCATTTTGTCACTTTATCTATTCATTCCAGGAGTGGTATTCTCAGTATAATCAGGACATTTTTATACAATATTTCCCCCAATTTACCATTGCCCATCTGTAAACTTTTTCTAGATTGCTAGGTGGACAGCCTTCACAGCTTCTATATGTTCTCTGTATGCAATTTAAAAGCAAATTTTACAGCCAAAGTAGAACTGATACACCACTACTGTTAATACCATACCTGCTGGCATCAAAAGTGCCTGTACTATGACTATTACACACCTGAAACATCAGTGAGATTAAATTATGTTTCTATCAACAGTACTGATAGAAACTTGGCAGAATGTTGCATTTTTATAGCACAGTATGATTTAACATCAGTATGACCCCTATAGAGCTTTGGTTGGCCACACTGAACTACTCTCAAAATGTTATCTAATACTAAAAACTAAAAAATTAAAAAGCTAAAAAATAAAAAATTAAATTAGGAATACAGAAAGCTGTATGTCTGAAGTGAACCATGTACAACAGACTACTATACACATCTGCAAGTTTGCAGACGACACCGTGTTGGGGGGAGTGTTGATCTGCTGCAGGATAAGAGGGCTCTGCAGAGGTTTCTGGACAGGCTGGATAGATGGGCCAAATCCAGTGATATGAGGTTTGACAATACCAAGTGCCAGGCCCTGCACTTTGGCCACAATAACCCCCTGCAGCACTAGAGGCTGGGGCCAGAGTGGCTGGACAGTGGCCAGGCAGAAAGGGACCTGGAGGAACTGATTGATGGCAGACTGAACACAATCTAATGTAGGCCTAGGTGGCCAAGGAGGCCAATGGCATCCTGGCCTGGATCAGGAATAGTGCAGCCAGCAGGACCAGGGGAGTGATTCTTCCCCTGTGCTTGGGACTGGTGAGGCCACACCTTGAGTGCTGCATCCAGTGCTAGGCCTCATAAATCAGGAAAGACGTCAGGATGCTGGAGCATATCCAGAGAAGGGCAACAAGGGTGGTGAAGGGTCTGGAACACAAGTCCTGTAAGGAGGGACTGATGGAGCTGGATTGTTTAACCTGAAGAAGAGGAGACTCAAGGGAGACCTTATCACCCTGTGCAACTCCCTGAAAAGTGTTTGTAACCAGGTGGGTTCAGTCTCTTCTTTCAGGCAAGCCACAGTAGGACAAGATGACACAGCCTTAAGCTGCACCAGGGAAGGTTTAGGTTGGACGTTTCGAAGAAATTTTCCACAGCAGTGGTGATTGGGCATTGGAATGGGTTGCCCAGGGAGGTGGTAGAGTCACTGTCCCCTGGAGGTGTTTAAGGAAAGACTGGATGTGGCACTTAGTGCCAGGGTCTAATTGATAAGGTGGTGTTAGTTCACAGGTTGGACTCAATAACCTCAAAGTTCTTTGCCAACCTAGCTGATTCTGTGATTCTATGATATTTTGGAGACATCAAAAATAAGTTTCTTAACCTGATTATCAGATTTCTGTCAATTTTCCTGATATTTCAAACTCAAAAGGAGAAAAACAAGTAGAGTTTCAATTTTTGCTCAGTATTCATCAATGTAAGATTTTGCTTAAACAACATTAGGGCCCAGACCTCAGAGGAGTAAAGACAGCTGCTTTTACAATTTTAATTTTTGAATTGCCATTTCTTCTCATTCTTTTCTCCTTTCTCTTCTGAGATAACATGCAGTGTGCCACTCTCAGATTCCCTGGTGTTTTTCAATTAGCAACTCAACCTCATTCATACAAGATTATTCTTTTTGTTAGTTTGGGTGTTTTTTGTCCTGCATTTACAAATTGCTTGATTTAACAAAGGTAGGCAGCTCAGCCCCACACAGATATTCACTCACTCCATCCATGGAATGGAGAAGAGAATTGTAAGGGTAAATGAGAGAAAACTCATGGATTGAGACAAATACAGTGTAATAGGTAAACTAAAAGCTGTGTGTGAAAGAAAACACAAGGAATTCATTCACCTCTTCCTATTGCCAGGTGGCTGTTCAGCCATCCCCAGGAAAGCCAGGCTCCGTCACATGTCATGGTGACTTGGGAAAAGAAACACCATCACTCCAAATATCCTCCCCTTTCTCCTTCTTCTCCGCAGCCTTTACTGCCTTATGGTACAGAATATCCCTCCAGTTGCAGCCAGCTGTCCAGGCTGTGTCCTCTCCTTGTGCACCTCCAGCCTCCTCACTGGAGGGTCAGTGTGGGAATCAGAAAAGGCCATGACTCTGTGTAAACACTGATAGGCAATAACTAAAACATCCTGGCTTTATCAACAGTATTTTCATTACAAATACACAGTATTACACCATAAAAGCCACCAGGAAAAAAATTAACTCTATCCCAACCAGAACCAGCAGGCAATTGCAGTCATATTTAAAATACCATGTAAAAAAATACAGTGCATTTGCATTCTCCTTTTACTGTCGGTTTAATAGTAGATGTCAAAGTAAATGTGATAGTTGTGTGTGGGCAAGCATAGTGCATGATGCTAGGCTGAGCATGCATCAATTTAGCACATGTTGGCCCACCTTCTTAGCATCCCATAAAATCTCACATACCTTTAGAATTTCACCTATTAATAATTCTCTGCAGTGTTTTATTCACCCAGAAACTAAAACAGTGATTATAGCCAATACTGACCCTCTTCCAGGCCCCAAGGTAAATTATTATTTTAAACTTTTTTTTTTTTTTTTTCCCCAATTCTGGCACTAGATGGCAGTAAAAGCGCAACGCTGAATATTTCATCCAACGTGGCTAAATATACAGAGAGCTCTGAGGCAGGAGAAAGGCTATTACTGGAAGTCAGCTTGCCTTCAAAGGTTAGCTAGAAGCAGGATATGGAATATCATGCACAATCACTAGAAAATATAAAAAAATAAACCCAATAGCTAAAAAAAAAAAAAAAAGCATTAAAGAGGGCAGAGTAATGAGGAGCTTTAAGTAATTTGAAATACCAGAAAAAACTGACTTCATATGGTTTGCTAAAATCTGCCAAAACAGCAGATCAGTGATCTGCAAAAGTAAGATATAAAGGCAAGTGTCCTACCAGTGTGCCAAAAATATGATTCATCTTCAAGAAAAGCTCTAAGAAAGGAGGAGGAGAAAAGCAATCTGCACAAGATTTTTTTTATCCATTACTGAATTGAATTTTGTTAAATCTCTGAAATTAATGGAGTTGTATTTCTTTACTTATAAAGTCACTGAGATCATACGTACAGTAAGATTGCACAGCTAAAAAGAGGAACAAATTTTCTGCTTTCCTTTGTTTTGAGGGTGAAAAATTTTATCTCCTCCAGCAGAATGTATATCCTGTGACATCAATCTGACAGTACCCACTCACACAGTCTAGCTTCTTGCTGCCTTGCTGTAATAGCTGAATCCTTGTAATAGTCATACCTTTGTAAACACCTGCATCTGTAATGGACGGAGAGGAAATAAAACCTAAAATTAGAATTATACAGGAAAATTTATGTTTAAGATCTTCTTATGAGGACACTTTCAAACTATTTATTGGATGTACTCAAAAAAAGCATCCCTAGCAGTGACATCCAATTCAAGTAAGCTTAAGATGAAGGTTTAATGGCTTTCATGTTGCTGCACATTAAATCAACAGAGTGAATTGGATTTAGAACTGCAAACTAAAACTGATTCAGGCTTTTATAAGAGTTTTACAACAGTTATTTTTAGTCACCTAAGTGGCTGGATTCTATTCTGGGGTACTTATTACAGAAAAGGTA
This sequence comes from Entomyzon cyanotis, assembly GCA_024500445.1. NCBI lineage: Eukaryota > Metazoa > Chordata > Aves > Passeriformes > Meliphagidae > Entomyzon > Entomyzon cyanotis. The sequence continues at coordinate 39,385,606 of JAKEPQ010001005.1, read as the reverse complement.
AGCACATTTTTCCTAAATCCTATTCAAGTTATACAAAATCTCATAGAAGACATTCCAAAGCATTTATTACTTCAGGATACAGATAACATCCATTTTTCCTAGAGGCTGAAGGTATGAAGAACTTCTTGATATCATGATGACTGTAAACTGAAGCAATAGATAAAAATCAGAAAGCTCAAAATTAAATCCTCATAGGACAGTTTGGGTTTTTGTTCTGTAAATCCTATTGTCTTAGAAACTTCTCTTAAAGCAAGTACCACTTTTTATTACTTCAGTTAAAATTATTCTTTGTTTGAATATGATGTCAATTTTTGTTTGGGTATATTCACACTCTGTAACAATACGTGGCTCTGGGTGTCACAGGAGCAAACCTGCAAAACTTAAAGTCTCAAAGTTTTTGAGAATTGAATTATTTACAGGTCTAAACACAAGAAAGTGCCCTGCATGTTTATGTCATCGCTTCTAGGAAGAAAAACTCCTTGTTCTACCAGAGGTTAGACAATAGAAGCTGTGCTATCAGCATGCTTTGAATCACCTTTTCCATCTTCGTCTTACACATCATTCCTCTATGAATCCAAAAATAATGCTACGAACAGAACTTGTTGTATTTTATACCCAACACTCAACACATATTGTTTCCTTAGGGGAATACCTTAAGTAGCTAGAGAGAATGCCAGCTTTCCTTGTTGCCTATCACCAAATTGATGTACGACCTTTGGATCTTACTGGATACACTCTCACCCCAGCCACAAAAACAACAATATTGGTGAAAATACCTTCTTCCATCATCTTCTAGGCAGATGAATGAAACCATTCATTTCTGAGAGCAGAACTTAAGTGACTCATCCATCACCACCAAATCACTTCTATGTATTCTATGTGGTGAAAGCTAAGTAGATGTATGTGTGATGGGACTCTTTGGACAAGAAAAGCTTTATTAAAAAAAAAATATTCTGGGTCTAGGAATTCTTCCCTCTATTTTATTTTATTGTTTGTGATTTAGGGAGGGGCAGTATTCCACACATATTGTAAAATCAAATAACTCTCAAAAGGCAGGGGATTCTCATTTACGACCTTCTGTTGCTACATAAAAGTCTTCTAGATAGTCTAGTTCAAGAGAATTCTGAATAAATGTGCACCCTGAATGGAACTGATCACAAAAAAAGAAATAGTCTCGAAGGTTTGGAGCATAGGATGCAAGATTATTTAGGAAACACACTTTATGGGTTTATATTTTGTCTTAGTACTGTTTCCTGTTGGACATGTGGAAATAGACTCATTAGGCATGAAAAGTAAAAATGAGGTCTGGACTTGATTAATCTTAATCTTCCTTCTGCAGGACTCCATTTTGCCAAAGAAATCAGGTTTCTCATTTGTCCACCAAAACTTTTTACAAGCCTTCATTCTCTCTAAGCTGAGGCATTTCTACAATTTCCATGAAGTGCCACCCTTTCTGGGAACTACACATCTTCCTAGGCAAACCTGTATCACTTCTATAAAAACTATTTCGTGAAAATTCAGGCCTTAAGTTGCAAACCTGTATCCTAAACGTTAGGGATTTCTTTTTTTAAGGCAGCGAGTGTATGAACATTTCATAGCATTGAGAGCTCATTGTAGCCAATATTGAATTTGGTATTCACTTGTTATCACGTCTCCTCTTCTGTGTATAAAACCTAAGTATTACCACCCCATATTGAAAATATACACTATTTAAAAAAAAAAAAAAACCCTCAACATTTAAATCAACTGTTTGGTTTGTTAGTTTAAATCTTCTACATTTAGAATTATTAGTAAAAGAAAATTCAGCTTATCATTTGGGAAACTGGGAATTTTGTCCATGAAGTAGAGTTTGTTTGCAGAAAAATGTGATCCCTTTTCCTTGGTTACTTCTCCAAGACTGAGTGAAATAATAAATATAAATGCTGAGCTTTGACTTCTAGAGTACTGCTGGTAACTTTTGATTATTAAACCCAAGCTTTAAACATGCCCCAAATTAGCCTTCTCTTTCTTCCCCTACTTCTCCTCCTCTATCTTCCAGTCATTGGTGGCATTTTGTTATTTCTTCTAAAGTGCAATACCCTCCTTTCAGAGCTTTACATTATCCAGATGCTGTGATCATTGACTGCATTTGCAGCAGCATATACATAAATAAATGTTTAATTAGACAGGGGCACCCTCACCCTGTGCAGAAGAAACTGGAGGATTTTCATGGCACACTCCCTATGGTGAGATACGATTCCTGTCACAGGAGATCACTCTCCATTAAATGTAGTTTACAAAAGCTAAGTAAACACAGACAACCCAAATGACTGCCATCCTTGTGTGCTCAATAAATTACTGGCTTTACTGACTGGATTAACATAAGCCTTCAGGTACAGGAAAAAAGTCCTTGAATCTCCCTGAAAATCTGGCATTGCAGGGGTTTTACACTTGAGCCTAAGATCTTCTGCAAAAGTTTTTTACCCTTTATGGAGAAAGAACCTTTTACTCATTATAGTGGATGTATAGTCCTATTCTTTCTCCAGTAAAACATTTGTAAACATAAGATTTCACAATAGAAAGGCATTCTTGATCTCCACAGAATTCTGAATATCATCTGCAGGTTTTAGTTTTATTCATCATTGACCTATTTTCATCCAAGCCACTTCAAAGCCTTTATTAACAATTTATCCCTACCTGTAGATAACTATGAATATTAATGTCAATTATTAAGGCTAAAACAGTGATTTTCTTGATTTTTGTGTGGTTTTGGTTGTTTTTTTGGCTCTTCTGGTTTTTTCAAGCCATACTGTGGCAGAAAAGGGTTTGACTGACGTGCCTTTGGAATTAGGATTTTCTTGTTTCAAAAATAGTACTTGTACAAAGCAGAGCAGAACAAACAACTGGTACAATACTAATTTGAACCTCCATATTCTTCCAGAAAACTGCTAACTTCACATTTGAAACAAATTAAATATGATTTATCAGGTAAAATTTGAGCTATGACACCATGGCAATGAAAACATTTTGAAAAAGGCATCTTCCACAACATGAATTTTCACATGTATTGCAGATCTGCTTTGACAGATCTTTTATCTGTCGTTATTCTAAGGCTTTCTAGGATAAGATGTTTTGTAAGCTACAGTAGACCAAGTGAAGGGCATCATATACCTCTGCCTATGCTACATCTAGAGCACTGAGGCAGCAATAAAACCAGAATAGACAAAAAATAAGGATAAAATACAATCAGTGTGTTCAGAGAATTCAAACTTTATCCTACTTTTATTGTGAGTATAAGGATATTTTTTACTTTTTGAAAAGCTGAGGGGTATCCATCAGTACCAATTTTGGAATGCCTCCAATCTGATTTAACTGCCAAGGCCAAAATGGTCTTTAAGAACATGTATATATGCAGAAATTGCTACAATGAATCAAGGCTTTCTCTATTTATTTCAACTTCAATAGTCAGGATTGAACACATCAGAAAAAGATACTAAAATCTCCACGGAAAAATCTGCCTAAAGGGAATTTTTTTTCTGAATTATTATTAGATAGTTCCTAGCTTATATCTGAATCCATGAAGATTTATAGCGCTCACTTTTTAATCCAAACTAATGTAACTTGACTCCTATTTAACTCTTGGCCTTGCTTATGCCTTGGAGCAATAAGATCAATGGGTTTATTATGCACTAGGTAAATTTTTTTCCCTCTTACATTTTTTAGATATTTTTAAATAGAAAACAAAAGTGTTGCTATGAATCCTCATTTTTCCTACTCTGAGACTTCCTCATGTTTACATTAATATGGTCACTAGCTAGTTTTACAGTAATATTATTTGTGCAAAAATATAAATTTCATGAATTTCACAACTCTCTATAAAGAATATTGAAATATTATTTATTTATAACCTTCATTATATTTAAGGGGGTTCAATGCTGAAGAAAAGGACAAACAGTATCACTATAAAAAGAGGTATGATAGCATCTTTTCTCTGTAGGTTCAAAACTCAGCACTAAACCTGGTTCAGAACTTGAAAGACTAAAGGGACAAGTAAGAGTCTCCATAATCAAGGCTTATTAGCTAGACTGTCTTTTAGGTTAATTTAAAGACCAGAAATCTGACATTAAAAGTATTATGGTTCCTAAAAGAGCTAAGAAAATCTGGGCACACTTTTCCTTAAATTAATACCTACTGACAGTTTGAAATGCTGTCATATACAAGTCCAGGAATATAATTTCTCTCTAATAATTCCAAATATTTTAGAGGTCCTTTAACTTTTTCTGTAAGAAATCCAGAAAGTTTAAACAATAATAAAAAAGATTTGTTTGTACTTCACTACCTGGAAAATCTACTAGTTACCCTTGCATGAATAATGTGTTTATATCACTTTCTGGCTCAAGTTGTCAGACAAGGTTTGCAAATCTCTTTTAAAGAAAGATGAGAGCAATTGTTTTTGCAACTGATTTAAGGAAAAAAACTTAGCACTGTACTCCTTCCATGTCCACAAATAATAAAAGCTTTCCCAGTCAAGCTCAGTGATAAGTTCTCTTCCCACCACCTCTTCTAGACAACATAATCACTGTCGTTGTCTCTAGGAGATGTACATCACTTTTGCACTCTCTGAGTTTTCTGCTCTCTGGTATTTCAAAGAAGACAAATGTCAGTCAAACACTGCTGCTAAATACTTTATCTACTGCATGTCTACTACCAAAGCCACTATTTTTCAGTAGTTACCAAAGCAATATGTAAATAATTTTATTTTGTTTCAATGCTGAAAATGTAGGATATGCTTATGTCACAGCCAAAATAAGAACAATATGTTGTTTCTGAGTATATTCATCTGCTGTTTTTTCTTGAATTGTTGTCTTTTCACTAAAACATCCTTGATTTGTTTGTACAACTGTAGCAAAGAGGGATCTTGATGACTGCAGTAAGCCAAACTGAGAATATAATTGCTACCCAAATCAGTGCAGGATAAAAATTTAGTTCCCAGCTTCTACAGCTTCACTCCTCAGTATATGATGAAATGTAGGGTAAAGAAACACTATAAATAAGTCTTCAATATTTTAACTACAAACAGTATTGACTCCAATGGACCATAAAACCTGTAATAGTAGCATTGTTCAGTAATACAGTGTCTTTCAAAACCAGAATTTTAGATTTATTTTTTCCCATTCACTTTGACAAGTTTTCAGTAATTTCAGTTTTCATTTACACACATGCATGTGCACTTAGTTAACAAAGACAGAAAGCCCAGTGTGGGGTGATTGTTGAAAATAAGGTTTTGGGGTTTTTTCTGCCATTTACCAGAAGCTGTAGCAGTTGATGCTAAAATTTGCAATACTTCCTCCCTTGTCTCTGATGGGTGTTGAGCAGATTATTTAGTTCATGTCTGTACAACACTCTCAAAGCAGTCAGTGCTATATAATTAGTCCTATATGTTACTGGAATAGTCTTAAATAACTTCAGTGACTCTGCTTCAACAATTTCCCCTACATCACTCTCTAACTGACCTTGGTCTTTACAGAATTTTCTTAATGTCTAATTTAATTTTCACATTTTATGGATTTTGTTCACAAATTAATGGTTGGCTGAAAATTTTCACCTGTGTGAAAGATATTTTTCAAATGAGAAACCCACAGAAAAACTTGTTAACCTTAGCCAGTAGGAACTTAAATAGCAATTAAAAAATTTTCCTCTTATAGCAAGCATCAAAGTCATCTCAAATATAGATTTTAAGATGTAGACACAGGAGATACTCCATATAATTTTTAAAAAATCTAACACTTAGATGGCATTTAAAGTTTGTCACACTTTTAGCAAACTGTTTGCAATTTATAGATTAGCTTCAATTCCATATTTTGACATACTTCCCCAATGCTTTTTTTTTACCTTTCTCAATGTACTTATTAATCCTCTTACTATGTAAGTATTTAATCACCCTCACCTTACTTTTTTGATAACTTGAGGCATTCTTTTTGATGGAAATGTCTTTATGATCCTTACATATAGGGCATATACGTATGCAAATATGAGTGTAAATATTTATAGAGTCAAATAGGTTTAAAATAATTTAGCACTGGATTAAAGAAATGTGAAGATTTTTTCCTAAAAATGTGACTGGCAGTTAAGTGAGAAATATAGAAAGAGCCACAGACTGATATAGAAAATTTAGAAGGGGCAAAGACATGGCTTCCGCCTTTATTTCGTGTCTTGTCCTTGGTGCAAGGGTGTGTGAAACTGTCCTCCCTTGATACATGTGAACACAAGGAGCAGCAGACAGAATATCCATGGCTCTCTGGTCTATCTTCAGGGCATCTGACCTGGAAGGTATCTTCCTCCATTTCCAGGGTGAGGAGCTTCTGGGGCCAGCAGGGGCAGGCAGGCAGGCAAGCAGGCCAGGGTTTTTTTGATGGACACACGGTCTGACAGTGCAGCTGTCACTTGAGTATTTATTTCCTCTTACGTGCTGACTGCTGCTCCGATTGAAAATCCTCTACATGAGCTTTCTACAATCCTATACTCTCTTCTCAGCTTTTTCACTAGCAATATTTCCTGTCAATCTTTTCTACGTTTCTTCAACTAACCACTTTCTGTCAAAATCTCAATAGGAACTAAAGGTAAAATTAGTAAACAGAAGCATTAAAACTTTTTTCCACCATGCAATTACTATGCTTTCTTTTTTTTCTTACTTCTCTTTGTTTCTAGAATAATTTTTTAGGACTTGTTTATGTAGGTTTTTTATTTTGCCACATTTGCAATCATGCATACCACAAAGAGAAAGTTCATCACTAGCCTCAGGCAAATTGAAAGTAGAAATGCTAAAGAACTGCAGTCAAAACATGCAGAGACATTTGATCTAAATACAATTATGAGGTAAAAGTCAATACTTTGATCCAGGGAAAGTACCACAGTCTTCCAGGAATTTCTTCACGTCCTTTTCCATTTTAATAAATTTCTGGAATATATTGCAGAAAATAGTACCATCATCCTAAGCCTTTTTCCAGTCCTCTAAATTACCTATGCTGAAGAAAAAATATATTTTCAAATTCAATTTAGTTAAAGGTTTCTACTGCAACTGCAAATAGTGTCTCTCACAGTATAGACAATCTGCATTTGCCAGCAATTGTGGTTCTCACATGTTACTGAGGTTGTGGGCAGAGAAGAGATCTAGGTCCTTCTAATAGAGCAGTTGTACTGCTCTGCTGTTTTACTAATAGAGCAGTTGTACTGCCTTATTTCTCAACTTTCTCAAGTGCTGGTAAAATAGAAAGCCAGTGAAACTGTAACTGATAAGCTCATATTTAATCAAATTTGATGGGCCTTTTCAAAAGATAATGAAACAAAAAATGTTACCACAAATTTACACTCTAAATGGAGAAAAAAAAAGTCCAATAATAGATTTTTTTTCTTTTTTTGCCATTTCCAGGAATTGCTTGATGTGTGATCTAGTATTTACACATGTAAGCAGATGATTTTGCTAAATTACACCTCCCAAATGTAAGAGATTTTGCTTGTGTGGGGTTTGCTTTGTTTTCGATTTTTTTCCCAAATATTTTGTTTTAATGTTTTCCTCTTTCTTTATTTTTTTTCTCCCCAGGTGCTTTAATTATGGAGAAGTTTTGATTTATGGTCCCAGAGAATAACATTGATTGCAGGAGAGCTGGCTCTCAACCTGACCTCTTCCAGGTACTCATTCCTTTCTCTGCCTCTCAGTGTTCATCTTGCACTCTAGCATGCTGACACTGTTTCTTTATTGTCTTCTTGTTTCAGATATTTGAGGTCACTTGCTAAGTCATGCTGAGCATTGTATTGTCTCTGTTTTAGGCAGCTACACAAGTGTTTGTTTTCAAACATAGATATAAACTCCCAGACATTGCATCCTTTAACAGAAATTATGTTTGCTTTGTTGCTTTACTCTGTGAAAAGATGGTTTCCTTGTAGAAATCATTATTTGCAAGCTCTTTCTCCCATGCTCAGTCATGCATCTCCTCTTCCAAATATGTATTCAGTATGACCTCAAACAGATCAAGTTCCAAAATCACTTTAGTAGAAAAATAATGTTAGAAAAAGATATAGTTTTTCATAAAAAAATAACACAAAAATAATGACATAAGAACCAAAACCAAGCATGCTTTGGATAGCAGCTTACTTTGAAATCTCTTCCTCTGGAAATGTATTATGAACAAATGGGGAGGGGTGGAAGTGGGGGATTATATGGAGTTATGAGTGTATTTAATAGCTGTGGTGAACCACTACCAGAAGGATTTCAGAGAGCTATGGAAATAAGAGTCACTGCTAGATTTCCCAGCAGTGCAGGAATGCTCCCTAGAGTACAGTGTCTACTGCTTTCCTCAGATAAGTTTTATGTTTTTTCAGAGGATGTCAGACTGTGGCACTAAGCTTCATCTAATTATGTCTATAAAGTGGCAGTTTGCAGCCTCCAGCTCAAAAGTTGGAAGAGACCCAGTTGGGAATATTGCTTCCAAGCAGTATAATGTTTGGAGGTAGAGTCCCCTGTGATCAATGAACTTGTCCAACCCATCTCTACTCCTGCTTCCAGGGCAGTTTGGCTGTGCCCAGTGGAATGACATATTTCTTCAGACCTACCAGAAGTTTTCCACTCTCAGCAGTTATGACAGGGAAAAGGTGCCATTTTCCATGCTTGCCTGAATGCCTCATCTCAGTCCATTCATGTCAGGATTGATGGCTTTGAGAAAGAGTGCAAAGATCAAACTGTTTCAATACTGCTGTGTCAGCCAGTTCTCAAACTTCAGTGCACTATCCTGAGCTGGGGATGTGCCCTTGGTGAGTGTCTCCACTCAAATGAAAACCAAACAGAACCCTACGCGTTCCTCCATTATTTACTTCAACCTTCACTGTGGGGGAAAGGAAACAGAGACAGATTGACAAAAACCTCTCTGAATTCAGCATCTATAAAACTTATGTCTAAGGATGACATTACAACTAAACTGTTAGATTATCAGGTAAGATTTGTTTCATTGGTCCTTAGACATTTAATGTTTCATATAGGAAATGGTAATTAGAGCAAAGATAGCCTCTATGTCTAGCCTCATGTCCCATGACAAGGTGTTGGCCTTCACATAACCAATAGCTATGCCAAGCAAAGGTTGTGGTTATTTATTGCACTTCTTTCTGTCTTCAGTAGGGTTTTGCTCAATAAAAATTAACAAGATCACTTTTCCCGGTATGTATTTTACATCTTGAAATAAATTAATTGAAAATACATGGTAAGTTTTCCGCCTAAGACTTTCTTACCTCAAGGTATATATTCTGCATTGCAGTGTACAGAGATTGTTTAAAGCATTAAATATGTTGCTTACCCTGCAATACTGCTCAGCCAAAAGATTGCTTGGGACCTAAGAGTAGCAGAAAGGGCTAATTACATACCACTCTATTGCCCACTGCTTGAATGCTGGCTCTCAAGCTTTTCTTTTGAGCATACTCTGCAGTTGTTCATAGAGGGTAGAAGTGGAAGGAGGGGAGACGAAAGGTTCTTCAGTAAAATAAAGTGCTCAAACATGGGCAAACAGGCACTTTTATCTTTTGCTGTTTACCTGTGTGGGACTACTCTGGGCTATCACATCTTTTGGGGTTTTCACTCATTTTCCATAGGGACACGTGGTGTGTCTTGGTATATCTATGTATAAAATCCGTAGATTTTAATGATTATCTTGTGAAGGTAGGTACCTTACTGGGGTTGTCATCAAAATAAATCCAAGAAATTTATATTTGCTGATTTAGACGTGTAAACTCTGTTTGCTGTGTGCTGACCCATGGAAAAAAACCCCAAACACACAGCATCCAAAAACTGAGATTATTAAATACTTTAGGTTAGCTGAAAAAATTATTTCCAGGTGTGATTGTCTTTCAACATCAGTTGAGTTCTTAAATTTTCTGATTTTCTGACAGGTGACAATAACAAGAACAGCAAAGATTTTGGAATCAGGGCCTCATTTTTGCACTGCAGTGTTTATCAACCAGATTGGTGTGATTTAGCTGGTTGCTAGTTTTGAGAAGATAAATATCATGGAAACTTCCGGCAATTTGAAGTCAATATCTTTAATTCAGCTATATCAGGCAAAAAATTAAACAAATTGAGCATAGAAATATGTGAAATGGCATAAACATTCAGAATATTTTTAAGTGGTTGTCAATCATAGTGTGTTTGGAAATGATTCAATTATTTATACTTTAATTTCACTGATGCAACAAATCATTTTCTACATTTGTAATTGTCATTTCTTCTTTTAAAATATATTTTTAGAATGTCAGTCTATGTGAGAGAGAAGGATCCATATGTACATATACAATTTTTTTTCAGTTGTACTCTAAATTTTACAGCAAATTTCACTGTTCATATCATGACAAGATTCTAAAGTTTAATTCAGGTCCAACATACAAAATGAAGAAATACTACTGCTGCTAGAAGTTACTAAATTGTAAGTAAACTAAGTTTGCATTTTCTGTTGCTTACAATTTCAGGAAAGAAATTAGAATATAAGAGTTTGATAACTGCCTCTTATAAAACCCATGATGTGCAAGGGAAAAGAGGTGAAAAAATGAAGGAAAAGATCATAACTGCTGAACACTGTCAATTCCGTCAGAAAGTTAAAGCACTTATTCCAAAAATCTATCTGTTCTGTTGAGCCAGTTCATGGTGCAGAATGAAGTAATTTAGTCATGCACAGCAGTGTTATTCTTCTTTAATAGTGCTGTAATTGATTGGAATAAAACCATACAATATTCATCTAATAAGAGTTATCAATCAACTATTCCTGTAAAAAGTAAGGATAAATATTATTCATTCTTGGAAATAAAACTAAGACTAAATTAACATGTTTTAATTAGAAAATAAATCAAGATCCAGTCCAAAGTAATAAAGCCTAGATATAAGTATTCATCTACTTCTTTTTTAATATGTCTTATTTGAATTCCATACTTGTGAAAGAACTTTTATCTTCTAGCATTCACAAAAAAAATAACACTTTTATGGCATTTTACATCTATAATTTGAAATCAAACAAAAATATCTAGGAACAGTACAGCTGATAGATAGATAGATAGTAACTACTCATCAATTCCCCCTTTCCCAAATTTTTAATGTAAAATATCCACACATATATTATAAATTTTTTTATTTATATGAAAGCATACTAAAAAATAACATTCCGTTCCTGAGCACTGTTTTGGATCTAAAGGATTCAATCTTTCACACCATCTTTCTAACACACATCTCTGTAGAATGTGTCAAACTATTGTAGCACACAAAAGAATATTCCAACAATCTATTTCTTTAAAAGGTAAAAAATTACAGTAAAAATCCCTAGAATAAATTACAAATAGGTCAGTTGATTCTGACTCAATCCAATGATATGTGGACAGCAAAATAAATATTCATTTCCAATTAGTCTCTAATTATAAATATTACCTGCACATCACAGATACCCGGATCACTAATCTGTAAACTAATTAAGTAGCAGCATCTACATACAAATGAGGGGATGCGTGCTGAAACAAGGAAAGAAAACGTTAGCCAATTTCTGTAATGTTCAGTGAATAAATATAAAATTATGAAAGAAGCTTTATTTGATATTTATTGTCAGATCAGCAGACAATTGCATGTGCATGAACACCTATGTTGATACATCTCTACAAGACAATGGAAATAACATTCATATGATTTTTTAAACAAATATGATATGTTTCACATTCTTGATGTGGCATACAAATATGTCAGATGTTGGGAAACTCACAGATATAGTTTAACCAGACTACAGGAAGGACCAATTCACCAAGAAAATAATGCAACACTCCCACAAACATTGGAAATTTCATTATGTCCTTGAGGAAAGTTATTGAATTTTTGTTGCTTTGAAGTAGGAACTCCAAAATAGATACTCATGCAGGGGCTTAGCAGGTTCTATACACACTTTTACTTATAAATAAATAAACAAAACTTCGACTAACTAAAACATAAGGATTAATTGACTTTCAGCAAAGTCCCATTACTTAATGCAAGGTCAATCAGTAGTAAATAAATCCAACACCATAACTACCCAGTGACACATCTCCTTCCACTTGAACTATTTGTCTGGTGGAAACTCCCAAGTGACTAGAGGGAATAATCCGTTATGCATTCAACTCAATCAAACTTTAATGATGGACACATCTATTAGATGCAAGTGCAGCACTCCTCATGGAGCACAAGCCATCCTTCAGAAGCAATTAATTTTCTTCAGTGACTATCATGGGGATCACCCAAAACTTGGCTGATTTAACATATTCATGACTGTGATACTTCCTTTTGCATTTTTGTGAATTTGAAAATCAACTTGTAATTTTCTAATGGCTTCAAAAAAACAATTTCTACAAGATTTGAAGTTTGGTACCGTTTGTGGTTTGTTTGTTTCTTTTTATTTAGATGCTGAAACCATTTGTTGAAGCCAATGCTTTCAGATGTCAAACTAGATAAATATGCTGTAGGTCCTTTTAAATCTTTATGAAGGTCATTCTTCCCTGCTCCAGGAAATTACGTTTTTGATAAAAACACATTCCTGTTTCCAGTTAGCAAGCATGTCATCCTGTTTATTCTCTACTAAGACCTATTTTTGAGGCTCACTTTTATTCTTGTTTGGGAAAATACATGTAATGAAGCTCTATAGCAAAAAAGTGTTGGATGTTTGTGTCCATTTCCACATATAAGAGGAAATGGTATTACTCTTGCTCATGCCTTTATCATAAAACCATGTATTTGTGCTGTGTAAATTGATATGCTTAGAACAAGCTATGTGCGTTGCTGAATCCTTTTAAGCTAAGTATGTTGCTTAATACATTTGTTCCTTTCCAATATCTGTAGGAGCAACATTGCACATATGTAGAGCTCTACTCAACTGCATCTGAAACTCTCCTACATGAGAAATTATTTACATAGGCTACAGGAGTCAATTAGCTGAGTCATCAAAACTGACAGGAAGAGGAAAGCCTACATACAAACTAATGCTCCACAGAATGGTGATGATGAAAGCCATCATACATTTGGGATGGCAAAACTTTGTACTTCGAAGGGTTGACACTAGCTTTAAATAACTGTTTAAATTGTCTTTGAGAGTTGTCTTGAACCCTCACCTGAAGGTTTTAACCTGAAGTTATACCGGAGAAAGACAAATTCATAAGGTCCTCTTTAGAATATTTCTCTATCCTTATTCAGAATCTTATTTGTTACACTGTGCCTTGCAATATAAAAATAGGCACTTGATATTTTTCTTAAAATATGTCAGGTGCATGAATGGCAGTGCCCTACATGCCTACCCTACATAAGGTTCTCCCAAAAGTTACCTAAATTCTTCTTTGTTCTGCTGGGAGGTATGTTTTGGAAGTTGAGAGTGTACATTATTAGTTAGAGGAAGAAGTTAGCCAGACAATGGTGAGAGCAGATGTCAGCCATAGCTTCTTAACATGCATCAAGGATGTGAGGAGGAAACCTGTGACTCTGGGGTCTTCTGGGAACAGATTCCTCAAGGGAGAGCCACTGGAGCATTTCTTCAGTGCACTGACAGCTTAGAAAACTTCTATGTTGATCACAAATACCATCTCATATAGCTTTTATGCTATTCAGAGGCCACAAAATCTCTATTTTCTCCAGGCTTATGATGCTTTCTGTTAACTTGTTTATGACTACTGCAGATTCTCCTTTTCACAAATTTGCCTTTTACAGATATCAGTTCCACACACTAAACCAGATTATATCCTCCTGTATGATTTTACTGTCATGGTTATCTTGATCTGTAAAGTTCATTTTGTAATGGAATTTTGAAAGCTATTACCCTTGAGATTTTAATGAAATCATTATGGTCAAAAGGAACTTTAGAGACTGATTAGGTATGATGACTAGTTTTCAATTATTTAAAGAAGAGTAAATAATTTGGCTATGTCAGAATAATTTTTTCACATTGCCGAAACTAGTTTTTAATTTTATATTAAACCAGTCATGTTATAAAATAATTTTTCTACTGTTCTCTGAGCATGAATAGTGATTTAAAAGTTTTGAAACATTTTGTTTATTTTGGGGTTATCCACGTTCTTTGAGTGGATTGAAAATGATTTTTTGCATTTTTTTTGCATTTTTTGCATATTTTTTGCATTTTTGCATATTTTTTGCATTTTTTTGTAAATTTCATGAGAAGTAGTCATTCCTGAACTTGATTACCCTTTACAGCCCTTCTTTGGATTACCCAAAGAGTATTTACTTTTTTCCTATGTATAATCAAAATATTTATGTTACTTTATGTACACTCTGTGAAGTACAATAACAAAAGAGTGGCCAAGATCAGCATTAACAATTCCACCCTCCCAATGAAACCTTCAAAATTTAAGAAAGCTCTCTAAGCATACGTTGAAAATCATTAAAATAAAAGAAAGTGTGTTGAAAAACTATTGTCAGAGTAGATTTTTCATGGGGTTGAAGGAATTTGGTTTTCCACTTTCAAAGTGGTTTGATACACCTGCTACAAGAATTAATACAAATTTGTTAAAAACTATTTTAAAAAACAATCCTGTTTTTTATTTTCTTCACATTGCAAAATATATATTTAACATATATACAGTTGTATGTATATAAAAATGGGTTTACTTCTACATGTAGAGAATATTGATTCCTAGATTTTTATTAATCTCAATTTAGAGTTCTTTATTTCAACTCTATATTTAGTTCAGCTTTCAGTCCATCCCATTGGATTTTTTTAGTACTTCATGTCTTTTCTTTAACAAAGCCCCACTTTTTGTTATTAATTATTTATTGTAAATTGATTTTTTTCTTCATATTTTAGATTTAAAATATTAATAAAAATAATAATTTTATATATTTTACCTTTGTTTATCACTATAATTGTCACTTAAAAAAACTCCCAGCTTCAGAACACAAAATCATTTTGCAAAGATTAAATAACCAGTTTTCAGGTATTTAGCCCCTTTGTTTCTCATTGAACACTCTGTGGGTTTGTTTCTATTTATGCAAGACTTTGTTCTTAAAATTTTACACTCTTTCCAGCCAGTAAATGTTACTATTATTGAGATGGTAAGAGCCATAAATAAGCTTAAAGATACATTGATGTGATTTTTAAAAGAATTTAAGTATTCTGACCTTGTAGTTAAGAGCTGTTAGATCACTCACTGGATGATACCTGTCAAACATCAGCATTTTCTACAGGACTTTTGCTTGTACTCTTAATTCCCCTCTCTTTTCCATTAAGCTCGTCAAGGCTTAAATTATTGTGTATCCATCCTCTGTAGGGCAGATGGAAGGAAACTACCAGTTCTGAGTAGTGCTCAAATCCCTTGGTTTGGATAGAGCAGCCTTGACCTTCAGAAATAAAGCTGGTTATAAATAACTCTGTTTCTCCATGGCTTTGGGGAAAGGACTTTTTTCTATTCCTCTCAGAAATACTGAATGAGAGCAATAAGTCCAGGGATTACTGATCTGTCAATTACTATCTATGCCAATTTAGCTATAATTTATGTAATTGCTATCCAGTCCTTTCACCTCTGAGATCTCTGGGCCCAGAATTCTTTCTCTGCTCTTGGGATAGTGGAATCTGATTGATAAAACAGTGTTGTGCTGAGGCTGGTGACTAATGAGATAAGGTCCCAGTCAGTCAGAGGAAGACTTGGCTACAGTTGATATTAGGAGCATCAAGCATATAGGCTGGGGTGAGCAGTAGTGGGTGAAGGACTTGAAAAGTTCCAATAATGGTCTGTAGGAAACAGATCTGAAAACGTTCAGATAATGTGCATAATTTATTATCTCCCAGATGAGAAATAAATCTTTCATGGAGTAGATTTGTTTTCAATTATAGCCCCACAAAGATGAAAGTCCAGCAGGAGATGCTCAAGAAGGTAGTCAATTTTGGTCTGATTATTTCCAGATTAACACAAGTGCCTGGCTTGGGAACAACTTTCACCTCATTCCCTCAATCTCTGAGGCTGCAGATGGTGCTTGTAGTTAGATTTTGAGACAAGGACTGAAAAAGGGGCCAAAAAAGCAGACACAATCTTAACGGTTCTTTTGTTTGTCTTGCACATTACCATTAAATTGCTTCTAAGCCTGGAAAAATATACAGTTCTGACTGGAAAAGGAGATAAAGTGCAATTGTTGCTAACTTCAAGATCACAGAGTATGAACATTACAAATAATTGTTTTTAGTCAACATGAAAAGCCATGATAAACCATGCCTAGTATTATTGAATACTGAAAACTACTGTGAAATTATTCAGCAATAATATCAGTGATACAATATACTATGACTGAGATGATTCTGATGTTGGCATCCAGCAATAGAAATACATTCTTTTAGCAGTTACTGAGCTTAAAATATAGATCTGTTCTTTCAAAAGGAAACTTACTTCTTGATAAATTATCTGGGTAATTACATTATCTAGAAGGTAATTTAAAGGTCATCAGTTAGTTTGCTAACTGACAACAGACATTCCTCAGCAGGTTTTTTATAATAATATGCTTAAGGATATGCAACCTTTTGCAATGATTTCTCTTACATTTTCTGAATTCTTACCACATTGCACATGTACAGATTCTTCCTGTTTGAGGTTTCTGTAAATAACCTTTCTATTTATTGGTTGAGGTTTTTAAATTTGGTTGAGGTTTTCTTTTGGTTGGGGTGGTTTGGGGTTTTTTTGGTGGTTTTTAAGTTATTTTTATGTAATATATATCTCATGCAGAATGGTCTTAAGTCTCTGTATCACAAGAAAAAAATATTCTAATGACATATTGCTATCTCTTAATTGTACATTTGTTCAAATCTAAATTTTGCTGGTTTATGACAACAAGGCTCTGCCATAGAAAATGGAAAAACAATTTAGGAAACCAATGCTCAGAAATGACAGCTGTGAAAATCCCATAGACTTCACCGGTGTAGAGGAAAACAAAGCATGGGTTCAGGTGAGGCATGGGAATACCGGAATTTATGCATTATCTGCTTAGGTAGGTGGTTTACTTCTCCAAAACTAACGCAGCACAATTATTGTTTTGTTTCTTTTCCAATGAGGAGAAGAATTTCTTAATCAGGAACAGCTCTGCGGTAGATTGTCACAGCACTGCCACAGAGAAAGAAATACTATTGCAGCAAGAGATTCCAGAAGTTCTGGGTCTAACAAAGAGCTGTTCTCAGGGATGTCATGGATGAGCTGTGTGAGGAATGATGATGGATATGAAGATGAGGGATGCAGCTGAAGAAGACCAGTGCCCTTTCAGTAAGTTACTTTCACTATTTAAGGTAGACTGATGGAACAACTTCTAAAGTCTCTGAAAAATTGGTGTAGCTCTGCTCGTTCAATGGACTAGATGACATGTAAGCACATAAAGAGACAAGTGAACTCATTAAATTCTGTGTAGAGAATTGTGATTTTCTACAAGAGAAGGATTTTTCCTTCACTTCCTTTACTTCTACATGCTTGAATGTAATTTGAAACAAAGTTACAGCAATTAAAAATACATTTTTTCTTAAATAAGGAAGTATGTATAAACTCATACCATGTAAAATTATATTGTGTATTTTTTACTCAAAGTTGAACATTTGTTTTCCAACATCTGTCCAACCAAAACAATGAGTCTGAAAATCGTTATCTGAGCTGCAACTATAATAGAATCCAAATCAGTTAAATAAAAAGTTAATTTATGGTTGTTTTCACAGTCCTTTTGCATATGTTATGACCCTGCAAAATTACTTTAAAGGTTACCTACATAACCATATCTATCATGATAATACAGAAAATAAACTAAAATTTTAATAAGTGCACTCGTCACAAAAATCCCCAGTACTGTGATGCAATCATATTTAGCTCTTTGGTAAATGGCAGTATTTTTCTTTGTTTTATTTTGTTTTTTTAATTCAGACCATCAAAATGGTTAATACTTCATAAAAGGGTAAAACATACAGAAAAAAAAAAGTTTTTAGAATAATTGGAAGTTGGCTGCAAGCAACAAACTATATAAAAGATGTTATGGCTGAGTACAGATACAACACTCCTTAAAAGCATCAATAAAAGTAAGATCCTTCAGCTCTCACCTTGTGTCCCTGGAGATTCATGGAGG